>JAHFWJ010000014.1:1200000-2400000 GCA_028555115.1 Himalopsyche japonica
GTTTTTTCGCGGTTGATTTCGAACCTTTATTGTAATAATTGCTTTTTATATTGAAGCAACGTGTAATATTTGTAGTTTTTTTTTAAGTCAGTTCCCGCAAAAATCATTCAGTTTTGTGGTTGTATTTTCAGTAAAAATGTGACCCACTGATGGTATGAAACTGATTACATTGGCCAAAGTTGTTTTATTTTTATATAAATCGAAACTGTTTGTATCGCCGAAAGCTGAATTGATACAGCTCAAATTGTGTGTTTTGAGGTAATATATCGGTGGGTCAATAGATACGGTTTGGATTTAATGAAGTGCGTGAGTCTTACCTCAAACAAACTCTTGTTATATATCCATATTCGAAACGGGGTACGATATCCTTCTGAGCGAGATCAGTTTATCAAAACTAAAACACCCGAATTAGTGACACAGAACTGGCGATGAAAAACTAAAAAAAAAATCTCGACTATCGCGTCGTTTCGTTCGCCGTACTGCCGCCAGAGTGCGAGATATTTAGCCGTGGATCGAGTGCGCCATTTTGGAATACGATCGGGAAATTGTTTTTGGTCTAGTGGAAAGTCAGCGCTGAGGGCGACTGCTGCCGATGTGGCCGACGCGCGATCATCAACTGAACTCTATTCAGAGGGATCCCGCATGTAAGGATGTGCCTTTGGACCCGAATACCGCCGAAGCAATCGTTATACAGACTCGGAAATCAAATCGCTCCCCCTTTAAATAAAACGGTATCCAATAGAGCTCGACATAGATAAAGTCAAATTTTTAAATACGAATCGTGTCTTACTGTTATATGCAGAAATAGCGGTTTTTTATCATTTTTGTTGAAATAATGTACAACACAACATAATATAATAAAAATAAAAGTAAGTATTTAAGTTCAATTTTTTTCGACTTTTTGTTTAAGTGTTCTAACTAAAAAAAGTTAAATAAATACATAAGAATGAGATATTGGATTGAGTTTTTTGTGAATCATTCTTTGCGAGTTATTTTTTTACCTTTCATACCAAAATGACGTCAATTTTATCCTCCAGATTGTAAACCGCAGTGTAACAACGTTATATGATTCATTTTTGGAAAAAAAATGTGCAATATTTACACATTTTTAGTCAGTTAAAAAGTGCGTTGCGTTTTGACTCTTCGTCTGAAGTTGTTGAGAAGTTTAACGTTTTATTTTCCATGAATTTTCAGTGAAATATCTAGAGAAAACAAAAGTGGAAATAAAAGAGATTGAAATCTGGATTCCACAAACTTTGTGTGTCAAAAACATATCATTACATCTACTACTGATGCCCATTTAATGTTAATTAAAATACATGTTAATTATAATTAAATCTAATTCCACTTTCGTTGTTATGTATGTAGACATTATTAGAAGGCAAGACAAGTACAGCGGATACGTTTACCAGAAAAACGACTGGGGTCAGTGAATAATTTGCTTGTTCACAACTGACGTGTATATGTGGTGTATACATTACAAGAGAATTTGAGTCATGTTGATACTTTTTAATTTTTTTCTTTAAAACGGACGAATTGATCGCTACACTTCCGATGAAAATCATTAATTGATATTATATGATATACAAACAATGAAATCATTACCACAATTGGAACAACAACACAAATGATTTTTTGACATTGCCAACCAGTAATCTTCCAGGATTCATTCACATCGCTACGATCCACAAGGCGTACGAGGTGGAACTTTGAGATGCTAGCATTTCTTGAGATATATTAAAGAAATGTGATTATATACCTCATACAAAGAGTATAGTTAACGCTGCAATATTGAAAAAAGTTATCAACATTCAAAATTTTGTTTATCTCAATTACCCATTTTATATTAAGAAATGATTTATGACGGTGTACCTTTCAAAAAAGCAGTCAATAGATTCGGTCAAATCATCACCGTTAGATTTTATCTAATGCTTATTTTTTTGAAATAACGAGCGAATACTGGTATCATTTCGTTTTCCGCTCAATCGATGGGCAGAGCACATCCCTAATGGCCGACGCCCGGCTAGCTAAAAGCGCTCAATAAAGGGTGGCGGACGCAAGCGCAAGAGCCTTCGACATGACGTCAGGTGACATTCATGAAGTTAAATACGCCTGGAGGCACTACGCAAAGTCATCCGAACATTTTTCGAGTGCTACAGACACCAGGAGCATTACAGTGAGGCATTTAGCAGTGCTGGATTTTTACACCGGAACTTGTGTATTAATAATATTCAATGAAATACAAGTTTAACGAAATGACTTTTCTTAGTGGAAAGATATTTTCATATGAAAAACAATTTGCTAATAATATAGGGAAATTTATTGATTGAATTGGCATTCCCTTGGTAGGACTCCATTATAACACGGTGAAAAAAATAGCAATGTATTTTAGTTCTACAAAATTATTTTTTAAAATATAATATATCGTCAGAACTATGTTAAACGCCTAAGTGTTTGCATATTTGAAGTAAGGGTCGCAGGATGACGGCTTTGGGACAGCTGAAAATCAATAGACATCAACTATCACGAAGGATTCTTAACGGACAAACTAATATATTGTCTTCTCCATTACTTAACCCTCTGCTTGTCTGGTTTGCTTCCGTAATAGACCATTTCCGTGCCACATGTAAACCTATTGACATAGCCGCCTTTTGAGTTTCATTTACAAGTTTTGGAAAAAAAATAGTTTTTTTGCGAGCAAGAAACAAGCTAGTTTGTAAAACAGGAGAGAAGATGTACTGTATACCTTTTCTACACAGCTATATATATATATGATAAATAAGTAAGATAAAAGCAAAAAAATAAATATAAAGTCTAACAAAATATAGCATTTAATATTTTTTTCTATTAAAAAGTAAAATAATGTTCATTCTATGTTTGGGTCACTTATTGCATCAATATCTTTCATTGTATATTACGGAAAAACGTGTTGATGAAATTGTCTACAAATTGTAAAAACTACTGTTTTTTCGGATGAATTGCGTGGAATTAACGAGGTAGCTAAGGTTTTTCTTGAGTGATCGCGCAACCAAAACAAACGCAAGGGTGAAAATTCGCCAGTTGCTTAATTGAATCGGTAACGCGACCACGCGGCGTCAAGTCATGGCAATCACTATATAAGTGCAACCATTTGACCTGGTCGCGCGACCGGATACACAACAAAAAAATTTCTGTGACTTTAGGCCCTCGCACTTTGCGAAAGAAAACCTGTTTGGGAAGTGTGTTTTTTATACCATATTTTTTTTAATTAATAGTCAATGAATACATCATAGTCTTGAATTATATAAAGATCGCAAAATAAATACTCTATCTAGTAAATTAAATTATTGAATCAATACTTTCTCGTTTTATTAAAAAAGACTTGTCAAAAATTTACTTTTAATTTGTTTACAATTTTAAGGATTATTTTTGTCAGCTTACCACATATTTTTCGACTGGAAACGTCACCAACGCTCGTTTCACATTGTATACATTTGTTTGCCATTTCGATCCACGGCAAACCTTGGCGATTCTAAATCGGCACTCTGTCACCCAAAAATCCTCTTGGTATATTTTGGGATGTTTATAAGGCATAGTTTTTGAGACCAGTTTTGCTCGCTAGCGATACTGAGCAATACTGATGCAACAGATTAAGTATGTCAATTCTACTGTAAGTCAATTTTTAACCAAATTTTCCAACTGCTTTGACAATGTATTGATCAGCAAATATTCACATAATTTTAAGTTCCGATTAATATTGCCTGATAATTTACGAATATTCACTTTCTATATTTATCGAATGTATAGCTAAACATGTTTCTTAGATGTTATATTTAAATTTACAATCACGTCGTTTCAAAACAGTTTTAAACTCTAGAATCGATGAAAATAGTGTAGTAATGAAAACAGACACCGTAACAATCAAATTCGGTTGATTTTTCTTTTAGAAATTTTCTTGCCCCTAAAAATCATCTTAAATCATTAACCTCAAACCCCTCACTCGCGTTTTCTTTATATGCACTCACTATTTGTTTCTATGGCCACTACTTTTTAAATAATATCACTGCTTGATAAATTTACAATTAATAAAATTGCGTATTTTCATTTGAAACTTGCAACTAAATAAATATTTCGTTTGTACTTCATATATCGAAATCATATTATTAACTGATCAAAGCTTAAAAAACAGATGAACAAATATCCAGTGATCGTCAAACATCGTGTGAAACTAAAAAAATATTTCGAGCGATAATCGAGTAAAAGATTAGTTTTATATCAGCGATGTCCTCATTAAAATATTATTACATACATATCTACATGACTGCACGTGAGAGCCACTGTTTTAGAGGTGTTTTCTCGTTGTTTATAAAAATATTTGAAAAATTAGCAATCAGTCAAAAAATATACAATCGATATTGATAAACGTAAATATAACAAAACCTTAGATAATATAAAGCTGTCGTTCTTATCATTAATCATTAATTAAAATGCATTCCTTAATTTCTCATTTCAGTTTGACAATTTTTATATAAGTATTTTATCAAAACTAATAATTTATAAATCTTCCTCAAATTTCAAAATGCCATCTTTAGGTCACTCGTACCGGATGTATCCTGTTTCATCTTACCAGAGACCACTTATTAATACGTCAGCTATATTGAAAAGCAACCTTAAATTAAATATATTTTTGATTATTTCGGCGACAATAATTTTATAGATTTGCCAAATTAAATAATATTTATAAGAAAAAATGATGATTATTTATATTTAAAAAAATCCAGTTCTCGTTAAATATTGTAATTCTACTAGACGTTTAAAATATGACAAAAAATGGAGAAGTACTGGTTTATTAATACTAAATATATTAACTGAATGATATCAGAAACCATAGATAAACTTTTTACCGTTTTGATAATATTTATTATATGACTTGAATGCTGTTCGTATTTATCTGTCATTGAATCAATATTTTATCATACTTCTATGAACAATTCATGCGAGTTACCCCACTGTACTTGAAACAACAGGCGTTGCACTAAACATATACCGTATTTAATTCACGTCTTTTGATGACTTGTATATATTATGTTAGATTGGTCATTATGTGTAACAAATTATATTAATATTTGTAAGCATTATATGATATATACTTTTTGATGATACCATTTTCGAGATTTTTCAAACAAAAGAAATATTTTTTACTTTTCATCTTTTGAATCAAAGAATGTGATAATTTTGAAGCAAAAGAGTATAACTCCGCTAATCATAAAAAAATAAGACCATATGTCTCTTAAACAATTTTAACATAAAATTTCAATCAACAATGCTTCAACGCGCTAAAATGTCTCCTTTTTCAGAAAAATAGCAACCCACAGTCACAATTTCAAAAAACAAAAATGATTTCAAATTATAGGGACATTTTTTGAGATATACACTATTTTTTTTTATGAAGTTTTATCATTTATATAAATATGTATATAATTATATTTTCATTTTGCTCTTGGCGATTTTTTTTTATATGACCTATGAAATGCAATAAAAATTATGAAGAAATATGCATTTTTTAGATTACAAACTAGAGTTTGAATTTTTAATTTTATATAATAGATTATATAAAATTAAAAAGTGTTTTAGAAAAAAAAATGGGACACTTTAAATTAAGTGTAATAATTATTGCATACGTTTGATATTTATTTTTTTACTTTTATGGATAATAGTCTCTTTGAACTTTTCTCGTAATCTGCCATTTGTGGACATTTTTGTGATATTTCCACTATATTTTGGGTTGACATGTGACTTAACCCTTTGGGCCTCATAGCGCCGATATATCGGCGCACCTATGGTATGCGAAAATAAACACCGTGCTGATATATCGGCGCGGTGTTTCGGCGATATATCGGCACTTTAAACATTTATAGAATTTATAGAATAATAAAACTGACTAAAATAAATTGTAGAGAGCTTTTTTTCAACGAAATAAAGCGTAAAAAAAAATAAGCACAAATGTTTATTGACCAGGTATTGATAACATATTTTTTTTCTAATATTTCTTTTTCAAACGTATTTTTTTTACTTACAGATAAGAATATAGCTTATGTGTAAGCATATGATAACGCAGTAACACTGTGCAGTAATTTTTAGAGACGTGGTTTAGTTTTAAAAATTGTGAAAAAAAAAAAATTCTATTCATGTTAAAAAAATAAAATATTATTTTTTTGTTGTTGTTTTTATATGCTCTAATATGTTATAATTACGCCGAATTTTTTTGTTTTTTTTGTGCAAATAAATTTAAAAAAAATAGAATATTACATTTTCCCATATTTTTTTAAAACTCGATTGAGCTTTTTCGCAAATACTGCTAAAAACGGATGACGCCCAAAGGGTTAAGCATAGTTTGCGTCGTTCAGATTAAGCCGCAGACGCATTATGCGTAATCAAGAATATGTACAATAGAATTTGGCTAGAGGTAATATTGATGGATCATAGTTGGATTCTCGCAGGCTTCGGAAACCGGTGATACGCTTTTGTTTGATTTTACAGTTAATGAATAAAAGTGTCCGTTTGGATACGAACCGGTAGTCATACTACCGGATAAAATGAATACCCAACGTTAGACATACAGCCACATAATTGAAATAATAAATTGTAATATTTAGGAAATAATAAAAAAAAATATTTCTAACTATGACATGAATATTGTATTAATTGATATTATTAGGCGGATAAGCGTCCAATTATTTCTTATATTTGCTTATTAATGACATCTGTGCGGCACCTTTACAACGATTTTATTGTTAAAAAACTGGTTTAGAGGTGAGCTTTATAAAATAATCATTAAAATTTTAAGCACCAAAGAACTTTTAACATCTTAAGGAAACTTTTGTTTTTTGTAAATAGATAGGAAATAAAAGTGAGTTGTTTTATAATAAAAATCATATATTATATTATCAGGTCAACAACAATAAAAAAGTTAAATTGGTTATATTTCAACAAAAACATATGTATTCTGTCTCTACCTGGCATAGATTTAAATGTTTAATTTAAAGTGGAAAGAAATCATTGTAATAGTAGGTTCATAAATATACAGATATGAAAGCATTGTTAAATTCAAGTATATTATCATAATTATAGTTTACAGAATTATGTCTTTACTCAATTCTTTAAGCTGTGCAATTTGATTTCAAATATGCATGTATACAAACGAAGCTTTATTTGCTTCTATACCAATTGAAAGGCCATATTTCAATATGTAAAAATTTTACTATGACTAAAAAATAAGTTTGTTTTGAAAATCAAAGCTTTAAATTGAGGTAAATTTATTTCTTTATTTAACAATGGCAACGATTGAATACAGATGTCATGATTGGAATGAATAAAAAATAATAAATCTAAATATCTTGGGTATAAAATATACATTAAAAAAATATTGAGTCTTCGAAAACATTACAAATGTAAATAAATTAACAACAATATATTTTATGAGTAAATGAATACATAAAAACAATATTTAAAAAGGAGCCTGGTTTAAGCGATTCAAATTAATTTAATATAGAGGGCTATTACCTATCACGTGGAAGTCTTATAAGCTCTAAATCATGATGAATAATTTAAAGATATGTTTATTTAATCATTATACAAATATTTGAGAGGTTAAAATTAAGGATCTTATTTTTAGACAGTGGCATCTATCAATGAGAGAGAAAAATATAATAAGCTTTTTATAAAAATTCGTTAGTTTATAGAGTATTGCTTTTAAGGATTTCATTAACATCTCAATTGATTCTGGCAGTTTTTAAAATAGTTTTATGTTAACCATTGGCGTTATTAAACAATAAATAACATTTTATTTTCAATAAATTATTCCATTTTTAGTCAACCTAAAACTGTTCAGCTTTCAGTTGGCATGGAAATTTCTACTTTGAAACAAACTTTTTCAAACAGCTGTTATTTTATATTTCATACATTTAATTGAAGTAGCAAGTGGAATAAGGAATGATTAAATATTATCACAAAAAAGCATAAAAAATTGAAGATTGGAATGATATATGAATCAGATCAACAATGATTGGAAAAATGTATTAAAAAAACATGGAAATAACATCATTTCCATTCATCATTATTGTCTATTGGAATATAAGCACTACATCAATGATTGCTAGTATAATAACACTGTTTTTGTAATTAACATAATTTTTTGTGACAAGTAAGAAAATATTGGGTTTTTTAGAATCAAAAACTATTTTCAGTTACATACAGTCTGTTAGATAAGTACATTTCTTGAGGAAGTATTTGATTCTAAATAAGGCTATATCACTCAATTGTGAAAACAAATATATATATATTCTATTGGTTTTTCTGGTTATATTTCTAACAGGAGTCTCAAACAACACATGGAATGATTTAATATTTCATTTAGAATTTGTTGCTTCAATCAGTCACCCATAGATGTCGTGACACGTAAATAAAATGAAACATAACATAATGAAACAAAACTAGATGTACATTAACTATTCAATAGTTTGTGTTCATCAGTTTTTAGCTTCTTTTTCTGATGAAATTACATTAAATTACTTAAGTGCTGTGAAACGGTGACCATTTTTTCTGAACAAATTTAAACCAGATTACTGAAAAGCTCAAAAAACCATTTATTCTATTGATTAGTTAAGTATTCTAACTATACCTCACAAAAACACGGAAAATATCCTAAATTGCTTATGTACACCCTTGCAATTCAGTCATACTAATATATCAATCATACTTACTGACACCAGTGAAGTGGACAGTGAGAGGGGCTAATGTAATATTTTAAATTCAACTTGGTAAGATTTGAATACAACCAAACCACTTTACCTGATTCCAATGTCCCTACATATGGAAAATACTTGATAGCAAGTCCATTTGATTCACATTGGAAGGGATATGATTTTGAACAGCGTTTCCTAACTGTTAGTCTGTTTTGGTAGTCGGTCGTTTTCATAACCGTTTACCAGAAATGAAAAGAAAATTGTCATTCAATGCAAGTGTAGTACAAAGAAAAATATATCATAAATTGATGGCATGCAATATGCAGTGGTGATAGATTATACTTCAGTGCTTTATCAGCTCTTCTATTTTGGGTATCAATTGAAGAAAATTCATCCCTTAACTACAACGCCATATATATGTAACATTTAAGACTACCTATTACTGTGAGAGACATTTTCAACCATTTCAGAACACCACTCTGGCTCTCCGAAACACGGTAATGACATTTATTAATTATTTTAATAAATAAGTTGCAGTTTTTTTTTTAATTCAATATTGCTTTCTTAAAATATGAGGAATTCTTTTAATATAAATTGATTTACTGACCAGTTTCTGATTATTTCTATAAAGCATTTCCCTATAGAACCATATGCTGGGCATTGAAAATTAATGATTACGTCGGATATTTGAGAATAAGTGGCATGACTTTGTCAGGGGTTCGGATATTAGTGAACAGTACTTATTTCTATTGCGATACCGTCACGTGAAACATTTATTCTGTTTTCATCAGAAACAGCTGTAATAAGTCTGGGAAACGCTGATTTAGAATATGAATTTATGCAAATACACTGCGCCCTCCCAAGTTGTGAAATTCCACGAAACTTCATAATATTGCTAATTATTGATTAATTGATCAATAAATTGTTAATCAATTTCTAAGCTTTTTATGTTTCCGGTAAGACTTGCGAAAATCCCACGACTGGGTTTCTTGATACGTTTCTTCTCTTCCACTTTGAAGTTTTCGGAGTCGATCAGCCAATCTTTGTAGGACTTTTCGAAGGTCACCCTCTGTTCTTTGTGTAGCTCTTCTAGGGACGGAAGGGGACCGCCGTAGTCAGACGGCAGAAGTTCGATGTCCACGACGGATGCCGGACCGTTCGAGGTGAGATTGAGCACGCTCATCAGGCCAGATTTGATGAAGGGCTTAATCAAGCACATGACTTGGTTGATCAGGGACGCAGCGTTCACGACATTGATGCGCTTAAGACGGGCTGGATGAGCATCCTAAAAATACACGAAACAAAGTCGGGAATCATAATCACAAACACATTTGATTTAAAGCTTATGTAAAATGTGATTTATGATATCGACTGAAGGTGCTTGATGGAATTTCAACATTAAATTTGAATTGTTACAACTTTGTACGATTCCACATATTTTATCACTAACGACCCGGGTTTCGCCTTTCGGCATATTCAGACGATATATCGCACGGATGCAACAGAACTGACTCTGAACTGACGGTCAGTTCCTTGATAGAATGCCTGAAGATGCCGAAAGACGAAACCCGGGTCGTTAGTGACAAAACATGTGGAGTCGTACAAAATTGTAACAATTCAAATTTGATATGTAAAATGTGATTGAAAGTTATTGTTCTACATTATTTACGACTCTGGAATTTTTACACCCCAGGCAAGTTTGTATTTATTTACCCTAGTTATAATGGCTATAAGTTGATTTGTTGAAAATATTACATTTTCATCCAACAACGAACTTCAAAGGTTTTTTATATTTGCCTACGCACGGGCACCAAGTGCGCCTATGCGTAACGATGTTGCGAATATAAAATGATTCTTTAATAAATTAGGTTACAAAAACGAGAATTTTAAGATCTAAAAAAAAGTCTGTGTACAGGATAAGCCATTTTCAGTAGTTTTAACTTTATGCCATAATAACTGCCAGGAAAAAATATTTTGGTTAATGTACAAAAAAAAAAAAAATTATGTCATAAAAAAAACTTGAATTTATTACCAAGGATTTGAATTTTTAATTTGTTTAACCGGTTAGTGACGATGATATTAAACATGTGCTTATCAAAAAACCTGTTTCAGTAAAAAATATTTTACATGTGGATTTTTTGATTCGATTGTTTTAGCATTGAATTATTTATATTTGGACGAGTTAGCAGAAAAAATTGTTAATAAACCCTTCATTTTTAAGTATTTATTAACTAAATTTCAAGAAGATGTTTAAAAATATTTCTTTCGTAAACATTTCGTTTGATTTGAACAATCCGAACAAATCAAAATTAGTTCAAAAGCGTACTTTTTACATTAATTTTGCATAATGGATTTAGCGGAAACGATTGAAGCGATGCTGTCAAAAATCACGGTGAAATCCGGAAGTGAAATTACTGTGTTTTTGAAAGATGAATTAAATCTACTTATTTTACGGATATAAAATTGGCTTAAATTTCACTGAAATTATAACATAACTGCAGATAATTATAGGCTGTAAAAACAAGAGCGATAATTTCAACAAAGACGGCATAAATAATTATAGAAATGAAAGTTTAACGATGGGTTTTTCAAATGAGCTAAAACGTCAATCTGTTTACATTCTTTTTTTGGAATATAATATTATAGAAACTTTAAAAATTTTGTGCTTCTTATTACTTGATTAAAAATTATAACTTTTAGTCTCTTTTTACATCCAAAATCGTGTGTGATATTTTTTTATTATATACAGAATCAAAAAATATCCATAAATTATGATATCGACTGAAGGTGCTTGATGGATTTTCAATATCAAATTTGAATTGTTACAACTTTGTACGATTCTACATGTTTTGTCACTAACAACCCGGGTTTCGCCTTTCGGCATCTTATAAGGCATTCTATCACACGGATGCAACAGAACTGATGTAAAATAAACAGTTAGCATCGTGTATTAACCAAAGTAATTAATTACAGGAAAACACTTATCCAAAGGTAAGCAGTAAATTGCCAACACAATTGCCTGTGATAGTTTTCATTAACGATCTTGTTAATGAGTCATTCTTGAAAGTGTTTTACAACAAATATAAATCAAATAACATTAAAATATAATTGGGTTTTTTTATAGAAATATATATTCATTTTAATCTGCAAGTAACGATTAAATATCTATTTTTTTTTTATTTTTGATACGATTTTGCGTTAGAACCTTTCCACCAATGGAATAAATTTGTTTATTCTTTTGAAAAATATTTATTCATGATTATTGGATAATTTTTATTTTTATTGAAACGTTTATCAAACGGATGCAACAGAAATGACGAAGTGACAAAACATGTGGAATCGTACAACGTTGTAGCAATTCAAATTTAAAAAAAATATCCAAATGAATTAAATACCTGTATGTACAACATGAAAGATCTCAGTGCGGGTATGGAAACCCTCGTCAGATGGCCCAGCGAACAACCATGCATGTCGAAGAGCACAATGTAGCCGTCGCTGAGACCGTCCTCAGACAGTCGGATGTCGTTGAACATGCAGAACGTCTTCACGAGCTCGCAGAAGTTCATTTTGCTATAGTCAGTGTCGGCAAGTCGGTATACCAGGATGTTGTAGCCCTCGACTGTTTTGTTTGGTAACGCAACCATGTGTCTGTAAATAAAATTATGAATTCTTTCAATAACAAGAATCAACTATCACAAAGTATTCTTAAAGCACAAAATAATATATGTCGATCGCCATTGCTTAAACCTCTACGGGGGGCTGTTTTGTTTCCGTAATAGACCATTTCCGTACCATATGTAACTTATATAATATAGCCGCCTTTTTAGTTTCATTTACAATTTTATTTGTATTGCGAGAAAGAAACAAGCTAGGTCGTTAAAACAGGAGAGAAGATGTATTGTGTACATTTTCTACACAGCTATATATATAGATAAGCAAATGTTCGTTTAAGCATATTTCTGACGATGGTGTGAGCCGACATAGCTATCACCTATATCTTTAAAAAAATTGTAGAAATAAAATGCAAAAAATATTTATTATTGGTGGATTGATTTATTTGGCATTCACTCGGTAGAACTCCATTATAACACGGTGAAAAAAATAGCAATGTATTTTAGTTTGAAACAATCAATGTTTAAAGAGATAGCTTGTTTCTTGCTCGCAATAAAACTAAAAATTGTAAATGAAACTAAAAAGGCGGCTTTATCAATTAGTTTACATATGGCACGGAAATGGTCTATTACAGAGACAAAACGCCCCCCGTAGCGGGTTAAGCAATGGCGATCGCCATTGCTTTAACCCGCAAAATGCATTGCTATTTTTTTCACCGTGCTAATTAAAATTCTTGGAGATTGATTATAGTTTATATTACAATAATATATTTCTTTAATTCTACCATCACATTTTCTAATGAAATGATTTAAGAAACTGATTATATTATCATCAATGTTTCAATTAATCGAAATAATATTCTTTCACACCAAGATATGACAATAATTATTTAAAAAATGTGAATAATTTAATGTTTGGAAAAATCTTACGTAAGGTCTAATGCAGCTTTCGCTTTTGGTGATGTTGGGTTTCTGCCTCCGAACAAATCTGGTGTACTGGATCTTAGTGTAAAATAGCATTCTATGGTATCCTTAGTGGCCTTTGTCTCATAGTAATTTGAGTGAAGAAATAGATAGACGTACTCATCGGATATGGCCGGAAGATGGGGCTGTGTTGCTAGCCTGAAAAAAAACATATTTTTAAATATCAGAATTTAACGTCATTTTTTTTATTATTATTTATAAGCCGTAAATTATGTATATTGTGAAAAAGAGAGTACCAGACATTTCTAGCAAATTAAAATTAATAAATATATTCATTATCAAATCGAAATATGCGATATTCATTTAACAACAAATTTTGTTGTACATTTGAATTGTTACAATTTTGTACGATTCCACATGTTTTTCTCTAACGACCCGGGTGTTCGCCTTTCGACATCTTCAGGCATTCAAATAAATCAGAAAAAAATGTCCCTTCATTAATTTTTTTTCTCTATGATTCCTATCAGTCAGTTATGTTGCATCCGTGTGATAGAATGCCTGAAGATGCCGAAAGGCGACACCCGGGCCGTTAGAGAAAAAACATGTGAAATTCCATCAAGCACCTTCAGTCGATATCATAAATTTTGTTGTCAATAGAAGTCAATAGAATCGAATAAATGTCATAGACTTATCTAACATTCGACAATAGTTGTTTTGCTAAAATTGTTGTAAATTAAAAATGAACAACAGCAGAATAATATTAAAATTGTATCACCTATTTTTTTATATAGTAAAACCTTAGACTATGAATATTGTTAATATTTAATGCATAAATCAACTCTTTCAGAGTAAAAAAAAAATAGAAGAAAAAACCATTTTCTTTTTAATAGAATTGACGTCGCAGACTCGTTGTTCAATTAAATTTGAGATAAAAAAACTTGAACTAAATAAAAAGTGAGTTTTTTTTATAATTTTTTAGCGTCATAGTGGAAAATTTGCGTTTATTATTTATTTACATCTATCTGTAAATCAAAGAGTCACACGAGTGTTGAATAGGTGTCACTTGTTCCTGACCGAAAACAACTATCTCTTTCAAAATTTCTGCATTGAGTTGAAGTCCTGAACAATTGACAGTGAGGTACCTCACAAACGCACAGGGTAATAGTATATATTTGACGTTTTAAAAACAGATGCATTGATAGATTGAAATTTTTTGGTTATATTTAAAGAATATTCGAGTTCTAAAAGTACATTTATGGCTTACTAATTCGGAAGATAGCTACTTAAGCATTACGTTTTTTGGCATGTCATAGATAATATTGTTTGATGAATGTTTGATGAAATGCAGACAACGATTGTTCTATAAATTACCAAATCCACATAAGGCATTCATATGCCGTGAAAACCATGTAGCGTTCATATATCATAGACAAAACGGAAGACACGAGAATTTTCTTTAAAAGCACATTATCTATACAAGCGATTTCGTTGTATGCATAATTCACAGTGAGCTTGTTAGGGCTCGGAGAAATTTGGGAATCTATAACCGATTGGTAAATACTTTGTAATGTTTTCTTGAAGACAAGGATTGGGTACACTTTCGGAATTTATTTATGGATCTTTATTGAAAATACTATAGAATAGCAATCGATTTTTCTCCAAGTCTTTTTGTGTAACGTTACATTGTAAATTGATAAATTGTGCTAACGACCCTGCATGACATTTTGAAATGTGATTAATTATTTTCTATAGCTTAGAGTTAAAATACTTTTAGGTTTTTTTATAATCTGTAATGGTTTGAAATGGTGTGATCGAGCTACAGAAAAAAGTGGAAAGCAACATTTCAATGTTTTACAACAGTAGTCAAATTAGTTCAAGGAATGAGGATAATAATATAACATAATAAATTGAAAATAAAATGAAACGAAAAGTAAGCCACGAGGAATATTTGTTGAGACTTGAAATAACTATAGTTTTCAGTACGCACTCCAAGAAATACAGTAAAGAATGGCTTATCAATAGAAGCTATAAATACCTATATTTAAATTAGAAAACCATCGATATTTATGCAAAATTATCGTATGAGAAAGGCTTGCGAGTGCGTTGTTGACAAAGTGTTGAAACTCAATGCGCATGTGTTTTAATGAACTTACTACTACTGACATCTTACAATTCATATGATATTTATTCATTAGTTGTTATTTTTGTAAGATTCACTTGTGTGATCTTATTTTCATTTCGTAATAAGAAGAATGACTCCGTAAGAGTTTGTTTACTGTTTAAACGCGGATTTACTTAAAATTTGCTTTTTACTAAAACTGCTATAATATTGTTAAATCAATACGATTATTATGTTTCAATAATAATTAAAATTGTCCTATTAACATTAAAAAATATTTTTCAAAAGAATTAACACATTTATTTCACTGATGAAAAGGTTATAACGTAAAATTGTAGCTTAATAAGAATAGATGTTTGATCGTTGCTTGCCAGATTGAAATAAGCGGGCTTTTCTTTATAAAAAAAAACCCCATTGATATTTTAATGTTAGCTGATTAAAATTTGTTGTAAAACACTTTCAAGAATGACTCATTAACAATATCGTTATCGTAAATTATCAGAGGCAATTGTGTTTATTATTATTAGATTAAAATTATTAAATTTGTTTTAGCTGCAATTTACTGCTTGCCTTGGGGTAAGTGTTTTCATGTAATTAATGACTTTGTAATATAGGCGATGCTAACTGTTTAATTTACGTTAGTTCTGTTGCATCCGTGTGATAGAATGCACAAAGATGCCGAAAGGCAAATCCAGTAAGTGACAAAACATGTGGAGTCGTATAAAAATGTAACAATTTAAATTTGATATTGAAATCCCATCAAGCGCGTTCAGTCGATATCATAAATTATAAATAAGAATATGTTGTATGATGCTAGAATAATCTGCCAAACGTAGTTAACTCGCACGAGTTCTACCTGGTCTCCGCGATTTTTTATACATATAATATAAACAAACGAAAAAACCCTCACATACTTACGCGTACTTGTTTATAATAACACTGTTAGCCGGATAATATTTTTCACATTGCCCTTGAAACAAGCACTACGCTTAATTGAAATAGAATGGGTGTTAAGAATAGCAATTATAAAATAATTAACAAAAATAAATATATACAACATTTCGATAACAAAAATAAGCCGACTTGTAAAAAAACTCTAAGTTGATTTGCTTCCATTTTTTTATTGTAATGAACCGAATTACAACTAGATTATCCAAAACTTCGAGTCGATTTGTGATGGACTATCTACTCATTAATATTCTGGTAAATAAACAATAAACTAAGTTTCCCATCAAAATTAATTCATTGCTATATAGATGCATACATTTTTTTATGCATGGCGATTTATTTTGCTATCTATTAATTAAATAAACATAACTAAAAAATAAAAAACTACAACAAAGATTGAAATCATAGTTTTTACTCATTCATTGCTTAGAACTGACAGTTTTGTAGTTATTATTTTTTCTTTTCATTGATAGTAATAATTATAACGAAAGAAAAACACATGTTACAAATGCGTCAAGATTTTAACTAGCTCTTTTTTATGTAAAACGAATTCAAAAAAACCCCACAAATTAAAAAAAAAAAGATTACAAATAATTCTTTAGAGATAAAATCAGCGTAAAATGATACAAAAAAAAAATTATAACTGAGTGTGCTTGATACAATTTTAATATCGATTTCAATTTGTTTAAGCTATGTACAATTCAACAAATTTTGTCAATCGTGTTTCGTTCTTTGCTTTTCGATATCACCAAGCATTTTATCACACGGATGCAATATAATTGACAGTCAGTAATCAGTTTACACACTTATGTCCTAAAGGTATTACAATGAATATAGACATTATGGTTAGAAGCTAAATAATTGTTTGAAATAAATATAATATCAACGGGTACAATTATATTTAAATTGAAAAATCAGTATACGATATCAACCTTGTCAAGACATTTTTTTCTGATTTTTAAAATTGTAAATTTGGAATTTTTCTCGGAAATTTCCGGCTGACTATTTCATTGCTGGTGAACACGTACCGACTTCGCTGTCTGCATGAATTCCAAATTAATCGTGACCTGTTTGATGCCATCTATGTTATACAGGACAGAGAGGCGTAGAGTTGTTTTTTTTTTTATTAATTATTTCAAACGAGACGAAGGAATTTTATTATATTTATAGATGCTAATGATAAAGCGCCGAATTGATCATGGAAAGAATAATTCATTAAATGAAATAATGTTTAACACGGTGAAAAAACAACAAAGTATTGTTTTATAATTTAATTCTACAAATTTTATAAAATCCTACATTTGCAGTTCTATAACTATAGTTCTGATTAAGGCGTAAGCTGAAATAGCTATCAACTATATATCTTGTAAATGTTGTAGAACTCAGAACTAGATACATTGCTATTTTTCACCGTGTCATAATGGAGTTCTACCAAGTAAATGCCAACTCAATCAGTATATTAATATTTACTTAATTCAATAATGAAATACATACTGACATAACGTATTATTTAAATGAGCTACGTCTATTAGAAAATAGCTTTTTACTTTTGACATTTCACATCTTCAGGAATTCTCCGTCGTAAGTCCGAAATTGGTTATTTAGAGTTATAAATACAGTTTAAATATATTTTTTTTATTTTATGAAAACCACAAGTAATCACAGAATTTTTATCTTATAATTAACCCAAAAAAAATTGATCATGATGATAGGTATCATTATAAATAGATTAATAAACCGTTAAGTAAAATATTTTCTCGATGATCTGGCATTAAAGCACCCAAATAAATTTAATATAATTATGAAGTATCATGCTTCATTATTCATATATCAGTCATTGTGTTTTTTTTCAATTAAAATTCAATTTTAAAAAATAATTGCGAAAAAGGTCACCGTGGAATCAATTGTATGCATCGATTAATTTAAATTTGAAATCTTATTACGAGGAAAACTTTGCTACGGAAAATTTACCCAATTGAGAATCGTATCTATTATACAAACATAATTCTCTTTAAAGTATCATATTTGAAGTATTTTAAATATTTATAATTATATAATAATTTTTTCTATAAACTTAAAATTTCTGTAACCCACTCCTCTGGTCAAGCACGTAAAAGATATTCTAAAATCGAATAGTTCAAAAATTAATTTAGTAGTATTGGTGTTAACCAAATTAAGAAGGCTATCAGAAAATATTCAAATAAATGTAAGTTCTAGTTGGTTGACCCAGCTCTGCCCGTTGTGTGTATGTTACACAGCAACCTTCCATAACGCAATTCTGATAAAAAAAATAATCGATTTTATACGTCAATTTTTGACCCAATACAAAGCTGCACGTATCGATATTTAAACCATGTAATACTGTAAAAGACAAAAAAAAATATTTGCTCAGTCATTTAGCTAAAGTGATATTAAGCAGGGTTGTGGTGTCCTTAAAAAAAACAACTCCGACTCGAACATTGATCAACAATATGACTTAAAATAGTTTGATATTGTCAGTTTTTCTCCTACCGTTCCTATTTATGTGCATTAAATTAAAGATTAACCTACCAATCCGACAAATTCTTCATTGAGATATTTTTCGGAGTCGTTCTTTTTTCACAACCCTGATTCCGGTCATAACACCGCGACTTCACGATTCCGACTCATATTAAAACACCACGAAACTACAGTCCTAATATTATTCCCGTTAATTCTCTTATACGATTGAGTATCAACGTTTGGTACACAGCAGCGTTCAAGTGTTGAGTTGAGACTTTAGCAGTCGGTGGGTTAAAAAGAGTCCTGACAATGACATGACGTCGAAATTAATTTCAATAATTTTATAAAATAATTTTTAATTTCTATTATAAATGACTGATGCTCCAGTGAGAACCAATACGCAAAAGAGTTGTGAAGCAACATTAGAGTGAACATGGTCAAAATAACAACCAATAAGAAGCGGTATTTATAAAATGTCCTGTGGCTCATGTTTATCCGTTTATATCGGACAGACAGGTAGAAGTATATCTACTCGAGCTAAGGAACATGTAAGATCATTCAACAGTAAAAAAACAGATTCACAATTCGCTAATCACGTTATTAAGGAATCACATAATATAAATTCAAACTCAGCGCCTAAATGTTTGCATCTTTGTAATAAAGTTCGCAATATGACGGCTTTAGAACAGCTGGAAATCAATAGATATCAAATATCACAAAGGATTCTTAACACCCAAACTAATATATGTCGATTACCATTGCTTTAACCTTGCGGGGGGCTATTTTGTTTCCGTAATATACCATTTCCTTGTAATATGTAAACTTATTGATATAGCCGCCTTTTTAGTTTCATTTACAATTTTTAGTTTTATTGCGAGCAAGAAACTAGCTAGGTCGATAAAACAGGAGAGAAGATGTATTGTGTACCTTTTCTACACAGCTATATATAGATAAGCAAATTCGTTTAAGCATAGTTCTGAGCGTGAGCCGAAATAGCTGTCAACTATATCTAAAAAAATAGTTTTGTTGAACTAAAATACATTGCAATTTTTTTCACCGTGTTATAATGGAGTTCTACCAAGTGAATGCCAATTCAATCAATCAACGAATAATAAATATTTTTTATGGCTACAGATTTCTATAAATACGCGATTAGAATAGGATTGTGGAACGTCGAAATTATTTCCGTTACCTACACGTTCCAGCTCATTAATCACAATAATTAGAATCGTTGAAAAGAGTGTCAACCGTTGCACGCGAATGTCTTCCGAGTAGATAAATAGATATTTATTTACTCATTCTCGTTCAGATGAAAAGCAGCGTTCATAATCTCACTTTCATTCAGTTGCATCCGCTTAACCCGTGCGATCCCAGTGTCGCAATAGGATATCATAGTTTCAATTAAAACCATTGACTTACTCACCATGCTTGGCTTTTGTTTTTGAATATATGTGTATATATGTATTGTTTGCAACAAGCGAATCTCTGAAGTGAACGAGAGCCACCATTCGCCTGTGTGAAAATATTTTATCAGAATTTCTGCAATGCTTTCTCTAGTATGCATTTCTTGACAACTGACACAGTAAGAAAACAAATGACTTTCGAATTATTAAATAAGAATTGAAACACCGTTTTGTAGTTAACAGTTTGTTTCAATATCTAACACGTACGAGTATAACAACAATTATATATAACTACAACTTTTATCTATTATTATACAATTACTATTTCCCCAATATATTTTATTATCTTGACCGATTGATAATGCTTGTGATGAAAGAAACCGGTGCTGACCTGAAAACAAATTGTGGAAATAGTACTAAAATGTGTTTTTATTATTTAAAATATCATGCCTTTCCATCAAGAAGTGACAACTATTATATTATAATTACCAAACCGATAGTCAACAGGCGAGTGTTTATATCCGTTAAAATCACTAAAATAAATTTTACAATTTTATGAAGAGTCAAAATCGAATATACTTATCTCTTGGAGAAATTAACAAAAACACGATGAAAAAATAGCAATTTATTTTAGTTGAGTACAATATAATTTAAGATATAGTTGATACCTATTTCGGCTCACGCCATGGCCAGAACTGTATCCTAAAAATATTAGCTTATATAACTATAATTATCAACTATAATTAAACAACTAATCTTTAAAAAAAATGTAGAAATATAATAAAATACATTGCTATTTTTCCACCGTGTTATAATAGAGTTCTACCAAGTGAATACCAATTCCATCAATAATTTGACAAAAACACCTAAGTGCCTCAATCAATTGTGAAAATATGAAAAACGATTCGAGCTTATAAGCATCCTAAACGAAGCCAACTACGTTGATTAATCGATTAAAAATTAGAAAATTTGTTACGAGAAAGTAATTAATCAATTAAATATTATAATGTTCACACCCACTGATAGGTTTAAAATTGTTGTCAAAGTACCAGCGCGGTGAGTACTATTGCTATAATTATATAACGCAAAACGAGAAAATCCACTTTCTGGGAAAAGCTCCGCAAGAAGTAGGCAGACGCAAAACCAACTGTTGTTCCCGCATTTCATGTTCGCACCAATTAATGTTACTACTTACTTTTCAAAAAACGTTCACTTACGGTACTTTCCCGGTCGAACGATCGCAGTATTTTTCGTGTGTGGCAACACAAATAACACTTTTCAATATGTTATTAATGATTTAATTTAAATCCATTTATGATTCGTTTCAAAACATAGAATGATGTCTGAGCGCCATTTTGGATTATCGCGGTTTTGTGTCATTAAAAACCGACAGATTAATTCAACAAGATCTCACACAATTTTATTTGTATAAGTTCCATTTTTATTTTCACTGATTACTAGCATTACCGACCCATGACAAATAAATTCAAACAAGGTAGTAATAAAATTTAGACGTTGACTGATGTCAAGATACATATGTAATATAAAGAAATGGTGCAACAATTTGATAAACCGCTTTAATCGAATGGATTACATTAAAAGGGTTATAACCAACAAAATGAGCTAACGAAACATAATTTTACTAGCATTTTTCAAGAATGTAGTTTTAAGCGACAATGTTGCTATAAACTGAAATCTCGTTTAAAAGTAAAGTAAATGAAAGTAACGTTTAATACATCCAACTGCCTGTCGGCTCGAGTGAAACGATTTTACAATGAAAAACTAACTTACATCAAATTGACGGCATCAGCTTCTCACAGTTGAACCGTTCAATTCTTTAAAATTGAATTATAAAATTAAGAACAAATTAAATATTTTCAATGGCACCTTATGACATCAAATATGCTATTAACGTTTCGATGCTCTAGTCAGAATTACCTGTTCAATTAGATTGGACGGACCATATCACGGATGTAGCATATAACAGATACATTTCCATCAATTTTTGAAGTTACAATACCTGCAAGGAAAAAATGTGCTAAAAATTAAAGATCACATTTGACATTAGAACCATGTCATGAATTGCACAACCGAGGAAATAAAACATTGAAAAAATAATCAGTCATATTATAAAAATATTTCTTATTGATTTAATACAGTGCCAAAATGAATTTGATTCTGAAAAATGTTCTATGTTTTTTATAAAAATCACAAAAATAGATATGAACTAATGCGCTGCTAATATTTAATATTTAATACAAGATTTCAACTTGACTTTTGATATTTTAATGAGCATGTTTTCATTCCACTTTAGTGACCAGAAAATGTTTTTTTTTCTTAAATTATTCTGTTTACAACGGTCAAACATCTTGATCAACAGTCAATATCTTAATCCGAAATGACGACGTGCTTTATTTTTTCGGAAGGAAAGTCGATAATATCAACAAAACACTTCTTGCGCAAGAAAACGAACGTCTATTTACCAAAGAAATTTTCGTAATAATTTCTCTCCAATGATGACTAGTCGCTTACCAGTATAATTGAAGTAAGTACTTAAATAATCATAATTCAAAATGCAGACTGACTGGTATTCCGTGGGCATGCGGCGACAAGGTTACAAGTCATCGCTCCGAGGTAAAAAGTGACAGGTACATTCCTGCTTAATTCAACAGGAAGACATAGAGAAAAAATAAAGTAATGTATCATTTACGAATGCCAAAAAACAACATTTCAAAGCAAAAGACAAAATTTCTAACATATAAATCAGAATAATTTATGATATCCACTGAAGGTGCTTGATGGAATTTCAATATCAAATTTGAATTGATACAACTTTGTACGACTCCACGTGTTTTGTCACTTACGACCCGGGTTCCACTTTTCGGCGTCTTCGGGCATTATATCACACAAACGCGACAGAACTGATATCTTAAAATAATATTCAAAGTAGATAAATGCGTTTAGTGACATTTATGTAGAGTCAATTACAACTCATGTCAGTTCTGTTGCATCCGTGTGATAAAATGCCTGAAGATGCCAAAAGGCGAAACCCGGATCGTTAGTGACAGAACATGTGGAATGGCACAAAGTTGTAATGAATCAAATTTTATATAAATCAGAAAAAAATTTCCCTTTTATTTCTTAATTATATTTTGATTTATTTTTTTTCTATGGATTTTTCCATTTATTATATAGCAAAAGTACAAACTATAAAACGCTATGACAACGTTTTCATACAATTTTTACATCTCAATATTTCGTATTTGGCTTTAAATATAGATTGTATAATATATGTGTAAAATAATTTGGCATTTTCCTATTTGTGATAAGTTTTCTTTTAAAACTGCATTTGCACATTTTTTGCGTACATAAACAGAGCTGTGTGTTGTAAGGCAAATTAAGACGATTTACAAAAGACGGTGTGTTTTTTTTATGACATATTACTTTCAAGCTAACTGTTTTATTTTTTGTCTGACATTTGAATAAAAACGTGCATCAAAATCAATCAATGCGTGTTATAAAATAGTTTCATCGTAAACTCATTAACACTGCCATCTGTCAGCATTTCCTCAATGCTGATATTCAAATTACTATTCCCGCCTTTAATTTAGCTCTTACACGCCATCTCTCTCTCTTTCTGTCTGAAATTGCATTTTAATATTTAATAGCAACGCCAAATTGTGAGTATATTAAAAATAATTTCAGTCGTGGAGTTAAGCAACATTAAAGAAATCCGACATGCGGCATTACCACATATTAATTTATATATTTAAAATAAATGCCCACTTGATTCGCCGTTGAAATATTGAATGAAACAATATGAATTATCGTTATAATCAAAAGTTCCGTAGGTGCAGAACAATGATCTGTATTTATAATCTAGTGTTTCGAGATAAAAATTCATTCATAGCACCGTGAAAGTAATACGCGTTGAATAACACTCAATAATTCAGTGAATACAATCAACAACGATATGTTAAAACGAGTCCAATAAAAAAAAACGTTTATTTGGCTCCCAATCTGTGTCAAAATTACAATGGAATGTTAAATTACAAACTGTTTAACAACACAATGACATTCAAATTAAAATTGATAATTGATGCACTCGAGCTAAAGAACATGAAAGATCATTCAACAGTAAAAAAACTGATTCACAATTCACTAATTACGTTTTAAAGAATAGATATCAACTATCACAAAGAATTCTATACGAGCAAACTAAGATATGTCGATTTTCATTGCTTAACCCTCTGCGGGGTGCTTATTTGTTTCTGTAATATACCATTTCCGTGCCATATGTAAACTTATTGATATAACAGCATTTTTAGTTTCATTTAAAAATTTTATTGCGAGCAAGAAACAAGCTAGGTCGTTAAAACAGAAGAGGAGATGTACTTTGTACCTTTTCTACACAGCTTTATTATGTAAGATCATTCAACAGTAAAAAAACAGTTTCACAATTCGCTAATCACGTTATAAAGGAATCACATAATATAAATTCAAACTCAGCGCCCAAGTGTTTACATCTTTGTAGTTAGGGTCGCAGGATGACGGCTATTGATTTCCAGCTGTTCTAAAGCTGTCATCTTGTGACCTTTATAACAAAGATGCAAACACTTACGCGATAAATTTTAATTTATTTTGACCGACCAAAAACTCAATGTAAAAGATAAGTCACAGGTGCAGCAATAGACAAAATTATCAGAAAAATAATATTTAAACTGTAATTATTTATTACAACAAATAATGTTGAAATCATAATGCTTATAAGCTTATTAATTAATCTTGAAATAATTTAACCTTTATCTGATGTTATTGCAAATAAGTCAAGCTGTCAAGGTGTTAACTTCACTTCTTGCTGAAGAGGCATGATATTTAAAGTAATAAAAACACATTTTTCAATACAATTACCAATTGATAAAACTCACGATGAGCGAAAACGGTCTTCAATAGAAAATATATTGTACTTTATTATTCAAAAATGTCAAACTGTTTTTATATATAGATGGAAAATTGATCTTTGAATAACTATACGGATACAGTGGAACCTCGATCAACCGTTCTCACATAATACGTTTTCCCGGCTGGAACGCTTATTTTTTACAGTCCCGTCAAACTCCCATAAGAACAATGTTAAATAATCTCGCATTGACCGTTTTCCGATTCCCCGATTTCCTCGATAAACCGTCTAAATATTTTGGTCTCGTCACAAATATTATCCCGATTGATCGTTTTTATTGCATATTTCTCCGTATCTCAGCAAGAAAGTTTGACACAGCCGAGTGCAGGTGTTATGTATAGATACGTTGGAATCCGCTGTACATGTTAGATGTAACGCATTGGACGCATGTGCTTTTTTTTGGGTTGAAATCTACCGCACGCGTATTATTGTTTATGATGCAAATGGATAGTTGTTTAAAATTCACGGTAAAAATGATTCCTGTACATACTAACTTTAAGTCACAAGTTTAGTAACAAGTCTGTGTTCAGATTAAAGTGCCAAATAACAAAGAAGCAAACTAACATAAAGGACTTTTTCAAAAAAATAATTTTATATACAGTATGTACAAGTAACTAATAAATAAATGTTTTTTACGATTTTACTTGTTTATTATTATTTGAAAACGTGAAATCGAGGTTTCGCTGTATAATATATTTTCGGTACTAAAACAGACACAGCCCATATTAGCAACTTTTCTTTTGGCAGAGAAAATAAATGACCAAACCGTTGTAAACTGTACAAAATTATAATTGTTTGCCAACCGCAGAGTAATGGTTCGATGGTGCCATTGCATCACAGAATAAATAATAAATTAATTATTTACCTGTAGAAATTCCTTTGCATTGCAGGTGAACTTTCTCTCGTTCTTTCTCTTTCTTCGCATTCGAGTAAATATGGCAACGCAGTGATAGAAAACCCGAAATTGGATATTAACATTTTTTAAAACATCGCTGTCTCGCTTTGAAGCATTAATTACTCTACTTACCGTATTTGGAATGGTTTTTTCTGCACCAATTACGCCTCGATACGCCCCATTGATTGAATCCGAAGTCAAATTTGGTCAGCTCGCCTGATCTCCCAAGTCGAAAACTTGTTTGTTCATTGTTTGTTATTATATTGTTTTGTTTAGGGTTCGATCGGACTTTATTTTGATTTGGACATAAAACGCTGATAGGGCTGTCAATGACTATTTAAATTCAAAATATGAATTTAACAAATTCACTTTTGATACGAGATCATAGCATAAGTCGATAAATCAATAAGAAAATTTACAAGTATGATAATGCAAAATGCTAAGAAACAGTGTCATTTTATGTATTTGAAAAAGAAAGAGATATACGAATCAAGTACACGAAAAATATACCAAATTAAACTGGAGAGTAATGAGGAAAATATTTCAATATTTTTTTTTTTGTGTATGTGGTATTTTAAAACTATATACTGAACCGGTCCAATAAATATGCCATATGAAAAGGAAAAAACTGAATTAATCGATTTTCTCACACGATTATCCGATAGCCGGAATCGACTTGGTAGATAATCAAGTGGACGTTTTCATTTGAGGTTTGTTTGAAGATTTGAGAGACCAATATGCAAAGGTGTCTGAAGGCAAATAATCCTACACTGATTACAGAGGCGTATAATTAAAACGCAAACAGAAAAGGGAGACACGGTGAAAAAACAGCAATGTATTTTAGTTCTACAAAAATTACAAGACAAATAGTTGATAGCTATATCAGATTCTTTATTTTCAGCTTGCGCCTTCATCAGAGACAATTCCAATTCAACAAAGAAAAAGAATAGTTTGCCTTACAGTCATGGTCGTGAAAATTTGACAGATAATAGCAGCGTGAACTTACCCGATGTAAATATTGCAAATTCAATAAAGTACTACCAGCCAAGTCTTTTAAGCGAAATGGCAGAAGCACCTAATCCTAGTAGTTATTTACAGGCGAAGACATCATTCAGAGAATATACTGCATAGGTTCTATTACTTTCTCACCATTAAAAGACCGATCAAATCGTGAAATCTTTTCGCTTAACAAGAGAAATTTTCTACAATCTATTGATGCAACCGTTTGAACCAACTCGTGCACACAGTTCACCATCGCATCGATAGAATAATATCGATGTACATGCAGAACAAATTGAATAAATATTACAAATTGCACACTGTCAGTCGTTATGAATAATATATTGTAAAAATAATTCATAATGCCAACAATACCGATTTTATGTTATAACGTTAAAAATGATTTATGAAACTACAATTGAAATGAAGCTTTGTATCTTATAAAAACCTCCTACCTATAATACACAACTTGCATGTGTTGCATGTGTGTCATATGTAAGTGATATATTATACATTCGACTCTAAAGCTTAAAATAGATAGCTAGTTTTATTTACGATAAAAGTGTAAATTGTAGCACTGATCAATCAGCATTGGTTTTGTCAAAGAATAAAAACGCAATACCGTTATAATTCATTTTTTGTATGATATTAAAGGGTAAAAATATTTTTTTCTGTTGATTCTTTATAACAACACATATGAATGGAGCCTGCAATGTTTAATATAATAGAATAGTAATATGTCATTTATCCCATTTGCCCTTTCGATGGGTGAATGTTGTATAATACTAACTAACTAAGGATATTCCCTATATAACACTGATTATTTCAAAAATTAAGTTTTGCTGTACAGCAGTGCTTCGCAACCGGTGTGCCTTGGCACAATGCATTACAATGATTTAATTAACCAATTCACTTACCAATGCCTTCAAAATATTTAGAATTTTTTTTTGACCTCTGTCCGATACAATAACAAAATTAATTATTCTTTAAAAGTGATTGAAACAACTGCCCAGAAATCATCCAGACAATAGTCATTTCTTTAATGTATGTATTTATAAACGCCACCTTGCTGTAATTTTATTTTCGAATATTTTTTGATATTTCAATATATAAACTACAAACACATTTTTAGTACTTATTTCCACAATATATTTTTTGATCAAGACCGGTTTCGCTCATCGCGACCATTATCAAATGAATTGACGATCATTGTTGATTATGCTCAATAAGTTAATGATGATAATGAATCAGCTGATAGTGCTCGCGATAAGCGAAACCGGTCCTGATCAAAAAGTAAATTGTGGAAATAAGTACTAAAATTTTGTTTTTATTATTTAAAATAGCATGCCTTTCCATCAAGAAGTGACAGTTAACACCTTAAAAGTGATATAAAATACGATTTCAATATTTACGCCGTAAATGAGTAATTTGATGATGATAAATTTACTTTATGAAATATACACACCAAATCAAAATTAAATGACTAAGTAATAAGCAATCGAAAATAAAAGTTATTTTGGTAATTCACACATTTTTGTGTGAGTTGTGTCGCGAAATTCTGCCGACGTCTTTAGCGTGCCATAGGTGATAAAAGGTTGCGGAGCACTGGTGTACAGCAATCTTAAGAACATTATCAAGAAAAATTGCGGTAAAATTTTGCTTGAAGACGAAATTTTTTAAAATGTTAACAATCTTATATATCAAAGTTGCAACAGTTCAAATTTGATATTGAAATTCCATCAAGCACTTTCAGTCGATATCATAAAAAAAAACTCTTATTTATGTTTGAGTATCCACTGTCAACACGCCATAATTTGTCATTTCAACAGTTAATGCGTTAGCAGTCTGAGCATTGAAATATGATTTAACACGACGTGCGTTCTCATGGTCTTAACTAAGTTATATTTTTTCTTTTGAATGCCGCTTTAATTGGTTTTTACTGTACAATATTATTTTTAAAACATTAGACAAACACAAAAAACTCCAGTAAGCCGTATTCAAAAAAAAATCCGTGACTTGTTTTTCGCGCCGTTAGATGTCAGTTAAACAGAACTCCTTCTTAATATGAAATAAATGTTATTCTTACCAATCCCTGATGACTGTGAGCTCCTTCTCTTTGCCTACAGGGATCTGTTTGAGGCCATTCAAAAATGGATGCGGCAGCTTATTCATAATTGGATATTAGTCCTATCTGAAAATTATAAAACAAAATAAATATCATTTTATAAAATTTAACCTACAAACGATAAATTCAGCAGAAATTTATTGATTTTTTGAATAAACAGAAGCGGTATTTATAAATTTTCGTGTGGCTCACGTTTGTCCGTTTATATCGGACAGACAGGTAGAAGTATATCCACTCGAGCTAAGGAACATGTAAGATCATTCAACAGTAAAACATATTCACAATTCGCTAATCATGTTATAAAGGAGTCACATAATATAAATTCAAACTCAGCGCCTAAGTGTTTGCATCTTTGTAATAAAGTTAGCAAGATGACGGCTTTAGAACAGCTGGAAATCAATAGATTTCAACTATCACAAAGGATTCTTAACGAAGAAATTAAGATATGTCGATCACCATTGCTCAACCCTTTGCGGGGTGCTTCTTTATTTCTGTAATATACCATTTCCGTGCCATATGGAAACTTATTGATATAGCCGCCTTTTTAGTTTCATTTGCATTGTTAGTTTTATTACGAACAGGAAACAAGCTAGGTCGTTAAAACGGGAGAGATGTATTGTGTACCTTTTCTACACAGCTATGTATAGATAAGCAAATGTTAGTTTAAGCATAGTTCTGACGATGGCGTAAGCCGAAATAGCTATCAACTATATTTAAAAAAATAGTTTTGTAGAACTAAAATACATTGCTATTTTTTTCACCGTGTCAGCGGAAATTATTTAACAAGAACTGGTTGATAATATTTTCAATGAATTTGAAGGCATTAAAGGTTTTTTAAATTCATTTTTATTTAATGAATGATCTTTTACCTAGTAATAAAAAGTAGTTAAAAATTAAATAAATAGCTATATTTACTATACGTGACTGTCAACAGCTATGACGGCTTACGACATCATCAGATATATGTCTATGTCTAAATAGAATATTCCATTCCATACAATAAAATTACCTAAAATACCTGTTATATAGTGTTTTGAAATGTGTATAATATAATAATTTTACTCGTTTGTTATCTTGTATTTCCAGACGTTAATAAAATATACAAAAAGCAATATGAAGTCACTCGCAATTTATAAAATAATGTTTGACACATCTTTTAAAACAATATAGACTACGGTTTGTATTTTTATTTTTATTTAGAAGACTTTACGCATGCTCTAATGCAAATTAATGACACTTGATCAACAACTGAATTCTTTAGCCTTAATATGCATGCTGGTTTCCCTGGCGGTGTTTTTCTGAACTAAATTTGACGTCTTGCATTATAATGCAATTTGAAATCATAATATTTTTATGTTTCTAAATGATCGTAACGAAAAAAATGTAGTAATGTCACAATGTACGCATGTATTCAACGCGCAATCCAGTCTCAAACCTGAGAATGAAAATATCACGACACATAATTAGAGTGGATTCTAACACTCATCGCTTTTTTAAAGGGCTATTCAAACATGATAAATCAAGGCTATGCTGTATAATAAATGAATTATTTGATATTAATTATTTGTAAATTTTGAGGGCTATTAAATGCGTTGCGTTGCTATGTTATGAAATGCTTCTCATAGCATTTAGTTGAGTTTTTTAATTAATTATATATATATTTTTTTATATAATCCATCTTATGAAACTTACAAAACGTATATGCGTGCTAACTTACTAAAGTTAGCTAAAGGGTGCAATTGCAATGAACTCACTGTAGTTATATATATTATATGCATATTTTTTGTCGTGAAGCAAATACAATAAATTTATTAGCTTTATTTCGGTGGCATTCCAACCGTCGAGAACTTTCAATTACCTGTTTTGTGACACACCGTTACATTTGATATGTCGACCGCTGACTTATACTATAATAAGAAAATTTACGTAAAGCAAAAAATATGAATGGACCGAAATTTTAGTAAAATTCTAAATATATTCATAAAATTAAAGTGAATTCAGAATATAAAAACGGGTTTTCTATTTAGAAAACCCGATCACAGTATCTCTGACGGAAATATTTTATTTATTTAAATAAAATATTTCCGTCAGAGATACTGTAATATTTTCAATCAAATTTCATTATGTAAATGGTCAGTTATGGCAATGATATTGCGCATTTATGAATGTCAATGCTATATTAATATTCAATATTTTACTCCATTTGACAAAAAAATGCAATACCGGTTTTACCGAAAGTAAGATTCCAGTATTCGTATGAATATATCAATCATTCTTAACTGATTTTAAATCCAAAAAGAAGTATTTATAGCACGTGCCATTTTTTAAATAAAATAACGGTGCTTAAACGAGATAAAAGTAAACACGTGCATCGCTTTCTTTGTATAAAAATATCACAAACACACAATAAATGAATTTATAAAGGTTATTCGTTTCCGCATTCAACCAAAACAGTTGTTAAAAGAAAACCAAACATCTTATTGGCCATATGTTAAATAACATTGCACTTAACAAGGATAAAAATTACCATTAAAAAATGCGTAGAAATCATTTTTAATGACGATGATATCAATCGGAATTTTCCGTGAATTAAAAAAATTTCTCTGATGGAAATTCAGTAAGTAGGTAGTTAATTAAAAATAATAAGTATATTTTTATGAAAATTACACTTATATCACATTTTTTTTAATTCTCCTCGATGTAAATTCACCAACGTTTTATATAATCGTTTTTTTTTTTTGTATCTAATTATAACGTATTTATGCTGTTTATTACGCCACAAAATAAAATATTTAGAAGATACAAATCTTGTGATTGAATATTTGAAAAATTATATATACTTTAAAAGTTTAATGCAAAGGCTATTTTTTACTTTATTTTTATACGTTGGAATATTATATTTATTTAAATGATTGGTTTTATTTTATTATACATTTTATTATGTTTTTACTTTCCTGTATTTTATTGCAAATTTTTCTTTATAAAATATATATATCTATGATTTTTTGTTTTAGTACAGTAGTTAGTCAATGCGGGATTATTTAACATTGTTCTTATGGGAGTTTGACGGGACTATAAAAAATAAGCGTTCCATCCGGGAAAACGTATTATGCGAGAACGGTTGATCGAGGTTCCACTGTATATAAAACTTGGCTATTTGCTGAATTTATTAGATGATCTTCAATTTAATGCACGTGTTTTCGGTCAATCTTGGAGTCGAAGACGTGATTTTTTTAACGAATCCAATACCTTACAATAATGAATAAATTAGCATGTATTGTCATAAGGATGCAAAATACAAAAAGGATGTACATTTGCTTTGCTGTGTATGCTTTATATAATTAATTCTCCAACGTTTTTACGTTTGCATCATAATTAACACGTATTTGCGATAGATTCGTTAGACCAAATAAATGATTTTTCAATGAGAATAACAAACGAATACAACCGATGACTAAATATGACTCTCAAATGTTACGGATGAAAACTTCTTTATGATACGCTTGACTAGTTCCTAGTTAGTAATCACTTTTGATTGATCTTATGCTTTGAAATTATTCAGGCTTGAAACAATGTACATACAGTAAGCGAATGAATAGCGAACAATTCGAACGGTAAACAAGTCAGACATCGAACATTTTCGCAAAAAAGTCAGTTCAGTAAACGAATGTTCGTCTTATGAATATTTAAATACCTGAAGTATTTTATAATTTAAAAAATATATATTTTTTAAGGCCTTAAAATATCGGACTGTCAATGGATTGAAGTGAGATACACGCAATACAGTAATAATAAAAAATATTAAAAAATGCTTTTTTTAAAACGGAAAATTTTATGAAAATTAAGTATTATATAACATCACTTTTAAAGTTATATCGGTCACTCCTTGATGGAAAGGCATGATATTTTAAATAATGAAAACAGATTCTTAGTACTAATTTCCACAAAATATTTTATAACCAAGACCGGTTTCGCTCATCGCGAGCATTATCAACTCATCATCAGATCATAAAATATATTGTGGAAATAAGTACTAAAAAATCTGTCTTAATTATTTAAGTTCGATAACAGTCTCATTTTTTTAAACTACCTACTGCTCAAAATTCGTTCAATTTTTATACAAGAAGGTTTACCAAATGAAGGTGCTTGGTGGAATATCAATGTCAAATTTGAGGTGTTGAAACTTTGTACGCTTTTATATGTTTTTTTACAAACGACTCGGATTTCACAGATCTGACAGATCTGACAAATTAATTTACGGTTTTATTAGGCTCAAAATTTTCATTTCCATAAGCCATTAAAAAGTATTACTAGTTTTATAATAAATATAATGTTTTTGTTTTATTTGCATAAAACGTCCTTCGTTTGTTTTAAGTTAACAATTATAATCGTATAAGATCGTAATAAATATTCTTTCAATTTAGTTAATATTGAGATACTTATATAAATGACAAAAGGCGTGTCATAATTAACGACACAGCTAATGAAAAAAAAACCATTTTTCTTATGTTAATATTGAGATTGTATTACTTTAAATTGTATTGAGAAAAAACGTGTCAAAAATTACATTTTAATTTTAATTAATTTAATTAATATTTAATAAATTTTATTTTGTTATTCTTAATAAGTGATTGTGAACATTTAATTTTTACACTAACTTAAGTTTATTTGTATATTGTATGATTTCCTGTAAATTATTTCTTAATTCTTGAACCCATGGTTTTGTATACCTCAATTTTTTTTGTATAAATATACTTATTTGTAAGTTGTATTCTATCGGTTGATAATGCTCGCGATGAGCGAAGCCGATCCTGATCAAAAAATATATTCTGGAAATAAGTACTAAAAAATGTGTTTTTACTATTAAAAATATCACGCCTTTCCATCAAGAAGTGACAGTATTAGCTTAAAAATGACTAAAAATTACAGTCAAGTAAATGATATATTTGTATAAATACACTATTTCTACCAAACGCAAAAAAATATGTATGGCATTAAATTTATATAAAAGATCGATCAATCTTCGTATAATTACTGTACAATCGGAATGTTGCATCGAACTCCGATAATCATGCCTAAAAGACACTCAACAGCGAATAAGCCACGGAAGCATTCCGATATAATGACCGTTAAATCGGTGTGACAATGGTACATCACACTTCCATCCTACAAAAACCTGTAATCATCGCTTTCTGTTCTTCAAAAACCGGTTCCATTGAAGGAAAAAATCTACACCAAAGTGTAGTGATCTCGGCGAGCAAGTGCTTAGAGTAACACGAAAACATACTGCCTGGAATTGTTCAACTTACTTTCTTCTGTGAATTTTTATCTTTATTTTTGTAAAATTGAGAATGTCGTAGTGAAGTGGTCAGTGCCGTTGGTTGGCGGGTTCAAATTTCAATGAGAAAATTTTTAAATAATTTAAAATTTAGTCTTGTGAGGTCTAACATAGTTAAATTGACACAGTAACTCACGAAAACATATACAAACTTTTTTTGTTGTTTTTATTACACGATTTTACTCAATCACTTTTCGACAGAGAAATTGTATTTCTACCAAACATCATCATCTGTGCCATCAAAAGCATTCGTGTTACAGCAGTTCTCATCGGATTCCGGAACCGTGTTTTTACGTGATACAAGATCCAACGCTCGAGTTCCGGATTTGTGTTTTCACGTGATAGACCGTCCTTTCGAAAAAAGACAAATTATAGACATTAAACGAAGTATTTGACAGAGAATTTTAATGATTTTTTATTGTCAAGGCTCAAACCATTTCAAAACAGTCATCTAATTAGTTTTATCGCTCATGAACGTATATTACACGATCTAAAAACACAATCGTTTCGCGTGCGATACACAACGACAACATTCTTCCTCCTGGAGACGATATAAAAGTGGCACCGAGTTCACTGCGAGAAGATTTTTTGCAAAATTCATGAAACAGATTGTTTGGGGATATAAAAAAACCATTTATATTCCATTATTATCTCTGAGAGTTTCTTCCAAGTAGCTAACACACATAACGCTATTTTCGATGGATTAATCACGACTTAACAATTGTTAGACGCATCTCACATTAAAAAACAACTTACATCTTAAAACTGAAAAAAAACGACAAATTGTGTTTCATTTTATTTATGTGATTGGCATTCAATTATGAGAATATAAAAAAATATATATACCGCGATGTTTCACTGGCTTTGTTTGCGGTATTAACCTCTTCGTATCTCAATAGGGACGATTTCATTAATTTATATATGAAGCGATAAACTGGTCGCTAGGCAATCCTTACACTCTCCGAAAAAAGGTAGGTTGAAAGATTTAGAAACATACACTTCTTGTCATAAATCTTATGTTAGAATAATTGCAAAAAATGTAACGAGTATCAAAGCAACGAGTATTTCTAAATATCTAATATTCAAAAAGACATTCGAGTTTTGGTTAGCAAAAATATATGTTTACTGAATCGAAAAATATCGAGAAGCATCAGTTTTTTCATTTCCTAAAATTCCTGATTATAGCAAACATTCTTCATAATTTACTAATGCTGTCTCACATATTAATTAAAAATGGTCGACTCTTCGATTTCGTGGAGAAAATTTTAAACACGGAATTTTAAAGACTGTGATAAGGTAACCATTAATTCTCTCCTCAACTTCTTTTTTAATCCATTTTCTCTCGCATTATGCGACACATACAAGTTATTCTCGCTTAGCAACTTTTGACAATATACCATAAATACATTGGAAGCACATAATCAGACAAAAATTATGATCTAGAATGTTTTGTTTCACCTAATTGGTTTCATTAGAGCACAAAGCCATGGTTTATCATCACTGGAATACAATAAACTATAACAGATGGCAATAGTACTCCGCAGTAATTATTACCTACAAATTACCATATCAAACGGCTGACAAGTATTAATTATTTTCATTGAAAAAATAGTTTTACGTTAAAAAAGGAAACACGTGCTCAGTTTTAAAGCTAGAACAGGAAACTGCTTTTTATGTAGGTTATTTCAAAATATAAATAATATGTTATTCAAATTAGTTATTTATAATATAAATTGAATAGTTCGTTCGAATTTCAAAATAAAAACAACATTGTAATGCACTAACGAAATCATAATTATATGCTTAATATCGACATCATCATCATCATCAGCCGGGGTCGATCCACTGCTGGATGAAGGCCTCCCTCTGCTTTTTTTTTCCAGGTGGGTTGTTTGGACATAGCAACACCACGCTGCCCAGGCGAGTTGGTGTTCGGTTTTCTGTCTGGGGTTTCCTCCCCATATGCTTAATATAACAGCGGTAAAATATTTGTTTCATTCAACCAAAAAAAAAAAAAAACATCGATAAATTATTAATAATAAATTTATTAATATTTTTCAGAACATGAAACCAATTGAGAACCTAAAAATTTATTAATAAATAAAAAAAGCATAAAGCGAACAATAATATCAATAAAAACAATAATTAATTAATAACCGTTCCATTAAAATACTATACATTCGATTCAACCTTACCTACACACTCTCTTTTAGTTGACACAACCGCAGAGAAAGATTTCGTGTGTGTGAATGAAAATTAAGCATTATCTCAAATATACTTATATGCTCGCTCGCTTTATATTAGGTGTAGTAAAAAGTCCTGACCTTTTTTTTAAATGAAACTCAAAGTGTTTTTTTTAGTATTTTTTTTTTATTTATAAAAAGTAATCTTCCTGTCTATCTATAACCTTCTGCTACCTATTAGACAAGTCTAAAATCCATTTAGTGAAAAACTCTACTGATTTGGAATTAAAATAGTCGGAAATGGCGTTTTTCACGTCATTTTTTGTTTGAAATTTTTTATCCCTAAAAGTTTTTTTATATTAAACGGAATAAATGGTAATCCGATTGTGCTAGATCTGGTTAATTTAGTGGATAATTTAGTAATCTGGTTAGGTGGATGCAATAAAGTTTTCCCACCCAACTCCTGGATTTTTTCCCAGGTCATATTCACCACATGCGGTCGCGCGTTTTCGTTTTGCAGTTTATCGTTGCAGCCATTCATCCTGCCCGGCCTCTTTCTTGTCAAATCTGCACTTAATTGATTTAATTGGTCACAGTATACTTGTGCCGTCATAGTTTCACCATATTTTAACACTTCATAATGAATTATTCCTTTGAAATCCCTCCAAACACAAAGTAAGAGTTTTTTTGGGTGTAAACCAGTTCGAGGGGTCGGAATTGGTTGTTGTCGACGATTTAGATATTGTTTTTTGTTCGATATATTCGTATTTAACACCCACTTTTAATCTCCGATAATCAGGTTTAGAAAAAATGGTCGTAAAGTGTGTTTTTTTGCAGCAATTGGCACGCGCTTAGTCGCTACGCCTTGTTCCGATCGCTTAACGCGTGTGGCGCCCAAATTTCTACTTTTCGAATTTTTTCCAGCCTTTTCAGGTACTTTTGTTTTATGGAACATTTAGTACCGACTATATTGGACAAATCTTTTTTTGTTAGCATAGGATTTTTTTCGATTTCAGCGCGACATCAGGGCGACTTCATCCACTGTAGGTCGTCCACTTCGAGGGTAATTTTCAATGCTTTAATTACCAAATTTAAATTTTGTAAACCATCTCTGACATTTTCGAACCTTTAGCACGTCTCTATAAACGTCGCAAATGTCTTTAGTGGCGACGACTGCACTGTTCTGGGCGTAATATTGAAAAAGCATGCAACCGCGCAGATATTCTTATGAAGGGCAAAGGTCGGTCATTCTATTTGGGACGAATGAACCTTTTTTTTTATATACGGAACGTAACTTGAGATGTCACATAACACGAAAAAAAATATTATGACATCTTATTTAACCAAAGGCCCGAAGCCGACCGATTTTAAGACACGCGTTTGAAAAAAACGTCAGGACTTTTTACTACACCTAATATATTATATTATATATATATATATATATACATGCGAATGTTTATCATTCGTATCCAGCTTAATAAACCAATTCTGACAGGTGGCATTGCCGACTTCTAATATTTTTTATTGAATTATATATATAATTATATATATATTATATATATATATATATATATATTTAAAGGTGTACTGTATGATTCATAACTAATCAATATAAATAAAATAATTATATATACATAATTAAGTTAATATTGTTAAATAAAAAAAAATATATGTCGTATACATCGCATGCATTCTATACTTTTGAAATAAGTTAATGACTTTCATGTATTCACAATTTTATTTCACAACTTTTTATAATTTTCCTAGTTATGTTAAGCTTTTGGTGAAAATCGCTATCAAATTCTCAACCACGTCATATAGCACTTGTTTATTTAGATCATAGCCTTAGGGCGTGTGTTTTCTCTTTGTAAATAACTCATTTGGTATATAACCAACGCTAGCTGTTAATTGTGTGTCAGTTCTCTTGCATCCATGTGATAGAACGCATGAAGATGCCAAAAGCGAATACCGGGTCGGTAGCGACAAAATATGTGGAATCAGATTTTCAATTCGACAATTCAAATCTAATATTGAAATTCCATCAAGCACCTTCAGTCAACATCATAATTCACGATATAACTATAGTTGCTTAGACATCGAAAATGAATGAATATCAATCACGTAAGCCAAATGTATTTTCGTAATCGAAATTAATATGAATATAGAAACGTATGTTTGTAAGTGTTAAGCATTTTCAAAGTTCTTAATAATTGAACGCTACCACACGTTTCCTGCTAGTAATTGTGTATATACAACTAATTGTGACGTCTATATCCTGGAGATATGATAGAAAAATGAGCTAAGAAATTGATTATGGTAAAATATAATCATTCTAAAAAAGTCCCGATATTTAGGATGAAATTGTTCATACACAATATATACACACGTAATACACGTTCAATCAAAAATATTTAAAAAGATTCCAATACGGAATGAGTGTTCCAATTAATTCTTTAAGTTTAAAAATGGAATGGTCTGTCAAAGTTGCAAGTAGGAAAAATGCCTCTTTTTTAATAACTTTTAAATTAAAACTAATTCAGGTAAATGCATCATAGATTTATTATTATTCATAGGCTCCAAAATCGTATTTATTTAATATATTTATTTCAGCTCAAAATGATTAGAAATACGTTTTTTGTGATTCCTATTAAATTTGTTTTTTTCTCGTTCTACAGTCGATATGAAGTAATTAATCTCAGACATTAAACTCTTGCTAATAAATCTTCCGATCAACTTTAAAGCTAGTATGGAAGCCAGATCGAAGATTTGAATATTTGAACTTTGAACGAGTAAGACGACCTAATTAGTAAACAAAAATAAAATATACTGCATATTTTCTAAATTCTGCAGTCAACGTCGGCATGACTTAAAACTATAAAGTTTCGAAATGATACCCAATAAATCTGTCCGTTTATACTGTGTAGTAATAAAACTGGTTTTTCATATTCAAAATCACATTCCTTCGAAGTATTAAAAAAATAGTTACCTAATAACTACGTTAATAAGTATGTAAGCAAAAACTTTTCAAAACGATAAAAAATATTGGTAACTACATCGACTAGGTGGCAGTGTCGCAAATTAAAACTCTTGAAAGTTAAGTTTTGATTTAAAAAACATTAAAACTCTATTAAGAGTACGGTAGGTACTGCCATCTATTTTTACAATTTAAAAAAATATTGACTCATTTTTAAACTCGGAGATCTAAGACATATTATTGTTATATTTATTAGGTATTCAGACAACTGCTCGATAGCAAAATAATATATAGTAATATTGCACTGTATGGATCATTTGACCAATATTGAAAGTACGTCAATCGCTTTAGATATTTATTTAGAGATAGTAAGTTATAAAAGATCTGTAGCTGGCATAATAATGCACGAAAGGAGAACTATGTAAACAAAATGATTTTGGAAACCGTTTAAAAATCAATAGTGAAAGAATCTATCGAAAGATTCGAGCTAGTTTAAAAGTGTAACAACTCAAAATAATGATTCTGAGAAAATTATGAAACGTTTTGATTTTGTGCTCGTTCTACTTTGCAAATACATTAAGGACGTTTAGATGTTGAGGCCTTTGATATATTGATAATATAATGTTAATATTATAAACGTCTCTTCTACAGTTTAATATTAGGGATTATGATGGAATTGAACAGATGAATATTTTGAAAACGTCGTTTTTTAAATAGCAGTAGATTACTACTTGTTTCATTTTAGCCCTGGTGTTCTAAATATTTCCGAATACTTCACTAAAAATGAAACTTTTTGACTTGTAACACTTTGAAAATAGGAGTATTTGTATGGTTTTAATAGTATAATAATGATTACCGGTGCTGTAATTGAGAGATCAAGAGCATTTTATTCGATAATGAAGTGACTGTGAACTGCTCAAAACTTTTACAATACCATATTTGTTTTCAGTCGATCTGGGTTTTACTTTTCGGCATCTTCAGGCACTCTATCCTACGGATGCAATAGAACTGACAGACAACAGTCATTAACTTTTATTGTATAATTTGATTATTCGATATACCCACTTATTTTAAGTACGTGGGTTACCGTGGAATCAATATCATGTAACCTTATGTAAGAACTATATTTTTCAGTTGTCGACTAATTCAGTTAGTCTCGTACAAGAAAGAATTAACAAAGCTAACTGATCGCTTAACATAAATGTTCAATTTAATTGAGCTCTACATATTTCAAGTTTTTTTAAAGTTTATGACCTCCGTGTTCTGATGCAATATTATAGCAAATTCATACGCATTAAAATAATTAATTTTATCTACCACTTTCAGTCCATATCGTAAAAATCATTATTATATATCGATTTCGTATATTTTTATTAAATATCATTTCTACGTATCTTCCATCGGAACTTAAAAAAAAGAGTTTACTGCTATGTTTCCCATTCACCAATCATAAATTATTTACAATTGTGTGAAGAGTGAATTGATTGGAATATTGGCTTGCTTAATTACGAATCTGAAACAATCACGGTTAATTTATATTGATGCATGTTAATATGTAGTACATGATGGAATTGTTCTTAGCGGTGACGACAGAGATACTACGCGATAAAATTCAACTTTAATATCTTTTAAGTATTATTTGTAGCTAAAAAAATGTGCGGTACTAATATAAAAAAAAATATTAACTCTATTATAAACCCCAAAGTAGACCATACACGCAATAATATAATAAACGATTGGATATTGCATCATTGCTTTATCGAATATTTTGAATCATTTTTGACCGTGATCCAGAGCAGGTTATGTTTTATAGTAACTTGTTTACGATAGCTGTCAATTTCCATTTCTATATAATATTAAATTTGGGAGTGTCATGTTTACACAACAGCAATTTTTTAGATTTATTTCACTATTGCAGTGTTAACTATCATTTGCTTTTTTTGTTAGATTTAATTATATACCATAACTGTTTAAATGCATTAGTTATACATTATGTTATATTAATTATTCATTAAACTATCGTTATTTTGACAGGAGATTGTAAAATAATTAAAATATACATTTTCTTTTACTACCTATATAATCCTGTATATTTATGTATTTAGTAAATACGCGTTACAAAAATTACAAATTATAAGTTAATTGCTTTTGCAAAGCCAAAATATTTAAATAAATAATGTTCGGATATTAAAGAAATAAACCACAAAACAAAAAACAAGGATAGCAAGAAAGTCAACACATTAAAAATAGTATTCGCCTGAACTCACTTTCTGTTAACAGCGTTAAGCCTAAATATATTATTTTTAACTTTGGTAGATTTAAATTTTTTCTGTGATATCTTTTACATTCGTGTAAAAAAAAACTATGTAATGTATGTTGTTTAATGATTCTTAAAATGCTGATGAATGAGACCAATTCCGATCAACTGATAAAACTTTGGAATAGGTACAAAAAAAAATTGTAGTGTGTCGAAAATCTGAAAAAAATTAACTTTAAAATCATAATAACTTAAATTCTATAATCCATGAAATATTTTTTGTAGGCAACGTTTTTTTCCTGTAAACAAGATTAAGTAAGTGATCTTCAACAGGTAGTCTATGTTAGTGGTCTACAAAGCAATGTTGGTGTCCGTGAAGTTTTTTCAGTCACTATCATAGCCAAAAATTGGATAAAAATTTTCGGGTCCATAAAAAGAGCAACTACAAGTCAACTCGTCAAAATTTGTCGACTTACTGGAGAAACCGTTTCTTGCAAGCTTAAGTTCACGCTAAAAAATAGTGGGGGAATGATATGGCGAGCGATTAGCTGGTAAACTAGTTAGCTAGTAAAAAATAATTCCATATCCTTCTTTTTCGCATTTCTGTTGTATTACAAAAATAGGTTGCCGATTAAGCAACGCAGATTTTCGATAATTACATGGACGGTAATAAATTAATAATTATTAAAATTAATAATCTCCGATATGCTGATGATTTTTTAAACTACACATGAAACGTGTTTCAACCCATTGAGAAGCATATTTGGACTATCATAATTACTTTCAAGGTGTTAACTGTCAGTTCATGATGGAAAGGCATGATATTTTAAATAATAAAAACATTTTTTTAGTACTTATTTCCACAATGTATTTTTGATTAGGACCGGTTTCACTCATCCCTTATCAACTTATAGTTCGCTTCATTATCAACTGATGCTCGCGATGAGCGAAACCGGTCCTTATCAAAAAATATATTGTGGAAATATGTAATAAATAATGTGTTTTTATTGTTTAAACTATCATATTCAGCTGGTAATCCCTTTGAGAATTACATTGTAAGTTATATATGAAAGTAAATTATATTTAAACACAATTTATCCTGTACTTTCCGAAGATTTCCATTAGAATTTAACTCATTGCTACAGCACTTATAATGATCACTGTTATACCCCCACTTGTTGTATCCCTTACGTGAGATTGCGTGAGGTCAATGAGCCGACAATCTCATTAATAAAATTCCAATATTACGTCACCTGATGTTTAATTCTCACCGTTACCCACAAATTTGGAATATGTAGGCATCTCTAAGTTTAAAATTATTCAATAGCATTTTAATGATATTTGATTAAAATTTTTGTAGAATCCTTTCATCAACGACTCATTAACAGTATTTAGTGTTAATAAAATTTATCAATTATGTATCATTATTCATCATCATTAGTATTGGACATTATTTCAGTTGCTTGTTAGGATCCTAACCTTAGTTTCTATATTTTTCTTTTGCAATCAATTCTTCCTGTATTTAACCGATGCTAACGGTTTATTATTTGTAAGTTCTGTTGCATCCGTGTGATAGAATTCCTGAAGATTAAGAAAGGTGAAGCCAGGGTCGTTGGTGACAAAACATGTGGAATCGCACAACGTTTCAACAATGAAAATTTAATATTAAAATTCCACCGAGCAATTTCAGTAAATATCATAAATTATTTAAATTTTAATTATTAAAAAAAGTTGAAAGCAAATATCAGAAATATCGATATTCGCCATTAAGAGTGCATATTCTTTACGCAGAGAGCGGACACTGTAAAGAATGCTACGCTTACTTTTTTTCAAGCACGTAGTAAAATAAATTTTAACATTTCTTGGATACTCATTTCAAAGCCAACTTTCTCGCATTACTGTAACATAGAAAATCATATACTGCGTATGGCATTTATTAGACACACGTCGATGAGCAGGTATATGACATTTTATAAATATGATAGGACAATATCTGACCGGTCAATACGCTCGATATAGATTGAAGTCAAATTATTTGATTACTTATCACAATAAGTGAAGAACAACATTTTGAAAATAATATATTTAAAAAAAATCTTCAATTCAACCGATGTACTCACGAACGCGTATAAATATAATACACACATAACAATTGAAAATATGAATCGATTATATTGGAAAAGGATATTCAGGGTACATTTTGGAAAAATCTGTTAAAAGATAAGTTTTCACACTGTACACCTCTAGAAATTCAAATAGCTATAAAAAGTCATTAATAATTTATAATATTTATTGATTGAATTGGCATTCACTTGGTAGAACTCCATTATAACACGGTGAAAAAAATAACAATGTATTACAAACTGAGATATATCGATCACCATTGCTCAACCCTCTGCGGGGTGCTTCTTTGTTTCTGTAATATACCATTTCCGTGTCATATGTAAACTAGTTGATATAGCCGCCTTTTAGTTTCATTTACAATTTCTGGTTTTATTGCGAGCAAGAAACAAGCTAGGTCGTTAAAACCTATTGTGCACCTTTTCTACACAGCTATATATAGATAAGCAAATGTTCGCTTAAGCATAGTTCTGACGATGGCGTGAGCCGAAATAGCCATCAGCTATATCTTAAAAAATAATAATTTATAGAACTAAAATACATTTCTATTTTTTTCACCGTGCTATTTATAATATTTTTTAGACCAATTATTCATGAAGACGCCACGCCGTATAACTCAAATCTTTAGTTTACAACAAGTTTCAAGTTATGCATTTTATATTTTTGTATATCGGGTACAAGAGTTGTTGTTATGCAACCAACTATCGCTTTTGTTTTTTAAACTTCAAAAATATATGACAGTTAAAAGCTTAAATTAGGGAAACGTACAGTTGATCCAGAAATTTTATACAGAAAATGTGAAAATGTCACATTGTTGCTATAAGCCGATATGATATGTATTATAATTTATTTTATTTCAACGCGAAATATATTTTTGTATTATTAAAACCGCTCGAGATAAACTGAAAGTCAACAGTTAAGCACAAGTTCTTGAATAATTAAATAAACTTTATTTAATATTAACCTTGTTTGCACTTGAACTTAGAATCGTCTAACGGCTATTGTTAATCTCTTACCACTAATACATAGGCATGTTTATATTAAAAGAGAAAGAGAGAGAGTAGTAAAAAGCTAACAATTAGTCGTTAGCTAATCGTTACATTTACTATGCGATTGCAGAATTCTATTGAAAATTGGTAAAAAAGTACGAAATCATCACAAGCACTTACGTCCTTGCATTTAGTATCAAAAATCGAATTTTATCTTAATATATACATGTTTTTATATTAGACTTCTAGTCTCAAGAGCATTTCCCAACTACATCTCGATATGACACATTTTCATATATTGCCAACTACGCATGTCGCCTGCCAACGGTTTGCATCTACTGAATCAACTCACACGTAACTTGAGGCACAAGTCGGTTGATGAGCTTAATAAAATAAGAAGAATCCATATGGTCAACTTAAATTGTAAACGTCATAAATCCCAAAAGAGAAATTAAATATGATATGTTGGTAACATACATTAATATCCGGCATATGTACAAGCAAGTAATGCACTGTTCGCGAAAACGGAAATCGAAGACATTTTATTTTTGATTATTGAACGATAGTCACTCGTTTTCCTTTATATATATATTTTACAAGCATCAAGAGTTTTAATATGACTTTTCCATTGGAAATGGGAAACCTAATTGTAATTTTGTATTTTTTCCATTGTAAACCACCGTGAGTTTTAGTGGTAGATTACTTCATAAGCGCAAAACAAGCACATTTGGAATATGCGGGGCACAATATTCTCTACAACAACTTAAATTATATGACCCGTATATCTTTAATTTCACACAGTGAAAAAAATAGCAATGGATTTTAGTTCTATAAAACAATTTTTTTAAATATAATTGATAGCTATTTCGGCTCACGCCATCGTCAGAACTATGCTTAAACGAACTTTTGCTTATCTATATATAGCTGTGTAGAAACAATACATCTTCTCTCCTGTTTTAATGACCTAGCCTGTTTCTTGCTCGCAATAAAACTAAAAATAATAAATGAAAATAAAAAGGATGCTATATCAATAAGTTTACATAGGGCACGGAAATGGTCTATCACAGAAACAAAGAACCACCCCGCAGAGGGTTAAGTAGTGGTGACCGACATATTTCAATTTGTTGGTTAAGAATCCTTTGTGATAGTTGATGTTTAATACTCCATTCATTTCTTTAATTTCATATTCGACATTTACTTTATACGAAGTTCTCATGATATCGTTACTTTTGTAGAATAAATAATCAATATGCTATTTTAACGCTTTCATTGCAACGTTTCCGACTGTGATAACTAACAAAGTTTACGTTAAAAAGATTACAAAAATAAAATTGTACGTACAATACATAATATTAAATTCGAACAAAATATTTTTGACGTATTTTTACTATCCAAAAAATAGGGCCTTCAAATTGCGACATATCTCTCAAAAGTGCATAATTCATCACTAAGTAATTTGTCAGTGAGAAAACAGTCTCGCGGATAATCCGATTATAATCAACCAAAACTTGTTTCTATTGTATTTATACGCAATAATAAGATTTCAACGAACAAATCAGATGCGATAATCGACTTGACGTATTCAATTCGCACCAAAATGAGAATCTACTTGATTATGATCAGCATACAAATTTTCTACAGGGATTGAATAATTTTCATAATTACGCGAATTTTTATTGGGTATCAAAGACATTTGAGTTATTACGTGAGAATTTTGTTTCGTGTTGAGTTTGTCTCATTACTTTCTTAAATAAAAAATGGAAATCTCAATGTGATAGTATGTGGAGATAATTGCTCACATAAAATTAACACTACGCTTGTGGTAATAAAACAATATCGGTTGTATGCTCCCTGATTGATTAAAATGAAATCTATCGTTTTTTATTTGTATTGAAACGTGGAGAAAGTATGTTATGGTTTTTTTTTATTATTTTCAATTAAAAATCAACCGAAAACATTTGTATAGTTCTTAACCTATAAAGTAAAGCTCGTAGCGTCTCGTATTATATTATATATAATAATTCGATTTAACTTTGAAAACTATTTTCGAATATTCTGTGAATTTATATGTCCTAAAAATTCTTAAGCAAATGGTCTATGATATGGAAAAAATATCGGTTTTAACAATAAAAAATATATCAAATCCTTAGAGGGCGGAAAAAAAATTCATTTACAACAATGCTTTTTATTGATTGAATTGGCATTTACTTGGTAGAACTTCACTATAACACAATGCTTTTCTTTTGAGAAATATTATATGTAATATAATGAATAAATATTTTTTTTTCTATATTTTTAATGTAATAATAAATACTTTATATCAAAATAACATTCCTACGATGGTGAGATGTCGAAACAGCATAAAAATATTTTATTTTTCTTGTCGAATAAAATGCATTACTTTAAATTGGTATAATAAAAAATGCTATTTTTTTAACTATGTAATATATATTTCTTTTGATATTTGTTATTTTGTCGGTTTAGTCAATAATATTTGCTCAATTTTAATGTATGACATATTGCATTTTTTTCTTATTATCTTAATTAATAAAAAAATGTATCTATTCAACTTTCACATTCGACTAACAATGTTGTCAAAAAAAATATTTGGAAACCTGTCCAGCAGTTTAAAAAATTTACATTTTTTATCACTGCATGTATTATTAAGTATACATAAACGGATTGATTTTTTCAATTACATATATCATTATATATATGAGCTTAATATATTTATCTCTCTCATATCAAATTTAATTGATTGATTTTTTTAATAATCCTTTCAACTATCATAAGCTTGTCACAAAAAGTCCTGAATATTTTATTTTTCACGTCTGTCTTTTTGATTGCATATTTTATTTTCAAATTTATAAATACTGCGCCCTCAAAGAATCACAAAAATACTTGAATATGATTAATTTACCTTACGAATTCTGAAACTAGATTTACAAAATCTCCGTTTTAGCACGAGCACAAAATAAATATAATATATATTCCAATCTGTGGAAATGCGAACACTTAATTCGGGAAAAAGAGTTTTTAAATACTTGAAACATATATTGTAAACGAACACACTTAAGAACGTAACATATAATTCTGCGCGGATTTGTACTTGTAATTGAATTTCGCGAACCAAGTATATTTCAAATTTGGAACAAATGCACGCGTGCGTTGCGCGCGCAATCCTCGTTTTGACTGGCAACTCAGAACTTACCAAAGTGACAGCTCGGCAAAGATGGTCGGCGATGAACATATGGAAATCGTGGCATTTTTATCATTGTCCGTTCCTGACGCAGCAAAAAAAAATAAGCGAGCTCAAGAGGTAATAAATAATAATAAAATCGCAGTGTACTTTTTCGTGAGCTAGAAAAACGCCAAGCGGTCAGCATGTCACGAAACGCGATGCAGAAAAACTGTTCATTAAGAAGCGAGAAATAAACTCTTCCGCGCTTTGTTAATGTGAATTAAATTAACATTATAAATTTAGCTCTACAAATCTAATTGGCCATCATGCTTCGTAGTAACTAAATAACGGCTAATTCATCTGCGTTTTTAGAAATGAATAATCCATCTATTCGACAGACTATAATTCAGAACCGTATGTTTTATTTGGCCAATTTATTAAAGTAACTTATACATTAGCTAGATTGAAAACTTTTGTTATAGTTCATTCTTATGTTAATGTCAAAAAGCTGTTGATATCTTTGTCGTATGGAAAATAAATAAATTGTGATATATATTATTCAAACGCGTAAAAAAAAGTTGATAAATTCAATGTTCAACATTTTAAAGTTTTAATTTATCAGTGTATTTTCAGTTTCATAGCACAGTTTATTTAACAAGAGAAACTACGCTTTAAAATACAGATATAAAAGTAATAATAATAATAATACTTTGTAAGTTTGGGTAAAGGTGGATTTTATTCTGCAATATTATAAAGCAATCGATAAACAGGTAATTTAAATTTTCAGCTCATTTATGTTCGTTTTATCGCAACACTTAAATCGAAATGTTTTTGAAATATAAATATGTGAAATTCACTGCCTGGGAATCTAAATTCTCGAAAGCAAAAACAATTTTCGAAAAAGAAGAAAATCGTTAATCGTTTATCTCTATTAAATAGTTAAGTTATTTTCGTTTTTACTTACTGCTTTTCTTAAGAGGTTAGTAGTAATGTTTTTATTATAATTGTATTGTGTAGTATGTTTATAATAAAAATATAAATGAAAAAGGTAACGCCATGATATGCATTATCCTTACGTAGAGGCAACAGGTCGAAAAATTTTATAAATCAATTCATTTATTCTACGCTCTTGCTATACAAACAGTGACTAATTAATTGACGTACAATTTATGTGTCATTATAGACTAACTTCATTTGATTTTTAATATGATACAAACTGGCTATCGTTGCTATCCCGTTGAACGTCTTTAATTATTTGCCTATCTTATAATAATTATTCTTGGTGGCCAAGGTTAGTACACTTTACCTTGGAGTAAATATACGATTTGAATATTTATTGTATTCCAGGCATGACTTCAGAATTTTGAATTATTTTTTTGTCTGTCTAAATTTTCTTGAACCTCGATCTTCATTGGGTTATCCATTTTAAGTACATGTCAAGATACAAGATTAAAAAAAAAAAAATATTATGACGTCAATCAATTTCAATCATTAACGATCATTATTAAATTAATCATACGGACTAACTGAAACGTCATCACAACTAAATATATTTGTAAATGTATTATTAAACGTAGAAATAAAATTACAATATATCATGTGCACTTATTGCGGACAGTAGTTACATGGTTTTTATAAACACGCGAATATCATTAAAACTAATACACGCATGGAAAAATTATTGAAATTGCTACCCCCAGATTGAGACAAAAACTGTAGACAGTACGTTTGACATTCTATCGTGTACTGCAAACTTGCGTAAGTACATACATACATAGTTCAATTTGGCAACAATTTATTATCAATCTATGCTTGAGATAAAGGCATAGGTGATTTTATTAAGATGGTGGTGATTTTAACGTTATTTTGGTGAAAAATAATAATTGAAGTTCAAAATATTACCGTGAATTTACGTAAAACGTAAAAAAAGTCAATTGACAAAGAAAACACCCATACCTCGCTATACGGCAGCTCTTTATACGGCATTTCGACCCTCTTCAATTAAGGCACGTTTTCGATTTACGGCCTTAAATGTTTCGCTATAACGGCAAAAAAATGTCGAAAGCTTTTCCCTATTTCGAACAAGGAATAAACATCCTTCTTGAAGACGATCCTGACGTCGAACGTAGCGCTAAAGTTTCTCGAGGAATTAACTCAGTTATAAGCTGTTATAAATCACTGAAGAACGAAATAGACAAGAAGGCAAGACAAACAACGTTGGACAATTTTTTTAACCAGGCCCATCCTTACCAGCGAAAAATGATGACGACAGTGATCTGCAGGTTACCATTTCTTCATCGTCCTCAGATTTAAGCCATTTAAAAAAATATGTATGTTTACATACACATATTTTATGTAACATGAAGTTGTTTCATTTTTGTTTATATGATGGATTATTGTTGGTTTTTGGAGTCTGTTATAATTTTATGTGCAAATGTATGTACTTTGTATGTATTTTTGATTTAAATGAAACAAAAAATGAAATAAAAAGACAAAATGCATATGCTAACGTTCCATATCAAAAATAAGATTCCAGAATGTCGGTTTACATTTACAATATGTGTTTTGGTTTATGTGAATATTTTTTCATTTAAAAGTATTAATTTATCGTATAAATAATACAAAAAAAACATGCTCGAATAAAAACCATATTTCTTTGTCTAACCGAATTTTCCTTAGCAGGTAAATCATTTATCGAAAAGACCCCGTCGTGTGAAAGGTCATGAAATTTCCAGTTCAGAAAATTTCCATTTTTCTTTGTTTTGAAAAGTGGAATAAATAATCAATGTACATTATTTTCTAATCAGCATTCATTCACCCTAAGTCATTGTATTGTAATTTTTAAATGAATTAATAATGTGACTATATAGAAATATATAGATATGCCCTGTTGTCGAACGACCGCCATTTTGGGTTCGTCCACTCGGTTAGATTATCGTGAGTTTAAATACCTGAATATTAAAATGCACATACGTTAACTAATCAATATTGATGTATTGATTTTTATCAATTGAATCGGGTATATTTAAATGTTTTCATAACTCTTCGATACCTGGATAAACGATCATTATTTCCTTGTTCCTTTCGTTACTTACGTTCAGGTCATTCATTTAAACGTACTTGTGATATAAAGCTAAAACAGTATAGAAATTCAATACACATTCTATACCTTTGTGGTAAAACCAAATAGTCTTCATCTCAGCTTAGATGTATCTTGAAAATTTTATACAACATGTTTTTTAAATCTTAAATATTACTTATTTATCATATTAATATGACTAGTTTAGTAGGTTTTGCATCGTCATATATCGTTTTCCAAGAGTCATCAAACAGCGACCCATGAACCACTTGTCACTCACTAGCTGTTGTTCAAATTAGTAATATGATATATTTTGGAATGCAATTAAGTATTTTTTTTAACCTTTTTGTGGATACCGCTAAATTTAGGTAGTTTTCCAGGAAAAAATGTTCCCCATTACTGATCTAGATAAAGGTGTATAGAAAAAATTAAATCTTCTAAACGTTAAAGAACTTTACTGACGATTTTTGGCGGAAAGCTAAAATAAAACACAACTTTGTTCTGCTTTAGTACTATTTATCATTACGAAGAGAATTGCGAACTAATAAATAATTATTATAATGTTTGATTCTAATAATTAAACACGATAATTATTATGTCGAATCAAGAAGTAAGAAATCACACGGTGAAAAAATAGCAATGTATATATTTTAGTTCTAAAAAATTTTTTTTTTTAAATATAGTTGATAGCTATTTCGGCTCATGCCATCGTCAAAACTATAACCATAGTTCTATCAACTTTATTTAAAAAAATAATTTTGTTGAACTCAAATACATTCTTTTAAGGTGTTAACTGTCACTTCTTGATGGAAAGGCATTATATTTTAAATAATAAAAACACATTTTTTTAGTACTTATTTCCACAATATATTTTTTGATCAGGACCGATTTCGCTCATCGCGAGCATTATCAAATGATCTAATCAAATACATTCCTTTTTTTTCACCGTGTTATAATGGAGTTTTACCAAGTGAATGCCAATTCAATCAATAAGTAAGAAATCGTTTTTAGAAAGTGAAACAAAAATTTGTGTTTTTATATGTTAGCATGCATTTTCCAAAAATTATCATTTTTTCACATCGCTCACTGACTGTGAGCAGTTTAATTTGATAATTAAAAACAAATCAAATATTTGCTAGGCGCATGTTTGAAAGGTACAATGTCGAAATCTCAGTTCACCGTTCAAATTAAGCAGACAACTTTAATTGCAAAAAATGCTTACATTGCTGCAATTTTGACAGCAGACTGACCGACAGTGACGACATGATAATAAAATGGCGACCTTGTTTCCGCCATTATGTAATTTTAAAAGTAGAACAAATTATAAATAATTACAACTATCACCTGTTGGCGTATCCGCTCCCCGGATGCAAAAAGACCAAAGGTGTAAAATCATTAATTTCAAATATATTTTTTAATATCATGCTTATACAACGGAAATCATTTTTTTCTTCGTGTTTGTCAAATTCACGGATATTTAATAATGTATATTAAAACATACTATTTTACATTACCGTAAACAATGAAAATGTTTGTTTTCACTTTCAAAACAAACATTTTGAAATCGGAATCAAAAAAAAACTTTTAATAAAACGGGTAATTTAAAATACTTTAATTTGATCATTATTCTAAATACTTTTTGTTAATCTAAAAATGTACATATTTTATATATACAGTGAGTAATCGATTAGCGAACATAATCTGTTCCAAGACATGTTCTTTATCCGAATTGTTCGTTAACCGATCATCGATTTACCACATATAAAATAAGTGGATTAAAAATATCATTTTAGTTCGTTATCCAAATATGTCTTCGTTGTCCGAACACAATAATCTTCCATGATAGTGTCCGTTGTCCGAATTTTTCGTAGTGCGAACTGTTCACTGAATATATTATATCGCAATCTAATGTTTGCATTATTGTTATGTCATTAATATAATATTAATTATGAACTAATAATAAATTTACCAATAAAATGATTCTAAAAATTGCTTCCGATAAAACGCTAGGTTATAAATCCATTTGATCCTAGCAAGCAAAGATTAATCATATTTCAAAAATGTTAATTACTGGTAGTAAATCACAATATAATAACGTAACCACTCGTAATTTGTTATGAATATTTAGGGGTAATAAAACAATCTGTACGATCTTGTTTCATGGCTTAGCTTAAGCTGGTTTCTTTGATTATCTAAGGATACACAGCACCAATGTGAGTAAATGCACTTCTTATGGAACAAATTAACAGAAGATTTGACTGAACATACTTACGTTCAAATTCAGTTCCCCAAAAAAGTGCAATGATGTGTAGTGTATGAATTTAGATATGAGAATTGTTTCAAGAAAATACTATTATTTAACTAATCTTGACAGTATATAGCAGTCATACACAAATTTTTAATTTTCAATGTTTCTTTTGTTTAAAAGAGCTGTAGTTTATTTTTTCAGATTTAAGAGGGCCATGGCATGAAAAAGTTTGGGAAGCACTGGTATATAGTAAAGAGTATGATAGACAAAGATACACGTGCCAAGTACAAGTTTTTTACATCCACCTAACTAAATATTTGTTAAACGAGCAACTATCAAACTTGAATACTATTGAAATATGTACGATCGAACATTTTTTTGACACTAAAACCCCGATTTTCTTCATGAATTCCATTACAGATACGACAGAACTGACAGTCCATATCGTCAATTAAATCAATTATCAAATAAAACTTCTTAGAATTTATCTTGCTCTTAACAATGTAAAATGATAAATTAATCTAAGATGCACATTTTGAGTTAGTCAAAATTTACTAATTTAAACACATAACTAACATTAAAATTGTGTTAGTTAAACTCATGTTGTAAATATTTTTCAGTAGAAAGTAATTTCACTTTTTTAAGGAGGGACAAAAGTTTCCATTTTCTTCGTGTGAAATTTGTATACAGATTTCTGTCATTACCTCTCATTACATTAACTCTCCGAATCTATCAAAAACATTATTCCTCTTGAAAGTTTTTTAAATTAAAGAAATCTTTACTTTAAAATAGAAAAATAATATTTTTCCAAATAGCAGTTAGTGCGACATCTTATACATTAAAATAAAATCTTTATACGGCCATTCGAGTTGTTTACTTTAAGTTGCAAAAGCCGCTTAGCAGATGTCGGTAATACATAACTACATTATTTTGCATACAAACGTCAATAAAATTCTACCGGTACCTACGCAATGGCCTATCTCAACAAAATTTTCATGACACAGACCAGAATATTTGCCGGTTAGGAAGGTCAAAACGATCAATACTAAAATAAATCAGACCATATTGGTTCTCAATGTATCAAATATATCTGTAAAATTTTGTATTTTAATTTAACTTACCTCCGATGAAGTGTCAGTGTGAAATTTCGAATAAAGAGAACATGGAAATCATTTCACTTTCAAAATAGATTGTTCCTGAGACAATTCTGTCTGCATTTCGACTAAAACGTAAGCTTTTTATAACATATTATATCATGCTTTTTCATTTATCATCACATTTTTTCAATATTTAATACGAAGTGCCTCAGTCAAAAAACTACTGTGTACAAATTTTTGACATTTCGCAAAGCTTGTCTCAACAGATGGTGTCTTTATTTTACTGCAAGGTGTTTTCTTTATATCTGTACCTATTCACGAGTCTTGTAAAAATGTAATCAAATATTTTTCATCATAAATTATTTATCAGTCGTACGCACTTAGTCATTCGTGCAATTCTCAAAAATAATAACATGAGTGCAATTGTAAGTGTCATTTCAGTTTTCCAGTTGTCAGATCCAATCATAAACATCGTTATTCAATACATCGTCTGTGATAATGTTGCCCAATAAAAAAGTAATATATATGGAAAAGGTCAAGGTTGAATCAGTAGGTGCATTTTTACGATAAGCGTTACATATTTTTCCCATTAATTATTAAATAGAAAATTTTTATTTTTTAAAGATAAAATCAAAACTGACGGTGCATTGTGTAACTTACATATATTCTCCGAGAGGTTATCACTTTGAGACTTTCTTTTCACCTTTTTTTGTCTCACTGATGTCCTTGCTTCTATCTTTTCTCAAGTAAACTGTATGAATGAGAGGTTTACTGTGAAAGCTAACTATTTAAAACTAGTTAAATTTAAACTGTAGACTTGAATAAAAAAATATTTTCACATCGCTATTATCCAAAATAATAACTGTCACGTGTACGAGATAAAATGAGGGTGCTTGATGAAACTTGACACGGTTTACGCGGATGAAACTGTTAAATTATTACATCAAAACACGAGGGGTAACAAAATATTTTATCAAGAAACGTTAGAAATAAACAGAGGTCAATTAAATTCAATGTTTATATAAAACGATCAATTAAACCTTTCTTATTCGTGAATAAATAGCGTGAGATAAGTTCAGTTGACTGAGTAAATAGTTGACAGAGAAAATTTTTAATTTATCAATTAGGTCACCTGATTTTTAATCTCACTGTAACCCAATAATTTTAAGTTAAGAGGTATTATAAGTAGTACGTAACTCAATTACATTTTTATGGTTGTTGTTTATTGTAAAAACTTTTCATCAAAAACTCATTCACTGTTTGTGATGTTTATACGCTAAAATTTAAATGAACAATACTGAAAGGCCTTAAAATTAAATCAATATTTATTAAAGTTATATCAGATATATACTTGGTTTCTGGTCCTTTCTTCCTATGTAATTCCTCGTGTAGCCAATGCAAACCGTTTACTAATTGTCAGTTGTATTGCATGTTGTGATGTGCGTTACACGACACGCTGCCATATACAATATAATGAGTGAATTAATCTTTATGACCTGCAGACAAACACATAATCTAAAACAAATATAATATATATTATTAGTATTATAAATAATCCTGGTTGATGCTTAATCCGTCAAAATTCGTTTAATGCGCAAGAAAGAGTGTGTACAGAATAATGATAACAAATATCAACACTGGTACGATAAATACAACGCTTGAATTGACATCTGCCAACATTCCGCTAAAGCGTGTGTGCATTTGTATGCAACTGTGCAGAAAAATTGAGACAGTTTTTAGTAGTTAGTTGTAAAACAGGTCCAGCAACAACAAAAAAAACACCATTGCGCTGCCCGCTGCGGAGTGCTTCTTTGTTTCTGTAATAGACCATTTCCGTGCCATATGTAAACTTATAGATATAGCCGCCATTTTAGTTTCATTTACAATTTTCAGTTTTATTGCGAGCAAGAAAAAAGCTAGGTCGTTAAAACAAAAGAGAAGATGGATTGTGTACCTTTTTTACACAACTAATATATACATAAGCAAATGTTAGTTTAAGCATAGTTCTGACGATGGCGTGTGCCGAAATAGCTACCAACTATATTTAAAAAATAATTTTGTAGAACTAAAATACATTTCTATTTTTTTCACCGTGTTATAATGGAGTTCTACCAAGTGTATGCCAATTCATTCAATAAAAAAAACCGCTTTTTACTGTTTGATAATGGTTTGAAAAAAATATTTTCTCGGTGCTTTCCGCTCAAATGTACTTACGTTCAATTTGATTGATAGCACGGTGCGTGTGTACTAAAGCATTGATTATGAAGTTATTTTATCTATATAAAAATATTACGCATGCAATTGCACTCAACAATCATAACAGAACCTTTTTTAATAATTACGAAAGTAATATTTTTATCAATACTTTTTTCTGATCGTGATCAATGTTTATTTAATAATATACAAAGACACGAATTTTTTATCTACGCTTTATGATCAGATAATGCTATTTCCGCATGATTTTTTAAAAATATAACGTGTTCAATGCATAATTTTATGCATAAAATAATATTAACATCACAAAATCCATGCGTTTTTGCATCTAACATTTTTATATTACTACATAAGATATGCAAAGGTTCTCTTTTAATTAATATTATCTTAGACGCGGTAAGTACTTGCAACCGGTAGAATAGTTGAAATTCTATGCCAATCCATATTTAACTCGTTCCCTGTTGAGCCACGTAACATATTACCTAACACCGAATATAAAAAAAATAGACCTAACTTATGAATATTATCAACAAAAATTCGGCTACATTAAAATACAAATGTTTTAACACTTTTTACGCTCTTATATGCGTGAGTATCAACACACTGCAATCAGCTATCTCAACAGTTCAGACGTTAGCATGCAGAGGATTAACTCATCCTCGAATTATCGAATGCATAAAATGAACTTTCCCGTTGAAGACGATATTATTTTTCGCATTATTAACGGATTGTTACAAAGGAAAACTGTACTAATCATAAAATAATTCATGTGTTATCCATATAATATTCGCTTAATATTTCCCTGTCCTGTTTTGGCACTGTTCTATTTTGTCCAGTTACCGAGTGTGCTTGTTTTTGTAATCATACCGCCCTCGGTATTGAGAACATGGTTTCCTAAAATGGCAACTCAACAAAAGCTGTTTTTTTAATACAAACTTGTTATAAATCAGTAAATGTAACGCTACATTACCCCATTATACGGGTTAACTACCTTTGTTCTGTGGGCCAAATATCAACTGACTTTCTTTTAGGTATGCTCACTTTTAATAGTTTGAAAAATCGATGAGAAATGTATCTAGCCACGTATTTCTTTCGACTAATTCGAGGCCAAAATGAGAATTCTGCCATCCTTAATAATACCAATTTGTATGTTCCGGATACTTTTTTATGAAATCGTGTACATAATTTGTTTGTTCTTCTAAAGTGTAGAAGCAGTCTGGCAATGGGGATGCCAATGGTAAGAGCATTAACAATGTTCAACAGTATTGCTTCGGATGTTGACGTATTTCATGTGGACGAAAGTGAGTTGAGACGAATGCTATTTTTCAGTTAAAGTAAACATTTCATGAGCTTACTTGCTTGACTTTTTTTTGCAATCCTTATTGATTGTTTTACTGTGTATTTGTTGAATTTTTATATTATTGTAAGTTTTGTACCGTGTAGTTGTAATAAATAAATAAATAAATAAATATCCTACACTGGGAAATGCAAATCAGAAAAAACACCTAGCATTGCACCGAAATAGATAGCAATTAGGAATTTGTTAGAAATTGAAATATTCGTGTAAACAGTGAACATGCGTGTGTTCTTTGAGCTATTAACGATCTATAGTCCAACGTTCATAAAAATAACTTAATAACGTTGTATATAACCCAACATATGTTTACTTTTGCCTATAATCCACGTCCTTCAATTCATCGGCGCATTCTGAATTTAAGCCGCTTTGAAACATATTATCTTAATCCGGTCACCATATTACATCATCATTTTTAACATTAGTGAAAAAAATCATCGGGAGATTAAAAACTCAATAAACGTAGCTTTAAAGGTCAGCAATAATTTAGGCAAACATCTTAAAAATAGTAAAGATAAAATTAATAAACTGGACAGAAGCGGTATTTATAAAATGTCCTGTGGCTCATGTTTATCCGTTTATATCGGACAGACAGGTAGAAGTATATCTACTCGAGCTAAGGAACATTTAAGATCATTCAACAGTAAAAAAACAGATTCGCAATTCGCTAATCACGTCATTAAGGAATCACATACTATAAATCAAACTCAGCGCCTAAATGTTTGCATCTTTGTAGTGAGGGTCGCAGAATGACGGCTTTGGCACAACTGGAAATCAATAGACATCAATTATCACAAAGGATTCTTAACGAACAAACTAATGTATTATCGTCCCCATTAGTTTAGCCTATCCCCGGAGGGTGGTCTTATTTGCTTCCGTAATGAACGCTTCCGTGCCACATGGAAGATTATTGTCATAGCCACCTATTGTTTCATTTACAATTTTAGAAAGTTTAGTTTTATTGTAAGAAAGCAACAAGCTAGGCCGTTAAAACTGGAGAGATGATGTATTGTGTACCTTTTCTACACAGCTATATATAGATAAGCAAATGTTAGTTTAAGCATAGTTCTGACGATGGCGTGAGCCGAAATAGCTATCAATAAATATAGATTTAAAAAATAATTTTGTAGAACTAAAATACATTGCTATTTTTTTCACCGTGTTATAATGGAGTTCTACCAAGTGAATGCCAATTCCATCAATTTTTAACATTTTCTCGCATTCTCCCATATTGCCGTAAACTTGGCATTGAATCATTTCGACTATTTTTTAAATATCTTTTACACATCTACACATTGTGTGATTGTGAACATTTAATTTTTAAACTAATCTACATTATTTGTGTTAATATTGTATCATTTCCTGTAAATTGTTAGTTATTGAACCACCCATGGTTTTGTATACGTGCTACCTTTAACTTAATCCATTAGCAAGAATTTTACAATCATATAACATGTAGTTTAATAACATATATTTTAGGGAACATAATGCATTAAATGATTAGTAAGTTCAATACGTTTTTAAAACGATGCGAAGAAATTTTCGATTACGGTCGTCCCTGTATTTTCATTAATACACAAATAAAAAAGGCAATATCGAATATGCGAGTGATCGATTAATCTGACGCGTATCGCGATAGTGGTGACAAAATTATTGTTTGATCATATCAACGTTTGGAAACCATATGTTTCAAAACAGACATACTTTTAAAATTTCCTTTTTCTTTGTACTAAGCGTGGTGAGGTATAAGAGTTTAATAAACGAAAAAAGCGAAACACATGTCACACCTAACAACGCACCAAATGGAATAACATTGCTGTCAATTTTAAAACATACTAAAAAACCAGTAACCGGCATGTGTTTCAATACTACTTTAGGATGCAGAATATGTCTGGTGCGTATACGAATTAGTCAGAAGATTTTCCGACGTGTGAGCAAGCCACATACAACGATTCATGTGAGAAGCATGAATTTGTAGTTGAACCATCAGTTTTGTGTACTGTGTAATTGACTAAAAAAATACATAAAATCCTTGTATCAGTTGATTGGGTGGCGATGAGCGAAACCGGTCCTGATCGTAATGCTACTTCAGAAATCTTTGCGGGCGTATCCACAACAACCCACTAAAGTTTTATCGTAATCGGATGAATGGTTTTGTTGTGAAAAAAATAGCAATGTATTTTAATTCTACAAAATTCCTTAGAAGAAGTAGCACCTAGGTACCCATTTGAAATACCGATAGTTGTTGTACTTTAGTAGAATTAGTACTTTTTAAGTTTTCATTGAAATGTTTATTCCAAAATCAAATTTAGTTTTAGCACAATTGTCAGTGTGCAAAATGTCATTCTCAAAGTGTGACATGGTTAACAGTTTTGTAAGAGTGTTTGTAATCGTCAAAAAACTTTTCAGGTGTGTTGTCATGTGTTTGTAATAATCCAGAAATCTTTGACAGTGTGAAAAGTCGATATTTCGAAAGCTTAAACATAAAAGATAAATCTACAGCCAAATTTGTCTAAAACACTAAATAAATAAGGACGATTTTCTTTTAAATGTTATTCTTAGATTAATATACACTATACCATCAAGTTGCTTTTTCAGTCTTAATTTTACTATGGATACTTAATAAGAGATCTATGGTGGCAAAAAGATTGTTAAACACAACTCAACAGCCATACTGTTAAACTTTAAATACGATTTTCTCCGTTCTATTTACAATTGGGTTACTTCATTTCCGGTTTGACCGCCTGAAATATAATAATTATATTATATTAGATACGAAAAAATCGTCGCGTTTTTTTCACTTGCAATGTTTTGTGGCCATCTTATTTTATCTATGTTGAATTCAACACAATTGTGTAGTTACCCTTCAATATATTTTTTAAAGCGTAGGGCTGGCTGACAAAATAATAATTGATTATCACACTGCAACGAAAGATATATATTCATATACACTTGACCTTTTTAATTTTGTTAGCAGTTACTTCAGAATAAACAGGTTCGGTTACTATGACCAATAAACATGTGGACATCGTAAAATTTTTCAAAATAGTATATTATATCTTTGACTGAAAATTTGATTTATTTCGCATTCTTCATCTTGTATCATCCAATTGTTTATTTTACATAAAGTCTCACCAGTTTGTACCTGTCATTCGTCCGAGTCGGTCGCTAGTTTGTGTGTTGTAGCCTGTATTTTATAAACACTCATTAAAGTGCGAATTAATTCTATTCAGGTAATTCAATATTTTATCTTTAAATTATAATTTATTTGGGCCTAATCAGTTTATCGCAAATGAGATGCGCATTGAAATGATATTATCTGATATATTTATTTGTTAACAATATTTTTATAATCCTTGTTTTCTAATTTCCAACATTGATAGTAAATATATGACAAAAACAGTTTATTCACTCAGAATTTATTGTTATATTTTAAATTTTCACGCAGACCTCGAACAACACGGTTATATTCATTAATACAATCTTCGTAAAGTTTAAATCCGCGTTATACAAATTTCGAAGTCTGGAACTGAACCTCCAGATTAGACTACGTCCGAGCTAGCCGTGGCGGTCATATGCCAGAAGTCATATTTAAATTATAATGCCAAAATATTATCTTTTGAATAAAGTAAATTTCATGTTTATTGATTGAATTGGCATTCACTTGGTAGAACTCCATTATAACACGGTGAAAAATAATATAAAGTCAAACTCAGCGCCTCAGTGTTTGCATCTTCGTAATAAGGGTCGCAGGATGACGGCTTTGGAACAGCTGGAGATCAATAGATATCAACTATCACAAAAGATTCTTAACGAACAAACTAATATATAATATGTCGGTCTCCATTATTGACTCCTCTGACTGATGACTCTTTGTTTCTGTGATGGACCATTTCCGTGCCATATGTAATCTTATTGATATAGCCGCCTTTTTAGTTTCATTTACAATTGTTATTGTAAGAAAGCAACAAGCTAGGTCGTTATAACAGGAGAGAGGATGTATTGTGTACCTTTTCTACACATTTATATATAGATAAGCAAATGTTGGTTTAAGTATAGTTCTGACGATGGCGTGAGTCGAAATAGCTATCAACTATATTTAAAAAAATAATTTTGTAGAACCAAAATACATTGCTATTTTTTTCCCACCGTGTTAAATTTTAATTTAATTAAAAAAAACATCTTTGTTTTATTCCATTTCAAAGTTCTGTATCTCTAAAAAAACAACCTATAGTATACTTAGAGCTGTGGAGTTTTGTTTTTGGTATATGTCAGAGTAGTGAAAAACGAACTACTCCGACTACTTTTTCGATTAGACGATTCTGAAGAATATCTTAATGAACACTTGCTGGATTGATTTGTTGATGCATATAAATAGGCAATGTGGGACCTGACAAAAATAAACTATTTAGTCCGAGTCGTGTTGTTGATTAATTTAGAAGTCGGAGTCAGTTGATAGCTATTTCGGCTCATGCCATCGTCAGAACTATGCTTAAACGAACATTTGTTAATATATATATATATACTACAATTGTACCAACGACCACACCACGTTGTAAACACCGGCTCTCGTGCGATCACCGAAGTTAAGCAACATTGGGCGCGGATAGTGCTTGGATGGGTGACCGCTCGGGAACACAGAGTGCCGTGTTCTCTTGGCTATGGGAAGGAAAACCCAGACAGAAAACCGAACACACCAACCCGCCTGGGCAGCGTGGTGTTGCTATGTCCAAACCCCCCCCTGAAAAAAAAAAGAAAAAAAAAAAAAAAAGCAGGGGAGGCCTTCATCCAGCAGTGGATCAACCCCGGCTGATGATGATGATGATATATTGTATATATAGCTGTGTAGAAAATGTACACAATACATCTTCTCTCCTGTTTTAACGACCTAGCTTGTTCCTAGTTTTACAGTTAGTCATTATATTTCACATTTCTTTTGGTTCCTATTCTACAATATATTGTACATCGAATCAAGTAAAATTATTTGGTCGAAGAACTACCGAGTAATTCTTACAAAATTTGGTAGATTATAATATGATTGGCGAAACTATTGTATGATTGAATCAGAATAATTACGTTATTTTTCAGCGTGATTTTTTTTATTGATCAAAGTTTAAACCTTCTTTGTTGAAACATATAATTCAAAGGTTGCTTTTTGATAAATGTTTAATGTAATAAAAAATGACAAGTCTTTTGTGTCTACTGAATTATGTTAAATATCAATGTAAAAAAAAAACTTATTTACAACAAGTGTCGATGAATAAAACCTACTCACTGTATATATATATATATCTGTTGACACGTTCTTTTTTATTTTCGTAGCACTTATCGATTGTTTGTGATAAATTACATATACAATCACCTTATGCACTTACTGTTAACCATTTCTACTCCCAATGTGTTATATATCAACGGTCGGCAACTGGTGGTCCGCGAAGAAATTTTGGTGGTCCGCAGAGATATCTGACACTATTTCAATTTTTAATCCTATCACCGGAAAAAAAATCAACTGAATCTCGTAACACAAACATACTTTTCTTGATGCATTGCATGTTCTGTCGCACTCTCTCACCTTGTTTTATATTCTTCTCGGACTCTTTCCACTACATACGAGACGGTTACATGATGTCACACTTCAGTTGTCGGGAAACTCCATAATACATATTTATGCGAAAAGGTGTTTTCATCCGTCACAGCAATCAAAACACGGTATCGATCTCGACTTGAAATCCATTCAGTTCTTCGTCTTGCAGTTACATCATTGGAGCCAAATATAAATTGTATTATTTGAAATGTCCAAGAACAACCGTCACATTAAAAATTAATACAGTTTTATAATTTAATTACAATAAATTGTTTTATTTTATGAACTAGCTGCATTTTTAATGCTTTAATTTCGTTTTATTCACTTTTATTTAAATGTATAATATTTGACACAAAAGTCTGTTTGGTGGTCCGCCGGATCAAAATTTTGACATTTTAATCCATCAAGTGGTCCGTGAGTCCAAAAGGTTGCCGACCGCTGTTATATATGACCTCCTAATGGAGGTACTTGACATTAAAAAACAAAATCATATACAGTGAAACCTCGATTTTACGTTTTCCAAGGGACCCTGAAAAAATAACGGTAAATGCGGGAAACGGTGAATGCGGGAAAGCTTCAAATAATAATAAACAATTAACATCGTAAAAAATATTTATTGCTTAGTTACTTGTACATACTGTATATAAAATGTATTTCTTAAGAAAGTCATTTATGTTATTTTGCCTCTTTGTTATTTGGCACTTTAATCGGAACAAAGACTTGTTACTAAACTTGTGACTAAAAGTTTGTATGTACAGGAATCATTATTACCATGAATTTTAAACAACTCTACATTTGCATCATAAACAATAATACGCGTGTGGTGGATTTCAACCCAAAAAATAAGCGTTCTATCCGGGAAAACGTATTATGCGAGAACGGTTGATCGAGGTTCCACTGTATATCATATCAGCAAATTCGTAATATTTTTGTTTATTTTGACCAATCCAGATAATCCAAAATCCGGATAGTCGAGGTTCTACTATAATTATTTAAAAAACATTAGTTATACAATTTGAAACTCGAATGTATATCGTAATACAAAGTCCAAAAAAAATCCATAATAGAATTTTATTTCACTAAATTCCTCATATCAATGTGCTATTGCGACGTTGGAAAATATTGTTTTTGTATTTTTACAATATTAAATCAACTTTTCCTAAACGATTTTGTAATTTTCAAAGCTACATCTTTATGACACTACCTTGGCTTTTTGATATCAAACTCAAATGAACACATTATATGCTCTTGCCATCTATTGGTCATTTGATGAAGTATAAATAATTACTCTTTCAGTTCAACATTGATAATGTGATAATTCTCAAATAAATAAGGAAATTAGGTAACCCTATACGACACGAGACGAACATTAAAATCTTGTCAATAATATTGTTAATACAATAAATATGAGACACTTAAAACGGATGAGAATCTACACTTTTGGGTGTCGTGGTTTGCGGGGAAACAAATAATGGTCACGTCTTATGCGTTACCGATATATCAGTAATACAAACAAATTTAACCGGAGGACCAATTCATCAATTAACCAATTGCTTGCGAGTCGCTTTGAGACTTGATATTTATTAACTGAGCCTGGACATTCATCGAATAAAATGATTCATAATTGATAACTCACGATCACAAAATGATGTCTTCTTCGAATAAACTCTATAATACTCTACCCTAATGAGATTAATACTAAATTACTTAAGTGTTGTTATTTCGGCCGATACAACACAATTTTGGTAAAATGTGTTAGTTAAAAATACTCAAACGTTTTAATAAGTTCTGTATTGGTTTTATTATCAAACGTTTATTAACGAAACATGTAATCATTCACCCAGCTGAATTTCAACTTAAAAAATGATTTTGTATTTAAAATCGTTAAATGCCGCCTTTTATATTTGATTTTTTTGAATTAATATACTGGGCGCTAATGGCTGATCAAATAAAACAGCCAGTGGAATTGCTGTTGAAATGAAATGGCATTCAAAGGATTTGCCTAAATTAGTGTGCAGCTACTTTAAATTCTATTTTACTAAATATGATATCGAACCGGTTATTAAAATAAATATTAATTTCAACGTTATTTTTTCTAAGTATATATATATATATATATATATATATATATATGTTTGTGAATAATATTAGCGAGACAGTGTTACTTATACGGTTGGTATGTTTCCACATTTCTAAAGGCTTTATTTATGGAGACAGTGACGTGGCGGAAATAAGCTAAGTAATTTAGCAAAAAATAGTATATTTTTGATATCGGACTCCCTTACAGTTACGAAGAACAAAAAAATATTTTAACCATGCGCGATAACGCAGTCATCAACTGAAATTTAATTTGCGTCACGCTCACGCCCACCGCACTATATATTCCTGTCCTTCTCGCCAATCCCTCTTAAAGAGAGTTCGACTATTGTTCAGTTTCAATTAACCACATATAATGAAGTCTTAATTACTCCATTTGCATCCTATTTATTTTATATCGTAAATGAGATTCGATCTTGAAATGGTGCACAAACTGTGACAGTTAAATTAAATGCACTAACCTTCAAACTGAGTTTGCGTTTGACATCACTATCGGAACAATATCTTTTAATTCAATTATTAAATGTAAAAGGAATTTAAAAAAGTATTGTGATTATTTGATGTCTCGTTCATTCAAAACATAACCAGTATACCGTTTGTCAGATAAATACTCTAATAATGGCGTTGATTCACATTATTTCACTCTCAATATGCAAAGTAAAACTTATAATTTACTACATATAATAAATAGAATTATACTCCGATAGCCAACAATGGGACTTTTAACTATAACCGGGCCTCGTATAACACGGTTATATGGTTCCACAAAAACCTCGTGTTATACAAATCCATTTTATACTAAGTTTGAAGTTCATACAAAATATAGGTTTGCGTTCCAAAAAAATAAAAATTCGACGATAGTTTATATAAATGTATAATTTTTTTTTTTAATAAACAAATATACATTTCAATATTAATTAAAGGAAATTTAATAACATAATATATTATTCATTCAGCATCCACTTAGAATTCTATATTTTTTACCCTTTTTCGAGATCGGTTGTGAGTTTTTATCATCGGAGGACTCTGATTTTTTTGTAGTATTAATCTTAAAAAAAATCATTAATAAGCGATTGTCTGTTTTTAGCATATTTCCTTATAAGGTTCCAAAATACTTTTTAATTCCCTTTTGAATTTCGAACTCTTTTCCATAATAGAATTATCATTTTAAAAAAATCTAATTTATTAGCCGATTTCAAGCTGTCATCTATTACTTTCAACGTGAAACGTGTAATTACTTCAACTGCTTTCCGAGTCATTAATTGTGGTAAGTGCATTCAACATTTCCTTTTAAAATTATTTTTTTCCCTTAAGCCGTGTTGTATAAAAATATATCACAATTTATACATCCATGTTATATAAAATAGTGTTATATGAGACTTAGGTGTACTGACAAGCCACTGCAAAAAGCAAATACCGATGATTGTTTCAACACTTCTAAGACGTCGAAATTATTATTATAGTGGCCATGATTTTATTATAATAAGGTTACTTCAATGTCATAATTTATTATGATTCCTTAAAAGTAATTCCGAAGTCAATAAATTCATAAAATAAAACTTTATGTTGAAGAGTTTGATTACGAGATTTCATCCGTACACTTTCGATGCGAACAATGTTATTATAAAAACAGCATCAAAATTTTAAACATCACTGAATTTTTCTTGAAACATTGTGCAAATATTTATTGCCGGTTAGGAGTGAAAATATTCTTGATCTATCCTATGTGCAAGTTGTGCGACGCACACGGTTGGCCAACAACGGTTATTCAGAGAGGCCAAAGCTAGCTAGATTTTGATACAATCACTGAACTCATTTTATAAAAGTTGTATCCCTTGCTATTTTTTTTTTTGAGTTGGTGTATATTTTGAAAAAATAGCTAGTGTAAATTAATTATTTTAACATATGAATTATTTGTTAAATATTTGAAGATATCGTTTTATTTTTTAAACAATAGGAAATATATATCTCCCTTTTTCGTCTTGTTATTTGAAAGGTATCGAGCTACAAGATTATGATTTACATGGATATCAAACGAAACATTCCTATGTAACAATATGTACATTTGTTATTACTTTTATAAACGGATTAAGGCTGTGTTAGCATTCAGGCAAAAAATATCCTAGGCGTGGTTCTGGATATAATATTAAAAATTGTTATACGTATGTAATAAATGTGTTTCAAATACTTGCTTAAGAGTGACTGTTTTAAGCAATACCAAATATTTTATTATTTGTTGAAAAATAATTTAATTACACGATATCCATAAGTCAAATAAAACCATTTTTTCGTACCACATCATTCTTGTCATTTTACTTCCTCGGGGGTAGCTGGGATTGTTTTATGCAATATACAAAAAGAATAATTTCTTTGAATCAAAGATACAGTAAATCCCCAATTTACACTAATTCGGATCCGTGTAATTTGGAATAGTGTAATTGGGGGGGGGGGGGGGGGTTGAATCTCATAAAACTAGGGATTGTATTTTTTTATTGTGAAAAATGCAAAACTAAGATAAATAGTAACCTGAACCAATGTGGCCGACTGTTGTTGATTTTTTTTATATATAATTATATATACTTATGTGATGACAAAATATCTTTTGCCCAGGCATTTAGTTGTATAATAATATAAAGAGGTATACTAAAACAATGCGTTATGGAGTTCCAGTTCGAACAGTTTTTTCAATCATTTATGAATTCCTATTCAAAGGTATGTTTGTGATATCAAAAATTCCTCCCACCCATTTGATGCTAAAAAACGGAGCGTAATAAAAACGATTGACTGGACACTAATTCTGTTTTAGCCATGCACTTTCTATTTTTTATCAGAGAAAATTTCTCTGGAGGTTTGTTCCCGAGACATGTGGCTAGCTAAATGTATTTTTTTTATACATACATATATACAAGTTTAATATAAATAAAACAATATCCCTCACTAATTTTATTGTTGAAAATGAAAAATAATCTCTTTAGCAAACTAAAAATAGTTAAAATTTTATAATTATATTTCTAATCAAACAAAAATGCAAATGCCTCCATTAATTTTGAATTTTACGAACACTTTTGATGTATGTTCAAGTATTCCTTATGTCTATAATTTTTTGCTGTGACAACACTGATTATTAATGTTCAATACTTTACGTCACAATAATTATTATTGTTGAAATTATTTTCTAATTGATAGAAAGTTAATAGGAAATGTCTACTCATTTTCAATATTCAGTGATAGTCATGGTATATTATCAATTTGAAAATCCCGCGATTTCTTAGACCGTCGCATACGGTATCGGTCGAAGTCTACTATATATCTACTTAGCGCACAACTATAATCACGGAGCGCTCTCTGGACGCGTCAGCGGTTCTTGCAAACGTCAATGCACATCTCGAACAAAATATCCCTTCTGTTTGTGATTATTGGGAGGTCGAATTGAGTTTTAGATAAGACGAATCGCTATGGACGTGACCGATTCTTCGGATAATGTAATTCTGCCGGACATTTCCGAAGCCGAACATCTCGTCGCGAGCGAACACGACAGCGCCCGAAATAATGGCGGAGTTGTTTTGGTCGGCGCCTCCGGTTCGCTGTCGACGCGCTCGGGGAGGCTGACGGCGGATTCGAACGACATAGTGACAGTGCCCGTGTCTCTACCCGTGGGATCCTTAGTGGCCGGGTCCACGTTTAATGTTATCACATCCGATCAACTGCCTCACCTGTGCGTCGACAATGGCTTCATATCGAGGGCACAGGTCATATCTGACAGCGACATCAAGGCTACGCACATCGTCATCCAGCAGGGGCCCGCGGAACCCAACTCCCCCCCGCAATCGTCGTGGGCGGAGACCGCCAACATGTCAGTGCTTCCCGTCAGGTGCAAGAACACATCGGCGGAACTTCACAAATCGAGATTCGGCTCCGGGGGTCGAGGGCGCTGCATAAAACTCGGACAGGCGTGGTACACTCCGAGTGAATTCGAAAACTATTGCGGTAGGGGATCCAGCAAAGACTGGAAGCGCTCTATAAGGTTTGGGGGACGCAGCATTCAGACGCTGGTGGACGAAGGGTTTCTCACCCCGCACGCGACCAGTTGCACCTGCGGGGCTTGCTGCGATGACGAGATAGCCACGGGACCGGTGAGGCTCTTCACACCCTACAAAAGACGACGCCGACAAGCCATGGAGGGGCAGTGCGAAGAACATAAACGACGCAAGTCAAACCGAAACAACAGTGCAGATGAAAGTGACAACGATCCGCTAAACATAAACTTGTCTGCTCATACAACCAAAGAAGAAGCGTGGCAGAGCCTCGCTGATGGCATAGACGCCCCCACCGAATACCAGCTCCTCGATAACCCCATACCGAGCCCAGGATTGATGGACAACAATATAAGCCCAGTTTTAAAAAGGCTTTCAGAACTCAGCCAACAACTGATCAGGTTCTCAACGGAGTTGAAGAGATGCGTGAGTGAAGTTAAAACGATGGCCGGTCGGCAGAACGACCGCATGCAACAAGACCGGAACACAGCTCTGACCGATGTGGAAGCGGAGCAAAGTCAACAACTGCAAGGCGTCGAGGCGAGTTCCAAGAAGTGCGCCAACTGTGACCGAGAAGCTTCAGCCGAGTGCTCCCTGTGTCGCAGGACCCCGTACTGCAGCACGTACTGCCAGCGAAAGGATTGGGCATCTCACCAAATAGAGTGCGTCCGAGGTGTTACTGTCGCCGAGCACTCTAACAGCCAATCGATCATGTTGATTGTTGACAATCAGCACCAATGACTAACGCACCAAGGCTTGATTAAAGTGCAGCCCACTCTGGTCAAGCCTGACAGCGTGACTGAAGATACTACGATATCTTACAGCCAGTTTTAAGTTACCTGACAATCGGCTGTCTTGTGAAATTATTTAGACTTTCTGTTAATGAATTAATATTGCTTCCATTGTGAATTTAACTCTCATCTATGTGTTATTGCATTATTGTTTCTCCTTCAAATCCTTTGTACTTCTGATCTTCACTGAAATACATTTGCTATAATATCTTTAAAATAAAGTCATATTTTTTTTGAATCTACAATATCTGAAATGTGTAGACTTTTCATAAATTGAATTTCAATTGAAATATGATTTGCGTGCATGGATTTCTGAGATTTTTTTTTCAATTCCACCCACATATGGAGTGTACGAGACAACACATGATATAGCAACTACTCCTTTCGTACTTTCACCTTCAGTTTGAGTGAATAATATGTTTGAAATGATTGATTGGAAGTTTGTACCCCCTTATACAGGAATTCTTCCACCATTTCCATTTTCCCATTACAAATCATTAATTAATCATGACTCGATTTAATATAAAAAAAAAATAGCAAATGATCTAAAATTTTCTGAAAATTTACAATGTAATGCTTTTCAAAAACTGAATAATTTTAAAATGGATGTTACATGTTATATTTCTACTTGTTAAATATTTTTTTTAATCTGGCATACATCCACCATTTAGGGCGTATTTAAGAGTCTATATTCAATCTTAAATACGCCCTAAATAACATTTCTTAAGGATCACATACCCATTTTCAATCCCAGCAAAGAAATCCGGAAAAAGTGATTAACTTCCCACTTGATGTTTCCAAATTCTCAATGAGAACAGATTCAATTTAGGGAAAACGTTTCCTGAATTCACGGATACTAATTCAATAATACTTAATGTACATTTGTAAATATTAAATATCCCTTCAGATTATTATTTATAATTGGAAATTCATAATTTTAGGGATGAGGTAATATGGTATGTCATCACACCACTGACTTAACTTGTAAATATAACATAAGATGTATGTTAAATGTTGCTAGTTATTCCAAATATTTATGAAAATATATACAAGCTAAATGCATTTGATATTTTTGTTTTTGTAACAATTCTCAAAAACATTTTAATCTTGGTGTTGATTGTATTGAAACATTGGAATGTACTATGTGTATAAAATTGGTCATGCAAAATGGCTCTGTAAATAAAATAATTATAATAAAATTCACTCCATAACATAGATACCTATTCCATCGTTATAAATAAATGAAACAAACAATTTCAACATAAGTCTTTTTATTTTATTCATTTTATCAATTGATTTTTTTATCCAACATGTTGATGTATGGGCATCCACACCATCCAAGTATTCCTTTCGGAGTCACTCCCAGTTACAAAATTGGAAAAAAATACATCATAACCCTAGAACCGCACTTCCAAATGTCATGTTCTGAGGAAATCCCATCCAAATAATACTTCAAAACCATTTATATGCCTTCCACACCCCTATTCCATTCTTCACCCATCCATTATTGTTTCCCTTTTAATATTGAGTCGCTGCTTCCAGATTCTCTTAAAAGGATATATATTCCTTACCAATTTCCCTCAAAACAAAAGGGTGTCCTGTTAAAAAAAATGTGTATTGTTATCTTTATTACTGTGTCATAAAATTGACAGCACAAGGTGTTTTTTTTTCTATTTGGCGTATTTCTATGGCAAAATTGTACTTGAGTAAAAACAGTCCTGAGAAAAACACAAATTAAATGTTAATTGTATATTGATTATTTTTCAGTGTCTTGAAATGACAATTTCTGTTTTATGGGTGTCCTTTCACTTGTATCATGTAGCAAAAGATATCATTGCGCCTGCATCCAAATCACCTAAATATCACATGTTTATGTTTTTGGTTTGACAATAATAAATATATTAATATTATTATAACAGAAAAACATGAGTGTGTCTACAATGGGCTAGTGATCTTTTTCTTGAATATAATGTAACTGTTTTTTTTTTATGCTTTATGACACTACATCCTTTAAATGTATAAAAGATGAAAATATTGAAATTATCTTGAATGGAATAAATGGCTCTCAATCTGTCGTAAATAAATTCTCCTTGGCCGTACAACCTCTTCAAGTATTGTAAATAATTTATTTAATCTTTCAATCCTTATTATTCTCAATGTATATGACTTAGTAACTAAATTAAATTTTACCACTATGTACATTATATTGTTTTAATTATATTGAATTTCTTCGACAATTCTTCTTGCTTCAAATTCACCTAACCCTCGATTTACACAGTAGATAGATTCCTGAGAAAAATGTTTAAATCGAAATTGTAGATTTTTTAATGTAAAAATATACAAAAATTAATGTTTTAAATGTTTGTAAAAACTGATGATAACCATGTTAACAATCAAATAAATCCATCCAACCTCCAGATAATCAATTTCGTAAAATTTTACACAACCAACCTTGACAATTTATGATTGGTTTTACTTTTCAGCTCGTAACTATAAATATAATACATTGTACAGCAACAGTTGGTAGTGATTGTTTTAATATTTATTTCAGTGGCTAAATAACTCCCCATCCAAAATGGCTGTCGATTTGGGCTATGACTACGAAAAATGTTTCATAGAAAACCCGTTATTCAAAAAATCAGATATTGCAGAGCTAAAACTGTGGCTCCAGACCCTTGATTCTTCAAAGAACATTCCCAAAGATATAAGCGATAAGCAGCTTCTGGTATTTCACAATGCCTGCCAACTAGTCATAGAAGACACGAAGAAGTGCATCAAGGCTTTCTACAGCATTAGGGATAAGACTCCAGAACAATTCGACGATAGAGATGCTACAGATGAGCAATTAATGCAATGCCAAGAGATGCAGTATGTTACATTTACTTTATTTCAAATGAATATTTAAAGATAATGTGTGAATGGTCAAAATCATTCATTTTGGCTGCAATACTTACGGGCTTGAATAATAGTGCATACAGTGAGATGGATGTATGTGATTTCTTAAATTTCTTCCAACCTATCCAATACTAAAATAATATAAGTATTTTATTATGTTCCACATTAGGAGCAGAATGGTTCAAAATTGGTTTGTCAAATGCGCCAAATATCAGTTTTGCAAAAGGATTTTTTATTTATAATATTATCTATCTTTCTTTGAGTGATAGAAGGTGCTATCATTATTATTATGGAAGCTTACTATCACAGCTTACAGGCAGTTGTAAAACAGCGATTACCATGGCATACCCTTAAAATAGTTATGTCTGAAAGAAGCAAATTTTTTTCTGTCTACAGGGAGTACATCATTCTTCCGGAGAAGAGTGATGAAGGATATACTGTCATGTTCCACCGGCTTCATGAATATTCTCCTGATAAATATAACTACAATCCTGGCTGCAAAGTCTTCTGCATGACAATTGGTAAGCTTAATTTTGCATTTGATATCAAACTTGCTAACATTTTATATATGTGAATAATTCATAGTATTCCCAATACTGCTCACACGAAAGCATGAGATTTATTGAAAAATATTATGCATACAGCCAATTCTTTTTTTGTACAAAGGATAAATATATTCCATCCACAGCTGTACAAAAAAGATTCAGTATAGATGAAAAACTAAGAGGTAAATTCAATTACATAAAACTACTTTATTAAAATTTCTGAAAAGACATATTTCTGTTTTTATATATAAAATATTTAATATATTTACATAGTTTATAATCGCATTTAAATCAATAACAAAAGACAAGTTTACAATATCAAATAGCTTAGCTTTCTGACAGAACCATCGAAACCCCATTTTTATGACCAAAATATTATCAATTTGATATTTCATTTTAATTAATTTTCAAGATCTCTTACATAGTATTGTTTCATTTTTTAAAGTGTCTTTGTACTTCTTATTTAAAACTCGTTACAGATGCAGATATTTATGAAAATGGGCCCCAAAAAGGATTAATTTTTATTTTAGACATGAAAGGAGTCAAGTTAAGCCATTTGGCTCGAGTTCCTTTGGGGTAAGAAATGATTAAAAAACATATAATCACTTAGAAAATCTGAAGCTGTTGTCATTCTATTTTTTTTTAACAATGTCTTCTTCTAATGTGTTTAATTGCTTGTTACTTAGTTGACCAACCTTCCTTTATTCTTTAAGACAGTAGGAATATAAGAATGGGACTAGGACACTACTAGTGATTAGCTAATTACATTTGCTGGATGACTAAATTTTGAACATTATAAACATACAAATCTAGTCTTCAAACAGACATCCATAAATCAATTTATGAAACTTTTCATACAGGGTTTCAAAGTATATCTGTTACAAAACATAAAAATTTATCAATGTTTCCGAGCCAAGTCACAGTCACTTTCCAGACAAGCTCGTTAGCAAATAGCTAGACCAATGATTCTCATATAAAATTTTACTGTGGTATATTGGTCCTATGGCAATGTCTCGCGGTTGCTATGGTACCTTTTAATTAAAAAGAAATACACATTTATTTAAATATCAATATTTATTATGACGCTGTCGGTGGCTGAAGCAAAATTCTCTAGTGGCCCCACATGAGAACCACTGAGATAAACACATAAATACGAAATTATGATATAGGATGCAAATCACAACCTTTGGAATAACCAGATAAAAATAGGGAGAATTACTCTTACAGAAGTAATATTAATCAAAAGTTTTCACAACATTATGGTATGTGCAACTAAGCTTTGAGATATTGGCCTCGAACATTCCTGGATTAAAGTTAAAATATAAATAGCATTCAGACTCTGAAGAGTTTGAAGTCATATCGGGTAGTGTTGGGTAAAATGCTGAACATCATAGACAGTATAGTAAATATTAAAAAAAAAACATCATTATCATCATAAACCAGTCAAACATTCTTGTCATTCATTCTATTAGTTATTTCATTTTGTTGTCCATCTCTAGATATTTCCAGAATTACTGCCACCATCCTTAAAACTGAGTCTGTTAGCTATCTGGCCAAACTGAAGCCTGTAAACATCTATATTAACAGTGAAATATGACAGTAAGTTTTTATGTTTATTCGATTCATTTTCTTATTTCAGGGGATCGGCAAAGCATTTGCAGTACTTACAAGAAGGCATGCCCTCCAGAATTGTTGCTGTGCACATTATCAACGTTGTTTCGTACTTTGATAAAATAATGGCTTTTGTGCGACCATTTTTGAAGGGTGAATTAATAAAAAAGGTACTTAGATACAATAATTTACGAGTAATTTGTAATATTAATTATTGCAGTAAAACAATAATGTTTGCTTGTCATATAATACAATATCATCACTTCTTAATAATGTAAAAAACATTTTTTTCTCAAAATCCACAATTAAATATTAGGAACGCAGGAATTAGAATAAAAAAATTGTATCTATATTATAAATACAATACCTTTCTATTGATTGAATTGGCATTCACTTGGTAGAACTCCATTATAACACGGTGAAAAAAATAGCAATGTATTTTAGTTCTACAAAATTATTTTTTTAAATACAGTTGATAGCTATTTCGGCTCATGTACAAATAATTTTGTAGAACTAAAATACATTGCTATTTTTTTCACCGTGTTACAATACCTTTCAATGATATTGCTATGACAGGATGGTGATAAGTTAATAGCCCCAATTATGTTCCATTTTTCGGATTGTATGAATGGGAGGGAATGCAAACATCATAGCTATTTATACTTGAAAATTGATATATTATACATAAAATCAATTTTTACAACTAGAATTCGAAACCGGGAACTCTGCAATGAAAGCCAATAATGGTGACCATTGTCGTATACAGGCTCAAAATATAAGTGACACATAAAGATAAAAGTTTGTCATTTATGTTTTCTTCTCTAAAACATGTGGTATTTGATAATTTTTTGTAATACAAAAAAGAAATTTAAAAAAATTGTAAGTTGCAATTTTTTAAATAAAGAATGATTGTGATTTATGTTTGTTATCTATTTATATACATTTGATATCAAGAGATGCTATGCCTACCATTGTATTGTATAACTGTTGGAGGTAATGCTAGAATTCATGAATTGAATAATGGCTCTTGATTCTGACTATTGACCATCAAGAATTCTGCTGCTTGAATCAAGGTTGAAGTAGAAATCACCTATGAAGAAGAAACTCAACGAACAACTCTATTACAATGTTGTTAATCTTTTCAGATGGTTCTGCATCCACCAGACATGGACATGGAAAAATTCTATAAAGAAGTTCTACCAAAGAGATGTCTTCCATCAAATTTGGGTGGAGACCTTCCCAATACGCAGACTCTAAATAAACTAAATACACAAAAGTTGATTGCACTAAAGCCATATTTTGATGCGGAAGAAAAACAGCGGCACATGTGCTCCAAATACTCAAAGAAAAAATCTAATGTAGACAAAGGCTTCCAAGACTTAAATATAGATTAAACTTAATTTATTTCAAAGTAGGGGATTTTTATTTTACTATGTGTTTACTATTTCAACGTTTAAAAAAAATGTTTGTTTTTAGAAAAATATATTTTGTAATGTTTTGTGTTATGAATGCAGTTTTAATAAACTATTTTTTTCTCTACATGGTTAGGCAAAAGAACATTTGAAAATTAAGCTATGAAATCAATTAATGAAAAATATTAATTTCTAAACCAAAAGTCGATTCATTTACATCAAAAAAATGTTTTTTTTTTCTTCAATTTTTAAAGTCATACAAAAATGAAAATCGTATTTCAATTTTCAAAAAATAAGTTACCTGCGATCAAATATTAATTTCAAAATATGACCAAATAACGTACACAGTCTTTTTTTCATTTAAAATGCATTTTTCCCAAAACTCAATATTTGCAGAAGTACCCTGTAGCATTTGAGACAATATATATCATTTCAATTTTTGTTATTACTAATATTATTTTTATATATTGAAAGAAATATCCCTGATATATCTCCATATAACCTTAAAATTTTGCATCTCTGATTTTACCTATAATTTATCTACACCTTATGCACGTTTACATACATGTGTGACTGTATGGCTACCTTTAGTGAATCCTCAAAACAAACATCGAAACTGTGAAGTGACATTTGTTCTATTCACTTACTGTGCCACAGAGACTTCCATTAATTGTTTTTCATTATATATACAAATTTACTGTAAATGCCTATGATGTTACACTCTCTCCCTTACATCCAATATGACAAATTTACAGAGAGTGATCCGCTAATTACTTGTTGTTTTTCAGCCCCATCCTTCAGAGTGACTGAATAAATGCCGATAATGCTAAAATCAAAAATGAATAAAATAAAAGAAGTCAGAGCTGTTTGATTGATTTTTGAGACAATGCCCGCGCCAAAAATATTAATAGTCTGAAGTTTTGTAAATTACGCGCATGCCATGTTATTTTTTAACCAAACTTGAACAATAAAGCTTAATTTTTTTTTTTCAATATTTAAAAAAAACATATTGATGGCCAACGTGTATACTAACTGAGTAATTGATGAATAAGGATATCAATTGAACCATATGTTTCAGCGAAGGTTATTTCAAACACTGCTTTTATTGTAAGATAAAAGGTCCTAGAACTCATATATTGCATTCTAGTATAACAAATCTTTATAACTTCTTTTCTCACTGTTGATTCTATGGCCAAATGTCATCCCTTGAGTAACCATAGATCAATGTCTTTTGAAGAATAGAAAAGTCTCAGAAGTGTGGCAATACCAGCCAATGCTGAAATTGTCTTATCCTTCGAAGTGAATTTCACCTTTCACATTGGTTTTAAGATATGAGAATATTATTAAGAGTCCATATCAAATGCACCAATTTTTCTGGATACATCTCTAAAGTCAAAACTTATAATATGAAAATATATTACAAAACTTATAATATAAAAAAATTACAAAAATTGTTTTATCTTTTTTTCTCAATAGATGCCTCTGTCTCACAATTGCTTCTTTCATATTTTGACTAGACTTCTGCATTGTCAAACTTAATTATAATAAGCATAGGCTTATGATATTATTTTATTATCCTATTAAACAAGTACTGTTTAGGTATATTAAAATCTCAATTGAAATAAATATATGTAGTGCATATTTTTTTTTCAAAGTAAGCAATATAAAATGTTGTTATTCATATCTCCCAAGAATGTAAAATTTTATGTAGTAATATTTATGCATGCTACAATTAATATTCTCTTTTTCGAAATTCTGTATTAGTATACATTATACTATTTAAGAAAAAAAAATGTTATATAATTATATTGTGTATTATACATTATGAAGAAATTGATAGTTATTTACCTATTAAATCAGTATTAAGCTGCTTATAATCCACAAATAGATGAAGGCATCCCTAATAACTCACTCTTTTAAAAATAAAAACATATTGAAGCCATAGACATTGGAATGGTGATTACAACACAGTAATTAAGAAAAGAGCTTTATCCCATTATAACATCACTAAAGCTTAAATGTTAAAATTAATTTAAATTTACATCTCAACTGTTAAGACAGCTGATTTCAGTGTGATGATACGTAATACTCAAAAATACAAGTATGTTAACATTATCATAATTTTTGTGTACAGGATAATATTTGTATTTAAATACACCCAGTCCTTTTTTTACGCGATACATTGGTTCCAGAAAAAGACGCGTAAAAAAAAATCGCGTAAAAAAAATCATAACTTTCATATAATTTGATAAATTGGTTCAAAAAATTAAAATATCACGTAAAAAGTACCAGAAACGTATGAAAAACCAAAATTTGCTCTTTGAAATTCGTACAAAAAAATTATATATTTTATGATCTTATACACACTTATATGAATTATTAAAGGCCGAGAAAAGTGCTATTCAACGAATTTAATAAATGCATTGTGTTTAAACAAGTTTACGAGCGGACATACGTCCCATGATTTTACGCAATTGCATTATATTTCTTTACACACCCTAAAACATAAATTCGCAAAATATCCGATACACTTGTCAACATTTGGCAATTGTATGTGTATTTAAAAAATGGAATGCTTTACAAAATTAAGTTTTAAAAATACACATATTTTTTTTTATTCAAAAAATAATGAAATGTACATGCCTAGCATCATATATAAATTTCTTCTTTAAAAAAATTTGGGGAAAAAATCGCGTAAAAACGATTGAAGCGCGTAAAAAATGCAACGGTGCCGTCCAAAAAAATCATGTATAATCGAATTCGCGTAAAAAGAGGACTGAGTGTATACCCTAATTTGTCTGAATAATCTATTTAAGTTTGTTTAACATCAATATTGCTGAATTAATTTTTTAAACATTCTATATTGTCACATTCTTCATTCACTAGGCTCAGCAGGGAATGGGTTATAATGAATTTTATGCAGATTTTTTCACACTTGGTAAATGTTTTTCAATTGATATCTTTGTGTAAGCAATGTGTATAAATCTAGATTCCTGTCATTTCTGTAAATAGGTAAGTAAGAGTAAATTTAGTATTGTTAATTGAAAAATGAGATGAGTATGTCAAAATAACTGTTGATATAATATGCATTGAAGAAAAATAATTTCACATTGAAGAATAACATTTTTTAGGAAGTTTTTAATAATACGATTATTATTTATTTTTGCTTTATATTTTACATGATGAATGCAACTTTCAACTAATATTCTCCGTGTGTAGAAAGCTACGACTAGTTGTTGGAGATGTGTTTATCACTTCACTATGTTTTCAGTAAAAAATCGTAGATATTCCAATTGGTGTATCATATCCTCTAAATATGAATATTAGTGTAGGGTGTTTAGGGATACCTTGAGTATCAGAGAATTAGAATTTTATTCATAATGATAAATTAAATAAGTTCAGAATTCCTATCTCAGCTGCCACTTTTTTGTCTTAGACCCAAATCTGCAAATCAACAATATTGTATCGGAATGTATTTCTTTTATTAGTATGGTGAAATAATTACAGTATTAATAATCAATATTGTGAAAGTTGTTTGTAGAAGAGTTGTAAAAAGAAATGTGATACAAGGACCATCCGATATAGAATATGTATATCAAAGATATTTATAGGAGGAAATAAAATATTTAATTGACTTGAAAAGTTTGTTGTTTTTATTTCATATTATATATTCATTGATAATGCAATAGGTTATTTAAAAAAAATGATTTTATAATCTAGTAGTCTCTATAATGTCATCTCATGTTAACAAAAGAAAAATTGTCAATTAATTTTAATTATGTATATTCAATTATACCAAATTGGAGTCATTATTACAACATATATTCAGATTGGGTTTCATGTTATATAATCTATTCTATTGTAGTATCAACCATTTGTTGTTTTTTCTTTCTTTTGAGTTGAATGACATCATGGTAAAATTAAGAGAAAATCTATTATTCACCATAGACAATAAAACAACAATACCTGAAGGAAACATAAATTTTTACAATGTTTTATAACCATGGATAAGGAAAAATAGCCTGAATTCGCTTCAACCAATCTCCATAGATTGAAGTTATTCAGTGAATGGGATAAAAATAGTTATGAATAGAGATTGGATAGGTGAGAGAGACGGGAATACGGAGCACGTGTTTGTGTATGTGGAATTTAATGTGACAGTTGTTAATCTTTGTAACACTTTGAATATAGAAGAAATAATTGCAGTAAATAAAACAACGGAATAAATGTTTTACATTTTTTTTTTTATATATGTTTCCAAACATTTTCATATAATCTAAGATATTCATAATATGCTTTCATATAATGTTGTGTAAAATCATTGATATATCAAATAATTATACATATATATATTATAATTAATCTACTTCCCACATTAATTTTTTTTTTGTATGACATAATATACATTTACATATATATTCCACTTCCAAACCATCACTTAATAATTATTTTGCAGGATGGAAAAATAAACTATAAAAATTCCTAAAGCATATAAATATTAAAAAAAAAAAACAAACTAATATTGCATCTACCATGTTCTTATACCAAATTATTTAAATCACATTATTAAGGAGTAAATAATTGATAAAAAAATATATAAAACAGGTCCCTGGTTTAAAATAATACAAAAACCTTAATAAATTATCGAATTTTAAGAAATAATGATGATGACATGGCACTTACAAACTATTTAAGAGGAGATTGTTAAAAGTAATTATAAAAAAATCTAAACAAAATAATGAATTAACGCAAATATAATATCTCAATTTTTCTTGTTGTGATATTGTTGCGATTATTGTACTGAAATTAGTCAAAAGTATGCTTTGTGTGTCAGTATACAACTGCATTGATTATTTACTCATTTTATCTCAGATTTAAAGAAATATTTCTTTAAAAAAATCTGAAAACTTTAATTTTTATTATTGTATTGGCATAAATTTACCTCAAATGAATATTTAATTTAAAATATCTTTTCTTTCAACTTGCTTTTAAAAATATAAAATACAAAAAACGGAGACTAGAAAACGAGATAAGATATAGTGAAATCAGAATAGTATAATATTTATATTGAATATTTTATATACTTGTGTACTATCTAAAACATTGTTTTACAGACTATTCATAGCTGCAAGTACATTATAATGATTAGTAACACATAACTCGAGAATTTCTTTAAAATGAATATTTATTCATTATCATTATTAAGTTTTCCATAGTATAAATAAAAAAATATTTTCTTACAATGAGTCTCAATGAATCAAAACTTAAAATAAAGTAGAAATGGCTAGAAAAGTCCATAGCAATGTTCGATGCAGAAAGACAGGTCGGACGAAAAGAAAGAGCAAGTAGTAATTTTATGATGATTATTTTTATAATCATAAATATAAAGTATGACATTGCCAATTTTATTTTATTGACAAGTGAATACAATAAGATTCACTCAAAGAAAAACCTATTTACCAACACTTTCTCATATGGAGATGAAATTAAAATCCTCTGATTGCTAACCATGTATTTGAATTCAACATCAACATAGAAAAGAATTTAATTCTGTAATTTATTATGTCAGCTGAAATATACATTGAGTTCATTAGCCCTTTTTTTATTAAAATAACTACCATAAAAAGTAGAGGGCTATGAATATAAATGAAACTATAACTATTACTATAGGAAATGGAAAAATTGGTCCCATTAAACAAAAATCTAAAAAAAATAAATACTGGAACAGAAAAACAATTTAAACAATAACGGTATATCAGATCTCAATAGCTCTCCTGATTATTCTTTAATTTTCAACAGAATATTTATTCTTATTTGATTTAATATGTATTTCGTTTCATAGAAGTAAGTGTTGTCACAAGTTGGAATTCATTTTGTGAGCAATATTCAACGTTAACAATTCGGTTTATTTATCTCATTATTATTAGTTTCCATACCGTACAAAATTTGAGAATAGGATAGCATATGAACTCCTAGTAGTGCATATGAACAGAAATAGTTTTACCTTTTTCCTTACGACCATTTTTAGGATCATTGGCGCAGACGGTAAGTGACCATTATAAACATTCATACTTATTAAGATCGATTGAAAAATTAATTCACGAGTTAGGATCAAATTATACAAATTAAGACAAACAACCAAAAGTGTTATCATGATGGCTAGAGACAAGGCATAAATAAATATTAAGAAGAGCAATTGGAGTCTGAAGTAGTTGATAAGTTAATTAAAAAGATAATACAATAAGATTTAATGTTATTAGATAACATGTTTTGTAAGTAGCCCGCCTATATCACAAAATCAAAAATGTCAATTCACAATATGCTCCAGACGAACCCTCGAACACAATCATATTTATAAACTAAAATGAAAGCATGTCTTTATTATCTGAAGAATGTCAGAATGATAGTTCTTCCACATTTTGTATGAAATTTATTTTCGAAACTAATGAATGAAACAATTTCAACTAAAAATCATATTTGATGTTTCTTGCATAACTAGATGCAATCGATTCAAAAATAACTGATGGGTAGATTAACATTAAGATGTAATGTTTTCCTAAATTGGACAAATAATAATAAATAATATTTATCATGGGCTGGGTAAAATAAAAAGGATTTTGACTACAAGTACCCCAAGTATAAGTGCAATTATTATTTTATGTCGATTTAATTTTCCAAAGAGATGTTAGTCAATTATAGACGATTTCCTTAAAATATTGTCTTTGATTTATGTTCTCAACAGTAGGTAATTTTCTATATAATATAAAACTGTTCCACAGTTGTAACCATTATGTTTATTATCATAAATATTAACTTAACATTTCAATGAAGTTAATGCATTGAATTGTCAACTTGTGACAATGGTCACATCACTTAGATGTGATATTTTTGAAATAGCTATTTTGTTCATGACTTTAGATATGTATTGTGTAGTGTTGAAAATGGTTTTGTGTCTTCAAAATTGTTTTATCAAAAATGAGCATGCTTACTATATCAAATGGAAATTCATGATTAGTTTGTTTTTTGAGGTTATATCGTAATGAAATTACCAATGCTAAATTGACTTCAGTCCGCCTAGCTTACATAACCTAAAAAACCAGAAATAAACATAGGCTTCCTCAAGATTACAGATCATATGTACGATTTATCCCAAATAAAAAATTAATTTAACCACAAGAATATGCCCACAGATAATTGTTTATAAGTGTGTTCATTTATCAGGTTAAATTTCTGTTAAAATCCTTTTAACAAAATAATACATGAAGCGGACTGCAAATTCATTATTATCATTAACATGCTAATTGGCTAACAAATACTTTTATTTTATTGATGTAGCTATGAGAACCACCTTAACCCTTTCCCTGCCCAATCACAATATGTCATTTATATATCACATCCAAGATTCCACAAATTAAAAAAAGGTTTGAAAATTTCCAAAACTACAAATAAGAACAATCACTGTTTTGAATGATTCGATATGCATCGAAATATGTAAAAAATAAGCACCAAAATGCTATTTGCAATAATCAGTTTTTATTATATTGTGTATATCAATCTTGCCTATTGGATAATGTAAAACATGCTGGTAGTAAGTCAATGTTCGTTTTTTATAATTTCTTTGTCACAATTGCATCAGATTACTATAAACTGTTATAACATGAAAATGATTATTATAGGATGTATAAAGAGAAAGGAGAAAAAAAGTTGAGCAATCCACAACTGCAGAATCTTTCTATGATTGGGATTACTAGACGTAATGTAGGATTTGTCTATTTAACTTGCGACAGTCAGCCCAAATCGAAATATCAAGCAACTGTGATGTTGAGCATATTTTTTCGAAAATAAAATTTGTTTGCCATAGGTATTTGATTCATTGTGTGGCATGATTACAAATTGAATATAAATACATATGATGTGCAGAGAAAGGTTTCAACAGTATTTTGGTTAAAAGAATTTAGTTTTATCATATTTCCTAGCTACTCGAGTGAATTCTTTAAAAATTATCATTATGTTCCGAACACAAGATTTCTAAAATTAGTGAAGTAATTTATAACAATATAATAAAAAGAAATCTGTTATTTACTTTCCGTCAAATAAAGGAGGATAGAGAACATTCACATAAAGTGAGAAGTAGTAATTCTAGGCCAGTTAAGGCAAATTCAGAATGCTACAAATGGTGTTCATATCACAAAGAAGCTTATTTGATTTGAGATGTTTTATTGATAACAGCCCAGACCATCAAATTGAACAAACAATTGATTTCAGCAGGAAAAGTGGAGAGATTCGTTAGATCAACTAAAATATTTGCTTTTAAGTCAATGCTACTGATTTCTTTTAAAAAAATTTGAGTCCTGTATTCGGAACAATGTGATAATATAATATAGTAACAATGCAAACATATCTAGAGATATAAAAACTTACAGTACTATTGTATGTGTAATAAAATGTCTTTAGAGCTATTGAGATGTTCATTTTTAAGGAATTAACTCTAAATAATCACTAATCTGATCTAGCTATATCTACCATTTTTCGTAAGATACACTTTGACCAATCACCGAATGATAGCAATCAAATTGACTATATACTGTACCATGTCTCGCTCACAAATTCCATTTCCTGTTTGATCATTATTCTAAATATAAAATATTTCCAAAAACACCAAAAGCATCCAAAAAGAGGGCAATATTTATCGATTTGAGTTTTTTGTTAAATCACGTCTTTGTTCAGTCTGAAACGGAATAACTTTCTTCTTATATTTGAGTCGCCGTATCACTCCAAAATTTATATTTATTGTAATTAAAAAACAATATACAATTTAATACAAAATTTTGAACTAATATTTGTGATAAAAATGCATCCATAATACAGCCATTTTTAAGAAGAGTTGAAAAATACCAAAAATGATATTTATGAATATTTAAGATTTATTTATATATATTTATATAATTTATGATATCGACTGAAGATGCTTGATGGAATTCCAATATCAAATTTGAATTGTTACAACTTTGTACGATTACACATGTTTTATCACTAACGACACGGGTTACGCCTTTCGGCATCTTCAGACATTCTGCACGCAACAGAACCGAACTGAACTCATCAGTTCTCTTGCATCCATGTGATAGTTTGCCTAAAGATGGCGAAAGGAGAAACCCGGGTCGTTCGTGACAAAACATGTGGAATCGTACAAAGTTGTAACAATTCAAATTTATATATATATATTTTTAAGATAAACTCAAAGTTTAAAAAAAGGCAAAATAGGCAATTAGAAATATAGAATTAAGTCACATCATATTATAAAAAGATTTTCAATCCTTTTTCAACCAACTGTTGTATGCTGCATTTTCATCACCATTTGAAAACCTGTCAATTTCTTAAATGTCTTCTTTATCATTGTTAATTAAGTGTAATCAATTTGGAATAAATTTTTATATTATATTTAATGCAATCCTTATTTGCATTCAAAAATATTTACGACAATTTCATTAGGTCAGATATATCATCAAAGCCCATTTCTCAATCAATAATAAATATATGTTTTAATTACAACTATTTTACTAAAACAAGCAAACGACATTTCATAAGCAACGAAGCTTGATACAAAAACATTAATTAGCTTCACAAAAAGCCTAAAGCTAAAACAAAAGCACCAAAGAAATATTGCCAAATGCACATTGACCATAAGTATAAACATTATTTTTAAATATAAAAATGGAACGAAACCTAATGTCGAATCCATAGATTAGATAATATTATCATTTCAATGGTACAGATTTGACACTATGCAAAATAATTTAATAATACCCATGGAATGAAATGATACTGAATGTTTCAATAAAACTTAGTTTAATAGGAGAGTGGTCTATCTGGCAATTTCAGATTGACCCATTCAAACTTTGCGGCGCATATAATGTTTGGTGAAATGGAATTAATGTTAAAGAAATGAAACTACAAACCGCAGACTAAATAATTTTTGTAAGAACTCGTTTGGCATGCATCATTGAAGGGAGTTTATATTGGTGTGCATCACAAACCAAGAATGAACTCAAGAACTTTGAATTACAAAGTTACAAATATGTTTTGCACATCACCACCATACTGATAGAATTTGCCGAGTAAACAAACTGACAAAAATGAGCTAAGAGCATTGTCAAAATCTTCGATATAAATTCATTGTCCATAATGACACAGTGAATGCATTTATCACTAAGTACTTGCAGTAAATGCAGATTTATTTGTGGGTAAAAGTCCCCCTCTGTTAATCTCTAACTATATTTTAATGTTATAGTATTTTCTATGTAACATACAATTTTGAGGCTAGAGCTTTATAAATTATTTTAATTAACTGTCAACTTCTGCCAGTATGATAATGATAATATAGTAAATATACCCAGTACGGTTCATGTAATATTGTAATGAATATCAGTTGCCATGTATAAATGATAATATTATTTATTAATAATATTTGATTATTGAAATTGATGAGCTGGCTTAACTCTCCGTTTACTTAAATGAAAATATATTTACACACAGAGCATTACGAAAAATTAAATCAAGGGGTGTGATCAAAATGTCTGAGCCACAGAGCGATCAAACATTCCAGAGCAGCCACCACGCAAACAAAAAACTCTGTCTCACATTTCCCCTTTATCACAATGGCACCCTTCACATTCAAAATGTCCGACGCGCCCCTCCCCTCTCGCATCACCTTACGACTAGTTTCAATAATTGATACATTATATATTTCAGTCGCTAAATCTAACGCTAAGTCATTATTTCCCAGTGCGGAAGACGAAACGTCGGGCTTACGTTTCAAACAGAACCTACAGATGTCACCATAATCCGGGAGGCTGTCCGCGGGCGCGGAGCGTGACGTTATGGCGCTAGACACCGATGATAACCTATTAAATACTACAGAACTATGATTATTGACAGCGTTATGGGCAGAAACAGACATAATGTTCAGTCGACTTTCGTACTTATCAAGACTGACTTCACAGACCGACGTATTATTTTCTAGCGATGAAAATTTACTATCCACGGAATTAGTGTTGCAATCTAGAGAAACAAACTCATATTCAGAATCGTCAGTCAAGGTTTGGGAGCACTCAGTGTCGGTAGTATTGTTCAACGTTTCAAAACCGCTGACGTATTCAGAAAAATCTTCATACTCATACGACAGTGATTCTTCAACGGCATCTAAATATTCGAGAGACACATCCTCAACTTTCGAAGAATCTTCCAAGCCAGAACTCGGGCAGTCTGTTTCCACATTCGCTTCATGAGTTGACAGATTCAAATCTAAATTATTCAGTGCCCGACTGATAGTTGCTAATGATTGTTTCGCTATTTTTGGCTTTGTTGAATGATGATTCCTGTCACAAGAGCATTCTTCCTCCGATAATACTGTCGAGTGGGATGAAGAAGCGTTAAGCATTTCGCGGATGACCTGTTCACTTGTCGGTTGTAGCTGCCGCCATCTTGGTGGTGAGTGATGAGAATGAGCGGCCGGGAAATGATCCCACGCTGACATCATACTCGGAGAACAACTTCCGAAAACTGAAATAATAACAAATGTTATTGATTTTTTAAATTAGTCTTGCATTAAAAAATATATTACAAAAAAGTAAGAAAATGTAACATATTTTTTCATAAAAACTGCTCCAAACAATATGTGAAGTATAACATATTGACGATTTTTTCTTATGATAAACTTCATATAAACGATTATCTTCTAATGAATTGTGAATTTATTTTTTTTAGCAATAAATTAACTCTTCTTAAACAATTAAGTTGCAGGTGCAATGATTTCAATTCGTATAATGGACAAATGGGTTTGCTGTACAGTTATAGCAATCAGCGAATTCCTAATTCTTTCCTAGCTCTATTTCTTTTGAGAAACTGTTATATTTCGATTAGCTAAAAACAAGCTTATTATCCCGATTATTATATGCTGTAATATTTCACAGATTCCAATCTGTTCCCTTGAAATCAATATTTTAAGCAAATAAAATACATATGCGTGTACTCACAACTTCCTGATTCCTGATGGTTGTCTCTTCCAAGGTGCATCATCAGGTTCGTAAGGCATAGGTCCTTGAACTGGAGGATCGGCTTCCTCTTCGCAAGTCAGACTCGTTCCTCCGTCATCTGCACTACTTGAATCCAATACATCGTCAGCTTTTGCATCATCACTGAAAATTTTACAGAAATCGTAGTACAGTAAACAGATGAATTAATATATATTAAAATAATAACATTACAGTAGGTGTTTCTCATTACATGTGAATTTTATGTCTTCACATTTATTTCCCTGGTTGTGCTACAAGAGAATAAATACTGTCAGAGGGTTAAAACCACATCACTTAGTAATTTGATACATACATATCAGACAGAGAAAAATGGTATTTAATTATTGGTATAATTGGCAATCAATAACACAAGTTCATAATAAATTTTCTTGAATTTCACAAAAACCTGTAATCATGACACAAACTTTTTAATATGATTCTGAAAAATAAACACTTCATATTGTCTGTGGAAGGGTTAGCTGAAATATTGCTCCACACTAAGTAGGTGATTCCTTGCTGAAATATGTTTAGCAATAAAGGTTAACAAGATATTACTAGCCAGTTGTCATATTGATGTCACATTAGATTATGACCTATGGCACCTCTTCAAGAAAAGTGTCACAATAAAAAAAATGCCATTTTAAAAGCAATGTGTAGCTAGATTCCAAATATCAAAATTAAATTATCTTAAAAAAAACATTTCTATAGTTCATCAACTTACTGCTGAAAAACTAAAATGACACTTTAAATTTTCAAATTGTTTTTTTGATTAATATTGTTACATTTTACACTATGCCAGTTTTCAGGGGCTTTTTAAAATTAATACTGTAAACTGCTACACTCAAGTACTGTTCCATTGTCAATATAACATTATTTCATACTTGTACACTAAAGGCAATTTACACAAGATTATTAATATCTCCAAGGTGCCTTCATTAGTTGTGAAATTTTTCTCGATGCGTGCAATATGTTGGCAACTTTAAATAAATAGCAGAACTTATCAAATGGAATAAATTTTGAAGGAAGGAGTTTACCTTATTTTTTTCTGTAATGCTTCAACTTGCTTTCTGAGTTCATCTCGCTCCTTGATTAGTTCAGCCATTTGAGCTCCATTTCCACTGCCATTCTGAAATAAATTTTAAATACTAATATTTACAAGTGCAATATTCGAAGAACTTTATATTTTTATTTTTATGAAATCACAGTTGTATCCTATAAGAAAGATACTTTACAAATACTTTACAAACATCTTATAGAGATAAGAGAGATACTTTACAAACATCTTATATGGTTATTTATTTCTTCCCAAAGTAAACAAGCAGCGATCAACCTGATTTAACATATAGGATATCAAACGATCAAAAAAGTCGGAGCAAAAGGATTTTGGAAGCACTAATGATTTGAAAAAAATAATACAACTATTCAAATACCTTGTCTTCAGCAAATGCTTTTCTCAAGACTTCTAGTTCTCGTTGCCGATTTTGAGCGGTTGCCTCCAGTTCTGCTCTCTGTCCACATAAAACACGCATCTGAAACGAAAGTAAACCTGAAGTGAGCTTGGCTTCAGTTAAAAACAAAATCAAGAATTGATTGTAATTATAGACTGTATTGTTAATACCAACATTAAAGTTTATTTTTACCTGCAGCAATAAACATTTCTGTTTGCGTCGAACTTCTCGGCTTGAAGAGGCCAGCCGCTTCACCTGAGATGTCAACTGGAAATCAAAATATCGGCCTGTTAAAAATCTTAAATATTAAAGTTGTGAATAAATATCATTTTCTGCGATCTAAACATCTGATGATACAACCATCATGATATACTGGCAATGAAAATTTACATAACAGCAGTTCAAAAGCTAGTTTTAGCTGGCGAGTGCAATGATTTTGAGGGGTGTTCAAATGGACAACATAAAATAAAATCATAGTTAGCCTTGAAATTTACCAAGAATTTTAGAAATTAACCTAAACAATTATTTAGAACTTAAATATTTTTGTTTGGACAAAGGAATTGTCAAAGAAATTATACTTTCCAGGCTAAAAGTGAAAGAAATCGTAAACTTTTCCCTTAGCTTTCCCTTTTCACTTTTGCAGATACTTAAAATCATATCTGTAAATGCAGACATATCCTGGATAACGCAATAAGCTGTGTCTGCAACAACAGAAGTCTCCCATGCTAACTCAGATAGATTGCACTATATTTAATATAACTTTACCAATGAATGATTGATGAGTAATATTCTTTACTGATAAGTAATTAAAATAATCAATGTTTTTCTTTTTTTTTGTAAAGAATTAATTAGAAATAGAAGTCCATAGTCCAAAAATAAAAAATACTTAATAACATATCTGAAGATATCAGGAAAGATCATTATCTGTTTGTTACTTTTGGTTGTGGGTCCGCAGTTCAAATCCCCGATTAAATACTTGTATACCATAACAACACCCTATTTGTTTATAGATTTTTGTTCAATAATCTGAATGCTGATGATATATACATTTCTTCCTAACCATCATATGTAAAACGGGACAAGAGGTTAGAGAGCTTTTTGTCCTTTTCTAGCCCCATTCTCTTATGCTAACACCTTCCAAAAAAGAGATGTGTTTTAAGATGAATATTTAACTTTCTTCAAGTCTTGTCTTGGTTCCATACATACGATAGATTTAAATTAAGAATTTTCAAAGTAAATCATCTAATTGACAATAATGAATTACATACCAGTACTAAAGTAGAAATATTCCACCACATAAATAATAAAGGATTGTAAATAGACTAAATAATTGTTACAGTTATGCCACCAGACAACTCAATGAATTTTCCATATACCAGTGTAAATTATAATTAACTTACCCCTTCAATAACTTTCTGCTTTTCCATAATAGCACCATCCTTTTCTCTCAAAGCCACCCTCTGCTGCTCGTTTGCCTCGCCCATTCTCAGCCAGAGTTGTTCACCACCGCCAACTTCGCCCTCTGTCGTCACATCATTAGGAACGCTCGGCCCTCCTTCTTTTTCTTTTGAAAGTCGACGGTTTTCTTCTTGCAAGCGTGAGACTGCAGAGACCAGCTCTGCTGATTCTACACGCCACTGTTCTTCTATCATCTCCAACTCCTGGAAAATTTAATTAAGTTAAAAATATATGGAAAACATTTCTACAAATAATCCTATATTTCAATTGTATATGTTAGGTTATATCAAATAATATTTCTTTAGTTTACTATTTTTAATTATAATTAAGAAGATGGTGTACAACCGGGTGCAACTCAAATCAAAAAATGTTAAGTGTATTTTGGTCCTATCACTGCACATCAAAGATATCATTAGAAAGTTTTGAGGGGAGGGCATTTACCTTGAATTAATGATGAATGAATTGAAGAACACATGTTTATCCGTTTTTTCACTGACTTGCCCACATAGATTAAAAAAAAATCAACATTTGTTAAAGGAAATAAAACATCAAAACTGAAATGATGTCCATGCTGCACAAGTTGAGGTTCCTAACTTGCACTGATTCATTGTTGTTTTCACATTGAGTAGAGCCCTAATCTATCACGTTCTTGTATTCAATGAAAGTAAATGCTTTACATGTTACGATTTCATCATTGCAAATTTACTCAATATTCCAACGAAACGAAACCATTCTCTAGGAAATTTTACTGCGAATCATAAATTGACAAAATTCTACATTGGAATCGAGAAAACCAATAATCTATTTGAAATACAAATATGACTAATATACTTAAAGAGACATGAATAAAATTATTGATCGGGTATATTCTATGACATATACTATCCACAAAAAATTTATAAAAAACGGTAAAACGGCATTGAATCAGAACCGGTGACCTTTGAAATAAAGTCATAACTCTAAATGTCACCAAAATACAAAAGTACATAGGTGAAAAATACCTTCTCAAACCGCTGCCTATATTCCGCCTTTTCCATCTTATCATTTTCCAATTGGGAGATTTTATCGTGCAGATCTTGTAGGGTAGAGTTTTCTCTTTCATTGCGCGTAGCCAAGTTTTCCAATAGTTCCAGAGCGTTAATCACTTTGGGGAGAAGCGAAGTAATGGCATCCGCCCCGAATTTGTCAATGATTATTTCACACTCTTTGCCGATTTCTGAAGCAATATCGTACACGTCCACCACGGTAACATCGTCGCCGATCTCCGCGTCAGACATCTTGGCGTAACGCCGATGGAGAGGCATAAATTTGCTTTAAATTTTATACTATTTATGACTGTCTGGGAAACTTCCTTATGTCACAGATGTCAGATGTCACTTAGCCGCCATTACATTTTAGTTTTTTTTATTATTCGACTACTGCGTGAATATCAGTAATGATACAAATTAACTAGTTAATGGCCGCACAAATTTTTTCGATTTTATTTTTGTTTACTTTGAAAAATAAATATGATCATCACATTTTTAAGCTTATAAATAATTATTATTATGCCTTGTATATTTGACTTGATTGTGACATTTTCAAGACATTATTAAATATATTTAGTATTGATATACTTTATTGTACAATAAATAATTGAAAAAATGTTAGATTCATGTGAAGTAACGAGCATTCCTCGCGATATTTTTTTTAATTCAATTGTATTGTTTTTCTATTCACTTTTCGTAATTTATAGTGTACACATGGATTAATGTTTATAACATGATTTATGTAGTTATTTTTCATAAAGATTTGGCAATACTGAATTATGCTATTAAAACCAATGAAGAACTACCATTTTAATTAATTTTATTAAAATGATATATAATAGAGAAAAACCAAAAATACATCAATACACATGTAACAGTATTTTTTTACATAGACGTATTTTAATAATTTTTGTCAGAGTTGTTTTATGAAATGTGTTACTATTGTAAATACAAAAGATGTTATCAAATCAAAACGATATACAAGCCGATATATGAACCAAATTAACAAATAACTAACAGCTATTATCATCGCCCATTTTAATGCCTCCACGTTCACTATATCGCAAAAAAAAATAGGATGCTTTTGTGAAAAAAGTTTATAACTCTTGTCCAGCGTGTTTTTAATTTTTTACCTTTTTTTGTAAAATTAATGCATTGTGAAATTTGTTTTACTGCTTAAAAATATTTTTTTATAAATCTACAAATACTCACTGCCAAATTATAATGCATACAAAGTAACAAACATGTTTTGAAAAGATTAGATTGGGACCTGATGTTTTGAGATCAAAAAATACAAAAATGTTTAATCACTTTTGTATGTAGCTCACTTGTAATTCTTACGCCAGTAAGTAGTAGCCTGATTGTTCTCTTTGCATTTTCAGGATCGGACAGGATGTGTAGGAAGGAATAGTAACATTACATATATTCACGGTATTTTTTGATAGTGAGTATTTAGGAACTGAAACTCTTGATTATGTAGCCGATTAAGACGAATGTCCACTACGCTACGGAAAATGGCGAAAACAAAACATCAAAAATGCTTTGTAATAACATAATGTAATAACGAAAATAAAAGTGTGCCGCTGTATGTAAATAATGTCTACTAATACATTTAAATTATCCATCACAAAGTTTAAACACTTTAATAGTACCTTGAGACGGGTTGATAACAGCTGAAATTACAGACAATATGTAAATCAAAATGGATTGAACTGCATTGTGAACTCGTGGCCTTCCGCCTTTAAATCCTTGGATGTAATCAACAGTCCGATAAACCCACGCAACTATCAGATACATGTTATATACACCCTATGTTTTCTATCTGGCAAACAGAATGTCCTAAATCCACAGGTTGTACTTAAATCAGGCAAAAAACAAATAATATGGCGATGTTGAGTATGATATTTAATCAAATATAAATAGCTCTTTTTCTATTTTCTATCTCTACCGTTTCCGATCGACGGTTGGTAAATAAAGTGTATTTCGTCGATTTCATTTAGATTCGATTTCATTGTATTAATATAAATATTATCTTTGATTTGACTTTACGGAGATTATGTGATTAAGATAATCTCGATTTACTGACGCGACTGCTTTCCCCGATTAAGTAATTTTTGCATATTTTAAGTTTAATATTTTATTTAAAATGTAAATATTTGACTTTCATTGCAGCCAATTCGGCGGATATTTTGATATTTTACGTCATTCAAGGATAACTCGAAAACGAGCCCCATGATTTCAAAGCGTTTATTGAAAATCATCTAAGCTTAATATTTAAATTGTAAAGATATCAAATTTGAATTGTTACAATTTTCACACGGATGCAACAGAACTGACTGTGATAGAATGCCTGAAGATGCCGAAAGGCGGAACCCGGGTCGCTAGTGACAAAACATGTGAAATCGTACAAAATTGTAGCAATTCAAATTTGATATTGAAATTACATCAAGCACCTTCAATCGATATCATAAAGTAAAGATATGAACTTGGAGCTATCTATTGTAAATGCTAATGTTAGCCACAGAAGCCTATTTAGTAAATTAAAGTTTTTCATTTATCTTATTGCGAAGCATATGAAAGGTTTTTTGCTTGTCTTAAATTTTCTTTATCAAAAGGCTTTATATAGAGAAAATTCCACGCGTGCTAACGTAACATAAAACGTGAAATAGTATGCTTAACATTTTCTTTTTAAGCAAGTTGTCGTTTTAAACTATGCAATCCTTCTAATTACGCCCAAATGTGAACAAATGTATATATCTTGAAATATTAGTAGATCAACGCGGCATAATTACTTTATGTAAAAAATGTCTAATCTGTTCATATTTCGACAAGTTTTTCCCTTACAATCATTGTCAAACCTTTTGATTTAGCGCTGTTATATAAAAAAAATATTTTTTTTTTTTTTCGCCGAACCCTCAGAGAGGTGTCGCAAAACCCCGAAAATTCTATAGAACCACAGGTTAATACTATTAAGCATTTATCCCTGTCAAGCTCTAATTGACAAAAAAATCTAACCTGATAATATGGAACACAAAATAAGATTAGAGTAATTTTATTGTATTTTCTTCCATCTGCTCTCGCTTTGAGTGGAGCATCTACTAAAAAATGTATAAAATAATTATGTAAATTTTCTAAATATTAGATTAAGTGTATCCATATCGTAGCTTGAAAGAGCGTTTACACATTCCTTTAACGATTCAATCAAGTCGATATTGTAATCGTTTCTGGAGATGTGGAGAAAATAAATTTGTTGAGGGAAATCGAATTCCATTCGAAGCTTTTCCATATTCACTTATACTTTTAGAAACTCAAAGCGTAACGTATTCTTCACCTCAAATCGGATATTCGACATTTGGGGTGTAGCATTATTACTGTGAAATAAAATTGAGCGCTTTTTGAAACGATATGCATGCGAATGTAAAAATATTATATTTCTTCTTTCATAACATTTGGCGATGTATTAAAAAGAGTGTCCTTATGCTGGGTCGTAGAAACCAGTACTATGCAACTGGTGTGCCGTGAGATGATACTATGTGTCCTGTGGCACAATGCATTAAAAAGGATTTGAACCTATCCTGTTTCTAAGACCTTCGTTTAAATTATATCATTGTAGTGCAAAAAATTTTTTTTTAAGATATGTTAAAAAATATATATTGTATAAATTGGAGGCTGTAAAATCAGGACTGGATTTGCTTATCATAAGCATTATCAACCGATTAGCGAAACCGGTCATGATCATAAAATGCATTAAGGAAGTAATACTAAAAAATGGTTTAAGTTATGTAATAATCTACCTACTTTTTTATTAGGTGCGAAGAACCTGCCGCAAATTTTCTTCTTATCAGGAACGTCGTTTAGAGTTCCATAGGGAGGCTCTAATCATCCCATAAATTAAAAAAAACAAATAACGGCAACATTTAACGACTAAAATTCAAACTCTAAACTCAACAAATATGTAACTCCGGACACATTGTAACATTCACGGGTAAATGAAAGCATTCGAAACGTCTTATATTTTCTACTTTGGATAGAAGACGGAGAGCTTAAAACCCGCATATTTTACTACGTGAATAGGAAGCTATGAGTGGTATCTACGATTGTCGTAGAAGCCGTAGAGCCAATTCAACGAAGTACAGATTTCAATTCCGAATGTAGCATCAGAGATATATATTTTTTGAAATTATTAACGCGTTAAATCTCGCGACAATGTTTTCCACTCTCCTGCGGTGTATGTGGGCGTCTATCGATGCCGGTGAATATTAATTACAATGCTTTGTGCTGAATCACTAATAGTTTTCTAAGTAATCGGTTGATTATTATTTCAGTCGGGAGAAGCTAATCTATATCTATTGTTTTGTCACCAACGGTGGAGGAGTCCGCCTGCTACGAGTTTTTGATGCCCTATGAAATTCTATAGATATTTTATCAAAGTTACATTATCATTATTATTATGTATAATAGCTATCGTGCTATCAGATACGCTTTGTTAGGCATGGCGATTATGATTAAGACCAGATAATAAATTATTAAAAAATCTCCGCGTTTTCTAACAATTAACACGGAATTGTTGACATCATAGTATAATTATCGGAAAAATTGTCATATAAATTTACTTGACGTCTATAAAAAATAATCAATACATTACTCGTGAACAAAACAGCAGATTAAGACTCAGAAACTATCTATTACTAGCAAGTATCCGGCATTTGCTGGAATGCCACTTAAAGAAAGAAAATAATTTTGTTGTAACTTTGTTCTCTGAAGTGTTTTGAATACACAATTTATTTGATTTTCCATCTGTTGCGTATAATAAATCAGACGTTTTTACGACGCGCGAGCAGACCACATTAAGTTGTCCACGTAAGAGATATATGAATTGATACATTTCACGATAAGTGTAACCGGTCTTGATCTAATAGTTATATTAATTCAAAAACCTTCGCGAGTGTGTGTAAAACAACTCACCTTTTTTAATCGCAATCGGATGAAAAAGTAAATGCTCTCAGTGAGAAGATACTTATGAGAAAATTTTGTAAGCGCTTTAGTTCATTTTTATAAATATCCTTCATTTATTCAAAAAGCAACAATATGATATCATATATATTTGAAGAAGCCAGTCAAATTTTGGTAAAGAATAATTTATGTTTATTTTTATGAAACATTTCATTTCCAAACTTAATAATGATGAGAAAATAGAATATTTTTTCCAATTAATTACAGTTTTGTAGAACTACAAGGGTTAAGCCAGACAATATTGCCAGATATTGTTCAATAGTATCCATTGACAAAACAAATATTACATAAATGTAAATTTGATCAAAATAATTTCTGCTGCCGCTAGAATTTTGACAGGTGAAACCGCCACCTGGTAATTTATAGTGGTGTAATAGTTGGTCCATATTTAATAATTAATTTTCTTTTTAAAATAGCAATGTGTATACAGGTGTAGGGAACCTTTTCGTTTTGACAGATTTATTCATCTTTTGGTAATGTAATAAGACCACACTACACATCTAGATTACATACATATTTGTTCTCACCAGTGTGCATTATTTTGTACAATAAACGAATTCTTTTTTTTATTGTTAAAAAAGTATTTTTATTATAATAATAACATTAAATTTTTTTAACATATTTTCTGATCACGACCGCTTTTTCTCATCGCGAGCATTATTAACTGATATGATACAAATTATAATCCTATTTTAACAATTTTTTGAATTAATATATTTATTGAAATATATTTTAGTATAATATTGAGACGAAGACATTCATTATTGAACCAGATATGCTGTGATGCTAAAGATTGATTTAATTTGTATTTTTAAAAACGACAGTAAATTAAGCCGAAACAGCTTTATTAATCACTTTTAAATTGTTAAATGTAACATCATATTTTTAATAAGTACCACATTTTTTGTGCACTATATTGCATCATATCAGTTGATAATACTGGAAAATAATGAGCGAAACGGGTCCTGATAATATGATATATACCCGTATATAGACCCGTTTCGCTCATTATTTTCTACACCTATATATATATGTGTGGAATCGTACAAAGTTGTAACAATTCAAATTCCATCAAGCACCTTCAGACGATATCATAAATTAAAAGAGATATGTCTTTCAGTATACATGTCTGGGTTATTATAATGCACCAAAACGGTTAAATATCATTTGGCATTAAGCCAACGATATAATTTTAGTTTTTCTCTGTTATTTAAATGGATGGACAAAAATTGCCTAATCGTTTTTTTTTCTGTTTCGTCCATATGGACAAACAATTAAAAAAAACATTTTGTTTTTTACGATCTCGACTATGACTCCACTACCTTCAATATTACCTTAAAAATGAAAATTGAATTCACTTAATATACTACACTTGAGGATTTAAAAACCATCATTTTTCTCACAAAGGTAGATTAAATAAATGTGATTCATTATCGAAATTAAATGATCTAAATTTTTGACAAACTATGAATGCTGAATTTTAATAAAAAAAAAACAATAAGCATCGACCATATTTTTCTTTGTAAAGTCTTTACCTTCTGCAATTGCAAATGTATTTTTTCCATATTTTTATTTGCTGCTAAAACACATCTAACAATATCGAGAAGTCTTTTGTGTCATTTAAAAAAATCAATTAACTAGCTGTACATATATAATATAAACTTTTAAAAAATCTATAAGATTTTTTTAATTTATCCATGGATAAAAACAACTTTAAAACTGACTTAACAGCTATCCACGCCGTAAAATGTATTTATGTCAAATATGACATACTCGAAATTTCGTAAAAACAATTGAAGGATCCTTTCCGGTAAAAAGGTTAAGTGCCACTTTTGTAGAACTTCTACTTGAAAGAAAGTGGTGTTTTGAAACAAACTTTGATTGGCTGTAGGGAAAAACTTTACTTTTTTTTTGAATTCATGCTTTTTACGTAAACATTTTGTTTCCGATAAGTAGAACAGGTCACGGTTTCGATAGTTTTTCTTCGTAAGTTGAAGCAATTTTCTCCAAGAAGATAAATGATTAATTTATTGTTGAACAACAAATAGTTAATTGAACAACAAAAACGACTGCATAGGGATTCGAGTGCTGGAAAAATATGTCAACACCGGTTTACTAAATAATATGTATATTTTTTTAAATAATAAAAACGCATTTTAGTATTATTTCACAGTCTTCATGATCGTTACCGGTTATATTAATCTAGCGTTTTATCAACTGATACAATACAAATTACCAACAAAAATATATACACATTGAACTTAATAATTCGGTTACTTTTACCTCATTACCATATATATTGTATGATTACCTGTAATTTCCGGTTAATATAATATAAAACCGGTTAATTTCTAACCAGAAGTCTAGCCTTGTTTGCAATTTGTATTATATCATTTGATAATGCTCACGATGAGCGAAATCAGTACTGATCAAGAATATATTTTAAAAGTAGTACTAAAAATGTTGTTTTTATTATTTAAAATATAAAGCCTTTCCACTAAGAAGTGACAGTATTTCAAAGCATATATAAACATATAATTTATTATATCGACTGAAGGTACTTGATGGAATTTCAACATAAAATTTGAATTGTTACAAATTTGTACGATTCCACATTTTTTGTCACTAACGACCCGGGTTTCACCTTTCGGCATCTTCAGCCATTCTATCACACGGATTCAACAAAACTGACGTAGAATAAACAGTTAGCATCGTATATATATTAAAGTTATTAATTATAGGAAAACACTTAATCCTAGGCAAGCAGTAAATTACACCTAAAACAAATTTAACAATATCAAACTAATAATAATCAACACAATTGCCTGTGATAATTTTCATTAACGATCTTGCTAATGAGACAGTCTTGAAAAGGGAGTTTTTCAGTAAATATCAATCAAGGTACATTAAAATATAAATGGGTTTTTTTTTTCATATAGAGAATACCTACTATCAAACATCTAGTGATGAAACATAAGAATTTACGTCATGAGATTGTCAATATATTGAACCGATCTCATGTAAAGGGTACAACAAGGGGGAGTTGGGAAGATTGAGTTGGTCATTGAGAATGAAGTTTGAATTTAATAACTGGCCTCTATTAATTTCTAGAATCTAGCATATATAAACGCTAAAACAAAATCCAGCCGACTGGAGTAGCGGCGATATCCATCATTTTATGTAATGTATAATAATATTTAAACTAAAATTTGACATTGCTAGTCATTAAGTTGTGTCGACGTCATTGGCACAAGGCTCGATTTATTCGAGCTCGAATCCCACTATGGACCGTTTAATAAATTGATATAATGATAACCAATCGAATTCAGTAATAATTATAGTATCTAAAACTTCATTTTACCCATACCAACTAAGGGCATAGCAGTAGCGATTTCCGAACCCGTAGTATTCCTAGATCTTAGTTGATAAGTAAGTAAAAAAATAATTTCGATGAATTCAGTGGAAACGTTATGTAATTTCATTTTATTGAAGTGTTATCAGATGTTGACATTGTTTATCGTAGTTATTAATATCTTAGCAAATATAGTTAGTCTGAAGATGTTTCTTAAAGAAGTGAAACTCGAATAACAAAGTTTTCAATTTTTATTTTATTTATATATAATAAATTCCACGTAAAAAATCCCGCAGTATTTTCCAACCTATATCCTCTTATAGTATCCCGGGTCCTTTGATTGTGAACTCAATTCCTCAAATAGACACGTTCATTAATTATTTCGGGTTTGGTTTTCACGAACTGTCACTCACTCCTATTTGAATCATAAAACGGATCGTTGTTTCAAGTATTTTCCTTATTTCATCTTAGTTAGCCGTTCATATTTAAAAAAAACTTTTTCAAGATTGAGTCGGCTGGGTGGCATAACAAAGCTAACGAATTTCGTTTAAAAAACATTTATGCCAAACAAATATTTTTTAGATTCTGTATAAAGTAAAGTTTGTTTCAAGATGTAGTTTTCACTTAATAGCCTCGCAAATCAATTAAATTTGACAAAATAATATAAATATTCATATTTTAAGCATGACTTATGTTTTAAAATAAAAAATCTGTTGATATCGCCTTATTTTTATTTAAATACAAAACAACTAATCTCTCATCGTATTCTATCATATTTTGAAAGTTGATTAATAAGCGTATTATAACAGTATTTCAAAATATTAAGTTTTAGTTATAAATCTTAGTTTTTGAAATTAAAATTACTAAGCTTAGTTACCTTCAAATAATTCAGCAAAATTTAAAAAAATTTAAAGCAGGAAACGTGATCCGTACGATCGAAAGATTATGCAAATTTTGTTCTTTTTATTGATTGAATTGGCATTTACTTGGTAGAACTCCATTAGAACATGGTGAAAAAATGGCAATGTATTTTTCTTCTGCAATTTATAAGATATAGTTGATAGTTATTTCGGCTCACGCCATCGTCAGAACTACTATATTTTATAAAAACATTGTAGAACTAAAATACATTGGTATTTTGATACCATGTTCAAAGTTTGTTCGTTTCGTATGTAAACATTTATTTAAATTGCTTTTTTTCTTTGTTTAATTGACAAAAACTAAGTTAAAAAAAAATAATTTAAAAAAACTAGAAAACAGTTATTTAAGCGTATTTTTATTTTCAGAACTGTCAGTTGTCGGCAGGATAGATTTTAAAAACTATGGTTTGTTACCTGTACAACTGTCAACTGAAAAAATAATTTGAACTATTGAAACTTACTCTTGAAGCTGACTTCATGCACGTCTAGAATAACACAAACTCATAACGCATTCATAAGCTATGGGCATCTCCTCCAAAGAATTTCCCTAAAAGAATCGATCTGTTTTGACTTATAAACATATACATGCATATTTATTTTTTGATTTATCGAAACTTTGTACATTTCCACATATTATATCACTCAAGACCTTGGACGACCTTTTGACACTTCAGGCATCTTATGACACGGGTGCAATAGAACTGAAATACAGTGAAAAAATACGTAAAAATGTACAGATTCAACAATTTAAATTTGATATTGAAATTCCAACAAGAGCCGTCACTCGATGTCGTAAGTGAAAAAAATTGCTCTTCTTGAAGTTGATGCATGCTATTATTATTTAATAATGGAGTTCTGCTAAGATCAAGTTAAATTGAATCAATATTTTCTTACGTTCTACTTATATCAGCTTGTTTCGTTCGCGACATTAAAATGTCACATTAATTTTCCGTTAAGTACCATCTGTTGAATATCGTAATAGTTGTACACATGTCCATCATTAAATGATATTGATTTCGTTTATACAATCACAACAATGTATGAAAATGCTATATGAAATATGATAAACTCGTTTCTAATAAAATCTTAGTATTAAATTCAATCCTATTTGTCTGCACACATAACTAACACTCGGCAAACAAGGATAAACAAACAAAAAGCCCCCGGCGTAGCCATTTTGAATCTATTTTGACATCCGTTATATCACAATGAAAAGTAGCGAGAGATGTTCTTGAACGGTCTGACGACTCTTTTGCTCTCTCTAGTAAATGGATTGTTGACAATTCGAAAAGTTTCAGCTTCTTTGAATAAAACAGGATATTTAAATATCTCTCGGAGTATAAGTCAAACATTCATATGTACATACAACCTTCCTCGGTCTACGCGGTTCTTTTTATGCGACTTTAATTCAACGCGGTTAACAAATATATCTTTTTTACAAACACGTAAATGACGAATTGGGATTTGCTTTATAATCACACCTTTATCCTGACTTCTACAAATCAATTTTTGGAGAACACAATTAAATTAAATAAACCATCTTAAATACTTATTTAAAGCTGGAAACCATTACAACCAAAATTTATTGCTAAAGATAATATCAAATCACAAAAAAAATAACAAATATATCATACAAATAATGTTTAACATTCATTAAGAAGAAAAACGCTGTCGTATTGTGATGTAATTGTAGTCTTTTTTGACGTGGATTTATTTAACACATATCTTATCTCGATTGAGCCTACTTGAGCGCATTTTTTTACAAAGCGGCCTATCGTATTTATTGATTGAATTGGCATTCACTTGGTACAACTCCATTAAAACACGGTGAAAAAAAAATAGCAATGTATTTCAGTTCTAAAAAAATATTTTTTTAAGATATAGTTGATAGCTATTTCGGCTCACGCCATAGTTCTGACGATGGCGTCATAAAAAATAATTTTGTAGAACTAAAATACATTGCTATTTTTTTCACCCTGTTATCCTATTTATGGCTGTCTTTTTATACGCGGTTTCCGTTTACGCGACTCATAATAAATTCACGATATCATCGGCAGACAAAGAGATGTGTTCAGTAATCCGACACGCTTTGACTATTTTTAGTCAAGTAAACGAATAAATTACTTCGTAAGCATATGTATTAAGCTTTGCGAGAAGAAGTGTTGAGCTTTTGATTATGGATTACAATACAGAAGCTGCTCTCCTAAGAATTACTATTGGTTTGATCCATTGCTATAATCAACATTAATAGAGAGTCAAATAACGATACAATTAATTGATATATGACCGAATTGGAATCAAAAGCATCTAAAATATTAAATAGCTGTTTTATTTACATTTATGTATATTGGTTTGAAACGTTAAAAAAATATTTTAAATAACAGACAATATTTCTACGTTATTGACCAATAACTCTTTAAAAATTTGATAAGTGATAGAAAAGGATTTTATAAATAAGAGAATCCATGAGTTTGAATAGAAATCCATAACAATAACTAGGATATTCTCAACATTGGGAATCGAACCCGTATATGCATAATTATATGTCACAAATCGCAGATGTTTTCAATCTTGAAGGCAAGGACTATTGCCAGAAAAGAGGGTAACTTTTTGATCAAAAAATTCGCACAATAATATCAACATATAAATATTTTTTTATATTTTAACGTAGCAAAACCTTGTTATTATCCTGTTAATTGAATTATGAAATGAAGTTACTATTATTTAAAATTTTCTGTATTATTATTTCTATTGAAAAAATAAAGATGGGGTGACATAGTAGCATAAATGTTGAAATTCGCTGGCAAAACGACAATATACCTAATTTTTTAAATCACAACATCTTATATAGTTTTGCTTTTAAGGGGACTTTATCGAAAAATTTTGTATATAACAAATTATTAATAAAGAATTTTAGATTTTTTATGAGATTAAAAATATTAGCAGTTCATGCATAGAGCGACTGTTTAATTCCAAAGCCTTGATTTTATTTCTGCATGAAATCACAGCTTATTTAATAACTATACTTTGAACAAAAAAAACTTCCTTTCCCTTACCGAATGTCTTACAAACTGGATAATACGACAAATATTATCATTAACATGATTGTTTCAAGTAAGTGGGACCAAAAGTGTTAGAATGAATATGAATGTGTCCCCAAGCACCTGAAGATATGTAATCAAAATCATGACGCAATATTATTCAACAACATTATTACAAATGTGTTCCCCAGAAACGCTAAGTCGTAAAAGCGAGATTATCATATGTTTGCGGTTAGCCGAGATAGATAAAAAAAAATATAATAATTATTCGTAAAACTTCTAACAATAAAACGCTTCATTCAATACATTAAGAATGTCACCAAAAGATTAAATGAGTACCTACTCATTGCAGTTTTATCTAATAAATTCCGGAAGCGTAGACATATCGCTATTTCTAAGTACTTTTGCTCCCTACTATTATAGCACGAAACGGCAGCCCAACAAAACCGACGGGACATTACCGCTAAATTAAATTGGCTAGGAACAAACAGTGCTCGCTAAAACCGCGCAAATAATCCACTTACACAAAACCCCCGGAAAAAAATATAGAAAAAGAAATTGCTCTTTAAGTTATCGACGATTAGTAAATCGGATATTTTCCGTTGCCCCTATAAGTAGAGAATAATTAAAAATCAAAGCATTAAACTCTTACTTAATGAAGTGATACGATATAATGTTGAAGAATGACTACAAAAGTTAATGCTTTTGTTTGTGAATACGTCAAGTGAATATAATGTGTTGAAAGTTGAAGCTTAAAATATAAAAGTGTTAGCAGTGTCGAAACTTTCGAATACAAGACATTTTTCTTCATAAAATATTTTATAACTTATCTTGATTATCTCCATAAAGTTAGTCAATGCAAATACTAATTAAATATTTTTTATAAATCCGAAGTTTTATATATACATATGTGGATAAGCAGAAACGGATTAAGAAAATCGGCACACGTTGTCGAAAATTAATTTTCGTAATTAGTAGTTTACTTATACATTCATTTGTATTTGTGTTTTAATTATGAAACTAAACTTTGAATATTGTATAAAAAAATATTTAAAAATTTTTCATGGTTTTAATGTCTCGGCGGGTTTGTCGCCACTTTTTCAATATTGTACAGTTAAAATGAAAACAATCGAAGATGAAAATTACTGGCGGATATATGAATGTTTATTTCAAAATAAGAAAAGTAATCAAAGATATCATTTTGCATCGTTTTTTGCACGACATTTCAATGAATAGATAGTTTTGTAGATAAATTTATATCTTACTTACGAGAATAATTGTATGAGCAATGTTGAGCTATGTTAGATTTTATCTTTTCATATTGAATTTACTAAACATATTTCATAGTCTTATGGACAGCTTATTGCATGATTAATAAATTTTAATTTTTTAAAATAAAAACTTTGGAATCGTTGAAAATATGTCAACTGATTATAAATATAATTTTCATTTATACTGATAAGTTTTTGATTAATGTCAATATAAGATATAATTATTTTAAAAAAGTCGAATTTCAAAAAATACTAGGGTGACAGTAATTTATTGACATACAAAAATTAAGCAGTCTTATTGCACGATACGAAAAAAAATTGTATCGTAAACCTTTTAAAAACAATTCAAAATATTTTCTATGTCCAAATTAAGGATATAGTACCTTTTGTGCTTCTTATAATGTTTATGGAAAATATTTCAATTTAAAGAATAAATCAAATTATTTTTTTTCATTAAATCTGCTTCATGTTGTTTTTGATCGAATACATATAAATTCCCCCATTGAGATAATTACATTAATGAGATGACAAGTTCAACAGTCATTAAATTATGAAAAATGGAGGGAAAAACTCTGCAAAATATTATGGCAAGGGGTTTTTTATACTCTTAAAGAATATCATTATTCTATTTTGTGTATATAGATTTTGTTTAATATAAGACGGAATATAATCGCGTCAACGACCAATTATTTCTGTCTGCCTTACTTTAAATGTTTGAATCATTGTCTATGATGAATGTTTAAAATTTGAAATAGCTTCCAAATTTAAAATTGTTCCCTCGTTTGATTTTTTACCGTTTTGTATTTCCATTTTTTTAATTTGAATTATCTTCTCGTATTTCAAAAAAGGAGCAATGTATCAAAATGTTATTAGAGTTGAGATTTATAACCTTAAAGCTCCTATTTATAGATTGTCTAAAAAACAGGCAATGTAGTAAAGCAGCAACTATTTAAATGTCAACATGACAGTATGTGTATCAAGCTTACGTCGGAAACTGGTGGAAAGCGAACGGTTATCGATCGGGAAGTGCGAAGCGCGAACGAGAACAGACGCGACCACTTGTAGGGCGTCATTCAGTATCCAGCCGTCGCGCGGGTAACAACCTACGCCCATAATTCGCATCGTCGAGTGTCGAGTAAATAAATTATCCCGTGATAACTTTCAACCATGATGGGATGCAGCGGTTCGCCGAACAAATACGTCTGCCCGAACGACAGACAGCTGGCGCTCAGAGCTAAGTAAGTATTCCATTTTTTAAATCATTTCGAATTTTTCTTTCGAATGGTTCGTTTTTTGCGAAATGTGCAGGCTGCGCTTGTTCGAGATCAACTTGTTGCGTTTGTTTCTTTTTATCTCATAACTATGGAGATTTATTTCGTATCGGAACACATTTACCTATTCATTTTATGAATATAAGATAACAATACGCAATAAAAAAAAGTTTGTTTACATTATTTATCTACAACAAAACTGTTGTTTATATCATCATCATCAGCCGGGGTCGATCCACTGCTGGATGAAGGCCTCCCCCTGCTTTTTTTTCTTCCAGGGAGGTTGTTTGGACATAGCAACACCACGCTGCCCAGGCGGGTTGGTGTTCGGTTTTCTGTCTGGGTTTTCCTTCCCATAGCCAAGAGAACACGGCACGCGGTGTTCCCGAGCGGTCACCCATCCAAGCACTATCCGCGTCCAATGATGTTGCTTAACTTCGGTGATCGCACGAGAGCTGGTGCTTTCAACGTGGTATGGTCGTTGGTTATTGTTAATATATTGAGTATTATTGTTCATATTACAGTAAAATGTATCCTTTGTATAGCTATCGTATTGAATCATAGAGTAGCTTTGATTTATTTTTTTCATTAATCATAGATATTTTTTTTTAATTAGAATCTAAACTTTAAAATAAATATTACCGCATTTATTCTTCTTCTAGAATAAAACGAAAATTGTTTACTTACCTAAAAATATACTACCATTGTGTGTAGTCAAAAATACGTATAATATATTTGTAGTGGAAAAGTTATGAATTACATTTCTTTGCTGCCTCTGGGGTAGAAATATGTTTGGTTTTTGAAAAGGGTTGGAATTCTTTGACAATAAAGCTGATTTTTTTTAATGATATAAATAGAGAATAGTCTGAGTTTTATCTGTTAATGATTAGTTGTTCAAGTTGTGTGATAAACGTTTACCTTTAAAAAGTGTTTCTATAAAAATTCATTTAGAAGTTATTTCTAAATAATATAATAATAATATAAGTTATTTCTAAATGAGTTTTTTCTAAATAGATTTTTTTATATTCGTACTTGTACAACTGGTCATTTCAATTTATTTAACTCTAATCTTATTCCATTTGTCAAGATTTATGTTGGATGTGATGATATTTCAACTTTCAAAAATACTAAACAACTATTTAAATGTAAAATCATTTCTCAAAATTTTAATTCGAAACTGAAAACCGTGTTTATTTAACATATCAATAAGATTATATATTTTGTACAATATTATATGTGGAAAAACAACAAAAATAACGAACGTAAAAATTTACGTTATCGACTGAGGGTGCTTGATGGAATTTCATTATCATATTTGATATATTAAAACTTGGTACAATTCTACCACATGGGTTTTGCCTTTTGGCGTATTCTGTCAGTCCTATTCCATCCGTAGGATAAAATACCTGAAGATGCCAAAAGACGAAAACCAAATCATATATAACAGAACATGTGCAATTATACATTGTTTCAACAATCCAAATTTGAAAGTAAAAATGCGTTCAATTTACTGTATAATTTAAAGCTATGTTCAGGATTATAATATTATATATACATCTAGTCCTTTTTTTACGCGAATTCGATTATACGCGATTTTTTGGACGGCACTGTTACCTTTTTTTACTCGCTTCACTCGTTTTTAAGCGATTTTTTCCCCATATTTGTTTTAAAAAAGAAATTTATACATGATGCTAGGCATGTACGTTTCATTATTTTTTTAAATAAAAAAAATGTGTGTATTTTTAAAACTTAATTTTGTAAAGCATTCCATTTTTTTAAATACACATACAATTGCCACGTTACTACAATTGAACAATTGTTGACGAGTGTATCGGATACTATGCGAATTTATGTTTTACGGTGTGTAAAGAAATGTAATGCAATTGCGTAAAATCATGGGATGTGTGTAAACTTTTTTAAACAAAATACATTTATTAAATTCGTTGAATAGTACTTTTCTTGGCCATAAATTTTACCACTTTGAATTATTATGTCAAATAAATAATAATTCATATAAGTGATAAAATTATTTTTTTATAAGCAATAAAGACATAAATATATACATATATATATATTTTGTGCGAATTTTAAAGAGCAAATTTTGGTTTTCATACGTTTCTGGTACTTATTTACGTGATATTTTAATTTTTGGAACCAATTTATCAAATTATATGAAAGTAGTGTTTTTTATACGCGATTTTTTACGCGCCTTATTCCGGAACCAATGTATCGCGTAAAAAAAGGAGTGGGTGTACAATATGTCCCAAAAATTTACCATTTTTGATAATTACAGCGACACCAATCTGTAATAACGGGATATTGTAATTTTATCTTCCTATAAGTGAGTTATTGGATTAAAATAATAACCCTTTTTGGGTGATAAATTTTGGAATGCTACATCATCGCCCAAAAAGTTTCGAGTCACTTCCTTTTTGAGGCCGCGTTATGTTCATATTATCATTGCTTATTTGAGGCGTGAAATGATAAATCGCATTTGGTGTCTGGGGAGGAAAAATCTTATTTTTGGCATTAGGTGTGCACTATAGCTAGTCTGTCCACGTACATATTTTAAGTGTTGCATTTATATGAAGATAATAATCCATAACCGCCGAGTTAAACAGGTTTGGTTCTAAATACAGCTGTTCGTATGTGTATTTACGCTGTAATCTTATCTTGGTATACTATTATTATAGGTATATGATATGTGTATTGAACATCCTGTAAATAAATCCGTTTCTAGTTTGAAATGGCAAATTATCAGTTTAACAAATGCACGATTTTAATGGCGTTTTAATGAGGAAAACTAACATTAAAAGGCATTAATTGGTTTATCTACTCAAATAATGATAACATCTGGCCTAAGTGTGCATTTTGCAATCAATTAGTTTCCTTATTCACGTTATAAACATGTGGCTTTTTTTCTCGATCAATCTTTTCTAATTAATTAACGTCAAGATTTTATAATACATATTTCGCTCCTCAAAAAAATAAAAACATATATTTCTTTCTACTCTAGATATATTACGATATCGCTCGACACAATCATTATCAAATTTGATTTTATTTACATAATTGACTTTTAATTTGGTCTAATTTATAATAAATTATAACAGTATAACATTTTTTTTGTTAACTGTCGTTAGTATTTCAATCGTGAACTACTTTATTTCACGTGTATATCGCCATTTTCGAGCTAAAAAGTCGTTAGTGACAAATTGTCTATTATTCAGGAAAATATAACGACAGAAAAATGTCGTGTCAATGAGAACTTCGTTTGTATATCTTTTCATGTATTCTAATATGCGACATTTTTTACTTTTTTTTCTCTCTTGAATATAAGCCAATTGTAATTAACACCCTTTTAGCCAGGTTGGGACGATATATATAAATTAGTATGAGTATTGCTAAGTTTTTCGTAATTTAATCATTATTTTACTTAATTCTCGCAAGTTCATGATTCACATTTTATCATTTAATTTGAAGCGTATTCATAATAATATGGAACAGTTAAATGAAAACTAAGCTAACCTTTTTACTACAGATCTGATGAGTATATTATTGAAGAATCGAAGTGTAGAATGTATCATGTACACTTTGACAGTTTATTTATCGCCAAATTATTATTCATCGCAAATTCGTCACGCCGAGAGTTGAACGTGCCGATGATTTAGACCGTGAATAAATTAAGTGATTTTACTTAAAATTCATAATTCACATAATATCTACGCGATAAAATTTAACTGCAATAAATTATCTGCCTTCAATTTCTCATCACCCTGTCGAACCTTTTTTTATCAAACGTACTGTTTCCGTGAATTATTGGAATAGTGTAATTGATGCATTTGTTTTTAATATATGTGACAATTCTTTAAATGAATCTCATGAAAAATTGTCAGACTGTAAGAAATCGATGTCGAAATACAATGTGAAAATGTAAAATAATAACATATTGATTAAAACAATTGTTATTCATCCATTAACAATGACACAAAAATCTCTTTGATAACGGAAAATTTCCATAACTGGGTTTGACAGAAGGGCAACATATCTCTAATGAAATTTAGGCCATTGAAAAATCTTTAATTCTTTTGTTTTAACTTAGCTGTGATTGGTTTCGTCAGAATTAAAGTGCGTTGAACGCTTAATTCATTGTAAAGGTCACACTTAGAGGTGATTAACAAAACGAACTGATGTTTTGGGTAATGTATGTAATCACATAAAGGTTAAACAGTAAATCAGTAACCTTTGTGGAAACGATTCGTAACAATTTCGTGAATTTGACAAATGATATCAAGTATGTTCATTTACGTTAAGTGAATAGCTCATAAAGCTTCAATTTACGACCAAAAGTTGAGTGATTGAATAAGTTATAGAGCTTAGAAAAAAAATGATCAATTATTCAAATCAACGTCGGAAAAACATTTTAACATAACGCAATCACATTGATTCAAAAAATACCCATAAATATTGTGAAATTTATCCTATTTATATACATTGATTTAAACGACAAAGATAATATATCACGTCATTTAATGTGGTGTCATAAAAAGCATTCATTGGACTTATCGCCTAACAGTTAATAAACCGTTCACTGGAACGTCAAATTTAAAAACGATTAATCATGGAAAAGTACTTTATTACAAACAATGAAATTTTAATAGATTTTAATAGAATTTGCAAAAATATTTGATTTTAAAACCATGTGTATGTTATTCATTATATAATCGATTATTTTAATATTAAATATTTGAATTAATCTAGAAATATAAAATCAAAATCATTCTGCAGTCAAATTATCATAATGCTTTTATATTCCTTTATTTATCTGTGACTTAGGTAGCGAAAAAATGATTTGAAAATTTAAACCAATATTAATTTAAATAAATTTTTAAGTTTTTGCATTTTTATTTCGCCTAAGAACAGAAAGAAACAAGTGTGATCTTAGCGGAGCATTCTACGCAGCTATCATAACCCGCAAAAAAATGTATCGTAAAAAATGAATAAATGTAAAAACATGCTAGTTGTATAACTTGTTGGGAAGATAGTATAAAAACATGGTAAATAAAACTGTACATTTAATATGAATATACCTGTTTCTTTATTTTCTCGCAGTGTACGTTTCAGAGACAAAAGAAAACAGACATAAAATAAACACTGAAAAAAAACGGGAGTCAAGCAACATTAAAAAAAACTTAATACATCTAGGCCTCGTATAGCACAGCTTTATACAAGTTTTACATAACACGGGTGTATAAATTGTGACATATTTTTATACAACACGCATTATGTAATATAACACGGTTTAAGGGAGAAAATAATTATAATGAAATGAATTGAATGAATCTTCCACAATTAATGACACGGAAAGCAGTTTCAGTGAAGTAGCTACATGTTTCATATTAAAAACAATAAATGACAGCTTTGAATTGGCTAATTAAAATTAGTTTTTTTTATTAATAATGATTCAAAAATCTCCCATGAAAATTCAAGAGGGAATTACAAAATATTTTGGAACCTCTTAAGGAAATGCGTAGATTATACACTAAAAGCAAACGATCGCTTATTAACGATTTTTTAAAATTCATAGTCCTCCGATGATGAAAACTCACAACCGATTGTGAAAGCGATGATAAATGAATGGGAAATTATGTTATTAAGGTTTCTTTCGGTTAATACGTAAATGTTTATTTGTTTATTAAAAAAAATAAAGTACATATTTACATCAACTATCTACGATTTTTTCTTTTTTTGGAGCACAAACCTTAATTTTGTATGAACTTCAAACCTTTTATAACACGGATTTGTATTACACGAGGTTTTTGTGGAACCATGTAACCGTATTATACGAGGCCCATGTGTACTTAATTTTTTGGAAATCCGTTTTTATTCTTATTCTGCATATTATAAATAAAAACTTATGTTTGCCATAAATGAATTTATATTATATTATTCAGTGCTTGAAATTCTAGACGCCTCAATTTTCGAAGGATATTGTTTTAACTAGAGGATATTATATTTCTTCAGATCTGGATTTTCCATTTTTGAATTCTAGTTTGTGAAAAGTCAATATTCTTACACCTTGTGTATTTTTCTCTTCTTTCAACGGATGTTTGCAATGATACTATAAAATTTCATTTCATTTGTTCCCATCGAGAAAACTTTTATCAAAGAGTGTACGAGCCTCTGCTTTTTCGATTGGCGTTTTTACTCTTTAATTAATTCTAGTCACCCTGGTTTTTAATCAATATAAAAAAACAAACAGCTTAAATAACACAGCTAGTGTATTTTCTTATTTTTGTTTTATCAACAGGCAACACCTTCAATCGTAAAACTACCAATAGCCAAAAATAGCGTTGTAACTTTGATTTTTTTATTTAAGTATGTACAAAAAGATTTGTAATAAATAAGTCTATTAAATGTATTTTTTAAAAAATCATTAGGACAGTTCTGACGTACGGCCAGTAGCCTGGAAACTTTCTCTAAAGCAAATGTTCTTATGTAAAATTTCACTGTAGCCGTATTATATGATATTACATTAGTAGTCCTTTGAGAACGCTGCGTGGCCACACCGATATAAATTAATTTGAAAAAAAACATCTTTTTAATAATAAATAGTTATTATGAAGCTGTCAGTGACTGCATGTGAAGGTCAAAGCTTTAAGGCCCCCAGAAGCTTTCAGTGGTTGAGAGAAAGATAGTCGATCCTTTCTTAGAGTATGATATTTGACGACATCAAAGTACCCATGAGGTTAATGGGCGATATTTTCTGACTCATTAAAATTGAGCACAAATTGTTATGCATGTATTTATATCACACATAGATAAGTGGTCACCTATAATAACGGCGAAAAAATGGCGTAGAGCATTGGTATAAAGTGGTTTCACTGAATGAACGAGATGTCACAAGACTTGTGACAAGAGTGTTGAAAGTTAGCTATTGCCGCAAGAAGACAGAGAACCTGTCTTCTTATGGCAATCGCTGACACTCAGCATAAAAGGAAATTAATTAGAAGCTTCTAATTACTAAACCTAAAAGGAAGAACGGAAATATATAAATATTTCCCGTAAAATATTAAAAAACAATTGTATAAAAAATGTCATTTTCTTTTTATGGTTTAGTATGGCGTAATATTTCATTTGAAAATGCTCGACAATGCTTCTTGATACATATAAGAAAACCTTCATATTGGTTCTACAGACAGATATGGTGTTGATATTAAAAACGCTTCGCGTTTGCTCTATACAAGAAATTTCACCAAGTTTCACGCGAAAGCAAGAGAAGTTATAATTGAATTGAAAAACGTACTGCGTAACATTTTTATTGTCGAATACGAATTTAATAGCGGCTAACGAACCGTGATTTATGAATCTGCGATATGTTTATCAAAATTATATAAATACTTACTTTTCAATGATAGACAACCTTAATTGTTTCCATATTACGTCTCTTTTCTCTCTTTAGAAAAAGTTTCAACTAAAATTTTACTGTTAAATTATGTTTAACCACTTGTGGTTCAGCAGTTGAGCTGAAATAAAAAGCAGGTTCATAAATTAAAAAATAATCTATCGATTGAACTTGCATTTATTTGGTAGCATTTCATTATTACACGTTGAAAAAAATGGCAATGTATTGAAGTTGTATAAAATTTATAAAGTTTAATTTAATAACTTATATTATAATTGAACGAAATAGTACATGAATTTTATTTTTACTGGGTGCAAATTGGAGCAAGACAAAAACAACAGTAGTAATTACTTAAAACAAAACCGATTACAACTTTTTATAAAGTCAATGAGTAAACATTGGAATACCGGTATTACCGAAGCCATAATCCGAGCATTTTAGCTGGTTTTGCAGTATTATTATACCAGTTATAAAAGAACGGTATTGTGCTGCGATTCATTGTAACATTTGAGTCAATATTTTTAAAGTTATTTTCATGCAGATTCAGTGAATTTTCCAACATGGAAAAACTATTCTTTTAGGGGCATATATTTATTAAAATGAAAGTAATTAACGCTTAATGTATTAAGAAATTGATACACTATATGTTATATTATTATTATATTAATCAATAAATATTAAATTTATAATTCCATCAAAGTAACAGATGGTTCTCCAATTCAGACTAAATAATATACATCAAATAGAATCATTTCTTCAATTATAATCATTAGAACACACATAAAGATTGAGAATATATGTATTTATTCCATAAACAATTTTATTTTTCACAAAAAGTCGTTTTTGTAGAGTTGTCTGAATGGACATGGTCTGTTAAGTTTCCCAGGTTTTACTCATCAGTTTGTCGACTGGATTTTTCCTCCGCTTATTCGAGCCATCGATATTTTTTTAACCGTTATATTGTAAAATGTTGCACCATCTATTAAGAAACCTCGCTAAATAACATTGTTAATTTACTCGAAAAAAATGCTCCGACAAAATCTTTTTCAAGAATCAAATTACCGTAACGTTTTCTTTGTACTGTAATAGTGGGTCGTTTTTACAAAAGCGTTCAATAACGCTAATGGAATATTTACAAATGAATAAAATTAATCTCAACAACATTGTTAATGAAGCGATCTCTCTCAAAGACTAATTTATTTACCGTTCACCAAGGGGTGTTCCCCTTTCCTGTCAAACCAGCCCTCTAGCACCTCATTCACTTTGTAAAACCTCTAGCAACCTTTTCACTCACTTTGTAAAATCATAGCTGTCACGCCGACAGCATATTCGAAACAATAACTTTGATGAACAATTGTCAAGAGAATTATTATTCGTTTTCCATGTAAGCACTTTTTATTCCTTTTCATTTGAAGATTTGTCAATTTTACCTGTAAATAGCGATCGGTAACCGGAGTTTTTTTTAAATATTTTACAATAACATTATAACGAAAACTATGTACAAGATTAGCCTTCTAATACTACTTCCAACACAATCAGAAAACATTAATACCCATGAAACTTGTCCATAAAAACCAACATACGACTGGATAATGATTAGGGATTCCAATGAAATATTTGAATATTCGATATTTGAATATATTTGGTTATTCGAATTTTGGAAATTTTGTTTTATGACACGATTCCATAAAGAGATAACGATCCACATTTTGAAAAATGCTTCGTACATGATCGAAAAAAATATTCGAAGCCAATAATTTTAGAATTACCCTCGAAGATTAAGTCTCGATAACTGTTTCGACATAAGCTAAATACATTGATTGAATTGGCATTTACTTTGTAGAACTCCATTATAACACGGTAAAAAATAGCGATCAAACAAAAAGATATCATATTCAAAATTATTCAAAAATTAAGCACCCTCTGACTTTTTATTATTTTATTTCTTCAATGTGAAGGTTTTTATTCAAACACAACTCAATTAAGATTGTAAATTTTCCTTCAAAAAGTTTCCATTAATTTCTTGGAGTAAAACCGTCAGCAATTCAATTCATTTAAGGTTTAATGTTGATTTAACATAACTTCAACAATAGTACTTGTTAACAAAATGGCAATTCATCGAATAAGAACTGTTAGGTTTGAATTATTAATTATTACGTTGTCTACGTCACGTTCATCTTTCCTATGATTTTTTCTGGTTTGAAATTCCGTGATTAAAAAACCCAGTCACGCGAACCATAACGTTCCATGAACAACAACAAACGGTCACCGATATAACTATGTTATATGGATTGAAAATATACACTTGTATTGAAGCGTGTGCATCGAAAAAAGTGCAATAAATGATAGATAGTAAAAAAAACGTGACACAGTTCCGCAAATATTGATTTTATCTACAACACGTATGAGAAAATGTTCGTTTGGATCTATCACAGCGAGAATTGATGACATAAATAACCACCGGGCTATAATAACAACTTGCCTTGTTGAAAATAGATTTGATTGTCTTGTCATCAACTAGGCGCCAATAATGATATTTAAACAAAAACTATTGATTATAAATATTTGGCAATCTGTCAAAAAGTTCAATTATTACGGTGTGATGCAGTCTATTATTAATATGTATGTATAATATTATATTTAATTGGTATCAGTAGTAACCAGATAACCTTATTTTTCACTATAAATGTGTTAACTGTCACTTCTTGATGGAAAGGCGTGATACTTAAAATAATAAGAACACATTTTTTTGTAATTATTTCCACTATAAATTTTTTGATCAGGACCGGTCTCGCTCAACGCTCGCGATCGGGGGGGAGGGGGTTTGATTTGCTTCCGTAATAGACCATTTCTGTGCCACATGTAAACTTATTATCATAGCCGCCCTTTTAGTTTCATTTACAATTTTTAATTTTATTGCGAACAAGAATCAAGCTAGATCGTTAAAACAGGAGAGAAGATGTATTGTGTACCTTTTCTACACAGCTATTTATAGATAAGCAAATGTTCGTTTAAGCATAGTTCTGACGATGGCGTGAACCTAAATAGCAATAAAATAAATAATTATCAACTATATTTTAAAAAATAATTTTGTAGAACTAAAATGCATTGCTATTTTTTTCACCGTGTTATAATGGAGTTCTACCAAGTAAATACCAATTCAATCAATAAACTAAAAATGTGTTTTTATTATTTAAAATAACCTTATTTTATTTATGTAATTTTCTATGCTCCATTTCTTTGTTTGTCTTTCGCAATAGCTTTAAATCTGTTTTCAATTTTTAAAATACTGCTTATAATAAACACATGTCAGCTTTTGAGCCGCATTACCTTTTCATTCATTGCAATTACATTTAAAAAATCTAATTAAATGAAAACAGCTCTTTAACTAAATGGTTAACATAATTGACTTTAGTTAGTGGTGATCACGATTTTGATTCCCAATTCTAACAGTTTCACTTCTTTATAGCAAAACTGTCCTTCCATCTTCCTATCAATTTTATCTCTGAGTAGCGGAAGCGATAAGTTTACCACTAATCTTACCCTAGTCTTTCTTATCCATCTATATTCAGTCTGTGGAAAAAGTCTAACAATTTTTCTCATTAAAAGATGTCACTGTCTTTTGAATCTGAAATTTACATCTCCTCCTTAACAAACAGTAATCCATATTCAATTTATAAATGAAAATGGTAAAGCAGGTTGGATAGACAAGCTAATATATACCGTATCGTCAGTACGCCTTTGCCTGTAATTTGTGTTGTGCTTTTGACTCGTCTGGATTTTGATTGTCAGAATTTCACTCAAATTCCTTTATTAAGCGTGCCCTAAAAGCAAAATCACTCGCCCTAGAATAATTGTCTATGTCGGAGAACTAAAGCCATAGAGAAGGCGTAGAACGTGCGTAGTTAACAATACATAAATAGTATAAAAATATCAGCGTTTCTCAAATTCTACCATTATATATGATTTAATGAAAAGTTAAAAAAATATTTACTTCAATACAAAAGCTTACAATTTGATTCACCAATGAGAACATCATCAGCAAAGACTTATCGTTTTACAAAAAAACACTGTCTACTTTATGATAAATTTCTTGATGTATACAACAGTAGTTTTTTTGTGAATACTATACGGTTTTTTTTTCTTTCATTGTAAGCTCCGATGATTACTAAAGGAACTATAGTTAAAGTATTATAATTGAGATTATATGTAAGTGGCAATTTTTTTGAAGAATACTTTACTACAATTTTTGGATGCTCCTTTTTTGAAATTCTTTAACAATATATCGAAGAATACATTTTAATTTATGTTATTACCTAATATGTAGCGTGTCTGAATATGATACAATAAAAATATTTCAAGGGGTTGTTCAAATTTCTAATTATACTGAACTAGTTACGTTAATTTAAAACAACTGATATTTATATAAGAATATTTCCAATATTCTCAAACGCCACTCTATTTCAAATATAGCATGTTATTAGTTTACGTTCTGAATCAAATAAAATATGTGAAATAAGCCAAGACCAAATATCTACCTCTGGCGTTTTGTAAATACATATAAAATGATTCGCCGAAAAACCACCATGTCTGTTCTATCTCACTCAAACTTTTTACGCCACGGTACATCCAATAAAAGTGCCATGAAAATTGTAATTGTTGATATATGTAAATTGTGAAAAGTCATTCTTTGATACATATAATCAAAAATACGTTCAATGTGATGCTGTCAGAAATTGTGATATCATCTTTAAATGTAGTATATTTTTTTTTTTTGAAGACGCGCCTACGTATAACAAAAAAGCAACGACACTGTGAACTCTGAAATGTCTAGTAACGGTTCTATATCAGTTTCATTTTTTTACAGCAAACGTAAAACTTCTAGTGTGACACACAGTTCGACAAGCATTGGTCTCACTTCTAAGTAAATCAAATCTGTACTGGTACGTACCTTTATTTGTAGGATTTAACTCTTCATATGCTGGTTGTAACATTTTAGATTTCTGTCTACCTATAAAGTATGTTACATGAAGAAAACGTTATTTCCTTTAACGATTGAGTACCTCTAAATAATCGACTAACGGTCATTCGCACTAACGACCAAAAAAATAGTAAAATATAGTAAAAAACAAAATTCCCTCAAATTGATCACGTATTGCAAATATTTGCAAAAATGGATTCGGACAACGAAAGATTTTTGAGTATAAACCAACGTATTCAGGACGATCTTGCTTCCTATAAAGAAATATACTGTGGAAAAAAACAGCGACGACCAAAGTCCAGGAACGTATCTCGGTCGTACGTCGAGGATAACCTGTATTTAAAAAAATGTTTATTTTCTCAATTGAATTGTATTGAAGCCTGCAATGAAAAAATGAGTAATTCAATTTTAGTTATTTTACAGGATCTGTTTGTATCTGTAAAAACAAACAAACTATTTTTTCTGATATATTATTGGACCGCCGACAGAATTCGAAACTAAAATAGCTAATGTAGATATTTTACTACCAGAAATTTGGTAATATGAAAATCAATACAATATGATTAGATGTACGATATTTACTAAGAATGCTTGTCGGAATTTCTATATAAAATTACATTTATTGTTATCACTCTGACTTCTTTGTTCAACATCTATATGCATTCTATCGAACTGTTTTTTTCAGTGTGATATCCATACGTAGAAAGTGTGAAAGCGCGTGTAGATTCAGTTCAATTGGAATTATGCATAGTTAATATATTTTAAACTATCAATGGGAACGTTCGTAAAGAATATAGTGACTAGCAAAAACAATCGAAAATTCCAATAAACATTGCCGTGGATTGCGTGACAGATAAAAAAAATGTCAAAATTTCCTGGTATGACACTGGGACCATGGTTAAACAGCCAACATATGACAATCTTATCTACAATTCATTTTTAATATTGCATTACTATAAAAACATGAGTAGATTTTTTAAAATTTCGTTTAGCTTTACTGCAGTGTCGCAGTTAAAACTCTAAATTTAAATATTTATAAACATAGCGCCAAACTATCATTCGTAGAAGTTCATAATATGTGTTGTATAAGGTCCGCCAAATAACTTTTTTTTTTGAAAATGCTATAAAAAACAAACTACTAATATTTTCTCAAATTTCTTTTTTATTTGAAAGTACAATCCTTCCGGTTAATAATGAAAAATAACTTCATTCAAATGGCTGCCTCGGCTGGCCATGCAGTAGCCCACACGATCGGTCACATTTTTAAGCACATTATCGATTGTGTGCAGCTGTATTTCACCAATGGCTCCACGAATATTGTCCTTTAAAGCGTCAATTGTCTCTGGCTTGTCGGCGTAACACTTATCTTTGAGGGCACCCCACAAATAATAGTCCAACGGTGTCAAATCGCAGCTCCGAGATGGCCAAACGACATCAGCTCTGCGGCTGATAATGCGATCTTCAAAAACAGGGCGCAAAACATCGAGTGTAGCTTCGGCTGTGTGGCACGTAGCGCCGTCCTGTTGAAACCAAATGTTGCCAATATCCTCCTCTTCAATTTTTGTGAACAAAATTCGTTCAGCATGGTCCGATAACGATCGCCATTGACTGTAACGGCCACTCCTTGCTCATTTTCGAAGAAAAATGGCCCAATTATGCCTCTGGACTAAAATCCGCACCAAACAGTGACTCGTTTTGGGTGTACCGGCTTTTCAATGTATGCGTGCGGGTCTTTTGTGCCCCAAATGCGACAATTTTGCTTGTTTACATACCCGCCAAGATCAAAATGAGCTTCATCGGAAAAGATGATTTTTTTGACAAAATCGGCATCTTCTGTAAGTCGATCGCAGGCCCACTCAGCGAAGCGAAAACGCATTGGATGGTCAGTTGGCTTCAACTCCTGAACCAATTGGACTTTGTATGGCGTCATACCAAGGTCTTTATGCAAAATTCGTCTCAATGATGTCTCCGAAATGTTCAATCGTTGAGAACGACGGTGAATTGATGTTGATGGCGCTTCACGCACACTTTCTGCCACAGCATCAATATTCTCGGGTGTACGCACTGTTTTTGGCTTTTCACGCTTTGGTTTATCGATGAGGATGCCAGTTTCTTTCACTTTTTTCACAAGATAACGAACATACGGAGCTGACGGTGCTTCTCTTCTTCCAAAATCCGTACGCAATTTTCGCACACATTCTGCAACATTACCATGATTTTCAAAGTAATGTCGCAATATTTCCCAGCGTTGTTCAAGCGTATACACAACCATATTCGTTTAGCGGAAGGATAAAATAAGCACTAGTTGAAAAAAAAAACTTTAGATGGCGGACCCTATATAACGTTGCGTACAGACGAAGCTCGTAGAGGAGCGTCGAACCATGTCGCATTATTTTTTGTGCAGCAATATGAAATTGATATTTTGTTTTGATGTTGGAAAAACAAAACAACATTGCCTTCTCCCTGCGCTATTGCACCACCTTCTTCGGCACTAGATTCTGAATAAAAAACAAGTCAGTGAATTCGTTTGCAAGCCAGACAATAATAATATAATATATATTTTCATAAAACAATCCCATTCTCTTCATTTGGCTGTTCTCTATAATTAGCTGTCAAAATTTCTAAGCCATCTTCTTTTTTTGAGTGACGTTAAAAGTACTCGGATATATACTGAAAATAACAACAAATTGTCTACATTTTACCATTGGAATACATTAGAAAACATGACTACATACATTATACATACAACAAGTTTCATATAGATTTTTAAGACTATTTTTAAAATTATGGTAAATTGTCGACATTTTGGATGTTAACATTATATTTTATTAATTCAATACCAATCAACATTTATTTATCACCTTTATTAATTACAATACTTTTATAGGTTTGTTAAGTTTGTGGTGCATTGGTCAACTTGATTAATTTCCATTGCGAATCTTACGGATTCGAGGCTTACTACTACAATATTACCTTTATCGATTCATGGGTGTTTATGATTTCCGAAAAAAAAAACAGTTTAGGGGATGACTAACTTACCAGAAGTCATGTTCTAGTCTTGAATTTTCTTCTCCCACTCTCTAAAATTCACAATAGGTTAAGCCATTGGGTTCTCGTAGAAAAATTCTGTTGAAATCACCATTAGCCGGTCATATACTCATCACATATGGTGAATTTCATGTGGTGAATTTATAAAATACATTTGATCAGGCATTTTTTTGAGATTTTGACTGTCGTAAGTTTTTTTTCTTTTTAAATTACAAATGACTTTGAATTGTTACAACTTTGTACGATTCCAAATGTTTTGTCACTAACGACCCTGGTTTCGCCTTTCGGCATCTTTAGGGATTCTATCACACGGATGCAACAGAACTGACGTAAAATAAACAGTTAGCATCGTATATTTATTAAAGTTGTTAATTACAGGAAAACAATTACCCCTAGGCAAGCAGTAAATTACAGCTAAAACAAATTCAACAATATCAATCTAATAATAACTCAATCAATTGCCTGTGATAATTTTCATTAACAATCTTGCTAATTCTTGAAAGGGTTTTTTTAATAAATATCAATCAAGTAACATTAAAATAAAAATGGGTTTTTTTTTCATATAGAGAATACCTACTATCAAACATCTAGATTCTAGATATTTATAATATATAGGATGCTAACTGTTTATTTTACGTCAGTTCTGTTGCATCTGTGTGAATGCCAGAAGATGAAACCCGGGTCGTCAGTGACAAAACATGTGGAATCGTACAAAGCTGTAACAATTCAAATTTGATATTGAAATTCCATCAAGAACCTTCAGTCGATATCATAAATTATTCTTATTCGTGACTTACAAGCCGTTTTTGAATTAAGGAACTTTTTTAAATATTGAAATACGTTTTATTCATTCCTGCTTATCAATGAATAATTAATTTATGACAACGTTTGTATGGCTGTTATTTATTAAACTCTCGGAAATGAAAGACGCTAGAAATATATTTAAAAAACACGATATTTACATCAATTGAAAACGCGAATGCCGATCCTAGAACTATAACGTAAAATAATTAAATTAAAAACTCCTAAGCAATCAGTGCTTCGATGTAAACATTGATTTTTTTTTGTTTTAATTAAATTTTAAGATTTTCAGTCGTAGAACCGACTTTGGAATAAATCTATAAAAATAGATGTAATATATTACATTTAAAGATTTTTTATATTAAATATAATACAAAAGTCTGTTCAATTATTTTGTCGAGTATGCTCGACAGTTAGTTATGACTAAGAACTTGAAGGAGTGTATATAAAATTGTAATTGATACCTTTTTTATTCCACTGGTAGTTTAATTATGCGAAACATGTTTCGAAAGACATTTTTATACTAACTGATGACTGTGAAATCCGTTGGTAGTTTTACTCATGCGAAAAACTTTATAGATTCAGTGGTTTTCATGTAAAGTTATAATGTGGCCGCATTATAAACATCGGCGGTTCTATGGAAATATCTCGTAGCCGCACCGATATATTTTTTTTTAAAAACAAGTCATTTTAACAATATTTACTACGAAGCTGTATGTGACGACAGCAAAATCAAGGACCATTGTAGAATATTGATTTTTCAATCGATTTATGGATTTATGTTATAAACTATGTTATTAACGAACGCAAATGGCCAGCTTAAAATATTTTCTTTGTAATAAACCCTTGCCTCTACTTTTACTCTTTCTGAAATAATGAGATTGAACGACTAAACTACAACCAGTTTTCGCTTAAACTTTTCGTCTTAACTTCTACTGCCAACATTTAAAGCAGAAATGTTCATACAAAATTAAATGTCTTTTTATATTCCAATGTCGCTTTCCATGAATTATTCGATTCGGTTACCGCGCAAATCGAGGGTCGATAGAACATGATTATGAACGAGATTTTTACTACACAATCATATTACAAGCTTCTCCGGTATTATAATGTGAAATCATTTTTCCATTCTAGTATATTGGTTTTATATTCAAATAATTTTTCCATGAAATCTAATTTATTTTAAAACGGCACTAAAAGCTAAGAACATTTCATGCGATATTCTTTTATGGCATATTTAAAACGACATATTTCATATCCTTTTTATTAGTTCAAAGAATTCGAAACTGATCGGGTTTGTCCCAAGAGTACGGGTATAAACACCGCGCCTTGAGAATTTAAAATTGAATTTATGGAACTTTCTACCGGCTTGGAAAAGTTTTATATTATTCACAGATTTGAAAGCTTTGACACATTAAAAAGTAGCATAATTTTATTTCGAAACTTTTCTCGATAATTTCCTTCGAATTTCGTTTTCTTTACGGCTATATTAAATAAAAAATAATAACTGTTGACCTATGTTTGACAATGCAGGGCTCGCGAGTAAAAAAGTGCCATCGTTTTACAATATACCTAAAGGCAAACCTCGGCCATTTATAACGAAATATAAATATAAAAATTCACATTTTTTTGATGATTCGAATTCGAAATATATGTTTTTTTTATATAATATAAACGCCACTGTAGTATATTTGCTGTCACATAATTGCTGTAATATTATAAACAGTGCATTCACGTGGTAGAACTCCATTAAAACACGGTGAAAAAAATAGCAATGTATTTTAGTTCTACAAAATTATTTTTTTAAGATATAGTTGATAACTATTTCGGCTCACGCCATTTTGGTGATTGAATTGGCATTCAGTTGGTAGAACTCCATTATAACACGGTGAAATACGGACATAGTTCAGACGATGACATGAGCCGAAATAGCTATCAACTATATCTTAAAACAATAATTTTGTAGAACTAAAAGACATTAATTTTTTTAAAACCAAACACTGTAGAGAATATGATGTTTTTATGATAACAGTTGACTTGTTAGCCATGATAATGTCATTGAATCGATATTAAAAGGAACTGTTCATCAGATTGGCAGCAATGAGCATTAATGGATCACCGCTGTGTTCATAAAAGCTACACTTTACTTCACGCAAGGCTGCCACCAGTGGCGCTACAATTCGCAAAAGCAATAATGCCACGGAAAAACTAAAGTTCAATTATTGTACAGAAGTATTGTAAGTAAGTTTTTCTCGTATAAAAGAACCACGCATTCTTTATAAAATATTACATTCAAAGTTCGGCCATTGAGATGAATCAGTCGACCGTTTTTTTTCCTTTTTTAATAATTATATGAACATAAAGAAAACAATAAACACAGTATCTAAATCTGCGTGTAAATATACTAAATTCAAAGCAGTCTTCTAAGGTCACATCACGACAATTATTCCCTCAAAAACCAGTACAAAATTTAAGGAACAATTAACAAATAAAATACCTCATTTCAAATTGAGTTGTGGTGTAAAGCAGTAAAGGTCATAAATTTCTCAAAAATACTTGACTGTCAATGATAAAACATCGTGATTATTTCTGACAAAACGGACATTTTTCAATTAAAACAACACATCTTTTAATGCAATTTTTCCGACCGCACTCAATCATTAGATATATTATGAAAATACAATAGTATTAAAAATTTGTTTTTATTTAAAATATCATGCCTTTCCATCAATAATGCCCTATCAGCTAACAACTTTAAAGAGACATTTCTTCTATTATGCATACCTGGGTTATTATTTAGCACTAAAATGGTTTAATATCGTTATTAATTCGTATTATTTGGCATTAAAAGCCAGGGACATGATGTCAGTTTTTCTCATACATTTAAGAAAGTGGGCAAAAATTGCCATTTTTTTTGTTTCGTCGATATAGGCAAGCCAGTACAAAAACAAATTTGATTTTTTTACGATCTCGACTATAATTTCACTACCCTCCATTTTACTAAAGAATATTTAAAATAAGAATAGACCTTACAATAACAAAACGCTTTTTCGCACAGTAATTTCGAATAAAAGCTTCGATCATTATAAGTACATATTATATATACATAAAATAATATTTCGTTTAGCAGAAAAGATAGCCTTAGGGTGAGTATAATGTTTGGTAGTGTCAAAAAACCGCAGGAAATATTACATAATACCTGAAATAATTTTATAATATTTTTCGACTTTTCTTTTCATCGGAATTTATGCATTTATTGTATCCCTTAGGTAAATTTGTAGCTGGTTCTGTGAAAAAATATATTTCAAATATCTTTATTAACGTTATTATTCTTGAAGACTTGATACATATAAAATTCACTAACTAAAATACATTTTCAGTCGAATGGGACTTAAAATTAATTGCCGTGAAGCACTCCTTGCGTAAAAAATTATTGAAATATAAAATAATTCAATGAGAGATTAACTTCAATATAAACAGCAAGAATTTTACAACTTTAAAGCTATTACCGGCTCGATCAATAACGATTTCAACAGTGATGAAGTGCTTATCAAAATATTTCTGGGCTATATATTTTTCATTTAGTTTTGATAATAATCAACACGAATATATAAAACAACAATAAGCATGCTAGCAATAATAATTTCGAACTTTTATTTCGGTATAGAGGAAATATCTTACACGAAAAAATTTGTAGAGAAAAAATCCATCCAACCTTTTGTGAAACATTGTTAATTTTTTTAAATTAATTTAAATTTTTTGACAATATTCGTAAAATTTTAGTATTTATTAATCTATTACTATTTCTTATAGAAGGATTTTTCGTAATACTACGTTATTATACGGTTTACATTATACGATCGAGACCGGTTTCAATCATCACATATATTAAGTATGTTTTAATTATATAAAGAAAATTTGAAAAAAGAAAAAATATTAAAAACAATAAAAATTGTTCATCAAATTTAATATGTGATATCTTTATTGCATCGGTTCAAAAGTATTATTTTCTTCTATAGCGAGATGGACATTATATATTATACTTTCATCTTCTGAAAGTGTAATAAACCAATATTTAAGGTGGAATTCATGATAATTTTTATATTAAAACAGAGCTGAATAGAGTTCTTTACTTCAGTCATGTGACATTTCGTTCGCAGGAGTTCCCTGGGAATTGAATGCTAATGGAGATTAACTAATTAGCATTGATATTAGTGCGTTAATGTTTTTCTTTCATAAAAAGTTTCTGTAAGTCTTAATAATTTAAAATATGCTAAGCCGGTTTCAATTCTTAACAGATTTCTATTTTTAAATGACTATTGTACAACAGTTGTACTGTATTTTCAAACCAATGAATATTAAACTTCATCAGTGTTGTATTATCGTCGTACCGCTAAAAAATTCTTGCTATCATCAAATGTCATACTGAAAAAATAAAAAAATATCTTCGTCTTCGTGCTTGCAAATTATACAACCACATCTTTGGACGAAAGTTTCTTCATGCTCAATATTTGATGTTTCGAACTCACTTAGTCTAGATCAGTAGGACTAGAACTGTGTTCCGCAGAACCCCGAGGTTCTGCGGCACCTGTCTGGGGTTTCGCAGAGTCAAAATAAAAATTATAGTCGGAGACAACTGGAAACGAGTTGGTGTTACTTATGAGTCAATTACATTTATTTTAAGCATTTTTTAAAATAAAATAACAATATGTATTTCTAATTATTTTTTACATAATGTTACTAAAACATATTTATCCACTTTGAATATTATTTTAAGATATCAGTTATGTTGCGTTTGTGTGATAGAATGCCTGAAGATGCCGAAAAGCGGAACCGGGTCGTTAGTGACAAAACATGTGGAATCGTACAAATTAAAAAAAAATCAAATTTGATGTTGAAATTCCATCAAGGACCTTCAATCGATATCATAAACTATTTTACGATATATTTTTCTAATGATGGTATATATTTTAAAAGTTCCGTTGAACAAAGTTTGAGGACCACTGATCTAGGTTGACTGTTATTACTACTCGTGTATTTTAATTCGCTAATTTTTTTAAATTCTGATTTCATTCCGACACCCTTAATACCATTTACTACAGCGCTATCATAGTTACGCCACTATATAATCCTGTCATCTGTAAGAGAGAAAAGAAAATATATTATGTAAGAAAATATGCGTGATATATTTTTACTGTCTTTCATGCAACCTAAATTATATTTTAAACGTTCCAAAATAAAAAAAAATTAAAATCGGTAATAATTATTTTATTGATTCGTTTCAAAAAATATTGCGTGTGACTGATTTTCGAAAGTAGCAAAAATTCCTACTATAATAAATATTGGCGTACGTAGGAGAAAAAATTCGAAATTTTTAATTATCTCAAAAAGTTATAAAAAAAATATCTTAGTGGAAAACATTCATTTAATACAAAAGCTTTCAAATACTCGGAAATGATGTCCTACGCAACGAGCATTTTTCCCTCGAATCGTTAAAATTAGATTCTTTTGATGAAATTGTATGTAAGACAAATTTATTATTATATACAATAAGGCTACATTTTCAAGGGTAATCTATCGCTGCGTGGGGTAAAAATGGTTTCACATATACAAAGCGATGGAACAAAAATATATTTTGTGTAGCTTTTTCAACAGGCTGTAAAACTTTGCCAACATGCTTGGAAAAAAATATCTCCTCGCTGAAATCTGCCTCTTTTAATTTTAGTAATTCTATACATTTTAATCAAAAAATATGTAGTAAAATAATATAATATAAAAGAAGAAATGCAATTATTAGGTGTAATTGTGTTAGTTAGATAGTTGTAGTTATTTTACGCAACCATAATATTCATCATCACTCTTATGTGTAATATCGTAACGGTCAATAGTTCTTTTGTTGCAGCTTAGTGGTCAACATCCTAGTTTTTATTTGTCGTTTTCATGGGTTCAAATCCCTGAAAGGAAATTGAATGATTTATCGGTAAATTTATGGATTTATTAGTGGACATATGGGATCTATAATGTCTAAAGTCATGAGAATGAGTTATATATATCCTTATATAATTGTATAATATCCTTACACCCTCGGAAAATAAAAAGTTGATTAGGATATACTTGTTAATTTCTGAAGAAAGCCTTTTTTTATATCATATAACATATAAAGGTAACATCAACAAAACTAGTTTATCTTTACAACTTTCTACATATTAGCTACAATTTTGAGTTGGTCAGATGTCAAATAACAAATAATAAAATAAGCGAACGCTAGTTAAATCACATCACTATCCTAAAATTATATTTTCATTGAAATAAAAGGTTGAGCAACTGTGTAATAAACAGTATTCCCCTAAAATATTGTTAGGTTAAGAAAATCTATTATATATTGGGGCCACAATAGCTACACATTGGTAGCGGACATGGCTTAAAAACTGAAATACGGCGTTGCAATGGATATTCTGTCAAGCCATTTCAAGTAAATTTGAATTGTTACAACTTTGTACTATCACACGGATGCAACAGAACTGATGAATTCAGTTCAATTCTGTTGCGTGCAGAATGCCTGAAAATGCCGAAAGGCGAAACCCGGGTTAGTGAAAAAACATGTAGAATCTTACAATGTTGTAACAATTCAAATTTGATATTGAAAGCACCTTTAGTCTATATCATACATTTCAAGTAAGCTTTCAAATCCAAAAAAATCTTTACAAATGATTTTTTTCGTAAAAATTTGTCAGGTACTTATTATTTTCCATTATATAATAGAACAACCACGCACCAAATTTTGAGAACTTCTCGAATAACGGACAGCTCTTCCTATTAAATTTGTTTTCATCGAAACTTTTTCAAAAGATTTCTTCGAAGAGAATATTATAAAAGATTGAATAAATAATCTTTTGATATTATTATTGTCCTGAAAAAGTTATGTTTGGTTTTCGAACGAAGTTGATTCGTAGCTCCGTTTGTAGTGTGACACGTGTTTCATTTTTTTATAACACATTTCAAGGCTTAATACGCAAAAAAAACGTAACTTTTGATGGTTTAAATTAATGTCGCAAAAATGTTTCAGATATTTTCAAAAATAATATACTTCAATTCGTCAGTATTTTTTATTGTAAAATACATTCTCTTGTATTTCGACTTTCCATATTAAATCCCTCCTCATAAAATATTTTAAAATCATTATTTTATTACGTCTATGAAATTTAAGTCTTTGAAAACGTGAGGAGCTCACCGATTCTGAAATCTGTAAATCTTCTAGCAAATATGTACGACTGCAAAAAAGCCTTTTTGGGCTTGACTCATTAAGATGATTAAGTGAATATTTGTAACTCAAACAAATATATTTGCATAGCCCTTAATAAGGTTTATGAGATAGCGACGATAAATAATTTATTATATAAAAAACAACTAAATCTTGCTGGAAAACTCATTTACCCGAACACGATTCAGGATAACCGCTTCTTTAAATCGATTAATTACCTAGGTAGCATTAGTGAAAAAAACTCATCGCGAAATTAAAAACTCAGTAAACGCAGCTTTCAAGGTCAAAAACAATTTAGGCAGACATCTTAAAAATAGTAAAGATAAAATTTATAATCTTGACAGAAGTGGTATTTATAAAATGTCCTGTGGCTCATGTTTATCCATCTATATCGGACAGACAGGTAGAAGTATATCCACTCGAACTAAGGAACATGTAAGATCATTCAACAGTAAAAAAGCAGATTCACAATTCGCTAATCACGTTGTAAAGGAATCACATAATATAAATTCAAACTCAGCGCCTAAGTGTTTGCATCTTTGTAGTATGGAACGCAGGATGACGGCTTTGGAACAGCTGGAAATCAATAGATATCAACTATCACAAAGGATTCTTAACGAATAAACTAACATATGTCGATCGCCATTGCTTAACCCTCTGCGGGGTGCTTTTTGTTTCTGTAATAGACCATTTCCGTGCCGTATGTAAACTTATTGATATAGCCGCCTTTTTAGTTTCATTTACATTTTTTAGTTTTATTGCGAGCAAGAAACAAGCTAGGTCGTTGAAACAGGAGAGAAGATGTATTGTGTACCTTTTCTACACAGCTATATATAGATAAGCAAATGTTAGTTTAAGCATAGTTCTGACGACGCCGTGAGCCGAAATAGCTATCAACTATATTTTAAAAAATAATTTTGTAAAACTTAAATACATAGTTAATTTTTTCACCATGTTATAATGGAGTTCTACCAAATGAATGCCAATTCAATCAATATCTTTCTCTCTTTCAATGCATGCACTTAATGCATAGAACAATATATAAAATTTTATGCTTTTATTCATCGAATCAAAAAATGTATTTCTAATGTCATTTTGAAACCGTTTTAATGAGCACAGCATGCAATAAAATAATAAAATTGAAAGACGAAAATCGGATGTAAAATAATAATTCGTTATCTGAGATATGTATTGGTTCATTTTGTTTTTTTAAGTATTTGGTCATGTTGAATAATGATCACAAATTGGTTATGTTTTATCAATCAATTTCTTCGAATTTGTAGGTTCAGTTTAGATACGCAATATTATATTTCATATTTTTTAGTTCGAATTCTGAGCATTTGGTATTTATGTGTGTTTGACATCGTACAATAATTACGGGTTTTTATTTCCTCTCAATATTGTTAAAGAATTGATATCGTATTACCTCTTCAAAAATACTAAAATCTTTAGTGTGTCTCATTTTTTGAGTTAAGGTATATTTTTTTCGCACAACCCTTTTTCAGCTATTGCCGTAGGATCGAGCTATATTTTTGAATGTCGACAATATAAATTGTTCTTGTAAACACTTACCGATTGATAGTGTACGTTATTGGCTGAAATAACGACGGCCGTAAATCACAGATTTAAACGTATTTCGAAATCTGAGTGTCCATCATGACGAACGACTATAAACGAATATACAGGTTATCCTCAAATTACGACCGAGATACATTCCTGGACTTTGGTCGTAAGTCAAATTTCATACAAAATATGTTTGTATTTACATATTAAAATAAAACATGTATTTTTATTTATATTTTTTTATTGTTAAATTTATACTTATTTATTAATACAAAATAAAATATTTACTTCAACAATATTTAAAATCCTTCGTCATCTATACTTATATTGGGTAGTTCGGAAAGAAATGACCATTTTTTTAATTCGCCTCTGATTTTTGACCAAAACCGATCGTTTTTTGAGCAATTGCCCTTTTAAACGTTCTAATTGGGCACAATAAACCTCTGCAGTAACGGTTTCACCAGGTTTTAATAATTCATGGTGAATTATTCCTATAACATCCCACCAAACCCAAAGGAGAACCTTTTTTAGGGTCAATGTTGGCCAAGCAGTAGGTAAAAGCTTTGCCGATAACCATTGTTTTTTTCTTCTCGAAATACTGTACAGGACCCACTTCTCATCTCCTGTAATAGTTCTTCTGAAAAATGGATCCGTTTCGTGTCTGGACAATAAAAAAGCACAAATAATGTTCCGGAGTCGAAGCCGCAAAAACCGAGCGGCTTCGACTACTTTTAAAAATGATCATACGTAATTATGAATACAGTATGAATATTATATTGATTGAATTGACATTTACTTGGTAGAATTATAACACTGTATCTTTAAAATTTTGTATAAAATGAATATTGTTGACTGGGATATAGATCCCAGATGGACTGAAGAAGAAATTAATCGAGCCAAGAACGCTCTGTTTGGATTTACTTTTGATTAATGAAACTCCTTCGAGTGGAAAACGAGACGACAGCAGGTTGCTTTGATCAATCAATACATAAATTATCATCATCCTCAACCAACATCGCTTAAAATCCTTACGTCCGGTTTGACAGCTTCTACAAATGCAGAATTAATTGGAATAATGTTAATTTGAACCTGTTTTATCTTTATTTATACTTAAAACTTATTTAACATTAAAAGTTTGGCTGTTTGCCGGATTACTTAGTTAATCCACATTAATAGAAAATAAAGGGAAAATATCTGACAAAATTAAACTTTTCTTTATAGAAGTCGTGTTGTTGGTTAACGCCGGAGGCATATTTTTTTGACGACTTCAAAGTCCTAGTTTTAAATAATATTAATCAAAAAAGACAAAAAAACATATGATATAGTGTGACCTCCTAGCGACCAGTAATAATTATATTCATATGTATACTAAGGAAAATTCCAAACCTTTTTCGAAGAAAATTGTATTATCTTGCGAAAGCATCTTTAGGGAATGTAACGTATTTGTATAATATTGTCTGGTGTTCAAAAAAAATTCTTTCTTAATATTTTCGATAGATTGGGTTGCGACGTTGTGAAAATTCATTGTTAATATAAAAAATACAATTGAAGCGTGTCACACGTAGCAAATATTAATTATATTTATTGTTTGGTATTTAAATCTTTTTATTTTCTTTGATACCGCTTGCTAGTAATAGATTTCAACAGTGGCATACAAATTGCTACACGTGTAAAAACGATCATTATTAGTTAATTGAGTAGTGCTATTGAGTTATCATTAATTTACAGTGTTATGTATAATATATTTTTATTTTAAATAATAAAAACACATTTTTTTTAGTACTTATTTCCACAATATATTTTTTGATATCAGGACCGGTTTCGCTCATCGCGAGCATTATCAACTGATAGAATACAATTAACAAACAAGTCTATTTATACAAAACAAAAAATTAATTTGAGTTAAAGGTAGCAGGTGTTATTTAGAGAGATTCGCTGGTTTTTCACGACTCCGATTCCGAAAACACTGCCATGATCTTAATAGCTATAAAATGAGTTTTTTGTGTGATGAAAATGAATATTTTAAACGTAAAAGAATTAAATTTCATTCACTAAGAAAATACTATCTTGATAATTGTTAAACTTTTAATGTTCTGTAATAAATAAACAATATTTCATCGTCTCATTATAAAATTTTAATTGCTAAAACTTTGTATTCCGATTCCATATATTTTGTCACTAACGGGTTTCGCCTTTCGGCATCTTCAGGCATTCTATCACGCGGATACAAGAGAACTGACACACAATAACCAGTTAGCATTGTTTGTATACCAAAGGAGTCAAGTAAAGGAAAAACACAGACCCCAACGCGAGAACTAAATGACAACTAAAATAAATATTAATAATAAAGATCTAATCTTAATAACACACGATTTCCCGTGATAAGTTTTATCAACTTGAATCATTCATGAAGGGATTTTACAACAAATTATTATAAGTAGCTATCATTAAAATGTAATCAAGATTTTTTTTGACTTAGAAATATCTCTTTTCAGGTGTTAACTGTCACTTCTTGATGGAAACGCATGATATTTTAAATAATAAAAACACATTTTTTAGTACTTATTTCCACAATATATTTTTTGATCAGGACCGGTTTCGCTCATCTCATAGTTGATAATGCTCGCGATGAGCGAAACCGGTCCTGATCAAAAAATATATTGTGGAAATAAGTACTAAAAAAATGTGTTTTTATTATTTAAAATATAATGCCTTTCCATCAAGAAGTGACAGTTAACACCTTAAAAGTGAAATATTTTTATATTAGTGGCGGAATTGTTATAACGCCGGAGATCGGCTAATGAAGCTAACAACATGACAAATATCACTGGATTGATTCCGTATATAACATCACTTCAATTAGACGAGCAGTTTATAAAGTTTTTTCGAGATATTTAAAAAATCTTTTGAGCTCATCTGATACTTAAAAGCAGAGCATGGCAAGATTAATTCATATCACACTAGTTATATCATTTCTAGTAAAAAATCTCCTTCAACCGTTTCAATGAGCGGCTCGTCAGTTCTAAAATTAACCGTTTATATACGATAAAATTCTGTTAAGACGTTGAACATAAAGTAAACCAATTAAGGCAACGAAATGCTTAACTCAATAATTGATTCGCGGTCAAAATAAAACCCATTTCAGTGATTCTTAACCAGCGGGTCGAAGGTTAAAAACGGGCCGTGAAAAATACAGTAAAGTTCTTAAATTATTTTTGCAAACTTTTTCTTCTCTCAATATGAAGCGAATTGTTTCTAAATGAAGCTAATCTCGTTATATTTTTTTTTCTAACAGAACGTAATGTTAGTTTGCTGAGTACTAATACCCGGCTTTAATGAACACCGAAACCAATGAAGTGGACCACTCCGCTACATGACTTGAATAATATTTTGACATTTTAGCTTATTACAATGAATTTTTTTGAGCTATTTCGTGGTAAATTTAACGTGTCGCTATTTCTTATTTCTCTGTAAAGAATGAGTCGTTTTGACGTAACATTTCGAGACAGCTGGTATTTGACATTAAAACATAAGCGAATTTACATTCTAAAAAATTACGTATAAAAAGTATATGTCTTGATATGTAGTATAATATTATAAATTGGGTTGACACATAGATGACAGAAATCATTCCTGAAATATTCGGTATCTGAAAATTCTTCATGCTATTCATCAGGAGGCGTGTTGGTTGTTTTTTTTTTGTGATTGATTATCCTTAGCTCTGTCTTTTATTATATCGTTATATTATATTTACTATAAAAAGCTTTGCAGATTTAATTAGTTTAACATTATTTGTTTTGGCTTATATTATAGCTTATGTGACGTAATGGCATTTGGACTGATAATCCCGTAGATAACTGTCGCGCATCTAATATAATGTATGATGATACAACTGCAAAAGAACAAATTTCAGATCAAAAATCATTACTGAAATCATTAGAAGCACAAATAACTACTTCTTATCGTGAAATTTTCAGGCTAGTTGTTTATTCAGTTTCCTAGAACCACTCAATGCGAAAGTAAAATTTATAGATATCTTCTTAAGAAGTATAATTATACAAGACAGAAAATATATGTGTCTTTCTGAATGTCATAAATACGTCTCCAAAACCGTTAACAGAATCGACGCGACATTTTCGCATGTCATTCTGGGTGTTTCATTCATGGTCATGTTTACGTCAACTGTGCTGTTTTCAACATTCAACTTTTTTAAACTGTCGGAGTGTATGCTGTGATTTCATTTAGCATATTTCACAAACAAAAGCTTTAAGCACCTTACAAAATATGAGTGTTTTATGTTACAACAAATAATAAAAAAGTTGCAAAAAAGGAAAAATTTCTTTAAACTTAGCTTTATTTATTGCGAAAACCTCATTCAACTGCAAATCGATTTTTATTCATATAAATTCTTGGATACAGTAACCTAACAATAACACTTACGTGGATAAAGAATAGTTGAGAAGCACTGACAAAGGCGACAAACAATCTCCACCCAACTCCTGGGACGGAGGCTGTTAAGCAGCGGGGTATTTATTCAGACCACGTTTTTCCATTAACTCCCTCCTTAAATCTACATCCGGCGAGTGGCCTCAAATGCCAATTGACCTCTCACATTTTCACTTTATTTTTCTCTTTTCGCAACGAGACTCAAAACGTCCACGCGCCGTTTCCGGCATAAGATCACCGACGGCTTTATTGATATTGTCTAACACTGCCCTCCCCTGGGCCTAGCAGCCTTGGAAAAAAGATAACCCTTTAACCGATACCAATACAGAGTAATAGTTTTATTTACACCCATAAAAAGGTTACGTTTTCCTTCATTCGAATTATGACAACGGACAATATAAAAAAATATTCAAATTGTGCCTGACGAAAACATGACAGTAGGTTATACTAGTAATGATATATGAAAAAAATCAAATAGAAAATTAATATAATATTGTATTACACTGAACCACGAACATGAACGACCATACCACGTTTTAAGCACCGGCTCTCGTGCGATCACCGAAGTTAAGCAACATTGGGCGGCGGATAGTGCTTGGATGGGTGACCGCTCGGGAACACCGAGTGCCGTGTTCTCTTGGCTATGGGAAGGAAAACCCAGACAGAAAACCGAACCGAACACCAAACCCGCCTGGGCAGCCTGGTGTTGCTATGTCCAAACCCCCCCTGAAAAAAAAAAAAAAAAAAAAAAAAAACAGGGCTTCATCCAGCAGTGGATCGACCCCGGCTGATAATGATGATGATGACACTGAACCAATTTGGAGGACCGGAACAGTTCGTTATGCCAATCGGGGGACTTCCGGATAAACAATATATAATATAACAAAGGTGTATGACTATAACACTCAATCATTTTTATCATTTGCGTCATCGACTGAGGGTGTTTGGTGAAACATCAATCATTTGACAAAGATACAGATACCAAATATTTATTTTACGACAACTTCCGTTGACATTATCCAAGTCCACCTGCTTCACATTAGCAATAGTATAGTTCAGTGTTTCTCAACATTTTATGTGAGCCGCAGCCCATTAGAAAAATGCTTTGTTTGCGAAATATATTGTTCATTTATATTGTTGCTTGTTGATTATAATACTTGTGAAGCGAGGCTCAAAAAAAAAGAAACAATTGACCGATGACATCAAAAATTTTAATAACTTTCAAATGTCGTAAAAATTATTTAGGTTGTTGGAGGCTTCTCCCGCGCCCCCAGTTAAGAATCACTGGTATCACTATTAAGATGTTAACTATCACTTCTTGATGGAAAGGCATGATATTTTAAATAATAAAAACACATTTTTTTAGTACTTATTTCCACGACATATTTTTTGATAAGGACCGGTTTCGCTCATCGCGAGTATATAGAAAAAGAAAAGTATATAATTCATGATATCGACTGAAGGTGCTTGATGGAATTTCAATATCAAATTTGAATTGTTACAATTTTGTACGATTTCACATATTTTGTCACTAACGACCCGGGTTTCACCCTTCGGCATCTTCAGGCATTCCATCACACGGATGCAACAGAACTGACAAAGACAGAACTGACAAAGACAGAACAGTCAGTTCTGTCATTGTAGGTGCCGAAGGGCGAAATCCGGTGTCGTTAGTGACAAAGCGTGTGGAATTGTACAAAATTATAACAATTCAAATTTCAATTATGTAAAAAAGTGCTAGAAAATGTGTTTTCATTATTTAAAAAAAAATCACTCGTATAGTTGAAAAAAATGATATCGAATACTTTTTGACGTAATATGTATAATGAACTTGTTGAATCGAAATCTTTCTGCAGACTGTGTAAAAAATCTGATGAATTTACAAATTATTTAATCGATTTTTCTTCTGATTATGCTGAATCAGACGAAAAATTTCAGACTGATTAATATTATCTTATTTTCTGTAATCAATCTTCGAAAGCTCTTAATATTAATTAAGCTGGAACAGCCTTCAAGGAAATCATTATCGTTTGTCTTCATAGATTTGCCGACGCCGCAATTAATTTCATTGACATTTTTAGGTAGACAGGGAGAGATTTCTTTTAAGGGCATATTATGTAGAACTGTGGTCGCCATTCAGTGGTCTGTGAAAGAATTTCCATGTTTGGCAAAATAACGTCTAAGGAATCAATTTTTTTTCAGATACACAGCAGCATTAATACCATTCCACCTAATAAATCTTTTAATGGTTTACAACACTCAAAAATGTGAAGTATATATTATGCAACGTCCAAAAAGTTGGCGACTACAGATATATTATTAATCAGAATATCCAGGACTTCAATATCGCATGACATCTATTAACTCGTTTAATAAGCCTTTTCAAAATTTCAATGTTAAAAAAAATAATATTTTAAATTGCATTTTAGTTTAATTAAAATGAATCAATAAAAAAAAGTTTTAAAATCATATATTATACAAAAATAGATTTGGCTCCCTGAGGAAACATGGATACTTCACATTTCAATCAATGATTTCTGGCAGTCACGTCATATTTATTTTTTATACGAAACAAAATATTTAAAAAAATGTAAATATTTGCAATCAATTCGGCGGCCATTTAATTTTGAACATAAATAAATACTCCTGATTAACTTTACTATTTTCTTAAAATTATCGTTAATACACGAAGAACGAAATGAAGATGTTTGTCCTAAATGAAATATGTGTTTTATAGGAGACTCTAGCCTCATAATGAAGATAACATGAATTATTATGTTTTTAATTTTACATAATTTAACATTATTTAATTTTCACGAGCCCGGGGGATTTGAAAGTGAAGCCGCTTACCGTGGCCTATAATAATTGTGTGCGGCTGTAATAGATGGCATTTTGGAGATTGGTTCTGTTTCTATAACGTTAATATTTGAATGAGTGAAATTCGTGAAATATTTATTGAAAAAGACCAAAAAAAATATGATGGGCTGTAAAGCTATTATTTTTTGTTGCGCACCCCTGCCTTCTTCAAATATCATTAAAATCGCTCCTTACGACAACCAATAAGATACGCCTCGAATTTCCAAAGGTCGCTCTACTCGACACTTCAGTTTCTAATTATACATCCCCAATATGGCAGTAATTAATTCCAGATTTCAACCATAAGATTTAAGAGATCTTTGACTTTTCCAAATAAACGCTTAGCAAAGTAATTTCAACTGGAGCGTGTCTTAAGTGGGAAGTAGACCTGAAGCGTCATTTATGATACCGACATCTATTAATGAGAAAGTAAAGTAATTTTATTTCACAGCATTTTTGTGTAAGCGATCGAATTCGATCGTCTGGAACAGTGCTCAACAACCAGTGTTCCTCGGCACACCGTTGCGCCGCGATGAAATGTGTCCAAAATGCTTTCAAAATGAATTACAAGTGGTGTTGGAATTTTCAAAACAACAGTCGATTTTCTTCAATATCATTCAATAAAATAACTGTTTATGTGTTTGTGCAGTGGAATTATTAATAATTTTGAAAGAACTGAACATAATAAACATTTTTCTCACGAGTATGAAATACTCAGTTAAGAAATGTAATTGAAATATCAATCCATATGGTGATATATACATAATTTGGGTGTTCAAAGACAAAGTTTTTCTAATAATATTTAAGCTCTGATACGCGACTTTTTTATTTTTAACACGGTGAAAAAATAGCAATGTATTTTAGTTCTACAAAATTATTTTTAACAAATATAGTTGATAGCTATTTCGGCTCACGCCATCGTCAGAACTATGCTTAAACTAACATTTGCTTATCTATATATAGCTATGCAGAAAAGGTACACAACATCTCCTCTCTCCTTTTCCAACCGCCTAGCTTTTTATTTAAACATAATGACACTAAATTTTCAAAATTCTAAATGAAACAATAGGTGTCTATGACAATAAGATTATGTGTGGGACGGAAGTGGTCCTTCAGGGAGCAAATTAGACCACCCCTTTGTGCAACGGCTTGACAAGTGGCGATATTATTATGTTAGTTTGATCGTTAAGAATCCTTTGTGATAATTGGTGTCTATTGATCTCCAGCTGTTCCAAAGCCGTCATTCTTCGACCCTTACTACAAAGATGCAAACATTTAGGAGCTGAGTTTGAATTTACATTATGTGATTCATTAATAACGTGATTAGCGAATTGTGAATCTGTTTTTTTATTATTGAATGATCTTACATGTTCCTTAGCTCGAGTAGATATACTTCTACATGTCTGTCCGATATAAACGGATAAACAAGAGCCACAGGACATTTTATAAATACCGCTTCTGTCCAGTTATTTATTATTTTTACTTAACCTAAGCTAGAACTATAATAAAACTCTAATAACACTTTCAAAATAATAATACCATGGTTAAAATTGCGTACATGGTTTATATCTTGAAGCGCCCGAATAAATAATTAAATGTAAACTGTTATATAATGGTCACCAAACACGTCAAAATATTTTGATTGAGAAATTGTTGCGGAGCCCTGATAAAAAATATCGTCTATTCAATGATGACTTAATCAGAAATACACCATATCAAAGGTAATATTGACACCTCGTTAATCATGGCGTTATTTTGGTGCTATCTAATGTTGAGAGTTGAATATATTACCAAGGTCCAAGATAATGTACAATATAATTATTCAATTAATAATACTGTTAAAATTTGAACGTTGAAAATGACACAGTTGACTGAAAAATGGCAGCCAGAATCGCATATTGAGATCATATTTTCACAGCATTATTGTTGACCGCTTTTGAAAGATTCTTATCACAGACAGACAAACATTTTTTTATTTCGTATTATAGAGAATCAAGTAACGTTTTCTGTTATTTATAAATAATGTTACTTTTTATGATTGCAGATTACGCAGTGGATGGTGTGTCCCACGAGGAGTTTCGCCGTTGACACCCGCTGAACAGGCAGCCATATTAGAAGTGAGTAGGGAAATATTTTAGATGTTTATGGAAATTCATTGCAAAAATATTTTTTAACCATCTACCTACGCGCCCATTATCGAACACATGATATTTCTCTAGATAAAAAAAAACAGTACTTTTATAGTTGTTACGTTTCAAAAGCAATTAACTAATAATTTGTGGCTTTTATATGATATTTGAGTTAAATTAACGAAGTAAAGATATTTAATTTACATAATAATTAAAACAATCAAATCAACTATTGCCTCGCAAATCAAAACATAAAATAACATGCGTGGTGTTATAATACATAAATTCAACACGAATTGCCCATTAAGGCTAATATAATATTTACTAATAATATACTATTGGCTATGGGAAGGAAAACCCAGACAGAAAACCGAACACCAACCCGCCTTGGCAGCGTGGTGTTGCTATGTCCAAACCCCCCCCCTGAAAAAAAAAAAAAACAGGGGGAGGCCTTCATCCAGCAGTGGATCGACCCCGGCTGATGATGATGATGATGATACTATTGGTACGGAATTATTAGCTATTTACGAGACGGCACGATATACCAATTCAGACTCCAGTAGATGAAATGATAATTATTGTATTTTGAAACGTCAAAAAATCCATCAAATAAGCCTCTATAACTTAGAACAATGAACGTACTATATTGGCTACGATATTCGGAAATAAATTCTTATTGTTATGAAACGTCAAATCACTAAATATTTTCCCGTCTCTAAGACTTGACTGATTATAATATGGGGGATGTTTCAGCCCGCTACGTGATGAGCATTTAAGCGATGTGCCGAACTTCAACCGTGCGTGCATAATTAATACATCGCCGAACAAATTCACTGAACATTAATTCTCGTAGGCGAAAACTCTGAAGTACTTATTCCGTACTGCGGCCAAGAGCTTTTAAAAGCTTTTGTTCGATCGGCATTAAAAGCACACGTTTTAAGTAGGGATTGCAAAACCAATCGAACGCGTTCAAACCTTTTTTCTTTTATTTTAATCACCGGTACTATAAAAGGAGGTAACAATGATCATAATGTTTATTTACGGGCAATTGGAAACGCAATATGGGTTAAATATTTAAAAGAATATGTTTAATATTATGTGAATGTTTTGATATAATTTATGATATCGACTGAAGTGCTTGATGGAATTTCAATATCAAATTTGAATTGTTGCAACTTTGTACGATTCCGCATGTTCTCTCACTAACGACCCTGGTTTCACCTTTCGACATCTTCGGGTATTCTATCACACGGAAGCAACAGAAGAAGTACAATAAACAGATAGCATCGTCTGTATAACAAAGATATTAATTACATGAAAACATAAGTCCCAAGGCAAGCAGTAAATGGCAACTAAAACAAAATGATATTATTAAATTTGTTAAATAAATTACATTCCGGTGTGTTCAACTTACAATGAGCTTTTTTTCTGGATCGGTATTTCCATATGTTAAATTATTCCAAATACTACGGTCCCGGTTTCGGTAAAACCGGTTTTGCTGCCCCTAGTCACAGGAAAATCAACTTGTTTAAACCGCGTCACGCTCAGTGAAATTTTGACAGAATAATTTCTGGTACATATCACCAACACCGACACGGCTTCTGTCTAGTACGTTGTTAAATTCTCAAACAAGAAAATTATTCCTTTCCATTATTAATTATAACGTCATTATACTTTTATAAATGCTACCATTTCACTCAGTGTCGAGGGTTACAGAAGCTTTCAATCCGATTAAGAACAGCTGAAGAAAATGTTTAATTGTATGTGTGTAGGTTTTGGGTCTGGGTATTACTGTTGTACTCGGTCAGAGCCACGTGTCATTTGTAGGGATTGCAATTTACCGTCAAATTTCAATAACCGGTAAACGGTAAATAATTTCATCTCTTAACGGTTCACCGGTAATTTACCGGTAAATAGAAAAAATAAAAAGACCTGGATTATATCATTAAAGTATAACTGTACGTGGCTATTTTCACTAAAAATGGTATCCTGGTTTGAAACATAATAATTTAAAATACATTTCAGGTGAATAGTTATGTCATAAAATATACTTTAAATATGTTTCAGGTGAATATATTTATGTTTTAAATGTACTTTAAAAAAATATGTGTATTTTTAAAACTTAATTTATATAAGTGAAAAAATTATATTGTTATAGTCTCATTATATTTTATAAGCAATAAAGACATGAAATAAGTATTTTTTTTGCACGAATTTTAAAGAGCAAATTTTGGTTTTTCATACGTTTCTGGTACTTTTTCACGCGATATTTTAATTTTCGGAACCAATTTATCAAATTATATGAAAGTTGTGATTTTTTTTACGCGCCGTTTTCTGGAACCAATGTATCGCGTAAAAAAAGGACTGGGTGTATTCGCAATTTCATTCATTTCATTTTGTCTTTCGTATACTGTCTTAATTACAAATAAATCTCAAACTTATAACGCTGTAATATTCATTGCACATCTATAATGCTTATATTTCCCTCTTTTATAATGACAAAATTAAAAATATTCGCAAAGTAACAAGACCTTATCAAGAGAGAGAGTAGAGAGTGCAAAATGGACGATTGCCAAGGGACACAGCTGTAAACTTTGGTGTTATAAATTTACCGTCTAAGCCTGAAGTTAAACTTTTCTTTTCTCAATAATTTTTCATTCAAAATAAAGTAACCGCGTACCAAAGCTCATATTTTATATTCATAATCATGTCGTTTTAAATTTTGCAAGGATGAGCTTCAAAGGTAAAAGGTTTTACGTTTTTACGACTAAAATATTCGTTTTATTTTGAATAAACAACACTCCGGGAAAATCCTTTTTCTTCTTAAGTGCTAATGAAAAATTTCAGATAACGATACAGCCTATACTTTGTATTTAATGATACTATTGTATTTGAATTGTTACAATTTTGTACGATTCCACATGTTTTGTCACTAACGACCCGGGTTTCGCCTTTCGGCATTGTCATGCATTCTATCACACGGATGCAACAGAACTGACGTAAAATAGACATTTAGCATCATATATATATCAAAGTTATTAATTATAGGGAAACTAAGGCTATAGGTAAATTACGGCTAAAACAAATTTAACAATATCAATCTAATAATAATAACCTCAATTGCTTGTGATAATTTTCATTAACGATCTTGCTGATAAGTCATTATTGAAAGGTGTTTTCCAATAAATATCAATCAAGTAACATTAAAATATAAATAATCCTTTTTTTCTTCATATATAGAATACCTACTATTAAATATCTAGTGATGAAACATAAGAATTTACGTCACAAGATTGTCGATTCATTGAACCGATCTAACGTAAAGGGTATAACAAGGGGGAGTTGGGAAGATTGAGTTGATCATTGAAAATGAAGTTTGAATTTAATAACTGGCCTCTATTAATATCTAGAATCTCCTGATAAAAAAGTTTATGGTCCCCCGTGTTATGATGCAATAATTGAACCCCCTCATCTACGTCAAACGAATGTCCCTCCGACAGCAAATGGTTTGCAAACGTAGAAGTATCTTTGTTTAATCTATAAGCAGCTGAGTGCTCTTAAACTCTAATCTTTATGGTGCGCGTGGTTTTACCCACATAAAAGTGTTGGCAATCCAGACACTGCAATTTTTGTTTTAGCTGTAATTTACTGCTTGCCTAGGGGTAAGTGTTTTCCTGTAATTAATAACTTTGATATATATACGATGTTTATTTTACGTCAGTTCTGTTGCATCCGTGTGATAGAATGCCTGAAGATGCCAAAAGGCGAAACCCGGGTCATTAGTGGCAAAACATGTGGAATCGTACAAAAGTGTAACAATTCAAATTTTATTTTGAAATTCCACCAAGCACCTTCAGTCGATATCATAAATGATGTTATTGTATGTTAGCCTTTCGTCAATAATTAACTATTATAACGTCATTCCAATTTAATCGTGCTATTTATGGTGTAATATATCAAGCATAAACTATGGAAACGGCACAATTGATCAAATTATCCTTAGTTTATATTAAAGTTAAAAAGTATACAAATTTACCAGGCAAATCATTACAAAGGACAAGTGACAATTAAACATAAAACAAAGTTTAATAAACATTTAATATCATTTCAATTTGTTAACTGACAATCAGACTATTTACAATATTCCAATTGGTTGGCTACTGAATAGAAATTATATTTATTAAACAGATATTTTTTAATAATAACGATGAAGGTCATCTCTTTTATATTTATATATGAATAATACCAAAATATTATATGTACATATAATAAAACGCTTATCGCCGGTAATCACTTTTTTCATATTTCAATTTGACACTGAGTCATTTTATCTAATGAAATATTTGCTAAGAAATTTCATCGTCGCTCGAGATCAACTCAAAGAAAAATATATGAAATAAAAACCTTTGCTGAAAATCTCAAAAGTAATATTAAAAGTCTCACAACTTTAAATTAATTTTGAACTATTGTATTTGATTTTGTATTATTGAAGGATTACATCAAATAAATGTAATATATACCTCTTTATCAAATATATTACACGATCTTCTTTTTAAAACTACCCTTTGTGCGACAAATTATTTTTCATTCAATAACTGCACTATGTACTTAGTTATTTTCAGCTAATGTAAGTTTTCCGATCAAAGTCTGTCTGTAAGCAAAGTTGTATAAATATTAGCTAAATATAGTGTGACTGCTCCTAAAGCATTCTTGACAACAATTTTGTATTATAAGATACGCCTAAAAAAGCTGTAAATCGATAACAATGTTAGTAACAACGTTAGTGCCTGGAAAAAATAGAGATTCAGTGGCTAAAATAAAATTTTCTTTACTTTGTATCGAAAGAGCTTACAAAATACACTTTAAAAATGCTAATTCAATTTTGCACTACAAACTAAAATGCTAAAATGGACAAACGTCTCTCACTGCGGAAGTGAAATTGCATTTCCGTTGTCTCTTCGCCGGTGCACTTTAAAAGGTTTATATTTACAAAGAAAATACAGCCTTCGGCTGTAGCGGTCTGATGAAAAAGCTCCCGTTTTAATTCACTGAGGAAAACACTTTATTCTTCTATCGCAACATTGAAATGTTGTTTTCCAATGGATAATAGTATGTGTTTGGTCGTCGCCAGTAACGTAGAGCGTTCTTTATTTTCCAATCATTTATATCAGTGCTTCTCAAGAATAAACCAAGAGTTACAAAATATGAAAGGAATAAACATCATTTTTATGAAAGATTACTTTCTCTCGTCAATGAAATTTCAATATTGATACTCCCTTAAGTGCAATTAAATAATTGTTTATATGTATATGTACATAATATCTCAGTGTTTACTTCAAATTTGCAGGTGATACGACGTTCCGAAGCCATCGGCTTAGCGGAAGCTCGACGGGTGGGGCGGCTCGTGGAGAGAGTGGAAGCACTGCAGAGGGCGTCTCCGTCACCCCCACAAGGGCAGAGGCGTTGCAGAGCGTGTTCACAACGGGCTCCATTGCTACACGCGCTGAAAATTTGTGTCGTTTGTAGGCATTGCGTTTGCAGTAGATGTGCTGTTGAAAGCGCGCACAATAGGTTAGAATAACAACTTTACTAATATTTTTATATAATGTTCATTCTTGGATCCAAAAAGAAACCTGAGAAAGCTCCAAAAAAATTTCAAGCCAGTGTAATGTGCGTAGATTCTTAACCAGATCTCTGCTAGAGACGTGTAAATGCGGCCTATAATTCCGTGAGCCAGTGCCGGCCATACAAAATCCGCGTATATATACGGTCTACTTATTTATTTTAATAATTTGAATATTTCAACCACACAGCGACATTTCTTAGGACCATATTGTTATACTAAGAGTTGACATATTTTGTATTTTAATCATTGAAATATCGATTTTAAAAAGCGCTTCCATATATAAATAAAATCGCGGCCCTCCGTATCTGGCCATACTAAAATTTAAGTCATAGAAAAGGTTAATAAGGCTTATCTCGACAGACATTGCAATAAAAAACTGATTTTTACTCAGTCAGTATTTTTTTGTTGTCACTTTTAAGGTGTTAACTGTCACTTCTTGATGGAAAGGCGTGATATTTTAAATAATAAAAAGACATTTTTTTATTTCTTATTTCCACAATATATTTTTTTATAGCGATAGTTTACACAAAAAATGTGTTTTTTTTTTTTTTAGTATAAACTAGTCGCTTTTGCTATTCTCTTTTTAGTATCGCTTGGAAGGGAGTGGCGTTAAACACTCGTAACTTATTATTTTTAATCATATTTTCACAACTCTACTAAAACTTCTTATTTACAAAAGCTTCCAAGCTAGGATTAAGCTGAATGGTCATGGAATTGTCTTCTTCAATTACACTATCCATTGCTTTACGAATATTATCGAGTGAAAATACGAATACCTGATTTAATTTATTTATCAACGAATAGTGTTCGAAAGCACAGACGAAAATAATATCTAAAAATCCTTAGCTAGAGCTATTAGCCAAACCTTTGCATTCTCCTTCTTTGTTCTTGAACTTTTATACTTACTGAATCGTTACAACTTTGTACGATTCCACATGTTTTGTCACTAACGACCCGGGTTTTAAATTTCGGCATCGTCAGGCATTCTATCAGACGAATGAAACAGAACTGTCAGTTCTCCGTCCGATAGAATTCCGTTCATCCACGTGGTAGAGCTCCTGAAGATGTCGAAAGTCGAAACCTGGCTCGATAGTGACAAGACTTGTGAAATCGTAAAAATTTGTAACAATTCAAATTTGATATTGAAATTCCATCAAGCACCTTCAGTCGATATCATAAATTCTATACTTACTCTTTCAAAAAATACAGGTTCAGCTACTAAAAAAAAATATTGACACAATCAATGAAAGTCCATATTTTCCACAACAGCAGCTGCATTTTTTCAAGCAAATGCTTGAAAAAAATATCAATATACAGTGTACTCTCGATTATCCGTGTATGGATTATACGGTTTGCGGATTATTTGTGCCTGAAAATAAATATTTTTTAATTCAAATATAATTTTTTTCTATGACGATTATGAGACGCATTAATGAATTACGATCTTGAATATGCGCGTGTTTTAAAAAAAGGATGAATTTAACGATGTGTTTGTGTTTACGTAACTAATCGGTAAATTTTTTTTTAACCACTTGTGTGTTTTGAATGTATGAATGTTCGCATATACCGCAATAAACATCTCAATTTATGGGACTAGAATGAGTCAAGAATTGAAATCCTTTGCGCTCCACATGCTTCTCTATTTACATTTCCAGTGAAGTGCATAAACCGGTGCGAGTGCCCGCAAAAAAATTGTTAATTTCGATATTTATTGCCTATATTTGTCAGCTCTCGGGACTACGTTTGCTATTATGATAAAATATTATATAGTTACGTTTTTTTTGTGCTTTCTTGATAAATAATAAATATAAAAATAATGTGTTAAAAAACTGTATTGTGTATACGATATATTCGAAAATAAAATAAAAAATTGATGATTCGGATTATCCGTGTTTTCCAATTATCAGAGACCATCCTTCCCAGCCCGGATAATCGAGAGTGCTCTGTACTAATATTCTATACATAAATTTCTTACTTCTTGTGTTCTCATAATACTCCCATCTTTGGTGTCTAAATAGTCAATTGATCGTTGTTTCATTTTATGTTGTATTCTTATTCTGTAATGGATACATACGGTACATTAAAAGCTGCTGGTCTATTTTCTAGCGACCGATGGCTGTGCAACATATGTGCGGAAACCCGCGAGATGTGGAAGAAATCAGGCGCGTGGTTCTACAAGGGCTTGCCTCAGTACGTTCTTCCAGAGAGACGAGGTCCTCCGCCTCGCCTTGCAGCAGCCCTCGTACAGCAAGACGTTGCGGGATCATCGCAAGCTGATGGTCAGGTAATATGACTCGCCATGAAACACTAAAAGACTTTGAAATCGGAACATTTATTTGGTCGGCTATGACACAAAATACACGGCTTTAACCGGATCTCTGCCAGAGACGTGTAAACGCAACCTATAATTCCGTGAGCGCTGTGCCGGCCACACAAAATCCGCGTATATATACGGTCCACTTAAGACATACAGTGTACTCTCGATTATCCGTGTATGGATTATCCGGTTTGCGGATTATTCGTGCCTGAAAATTAATATTTCTTAATTCAAATATATCCGATTGATTTTTTTTCTACAACGATTATGAGACGCATTAATGAATTGCGATCTTGAATATACGCGTTGTTTGAAAAAAGGACGAATTTAGCGATGTTTTTGTGTTTACGTAACTAATCAGTGAATTTTTTTAACCACTTTTGTGTTTTGAATGTATGAATGTTCGCATATACCGCAATAAACATCACAATTTATGGGACTAGAATGAGTCAACAATTAAAATCCTTTGTACTCCACATACGTTTTTATTTACATTTCCAGTGAAGTGCGTAAACCAGCGCGAGTGCCCTCAGTAAATTTGTTAATTTAGATATTTACTGCCTATATTTGTCAGCTCTCGGGACTACGTTTGTTATTATGATAAAATATTATATTTTGACGTATTATTTTGTGTTTTTTCGATAAATAATGAATACATAAATAATTTGTAAAAAAAATGTAGTGTGTATATGATATTATATTCGAAAATAAGATAAAAAATTGATGATTCGGATTATCCGTGTTTTTCAATTATCCGTGACCATCCTCCCCAGCATTAGCCCGGACAATCGAGAGTGCACTGTACTTAAACTCAACAAGGTCGACAATTTTAATAATTTGAATATTTCAACCACACAGCGACATCTTTTAGTATCATAGTGTTATATTTACAGCTGACATATTTATATGTAATATGTTGCCAAAAAATATATATTCATTAGTTTTTATTATTTCAAATAAAATCGCGGCCCTCCGTATCTAGCCATACTAAAACATCAGGCATAGAAAGGGTTACATTATTTTTATCGAGACTCCCGCAGATATCGTCGCCTTGGTGGTGAATGAATTTTATCTACATTTATTAATAAATGATATTATTTTTAACGTTGTTTTATCATATTTGTTGTATAATTTCATTGTTAAAATTGCTTTAACCAGATAGTAAGTCAAATATCATTGCATATTGTGTAATTCAATAGTATATTTACGTATGAATTGTGAGATATTGACGCCAAACCTTTTTAATGTGTGAGTTTTGTAAATAATTATCCTTCTTAATTATTGTGCGTTTTTTTATTTCAGGATAGCAGCGACGAAAATATAGACGTTCTTCATCATGGATTTAGCGCTATGAGCCTCAACAGAACAGACAGTCTGAAGAATAAGGTCACGCAGTCCAATCTAAATAGAGGCGAAAGTCTCAAACAGATGTCACAGTCACAAGCCTTGAACCTGAGAAGAACTTCGAGTAGGACCAGTGCCAGAAGTGGTGCATCCAATGGGGCAACTTCAAACGGTCAATATTCCACTCCTGGACAAGTCAACGGTGGAGTAGAAACACTTACTCTTAACCAAAGTGAGTTTTTATATCGAGAAAAAAAAAGGATTACTAACTTTAAGTCATTTTCTACGATAACGATTTAGTGTGGTACTTTAAGCAGAAACAATTTTTGGCGAATGAGATGGGTTGATTAACGACATCATTTTTTTACGAAGATATTTTTAAAGAAAATTTTTAATACGGTGAAAAAATAGCAATGTATTTTAGTTCTACAAAATTATTTTTTAAAATATAGTTGATAGCTTTTTCGGCTCACGCCATCGTCAGCTATGAACTATCAACTATATTTTAAAAAATAATTTTGTAGAACTAAAATACATTGCTATTTTTTTCACCATGTTATAATGGAGTTCTACCAAGTCAATGCCAATTCAATCAATCAATTTTTTAATGCTATCCTGATTTTAAACACTTTTATGGGAAACGCTACTCTTTCTCTAACCGCTTTGTGTTGTCATAAATATATATGTTTTAATAGCCCGTAATTTTTGTACAGCATTTTATAAACAAATAACACAACAAATCTATGGACGTTCATTATTCTCTCTTCTACGAAAAAAGCATTTATTTGTAGAAGCATATACCCGGTTTTCACCGGGAAGTTTTATTACTTTATTCGGTCGCCATGTTGGTAACACGGTTTTTTTAACTGATCTTAACTCTATCAGTCCCGGCCCATTTTTGAACAAACAGCGTTTTTCTAAAGTGTTTACTAAAAGTGTGATAACTATGGATAAAATCAAATGAAGCTTTCTGAGATTGTTAACAACATTTTTTATTCCGTCTCTAGGAGGGGGAATGTTGACGAAAGTCGAAACCCGGGTCGTTAGTGACGAAACATGTGGAATCGTAAAAAGTAGTAACAATTCAAATTTGATGTAATTGAGTTATATAAAAATAAAGTAGTTAGCCTTTTTGCTATGTATCCTTTGTTATTAGACTAATCTTATTCTACATTTTGAAACAAGTATAAATTATAAATTTATCTAATTAAAACTCTTTATAGACAATTAAAATCAGTTGAGATTTAATTAAAAACACGTTATTTAAAATTTAACAGTTTACATTTTGTCTTCTCCCTATTCCACATATTAAATTACAATCAAATTCACCCAAATATCGAATTTTACTTATAAAATATACTATTATAAAAATTTGCACAAAAATTGATTATTCACAGACGGTTACGGCACCTCGTATCAAAGCCCTCAGAGATCTCCAGCGTCAGTTGCAGTCACTAAAGGCGTATGTGGAACAGCTGAAGTCCGACTTCTTCACGACCCTTCAGCTGGAACACTGCATTGCACAGCCGTCAGGGCGAGAAATCTTCCATCGACTGATTTAGCTGGACTTGCCGATCCTTACTGCAGCCTGGAGATATTACCTCCTGGTAAATATTTAAACAGGCATCTTAACCACTAAAATATAACATTTATTGATACGAAAATCACCTTGTGCATTTGTCTAACTAAACTGTCTTGTGGCTTTGTACAAGGCACTGTAAAATAACGACCAATACCCAGTAAAGATGAAGTGTTACCTTCGATGACATCTTGCATAAACTTACTGAAACCTTAATATGATGTTTTGATATAGTAACTTCAGAAATTACCCATCCTAAGTTGTCAATTCTTTATGATGAATACTATCTTTAGGAAATAATAATAAAACCCTGTTTTGTACTAAAGTAAATTCCAAATAATCATTTTAAATACACCCAGTCCTTTTTTACGCGATGCATTGGTTCCAGAAAAAGGCGCGTAAAAAAAAATGATTTCACGCAATTGCATTATATTTCTTTACACACCCTAAAACATAAATTCGCATAAAATCCGATACACTTGTCAACATTTGGCAATTATATGTGTGTTTAAAAAAATGGAATGCTTTACAAAATTAAGTTTCAAAAATACACATATTTTTTTATTTAAAAAAATAATGAAACGTACATGCCTAGTATCATATATAAATGTCTTCTTTAAAACAAATTTGGGGAAAAATTGCGTAAAAACGAGTGAAGCGCGTAAAAAAATGTAGCGGTGCCGTCCAAAAAAATCGCGTAAAAAAAGGACTGGGTGTATTACCATTTAACATGGTGAAAAAATAGCAATGTATTTTAGTTTTACATTTTTTTTTATAAGACATATTTGATAGCACCATGATAGTTCCGACGATGGCGTGAACCGAAATAGCTATCAACTATATCTTATAAAAAAGAAATCGTAGAACTAAAATACATTGCTATTTTTTCATCGCGTTATAATGGAGTTCTACCAAGTAAATGCCAATTCAATCAATAAGCTACCATTTAAAATTAAACATAACAAAATTTCCATTTTCATAGACGGAAGTTGCTCAAACCGACAACGCACAAAAACTGTTCACAAAACGAGAAATCCAGAGTTCAACGAAACTGTCACGTTCTATGGAGTAACTGATGCCGACATAAACTCGAAAACATTTAGGATCACGTTATTAGACGAAGACAAGTAAGCACATACAATAGTATAATTTTAAAAGAAAGAAAATTGTATGTTTATGCAATTGATTTACCTACCTCTTTCTAAATATTTTCAATTAATTTATATGTTTTTATTTAATATAAGTTTTTTTTTATGTATTTACCATTTCCGTATTATTTTAAGTAGTTTCATTAATCACTTTTAAGGTGTTAACTGTCACTTATTGATGGAAAGGAATGATATTTTAAATAATAAAAACACATTTTTTTAGTACTTATTTTCACAATATATTTTATATAAAAAAATGATTTCTTTAGTCTTTAACAAGTATTTCCTTATCTACTTCTTATTTTCCGAGGGTGTAAGGATATTATATAAAAGATAAGCGGTTAAGAATTCACTCTCAAGACTTTAGACTTTTAAGGTGTTAACTGTCACTCCTTGATGGAAAGGCATGATATTTTAAATAATGAAAACACGTTTTTAGTACTTATTTCCACAAAATATTTTTTGATCAGGACCGGTTTCGCTTATCGCGAGCATTATCAACTGAACAGTTGCCGATAATGCTCGCGATGAGCGGAACCGGTCCTGATCAATAATGTATTGTGGAAATAAGTACTTAAAATGTGTTTTTATTATATATTATTTTTAATTGTTAAAACTGTGCACATTTTCACATCAAAAAGTCATTAGGCTGTACTGTTTATAAGGTTTACATTTTCAAATTCTAATGTCACTACAATCAAATCAACAGTTATAAAAATCATTTCAAATATATACTTGGCTCTCTCTCCTTATTTTTCTATAATATATAATTTCACTTGTATATAACAATGTAAACTCCACTGTGTCAGTTGTATTGTGACCATGTTGTAAAATGCCTGAAATGCAAAAACAGGCTCGTAAATGACAAAATACGTAGAAATTTACACAACTTCAACAATTCAAACACATTCATATAGCAATGCCACAAATTAACAACGTTTTTGTGCTGTTTTAACACATTGTTTTATAGATAGTGTTTTAACTTTCCCATCTACTTAGACGAGAGATCAAGTTATTTTTGAAGCTTACATTGGTTTTTAATCGCATTCAATTTTCCCGACGATGAAACCAATATTCATTGGACTGACTACTTTTCAAATACTACATTAGTTTCACTGCTTCGTCTGACATATAATGAAATCTCGTAACTCATAGATATGGCTGTGACATCCTGGGCTTGGCTTCTCTTCCCCTCGAGGAGGCTTTGGCTGGTCGTCAATCTCAAGAGCTGACTCTACCACTGATAGCAGAAGAAGAATTGACAGGACAGCTTCTAAAGCCTCAGATTCTGGTCTCGCTTTCGTACAACACGAGGAAGAGGTCGCTAGCAGTTGTCATTTGTCGATGTAGGAATCTACCAGCGATGGACAGTAATGGATTTTCAGACCCGTTTGTTAAATTGTAAGCCCGTTCTACAACTACTAATATTTTATATGTTTACCTAAAAGGGCAAACAGGCTTCAGCCACCGGAACAAATTATCAGAAATACACAAAATCGCTTTGTTGTAGTAAATATTCCTTTTTTGAAAATTAACATCCAAGTTCTGCATACACAGATGTCATTCACATACATAGTGGTAAAGTTATTTCAAACATTTATTGATTGAATTAGCACTCACTTGGTAGAACTCCATTATAACACTGTGACAAAACTAACATATCAACTATCACAAAGGATTCTTAACGAACAAACTAATATATGCCGGTCACCATTACTTTACCCTCTTATGGGTGCTTCTTTGTTTCTGTAATGGACCATTTTCGTGCCATGTGTAAACTTATTGAAAAAGCCGCCTTTTTAGTTTCATTTACAATTTTTAGTTTTATTGCGAGCAAAAAACAAGCTAGGTCGTTAAAACAGGAGAGAAGATGTATTGTGTACCTTTTATAGCTATATACAGATAAGGAAATGTTCGTTTAAGCATAGTTCTGACGATGGCATGAGCCGAAATAGCTATCAACTATATTTTTAAAAATAATTTTGTAGAACTAAAATACATTGCTATTTTTTTCACCGTGTTATTTCAAAAACCTAATTGCCCTATTTTCAAACGTACCTATCTTCGATAGGTTTTTTTAAGCACTGCGTAAAGATATAATGCACATAACTCTCGTTATTTTAGTCTGTCTTTACTTTTGAAACGTTACGTTACGTTGTTTATCTAAAAAATATTGAATTTATAATCAAACGGTCAAAATTACCAGGGTTTAAGTAACGTTAAAAAAACATCACTTCGACATTCACTAATAATTTATCAGGTTATTTCCTACCTTTTCTATTTACGTGCATTCCATTTAAAGTCAACCAATCAATCCGGTTAATTGTTTATTGAGATACTTATGAAAATTTGAAGTTTACTCTAATAAATTGTATGTAATCTGTAATGATTTGTTTATTTTTTTTCATTTAGGCATCTCGAGCCGGATCCATACCACAAAAAGCACAAGACGTCAATAAAATGGCGCAATTTAAATCCAGTCTACAACGAAGAGTTCCTCTTTGAAACAAGACCTACAGAATTATCCAAACAATGTCTAGCGCTCGCAGTGTGGGACAAAGACTATGGCAAATCAAATGATTTCTTAGGTTGGAATTTTTTTATTATATTAAACAAGATAAAAATGGCCACGCTACTATTTAACTATTTTCAGTTTTATTACGTAATTGACCCAAAGTTAAGTACCTTCGGATCTTGTGGAGGATTAACGCTTCGTATTAAAGTATTTGTTTTGTTTCAGGAAGTCTAGTCATTGGAGCGTCAAGCAAAGGAAAAAGACTAAAGCACTGGTTAGACTGTATTAAGTTCCCCGACCATAGACACGAACAATGGCACTGCTTGACTGAAACAGAACCATAAACAACAACACAAAATATTACCATAACTATCTGAAGAAAAAATAATATTTCCCAATGGAATCGACCAAAACAAGAAGAAAGTATTGAAGAAACTGCAGTATTTTTATATCTGTATCATAATTGGCTTGCCGTCTTCATACAAATAATTGTATCTTTTTGAAATTATGATCTTATGAAGCTTACTTTTTGATCGTGCTTAATCAAACTCAGTTTCATTCTATTATAAATTTTCTACATTTGATAGCCCAGATTATTGTAAAAAATTAGTGTATAGTATTAAATAAATATTAACTGCGATCCCAATTTACATTTACGTCAACTTTCTCTACTCTATAACGAAGTTATATTGATATTTTACAGGTTTACTCAAGTTTAAGGACGTCCATTAATTATTTTAACAACTTCAGTCAATTTTTAATTCTCCCTCCACATTCCTGTCAAACTTTCAGTGACCCCTTATTAAAATTATTTCAAATATAAATCCCCCTTACAAATTTACTGGTAGATATTATGCTATAAATGTAAAAAAAAAATACTTAGTTTTTTTACTTGTGTAATAAAATAATTTTCGAATTAACTCTAACTCGTATTTTAAGTCGTAAAAAATGAAATTTAAGATTCTAGCGTTAACAATTTTTGAATATTTTAACTTGGGTTTTGCATTTCAACATCTTCAGGCATTCTATCACACAAATGCAACTGAACTGACGGCATGTGGAATCCCGAGACGTTAATGACAAAATCTGTGGAATCGTACAAATTTTCAACAATTCGAATTTGATTCTGAAATTCCATCAAGCACTTTCAGTTGGTTTTATATATTTAACCATCTTCCCATGGGGAGGGCATGGTTTTTTTTGTTTAATTATACAGATGCGACAGAATTTGTAAAATCGTTCAAGAATCGATAACTAAATTAATGGACTGAATAAATCATATTATAGAAGAATTTATTTATAGCAATATCATTGTTAAGAACAATTTAACCTAATAATCGTCAACTAAATGTCAACTATCGTCTTAATTTCCTGCTCATATAATGAATGGTTGTCTCCATACCAATCATTAACGACTTTTTCGGATATACTTTGTTACATAATCGTTGAAAATAAACAGTCGATAACGTTTGTCCTGTATTATCACTTTTTAATACTTTACCTTCTGTATCATACTTAACTATGAATGACAAAATATTACAATATTTATATACAATTTATTTAACCTCAAAAGCTGAATGAATAATAGAAATCTCAATAAAACTTACATAATCAGTTTTCCTCTAAAAACACCCACACATAGGCAATATCTTACAGTGGAATTAAAAAAAAAGCTGTTTGAAATAAATTATATGAATTTGACAGCTATATTGTCTATGGCGTATTATTTTTCTATCCATCGGAAGCGCCATTTAATCTTTTTTCTAGATCTGTGAATTGTAGTCTAAAGTAATGATTGTATGTTTTTTTACTCTTCCATAATATAATTATAATGACAGTTACTGTGCTTTCAATGTGATTTTTTTGTCAATCTTGTGTTCTACAATTTAAAGAAATACGCATATCTGTTGTTGTTTAAACTGCTGCATAGAAAAAATATTAATGCTCGTCATTTATCATTCAATCGTTGTATTATATTGTAACAATTTTATATTTATACCTGTCCTATAACACAAAATATATTTAAATATTAAATTAAACTGTGCTTTTATTGACAAACTTATTCATAAACAAATGCGGGCCGAAGGCTTTTTTGCACTAAAAAAACCCCCTACGAGAATGACTAACGAGCCGTTCTAACTATTATTTTTAACCTAACGATAACGAACTCACCAGCTTGGCTATTATATGCAATGAAAATTCAATCAATCAATTAAGATAAAGAGTCTGCTTACAAAAATATTCTCTATGATTAAATGATAAAAAAAACGTTGAAGAGACTCATATATTTGGTTATAAATGCATACATTGATTATACATCCACATATGAAAGTTTTAAGCCGAGTGGAAGAACATTGTTATCAGTTTCGATTTTGTATACGTTGAATATAAGATATCAGAAGGAGAAAAAAGTACAATAAATTATGGTTGCAGAAATATGGCAATGTAAATGCATGTTTAAATATTTTACTCGCAGATAGTGAAGGAAGGAATTTTGTTTTACGGGCTAAATACGAAATATCTATTATTTTTTAAATAACACACCGTATTATGTTAACGTACAAATAATCGATTTGATATTTTTAAAACGATATTTTCCAAAAAATGAAACTCCATAACCTCTTCGGATTTGAATCGAACATGTGCGGATGAATTCAAACTTTGGGTTGTAAAGTACAACTTTAAAAAGAAAACTATCAACACTTTTCCCTAACATCGTTGACCGGGCTAGTTTCCTTTTCCAATCTCAAACGTTTTAATTGTAAAACGTGTCTATCAATATGAAAAACTTCAGTGGAATCAGTTAATATTTGCAGGATATTTCCGTGTATATTACAACCGATTGCAACCACATGAGAAGCTTTCCAACTAATTTGGCTTGCAATATTTTTTTTAATTTAGACGTCAAAAAATATGATATTAATGAAACCGTTTGAACGTTAAATTAAACTGATTGTTTTCCGTTTTTTTTTGGCATTGCAATATTACTCGAGCGTCAGTCGGGTGATGTGTTATTCGATAAAATACTTTTTTTCTTTGTAGTGCCTATATTAAATCATATTTTTCACTGTTGAACAATAGTGTCAATAAAAAAGATATAAAGCTTAAAAGTTCCGCTAAAATTTATATTTTTTTATATTATGACTTAGTGTTCAAAAGTATTTTCCACATCTATTAGATTTACCTACATATAATATATGTGAGCCTATCCTTACTCAGCAACACTAATATTTTTAATTTGTACCAACAACTTCGAAGACAAATATATATATATTGTCAATCGTCATTTCTTGGTGAAAAGACGATACATTAAAATTTATTTTACACTCATTTCACAAATATACATTGCACATAAATATTTATTGATAAGAAAAATAATGTCCATTTTCAAAACACATAAATGATTGAAAGCTTTAAGCTCTCTTTTATGCTCCACCAAATTTGACTTTTTTAATGTGCTAACCATCATTAATTTTATCAACCTTTATTACAAATACAGGAGCTATAATATGCTGTATACAATACATAACTTATTCTTGTTCCAGATTTATTTTATCTGTAGACTTAAATGCCTGATTGTCCCGAAAGTTAAAGCTCAGTTGATAATAAATGAAAGCTTTAAAAGGGTTAAAAAAATAAGCTGTTAGCTGTCGTCAAAATACTTTAAATTAAAATAATAAAAACGAAATCTGTGATACTATTAACACAATTGTATATTTTAAAAACCAGGACTGTTATAAGTATACAATACGAGTGTATGCTCGTAAGTTCCTGACTACAGCACTGACTAAGCCCACGCAATATTTCAAAACTAAAATTTAGATAAGTGTTTTATCATACTTCATTTGTAACATAATTCTTGACAACGGCTATTGAAATCACCATCTCACATGTTTCCTGTGGCGATGAGCTTAAGCGACATTTTAATCTTGCGTATAAAATTTTCTGATTATAGTCCCTTTAAAAAAACTATTTAACTATCAATCTCGAGGACTCGCAAACAAAAACATCAATTTCAATGCATAACATTAATTTTTTAATCCATCAAAAAAAATTGTCGTATAAAAAGAATTTAGGGTGAAATTAATACAGTAGATGATCAGTTAACAAACATAATCTGTTCCAATACTATGTTCGCTATCCAAATTGTTCATTAATCGATTGTTATTGTAATACATATATAATGAGAGGATCAGAAAGAACGATTCGTTATCTTGATATGTGTTCGTTGTACGATTCGCTCGCAATCCGAGCTCACCCACTGTATTCAATATAAACGACATTTTTGAGCATCCTTAGGGGTAAAGATCCTAAACGTGTATCTTTTGCACTTATAGAATAAGCTACCACTATAAAAGGGCACGAAAGGCTTATTGTGAGATTATATTCGCAGCTTGAATAATATTTTTTAAATAGATAAACTAATCCTGTCATTTAATATGTTCTGTTCCGTTGATCTATATGCATACTTTACGCAAGAGCTAAAAAATAATTCAAATAAACACAAATCACTGAGGCACTTTGTCATTATCAGATTATAGTGAACTCTTATATTCCGCGTAAACTGGACATATGCGTTGCCATGAGTCACGGGTAACCAATGTAATTATGTTCTCTCTAGTTGAGTTTCACAGTGATATAGCCGGAAACACAAATGGAAAAAATCACTATAATACTTCTTAATTTAAGATATTTATCACAATTGTATATTTTTCGGCGAATTCTGCTATATTAAGTATTGATCATTTTTTTTTAAATTTATAGCCCTCTAAAATTCCTCATGTTAGATTAGAATATGCATACAAGAAGATTAAAAAACGTCATATTAGATTTTTTCTCAAAAAAAAAAGCATTTATGTTGATTATTCTATAATACTATCATAATTATTCACAAAAATTTCAATCAATATATGAAATGAAATAGTAATATTGGATAAATGTCATCGATTTTCAAACTGTAGAACTCGATAGAAATCCTCCATTAGTTTTTTAGGGATTTCAACATTTAGCAACACCACCTGTAGAAAATGGCCTGGTATTTTACTTATTTTTTTATAGCAATAAACAGTATCATAAGGTTGTTAAAAAGTATTGAAACGAAATATTTTTTCGAAAATATTGAAATCAATTATGTAGTCACCTATTTCATTTTCTATTTAACTACACAATTAACTGTTTAATAAATACCTTTACTCTATAAAATATGTTAATATTTGCCGTTTTCCCAATTGGCGATAAAGGTTCGATTCAAACGATAGTTCTCGTTCTATTATCTCTCCGATGGTAAAACAGATTTCTGCTCAGTGTGGATAACATACCTGCTGCGGCAACTAATTTGTCCGTGTACACCGCTACCTGTCGCATTACGCCCCAAAATGAAAGCACGTCAACTATAATGAGATAATCGGGACGATGGCATTTCTTTGCCCCGTGAGAATACGTCGAGGAAAGAAGAAAAAATGTAAGTACCCTCCCATAATATTTGTCAAATTCTCAAAAGTTTCATATGTGTTATCAAGTCATTGACCCTCCGTCAGAGCGATTTGACAAGTAGAGTTCAGTTTTGTATGAAATATTTATATTCCCACGATCGTACAGGTATTTTTATTTGCCTGTTATATTTTGGACAACTTTTTTTCAGTCATGACCGCGCGTTCAAGTCTTTTTGCTTCGTCCGTACGAATCTGCATGTAACAATGATTCAATTTTTATTAAATTAGACTAAACCAGTTCAAAATAGTTATTATTTAAGAACGTTCTTATTGTATGTTTGAAAAGTCTTTCAAGTTGTTTAAGAATTTAACATTTTCGGTCAAACCACCTCTACTTTATTGTTAAAAATTACATTCACTTTTAAATTCCATGTATAAATTTATAAATTTGTTAAATAATATATAAAATTTTATTAATTTATTGATTAGTGAGCATATTATTTACGCAATAAAAACAATTGTCGGCCTCTGTGTTCTAGTGGTGAGAACTTTGCATTCGCGATCAGGTGGATCTGGGTTCCACTCCAGAAAAAATCATTATCAAATTTAGATTTTTTAAATTAGTCATTTGCGGCATGAGTGTTTGTAATGTCTTTTCTCGTTTACGATTTCACAATATTTGATGCATTGGTGGTAAACTTAAACCCGTATCTAAAAAATATACTGTCATGCATTTTTTAAACAAAAATTACGTTCTCAAGAACAAATTTATCAGTGTTGTCTCAAAATATAATTTACATTATTGTTTATTCTTACGTATAATTTTGCCTACTGACACAATGGTTTTTAAAGTGTAAAAAGTTTTTTTTTATGTATTTACCATTTCCGTATTATTTTAAGTAGTTTCATTAATCACTTTTAAGGTGTTAACTGTCACTTCTTGATGGAAAGGCATGATATTTTAAATAATAAAAACACATTTTTTTAGTACTTATTTCCACAATATATTTTTTATCAAGACCGGTTTCGCTCATCGCGAGCATTATCAACTGATCATTTCATTAAGTATAAATTATTATTTTATCAGATAAAAAATCACGGTACCCCTTTTCGAATACTGTTAGCGTTAAAAAATATTTAATAACAACGCAGTTCCATTAAAAAAAACTATTTACAAATCGGAAAATGCTAAATTATCATACAAGAAAATTGGGAAAACGGTACCGCGAAATTCTATCATAATGACAGTTGTATTAATTTTTTAATATGGCGGCCAAATTGCCGCAATATTATTGGTTGCTTTGATTCATATGTTTAATTTATTGGCAGTTTACAAAACGCATTTAAATTAATTCAATCAACTAGATGTCATGTTTTCAACAGCATTTGTGTATTAATTCAGGCAGGAAATATGTAGTACGTTGTCGAGCGTATTTACTAACAAAAGTAAATGTTCAAATTAGGAATCGCTAATAATTGAATGTTTCTCATTATGAATAATTGATTTTTACTTCCCACGTAATTTTTAAAAGTAACACGTATTTGAGATTGCATTTGATTAACAGCGAAATGACAAAATCAAATAATTATTGTATTGATATGACTTCGTTTAAACATTTAACAAAACAATTATAGTTATACTTCCATTTTTAATTTAATACATTTTTTGTATTATAAGATTGTTGGTTATAATATTTGTATATAAATATAGTTTTGACCCATTACATATTTTTTCCTGCAGTGAGCAAATCAACTAGAAAATTAAAATATGGATTCATGTGTACTTGGAAACAACATTATAAATAAAAAAAAGTGTAATAAAGTCGGTACTTTATAAAAAGAATTGTCGTGAATCAAAACAAAATACAGAAAAAATAAAGCATTAATTGCACTTTCCAGCAATCTATTTGCAATAAATTAACCTGAAAAAATTCAGGTCGAATTTGAAAATTATTAAAAGCCCATTTAATATGTACACATGTGCCAACACAAACACATTCCTTCTATATATGCACTGTATAGATGGAGTGTGTGTGTGTGCGCTGTGCTACAGACAGACAAAAAAAGTCAAATAATACATAATTTCAAATTTTTAAATCACTGATTTTAACAATGCTTTTTGATACTTTCCCTACTTAACTAAGAGCTTTTTGATCAGTGATTAATGTTTTCGGGTTCGGCTATGGTGCTCACAGATTCAAATCCAAAAGCATCATTATTTGAACATTCAATCAATTTATTTATTTTACATTCAAAAGCATGGATGTATATTATGTCCATGTGCAATCTTTAGTCCCTACTTTTTCAAAGAGAAATTGAGTAATTTAACGAGAAATACTAGTAGAAAATTGTGCTACTTATTGGAAGTCAATATGGTTAAAAGAAAACTTCATTAATGAGTTAAATCATTAACAAACACTCCTTACCCGCATTTAATTCTAGTATCAAAATTTTACTGTAACGACATTTACGTTAATTTAATAATTTGTTAATTTTGCAGCCATCAGCGGAGATGCTGACAAAGAGCTATCTCGTCCAGGCTCAGGGCTTAGCCCTGGCATGGGAAGGATCACGGGTTCAGCCAGTATAGAAACCCTGGTCAGAGTTGGAATAGAGAAGGAACATGGGCTGAGTCCTGACTCTAAAATGGTAGTCTTACATGATTTTGCTCCTTGCGTGGATGATGAACTCGAGGTAAGAAATGTTGTATCAATTTGAATTGTTACAATTTTGTACGATTCCACGTGTTTTGTTACTAACGACCCGGGTTTCACATTTCGGCATCTTCAGGCACTCTATCACACAGATGCAACAGAACTGACGAAACATGTGAAATTGTACAAAATTGTAACATTTCAAATTTGATACTGAAATTCCATCAAGCACCTTCAGTCGATATCATATATGTTGTATTAAAATTTATAAAATTTATTCCGTCAATTGATCTATGTTTGAAAGTGTAATTGCCTACGATGAATTAAATTCCCTCTTACTCATCAGATCCGAAAAATGAAGCTCAGCAATAGGTATTAGTTAATCATTTATCCCGTCTTGTTCTATTGTTATATTGAAGTTATATGTGAAGGTGAGCAATTAAGTAACAAGTTGTTCACGTAAAAATATTTATTAAGATAAACTCACTAAAAGTTTATGGGCTCCACATTACAATCGGACACTAAAAAAAAACATATAAAGGCTTCAAACTTTCAACCTTTCGCCACAGTTCTTTCTAGACTCAAAATAAACATTTCTGTCAGAATTGTTCATTCTATTTTGCAAAGTTAATTTGACTTTACGGCTTAGAATAATTGAATCCCTCAACTGCTTCTCTCTTTGGCCACTCAACATCGGTATGACCTGATTACTTTGCGGATCAATCTTATTGTAGACATTATACATAAAAAAACAACAGAAATATTGAAATGTTGCGCAGTTGTAAATTCAATACATAATTGTATTGAAAATCATGACAATTAGTAACGTCACGTTTGTAAGAGTTATCAAATTGTTGATGCGTGAATCTAATAGTAATTATTTACTACTGCTAATTGAATTTGTATCGCAGAATGATTCCATCACTTGAATATGTGATATCGTTTGCCAATTGGAGCGTGAATGTATGCAGTAACGCAATAAAATGATAAATGTTATGATTTATTACAGTTTTCAATCATGTATCGCAATGTAAAACCATACTACAATAGAACAAATCTCATTGTAAAATAATTTCTCTATTTTCTTAAAAAATATTTCTATGTTTTTAATCCTGTAAGTAACAGACTAAACTCTCTACAGGTAACAATAATAAATTGGTTATATTTAAAAAAGTTTTTCTTTACAGCAAAAGTTTTAAATAAATGTATAAACATATAGTTATATAGTTTTTATACTACAGGTATAGTTTGCTTCGTTGTACCTTCGTTAAAAAAAATTCAATATGCATGCTGTAGACTGGAATTTTTTTTTGAATGAACCACATTTTCATAACTTTTTGTTATATTCATTTATTCAATGAAGTGAAGAAAGAATTGAATATATTTTTTAATTGAAATGATTTTCAATTAAAATCGCCGATGATTAAACCCTTGATACAGTTGATTACAGTTCATTAAAAGTTATTTATCGTAAAGATCAACATAATATCTCACACCTTGCAGCAATGCAATTTATTTAATTCATTTATCAATGAAAGACTTGATGATTTTGCTTTTCTCTTGCGAATATTCCTAATCATTTGAACGTACTTGATATGACCAAAACTTATTCTGATCATTTGATTTTTAATATAAATTCTTTCAACAAGAAATCAACATTTCCATTTGTAAATCAATTATAACTATACTTCAATGTCATTTTAATTCCTAGGTGAAACGTGGGCAGGTTGTAAACATTCTGTACCGTGAAAACGATTGGGTTTATGTGATAGTTGCGGAATCCCGTCAAGAGGGCTTCATTCCTCACTCGTACTGTGCCCCATATTCTCCGCATCTGTTGCCAGACCTTAAGAAGAAACTTCCTAGGGCTGCCGGATCCGCTCCCGATCTTACAGCGCAAGATCATCAGTCACAGTAAGCATAAATACATAAAAAAAAATAGTAGTCTTTCCACCTATATGCCACGGGAACACGCTTGAAATAAATTTACCATTTGAGGACATTAGATGTAAACGCGCCATTGTTTACTTTATCTAATTGTTAAGCATCAATAAATATCGATTCACAACTTTATTTGGTAGAAAACGAAAGTATCGTAGGTTTTATTAACCCTTTGAATGCTTATGTCTCGGCTGATGAGACACTTGATTGCACTGTGTTTATAGTTGACTCATAACTTTAGTATGAGAGTTAACTTTTGTACTACCTAGCCTGATTGTTCCTGATTATATCCATAAGTAAAGTTAACACCAACACTGATTTGTATTTTGAAATATTCAATGATGAACTATTTTTTATGTGATTCAACAAGGTCTGGTCAATAAGGCATAGTAAACTCTATGATAACACAGTTTCTGACAACAAGTTTTTGGATAGCATTAGCGAATTCTCCTAAACAGAACTAATCTCCGATGTCACACTATAAATATTAAATCTAACTCCTGAACCACATTTGCATTTTTGTACACTTGCATCACAGCTAATATGTTCAAAACTCTTAATTGATAAATACCAACCCAGGTTTCAGATTGAGTTTTAATTGTTTTCACTTATTTGTTAATAATACATTTGACAGCCAACTACCTCAAAATTAAATTGACAAATGATTTTTTGCTAAATGAAATGAAAATGTTCATGTTTAAGAATTTGAATATCTCATAGATGAGTTATATATATCACATATTAAATATTTTTGAGTAATAATCAGCAACTTTCAGGGGCTGCGGTGAAACAAGGTCAGAGGCAGGCAGCGAAAGTGACGGCTGCCCGTTCAGCAAAGCACCTTCGGGTCGATGCATTGTACTCTATACCTTCCAAGCTAGAGATGAAAACGATGTCCCTGTAGAAAGAGGAGAATTTGTGACTGGTAAGTCTATTTATATGGTATATATAATGATAATTCAAAATAGACTTTTCTGAAAATCAATTGTGCTAAAGCATTTTGTATATAATCACAAAAATAATCTTAGCATTTAAATTGCCATGAAAAACCAAAAGATCTGAGAAATATTTGAGACACAATCGAATGCTATTTAGTGACTTGACAAATAAAATTTAATTATCCACGCTTAATATAACATAAGAAACGATTCCTTATAAAAATATAACATTTGTGTTTACTATACACCCACAATCAAAATCAGTAATAGGTTTTAAAAAGAAATGTTCAGCTGCCTCCAAATATCTACCCAAAAAACTGCATGATCAAATTGATTCATGTATAACTGATTTAAATAAAACTACAATTCTGATGATATTCTCCATGAAAAGTCCATATTGGTTCATATGGTTTGAAATATATGTAGATTAACATAATCATTTTTTTTATTTGTTACAGTTTTGAATAGAGAAGATCCTGATTGGTTTTGGGTGGTGAGAAGTAATGGACAAGAGGGATTTATACCGTCCGGGTTTGTTTATCCCGCTGACAATGTTATTCAAGGTACACTAATTCTATATATATATTCATGACATAACCCGTCTATTGCTTTGTTATAAATTCTGACGCTAAAACCTTCAATTTTTAAATTAAATTTTAATCAAAAAGTTGTCAAGGTATTATTGTAAACTTTTATGCTATTGATTTTTAACCCTATATTAAACATTCTTCTTAAAAATTGAATTCTGTATCGGTAATATGAGATACCTTTCACAGCAGCTGTCCAGGTGACCAATGTACTGCCTAGACAAAAAAACCATTTATTTGACTTTACCGCTAATCATAATCAAGGCGCTAATCAAAGTAATCTAGAAAATTTAGTCATATGGGACATTTGCTCAAAATTTTACAAGAATTGCTTTAGATTGTAAACAAAAAAACGCCCAATTAAAAATTGAAAGCATCTATTCATAACAAAGCCCAGAATCACTTGATGCCTAAGGTAAAAGTCCTATCATTATACCGATGTCAGCTATAATTCCATATATTGTCTGTCTCTTTGATAATGTATAATTCCGATTTCTATAATTGTATAATAGAAACTGGTATTTAGAAATGATATTTCAAAGCATTATAGATGTATATTTACACATGCATGTGCTATTTTACCAAGTCATACAAATTGTCAAGCCGAAAACAATTCAAATGTGTATGTTGACAGATGAAGTGCAGTATTTTCTAATATATAAATGAAATGATATTATTTCCAGGAAGTGTTGAAGCAGTAGCAGCGGCGGCTGCAACGAGCCCTGCTGCAGCGCCGGCACCTTTACCAGATCCAGATCCTCGATATCACGGAACTGAACTTGTTATGTTATACGATTATAAAGTAAGTAGCTACATTTTTTTATAATAATTTGTAAATATTATGTATGGTCCATTTTTAAGAATGAAGATATATTTTGCAATACGAGTATTTGGAACCAATCATCTCTAGTATGAGTATAGATTTATTGATTGAATTGGCATTCACTTGGTAGAACTCCATTATAACACGGTGAAAAAAATAGCAATGTACTTTAGTTCTACAAAATCATTTTTTTAAATATAGTTGATAGCTATTTCGGCTCATGCCATTGTCAGACCTATTCTGAACTAAGTTCTGACGATGGCGTAAGCCAAAATAGCTATCAACTATATTTCAAAAAATAGTTTTGTAGAACTAAAATACATTGCTATTTTTTGCACTGTGGAGTATAGATTTACTTGTATGATGACGAGCAAGAGATCTAGAGCAAGGGAAGTCAACCTGGTCCCTACCACCCACTAGTGGGCGTTCCAGCTTCCATAGTGAGCGTTAAGGGGCTTAAAAATATAGAGTACACATAATTTATTATTTTATAAATCTCCATTACTTTAGAACTGGTGGGCGATTAAAAAATTTTACTACTAACATATATACAAAAGTGGGCAGTGAGTATAAAAAGGTTGACAATCCCTCATCTAGAGCCATTCTTGATATTGTTGTTGAATAATTATTCAGATACTACACTACTACACAAGTGAATGATTTTTGGCTGCCACCTTATTTTTATTATTGTTTCAAATGAACAATATATTGTAGTTTTGTAAAAAGGTTAATATTTCAAAATAAATTAGTAGAGCATGAAAAATCGTTGCAGCTCAACCCCTTCCCCATACAATAATTATTGGAAAGTGATTTCGACTTATTTAATTTACATTTTTAAATATATGAAATATTTTTGTATGCTCAAAAATTCACCTCCTCATTAAGACGTTAGTACAAAATCAACCACTTACAATTCTGTCATCCTATCCAGGCGCAAGCACCGGATGATTTATCGGTGAGACGCGGTGAGTGGGTGTACGCCGACCTGCTCCATCAGACGGTGGAGGGTTGGCTGTGGGCGCACGCTCCCAAGACGCGGAGGTACGGATTCATTCCCAAAGCATATGCCAGGCCTCCGGCGACTACAAGTCTGTGATGAATGAAGAATATCACTAAATGCATTACATAATATATATATATATATCTATTAATCTCTCCAAATCTTCTTTTCTTCTTTCAATATTACATTTATAATGTAATAGTCAAAATATTCAGCAAAACACGGTTATTTTCTACCGTATATGATAATTATTATCCAATCTCTCTATGGTTGTTCTTTTGATGAGTTAGTTACAAACAGTTCTTCTGGTAAAACACTTTTAGTTGAAATAAACTTCCTTAGAATTCTATAGGCACTATATCGGAACGCAAAAACAAAAGAAATATTTTTTCTTGCAAATTCAACAACTTTACTTTTATTTTATTTATACTTCAAAATCACGGATTGCAAAATAAACATGGAAAGAAAAATAAATAGCACCACTAGTGATAAACTAAAATTTTTAATTGAAAATATAAAAAAAAAAAAATATTAACATAAATAAATCAGAAATAAATAATAACTCAAACTAGGCTTTTTTGTACATTTGATATCAAATCTAACTATTTTAATTAACGCTTACTTTTTTCGTGAACCCCAATCAATATCTTGAAATGAATTACGAAATAAACATTCATATTTGTAACATGAAAATAAATTGTCATGAATTTAATGCAAGAGCTTATTTTCCAATGCCTCTTCGGTGTCTTCATTAAGTGACGAATAAATTTTAAATATTTTTTTTTCACAGCTCATACATTCGATTTGACAGATCATAAAACGATTTATGCTGTAAATGTAACAGAAATGGCTTGTAAGAAAACAGCATTTTGGAAAACTTATGGAAAAATTCTGTGCTAGTGAAAGTATTTCCGTGTTAAATATATTCTTTGGTACTTGAATCAACTGAGGCATTTTGTAATTCTAGCGAAATTTCAAATTGAATAACATTGGAATCGACTCTTTGAGATGTGTCACCACACAGTTGCAACCGAGTATTGTTTCTTCAATTATCTTCAGCTTTAAAATATTTGCAAAATTAAAGAGGAAAATGTTTCAAATGATTCAATTCAAAAACCAACTGCATTCATATTTCTAATGTAGATTTTTGCCATTCGTGGGTATACATTGGTTTTGTACAACTATTAAGTGGAAGATGTAAAATAATATTTCTTCAGTTCGTTTTGATGAAAACTTTATTTGATCTTTTTATTCATGCTTCAAGAAAACATACAAACAAATAATGTGAAGCATAATAGTTGATTTCTATTCAATAAAAATCTCAGGTGAAATTGGAAATGAAAAAATGTAGATAATTGACAAAGTTGTTCTAAGGGCTTATTTTCAATATATGGCATGCATATAGCAGTAAAATAAATAATTTACTCTGTCATGTAGGCTTCAGTATTGTCATTTCCCAGGATTACACAAAACAGAGGATTCTGCAAGGAAATAGTAACTTCTCTAAAACACATAGTTATGATGTTTTAAATTTTGTTTGTTTATTTCTGTGCCAATACGTGAGGGGTCAACCGAGTGGGGGCATATATTTGAATGATACAATTTGTAATATTGTGTTTCTCTTGTTAGTTTCATATTGAATGTAATGTTTTTATGGATGGAAAAGCAATCTGACTGATTTGATGCGAATGTAGTGAAGACGAATTAATTTTAATCTAATATTTATATTATATAAAATGTTGATTAATAAAAATGTGCAGGGAAAACTTTGCATATTTTCTTGGGTTACTGACAAAATCCTACACTTTGTCTACTATTTACTACTACTACAGCTATTCTGTTGGGCGATTGATGTCAAATTTTAGTCAATTGTTATTTACAATAATACAACTAATGAGTAACAAAGCAATAAATGTTCACTTGATGAAATCTTCAAAAAGAAATTTAACACTAATACCGCATAGAACTGACAAACATGAACAAATTATTGCTGTCTAATGATATAGTACTGATAACCCATTTTGGTACTTTTATCACTTAATGAATAGAAATTTCAGCAATTATTACCGTTTTGCAATATTTCACCCCCTTGATAAAGGCCTTATAAAAATAGTGCACATTTTGTTAATACTGCCGAATCATGAGCAAACTAACTGATTATTGACCCAAATAATAGTCGGAAATGAGTAATTGAAAAATATATTCACTACCCGAATCTCAATCGTGTTTACCCACCTGAACTCAGCCTCTGATTTCATTGCACAATAGTACGCATGTAAGTGTACAAAAAATAAAAGGTTATGGAATATAGAAGAGTTTTTTTGAGTGAAGACCACCGTAACACACATATGAACATATGAAACGTCCGGTTATTGGTACAAGCGAGTTTTCATTGCCTTGAGCAATTTTTTTTTTGTTGTCTAAAAGCAAAAAGATACTTATAAACTGCCGGTTGGAAAATTGTTGTAAATCAATAGCTATGTATAGTTTTACCTGTGCAGCCATTTTTAATATTAGCTATTGCTTATTTTTATATGATTTATACTTTTATAAAATAAAAATTTTGATCAAATTCACTGCATTTTTATCTTCAATACAATTGTATTAAGTAACTCCTCAAACCCCACACTCCTGCTACCGCATTAAGATTATGAATCGTATTTTTAATCCACTTTTATTTTATTAATGATATAATAAAAGACCTGCTGCTGAGTAGTCAAAACTGTCACTTTTCGTTGAGTTTTGAATCCCAGTACAGACACTTTCGTAAATTGGTTTTCCAGTAGATTTTCATTACCCATTTTTACATATGAAAATATCTTCCTGAAATTTGAAATGGTCAACTTAAATTGTAATCTGACCATTCTATCTACCGGAAATAAAATTTTGTTAAAACGGATCTTGATTACAATTCTTTATTGAAAGAAAATATTTACACAAATAAAATGTCTGCACTAGTTATAAAATAGTTTTAAACTAAAAGAGTAGAGAAAAATAATCATTCTAAGGGGTTGTCTTCATATTCTTTCAGGAGTTTTTCTCTCGCGGCGATAAGAGCAGCTTTGTATTCCTTCATTTTCTCCGCTTTGATTTCTTCACATTGTATATCAGTCAACTTCACCAATGCCTGTTTCCTAGTAACCCGATTTTTATCTCTGAAAATATCATAAGATAATATAATATCAGTCACAATCAAACATAACTATCGTAAAATTATTTTGATATTGTTGCCACTAATTGAATTTTTTTAAGAAAGACTTTCTGAGTGTTCATACATTTCTAGCATTTATGAAGCAGGGTTGATATCCAAGTGAAATTTTTTGTGTCATCTAAACTCCACATTAAAATTAAATTTAATATAAATTGGCACTTATTTCAGCCAATCGACTACAAATGCAACAACTCTTTGAAATGGCTGATTGCAGGGCACTTATAAAAGATACTCAAGAAGGGTGTTAGTATCAAAACTATCAAACACAAACTAAATTTGTGTTTAAATATAAATAGACTTCACTTGTCACTCTTCAATATTCAAAAGCATGATATTTATGAAACCGGTTCTGATCATAAAATATATTATAGAAATAGTTCTAAAAATGTATTTATATTATTTAAAATACAGAGGAACTCCGATCAACTGTTATCGCATAATACGTTTTCCCGAATGGATCGTTCATTTTTTATAGTCCCGTCAAACACCCATAACAACAACGTTAAATAATCCCACATTAATTGCTTTCCCTGAATTATCGATTTCCTCGAACTATCGTCTAAATCGTAGGTTCCCAACCTAGGGGGCGCCAACTTATACGGTCAACTAAAAAAAGGTTTTTTTTGCTTTTTTTTTTATATGTGGGGTCGTGGGTCACATGGATTTTATGAAAAGGAGTCGCCACCCGAAAAAGGTTGGGAGACTATGATCTAAATATTATGGTCCATCTTAAATATTATCCTCAATGACCAGTTTTGGTAAATAAATCTTTCTATCCAATACAATTTGTGAGTTTGAAGATTTTAAATTTTACGTATTAACCAAAGAACTTATATAAAACTCTCACATCTTTCCCGCATTTTTCCTTTGTTTTCAGACTCCCTTTAAAAACTTGGAATCAAGGATTCACTGTAGTCAGATTTGTTCTGATTATCTTCTTGTTTGTTTAACACTAACACAATCAAAAATTTTGTTTTATGATTTGGTGTGGTAAATTTGCAATCATTTATAAAATGATATTATTTTACGTATTTAAGTCTACGATAGTAAGTAAATAAAAAGGTTCATTAAAAATAAATTGTTTTTCTTCATAATTTTTTATATGAGTAACTCACTTGGGTAATGGTTTGAACCTAATATTGAGTGTTTCCAGCAGCCACTCAAATCTTTTATAATCCCATCTTCGCATATGCTTCAAAAATTTGTTTCTTCTCTCGATCAGCTCCTTCAACAGTACCTATAAATAAAAAAAAAGAAAATTTTAAATATGTATATTAAATATTTAATACTGATATTTCATCAAGCATCCTCAATCTATTTCAAATTAAAATATGTCACACAACCAACTGATGAATTGATTGTACTCTTACTTTGCTGTAATTTTTTTTATTATGTTTATATGTCCAAATGTTTATGAGAACAACAAATGAATTCTTAATTCTTTTTTTTCATATGTTAAAAATAGTTTGTTTATTCAAACCATGGTAGTGTTGCCATGGTGAGACTAAGTAGATTTACCTTTCGCTTTGGATCATGTCGGAATTCATCTATGTATACTTGTTGGTATCTTATTTTGGCAGTCATAACGGCGACTAGAAAATATTTAAAAATCATTTATTAGCTAAAAGATAAATTGCTACCAATTATTTATAATCACCCAACAAGCTTGGTATGCACAGCATGTGTAGCAAATGAAACATTTCAAAAAAAAATTTCAGCGTGAAATGAAACATCAAATAACTTTCAGTAATTGAAAAATCAATTATGGTGCCAAATACTCTAATAAATCTGGACTTTGGACTTGAGTTGATATATCAACTATCACCAAGGATTCTTAACGAACAAACTAATATATGTCAATCGCCATTGCTTAATCCACTACGGGGGGCCGTTTTGTTTCCATAATGGACCATTTCCGTGCCATATGTAAACTTATTGATATAGCCACCTTTTTAGTTTCATTTACAATTTTTAGTTTTATTGCGAGCAAGAAACAAGCTAGGTCGTTAAAACAGGAGAGATGTATTGTCTACCTATTCTATACAGCTATATATAGATAAGCGAATGTTCGTTTAAGCATAGTTCTGACGATGGCGTGCGCCGAAATAGCTATCAACTATATCTTAAAAAATAATAATTTTGTAGAACTAAAATACATTGCTATTTTTTTCACCATGTTATAATGGAGTTCTACCAAGTGAATGGCAATTCAATTAATATATGTATGAAGTTACCCACGTTGTCATTACAGGCTGTATTCTGGCATTTATTGTTAGTTGTTTTAAAGTGATATTCATAGGCATATGTCACGTAATTTAAGCCCCCTAAGGGTTCAATTGTAATGTAAAAATGCATACATGACCGGAAAAAGATCAATGTATATTACATAGCCGGTAACTAAAATAAAAACTTCTTCGTCTAAGTGTTCCATTATTAATGAACAGCATGGATTTAGAGAGCCGTTAGATCAACCGATACAAACTCGATGGTGTTCAAGGATTATGTATAGAAGGCATCGGATAAAGGCCTGCAAGTTGACTGTTCCTACAGTGATTTCTAGAAGGTATTTGACAGTCAATCATGACATACTTTTGGAAAAGTTCCAACTGAAGGTTTGTCAGATAACTTTGTTAAACTGTTTGGAATTTATTTTAGGAACTTGGCTCTTTGAATTTTATCCATTCTGCAGGTATTCTGGTGTTCCACAAGGTTCGAACTTGGAGCCATTGCTGTTTACTATATTTGTAAATAACATAGTAAACATCATAATAAATGCTAAATTCTTGTTATTCGCTGATGATTTGAAACTGTTGTAAGTTATCACCATTTGTAATTGTCCACCAATCTGATATATAATAGTCAATATGTTGAGTTCATGTGAATACTATTTTTTTTAATTTATTCAAGTAGATTTTTCATGAGCTGTTGCTTGGTTGACTTTCTTCCTATCCTGATTTTTTGCTTTGTTGTTAATTTTCTTTAATTTCCAACATTGAATGTTTAAATATTTGATGTTGCAAAAGCAATAAACTTATAATTTGTAATGCGCATTTACCAAATAAATAAATTATCTATTTTTTTTTCTTCTAATAATCGCTGATTTTTCACAACTCACTTTTTACTTCCATTGATGAAATATCATATTCATGTCTACGGACTTTATCGCTCAACTCTTTGATCAGAATTTGAAGATGTGAACTTTTTCCTAAATGATTAACTGTGAATAGAGACTTGACGATATCACTCGCCCTGAAACAAAAACACAAATGATATTATTTTATAAAGCATAAATATATGTTGACACATGATTACAAAAGCTACATATATTCCTCTAAAATTTGAATTGTTGAAACTTTGCACAATTCTACTTTCACTTATAGCTACTTTTTCTTAGTACATGAGTAGTAGTTTTCTTTTTACATATGAATTTCACACAAATTATCAATTTCCTTTATTCTTTTAAATACTAACAAGGTGACTTAACACATGGCTTACAGCTATATTTTGAAAAAGCCTGAGTTGTTGCGGGTGATAAATAATCAAGACATAGGAAGAGCTCTGCACTAATTAATCGACCTAAATTACACCAATATACTTCAAAATACTTCAAACTGTGGGGAGCATTCGGGTGTGTAAAAAGTTCTTTTTGTTGTTGTTGTTTAACTCGATCAGTGCGTACGACACGGCTCCCGTGTCCATGCCTGAATTGTAGACCCGCGTCGGTCACGGGAACCGTGTTTTCAATATAGCAAAAGATCTTTTATTATTAGTAAGTACCTGCCACTGTTGAGACGTTACGGGACATTTCTTTGGAACCATCACATAAAGGCTCACTCACACTATTCATTTTACCGAAATAATTACATCAAATGATTTGCTATAGTTTGTGGAAATATTTTTGACAGATGTAAATTGGTTTTGTTTTATCACTGTTTCTTATAATTTTGTGAAATATATATTTTTATTAACGTGTACATACTTTTTTTTCTAAGCACCGCGAACCTATTTTTTTACAATTCTATAAATTTCGTTTTACGTTTAGTGCACATGTGTTTCAATATTTTTGCAATTTTCAAAAAAAACTACCAATTCAACTTGACCACCAAACAATGAAAAGTTTCGTTGTTCAATTGTCCCGATTGCCCAAATAAACCTGGCTTGTGCTTAGAACTCTGTTTTCGACTAAATCACGAATAAATATGAATATAACATTCAAATGTAATTTCAAAGTAATATCATATATTTATCGTAGTGTATTGTGAAAGTGTAAATTACGTTTCAACTGCTTTTATATCATAGTGTATTTTTCCCATAATAAAAATTATTATCAACGACACTTGAAGGTGAATAAATCATTGTAAATCAAAACTTGGAGTAAAAAAGGAAGGATAAAATTCCCTTCAAAATAAAATAAAAAAAGATAAACCAAAAATGTGTTAGTGTGAATTTGCCTTCAGGGTATTACAGATGGCGCAACATCAATAAATGCTGCAAATGTTTCGAAATCTGATGGGTAAACAATGCCAGTACATGTGCAGCACAAATGTTTTTTTGTGTAAATGACCTTTAAGGCGAAATTCGGAGAAATATAATAACTATCCCTAATATTTTACAAACTTTATGGCTTCAAAAAATGGGTATTTTTCAGGCCCTCTGTGAAACAGTGCAATATGTTTACGCAGCCAACGTGTTAAATAAACATGATTATATATAACGGGAAATATATATTTAGATGATGTGACTCAACTGTTTTCATAATATACAGTAAAACTTTTTATCATAAGTATCTTAGGCTTTGAGCCATAGCCATTATTTATTTTTTTGATAACGTCAATTTTGTTGAGAATATTTTTAAACATTTAAAATAATCTTAGCAGATGTCCCATTCTGAGCATGGTGCACCCTGAGATCAAGCTTCAAGCCATAACATACACGAGATTATTATAAGAAAATGAATTTGACTGAAATTTTTTGTGAAGTAATCAATTATATTTTGAATTGGGTTTTGAGTTGAAATTAATAAAAATTCAAACAAAAAAACAAATCGCAAAAGCATCACAGTACTATAAACAGTAAATAAATTCAAATACACATTGAAATATCAATAAAACACAGTATTAAAAATCTCTAATGTCTCAAAAACATATTATATAACAATAGTTCACAAATCACGTATCAATCAAGTATTTATTATAATAAAGTTTCATACACTTTATGTAATATTACACAATAGCGCTCATAAGTATATGAAAAATGGCTTAACAAGCACTGCGAAAAGTAAGAGGGTGCGGAAAATTTTGAAATCGGATCGGAAGGATCGATAATCGAAGTTTTGCATTTGACTACATCTCACAGCCACACAGCAAAGGAAATCCAGCAAGAAATAAGGAGTTTGACATGCGTTTTTTTATATACAAAGTTGAAATGCACAAATTTGTGCACACCGCAGGTGTCGCAGCTGTACAAGTTTCTAAAACGCACAAAATTGTGTATGAGTTAAAACTCGTTATAAAAATTCTTGCGGGACTGCATTACTTAAAGTTTGAGTCATTTTCGAGAAGGAAAATAATTGCGTGGTGTTAAACATACTTAGCAAAATATGTAAGTGATAAAGATAAAGGATTAATTGGTTGACAACATAACCTCAAATTATCACAAAAAAAGTCTATACACTAAATTAATTTATAAAAACATTTGTATACTAAGTTAATTTGAAAAACAACGTAAACTAAGTTAATTTAATAGAGATAGATAAAAGACAGAATGCGATAAAACCAATCTTACTTTTGATACTCGGGCAAAGATTCGATTTCGGGTAGAACTTCATTCTTTTTGATGTTGCGGGCCGGAGATAAATCTCCACTTCTCTCAGATGAAAGGCAGGATGGAACCCGTGGCTTCACCCATTTTATATTTGCACGGACAGCATAATTGCGCGTCGATGTAATAGATAAATTTATGAATTTCTTCAACATTATTGAATATCTAACCGATTGACAGATGTGAGCATAGACAAGAGCACATTATATGTCTATGGTTATAGAGTGATTACTATTTATAAATTTGTGAATTCAAAAATATTTCACGGTAATCCAAATTCTTTATTTTATTAGGCGCCCTAAAAAATAATCAAAGCGAAAAAGCTTTGAACAAATATTTTTTTCACTCATATGTAGAAGTGAACACTGACATGTTCCATTAAATAATTTAATGTTCTAGAACTTCTTTTATTGTTCTTTGAGCGTATTTGCAGTGCTTTTTTTCTCTTTCCAGAAATGAATTTTCGAACCATCGATGAATGAATTTTTTTAAATATATTGTATAATAGATACTTAATTGATTCGTATATTTGATTCGCATTTTTCACTATAGAAAAATCAATATTTATCATTGTAATAAAACCAATTTTATTGTTTTCAGTTCTTTATTACAGCAAACATTTATTTTTATAAAATTATCAAAACAACAAATACTTGCAGTTTTATATCTGCTCTTACTTCAGTAATTTTTTAAACTCAAAACAATGTTTAGAGAACTCATCAAATACTCCTCTAAGATATATATATATATAGTAAAGATCATTTAGGAGTTAACAGGGAAGAATAATGATGAAATTTATGCAATACCAAATAAAGTCAAAGATGTTTATTAAAATAATACAAAAAAAATTTAGATCTAAGCTAAGCAGAATATTTAAAATTTTCAACAGTGATATGATCACTCCGTTTGGATAAATTGATGATAATGAAATAAAATTATTTATTTTAATTTTGTGATATTACAAAAGTTCTCTTTGTCATAAAAAAGCTATTTAGAATAACATCTCAGAGGTTTGAAGTTTTTTACCAATATAATGCTTTTTCTTTATTCTTAGCGCTTTGGACGCCATCTTCAAATTTTTATTTTTTTATGAAATTGTAACAATACACACACGGAAAATCATTAAATTCATTATTTTTATAAGTTTTTATCGAAAAGATAAAAAATTTATAAGGTTGACAGCTTTTCTGGCATAACTAGATAGTTACTAGCAACTAAAATACATTGCTACTTTTTCTCCGTCTTATAGTGCTTAAGTTCTACTAAGTAAATGTCTATTATTATTAGTCTATTTCATACATATACATAAATGACCATTTCGAAAATTTACAAATCTATTTTTATCTAAAATATTATTTATTTACCCTTACTTACCCTTAAAATATTTATTTAAAAAATATATTATATTAAGGGTAAGAGGAGCCTTAAAAATTGTTTTCAAAAGTTCATGGGCATGTATTTAGAGATGCTCAGAAAAACAAATTTATATTTTTAAATACATCATAAATTACAAAATTAAAAAAATAAAGGTTGAAAAAAGCCAATTTCAAACTTAATAAAAGTTTTGAATACTTAAGAATGTAATAAATTTTGTTGTTGACATAAATACCGTACAACACAAACACACTTTATTATATGTCGTGATTTTTCTGTTGACATTTGATTTCATACAAAATATCATTGCTATCAAACAGATTATTTTTTTCAGCCTTTTTTGCCACTATATTCACACACAACTTGGCAAAACACTCGGATATATCTAAAATAGTATTTTAAGATACCATCTTCAGATCGTTAGAATAATGTTAATATATATATTGGACTTTACTCTAATGATCTCAATTTTAAAACCGCGAATAATCATGAATTCTCTAAGATAATAAATAATTACATATAATGGTCTACTATAGCGTAGATTGTTCACTATCGAATAAAAATGCTAGATAATATGATTTTGAAGCATAATAATATTTGATTTGAGGTTCCAAGATTTATAATTTTAAAATTGAAGTCAAAATGACATTCGAGGCTACTTGTCATAAACAATATGTGAAAAAATTTCAGAGGTCATGGGATTTACAAGCGACAAAATGTGAAAGGTTTTGTGTGGAAATTTTAGTCCTTTGTCGATAGATGATATATTGATTAAATTTAATGAATTGTCTGTGGTAAGAGATTCCTGTTGAAAATTACACATTTACAGGGAAGTCGATTTTAATACATAAAAAATAGTGCTTCTCTGGACTCATTCAATTTTTATTTCAGAAAAAACGTAAAAAAATATCCTCGACTCATCAGCATAGGTAGGCTGGTTATATTTTGGGAGAAAAAAAGAGCTGTGTACAAGATACCTTTAGAGAAATCTCAGGAATGATCAGGGATATGAATATGGTTATTCAACCGTTTCAATATCGCGAGGATATATGTGTCCTCTAGGCGGGGACGACGCGAATACCATAGGCCCTACAGCTTTCATAAAAAAGTTAAAGTTATGGAAATCCAATTTAAAAAAGAATGAGTTGAATATGTTTTCACTTTCAAAAAATTTCTGGGCCACACCCAATATTGAGGCAAGTAAAAATCTATTTCTCGAACACTTGGATGGTTTAGTGGTTTATTTTTCCAATTATTTTAAAGACCTTGATTTCTCAAAGTTTATGTGGGTACAGAATCCATTCAACTACAATGAAGAAGACGAATTTGAACTGAAAACTATTGAAACAGAAAAAATTGATAGAATTATCATGTGATAGCTCACTAAAACAAAAGTTTCAAAATAAAACTATGATTCAATTTTGGATGAATCTCAGTGGAGAGTACGAATTATTGTATTGCAAAGCAATGGAAGTGCTTCTACCATTTGTAACATCGTATTTATGCGAAACAGGCTTTTCAGCACTGGCTGCGATGAAAACGAAATATCGAGCCAGATTAATAGTCAAAAAGGAGCTACGAGTGGCACTCTCCACACTGCCCCCAAGATTTGAAAAACTTTGTGCCAATAAACAGCAACATCCTTCGCATTAAATTATCATACGTTAGATTGATTAGTAATTTAATATAAAAATAAATGTATGTACATACATTTTTGTATTTGGTTAGGTTTAGCTAAAAATTACAAAACCTTGTTATTGTTCTGGTAATTGTATGGAATTATAATAATTTTTTTTTGAAAATAAAGTTATTATTATTTAAAACGTGTCTATATCAGTATATCTATTTAAAAGAAGATAGAGGGAGGCACGAAAAAAAAATTTTTTTTTTAGGGAGGCGCGGTAGCATAAAGTTTGGAAACCGCTGCCATAGGGACATATGTGTCCACAGACTTTTAAAAATACGTATAAAATATTCCAATTGGAAATATCGTGTTACTTTTTCACATATTGCTAGGGGCATCTATCTATTATCATGGAAAAAAAAATTGTATCATTCCTGTCAATAAATATTACCGAAAAATCAAATTCAATAGAAGTTGACGTATAGAGGTGCCACTTTCGGAGTAATCCATACAATTGAAGCGTAAATAATGCAAGTCTAAATGTGTCCCTTGGCCAACTTTCGACATTTGGGTCTTTTGTTTTGAATTTATACCTGAACTCTGGCTTGTGCCAGCTTGTGACGGCCCTGAATTTTTCTTTTTTCACTCACAATTATTTCAGTTGTCAATATCCTGTCCCTATTATTCAATTTTAATTATTCTGACTACTATTTACTTTTAATCAATGTTTTATAAAATATTATCAATGCTAGTGACAACCCTTAAAAAAAAATTGAAATTTCGACACTTTGATATTAAAAATTCAAACAATATATGTTGATTTATAAATAAAACAATAGTTATATATTATTCATAAATTTGATGAGTTTTTTTTTTAAATAAAAGAAAAGGTAAAAAATTACATAGTGCAAAAATAATTTATTGCCCCCTCCCGAGTTGCAGTAACTCAGCATTTAAATAATAATAATAATTTGAAAGATCATGATTAATAATTAAACCACTTTTTTTAAACAGAATTGATTGACATATGCAATATGCATAATTATGCAATTATTGCATTGTGGTATGCTTTCAGATAACCCAGCTGAGATTGAGATTCCAGATCCGCCAATTGCTTTACTACAGGTGCCATCTGTGTGACGTGGTCCTAAGCAGAGAAATAATAAGAAAGTATATTAGAAAAGAAAATTCCATTCATCATTATCTCATTCAAGAGCTAAGAATTATAAATATCAATTTTTACAATACAGGTATTGCTATTACAATAGTCTGAAGATCCTTCGAAAAGAGGCATAACTAATTTCATACCAAGTAAAACAATCAGTGGCACTTTATTCTTTTGTAAAGACAACAAAAAAAGATATTTACTTTGTAACCAGATCCTGTATTGAGTCTCTTCTCTCCATAGACAACCTTTCCATCAAACTCATTGCACGGCACCTTGATGTCTTTCTCCACTTGCTGTATGGTGACATTTAAATGTTCCTCTATCTCTCCAAGATATCGAGGTTCATTGTACCACATGCAGCAGCCTTTGATATCAGTGAGCTGTGTATTCCAACAGTTTTTGCCTCTTGATGAACACCATTCACCATGATACCATACCTGAAAAAAAATATTTAGAATAATTGTTGTAGTAAATAGGTTAGGCCTGATACTACATTGTAATTGATCCAATATACCTAAAGTTTTTTACATATTATGTCATTATAAATTTATTTGGAAAAAATTACATTGCGCTTTATACTAAAGCTTGGTATGTATCTTGTAAGTAAGTTCAACAATGACTTACATTTAATCTAAGATTTTATTAACGTAGATGTTAAAAGTAACAACAGACACTATTCTTTAAGAAATATTTACACATTTTTTTTTAATGCCTGAAGTTTTTACTTCAAGATATTATTAGAAATATTTTGAAGGTGTGGATTGAACTTTATAAAATAAAATAAATTTTCATTGTGAGCATTTTCTGTGTCATAACACATCATGCGGAAAAAAGATTGCCAGAATTTGAAAACTTCAAATACCATAACATCCCATAAAAAGATTATACCAAACACTAAGCTTCACTAAAATGTCTTTCAACATTTTTTTTAAAACGTGAGCATTTACAATATAAAAACTTATCTGACGCAAAATTATTTCTACATCTATTATGAAATATGTATATATATTATGAAATTATATATAAAAATCATTTGTATGTACAAAATTCTTCGAAATACATTCTCTTCTACACTGTCATTAATTTATCATCGCTCAGTTTAACTGTTAATGAGGCCATAACAAATGCAGGTATAAACCAAGAGAACCTAAAATATTATACTAGAAATAAAATTCAAATATTAATTTATAATGCCTACATAAATAAGTTGTTTACAAAATTATTTTAATAATAAAGAAAAATATATAAACAGATGGAAAATAAAAATAGTTTTTGTACCATAAGATACGAAGGCATTAATGATGAATTTAAATGATACCTTTTCAGGAACACTGGCTACGAGACTAATTGCAAGACCCATTCTTTCAGCACGTCCAACACGACCAATTCTATGTACGTAATTTGACTTTTCATCAGGTAATGTGACGTTTATTGCTACAAAAAAAAAATAAACATTAATTTATGTTTTATGGGTGTTTGACGAAATTCAAATGTAAAATTTGAGCAACTTCAAATATTTCATCACTTACAACCCAGGTTTCACCTTTCAGCATTGTCAGGAAATTTATCCCATGGATGCAATAGAACTGACACACAATAAATAGTTTGCATCGGTTACATACACGAGGAATTAATTACAAAGGAAAAAACACAGACGCTAACGCTAGGATGAAAATATCTATCTGGAACATCTTAAATAACTATTGATTTGATTGAAATGACATTCAATTTGCATGTGATAAATCTATTGTTAGAAGTATTGAGTAGTAGCAAAAGTATTCTAGTTTGGGTTTCTGATTAACTTGGGTTGTGAGTACTCACTGAATGGCAGTCCTGTAATATCTAGACCTCTGGCGGCCACATCAGTACAGATGAGAAACTGTGCTCGACCATCCTTGAACTTCTGAAGGTTCTCTTTACGCTCTTGAGGCCTACGGTCACCGTGGAGACAAACGCACGTCTGGCCCCCCAAATTTTGTGCAAGGTACTTTTCCAAATTATCACAGTCAGTTTTTGTGCGGCAGAATATGATGCATCTGGAATGTCAAAAAGTGAGCCATTGTTTTGCTAGATTTCATATTTCTTATTAGGTAGTTCGACCATTTTTTTTCGTCACTTTAACGTCAGTTTGTCAACGGTCGCTGTTGAGTTAGCATGTCGTGATTGGTATCATTTTAAATCTCTACTAGGACTCTTTCTATTTTGACGTTTTTTTTATTCATTTTATTGCCGCTGTAGAAAAATGCAGAAGCCTGAAATCGAAGAAACACATTTGTGCCATATCATGCTGTTTTTGTTTGATAAGAGATTGAAATCCAAAGAAGCCACGCAGACCATTTGCGATGTTTATGGGGACATCGTGAAGCTCGAAAGTGCTCTAGATGGTTAAAAAAAATTAAAAGTGGTGATAGGAAGTTAACTGACAAACCAAAAAGTGGAAACCTAAAAAATCGATGATGACACCCAGAATTCGTTGGTAGAATCCGATCCGCGCAAAACAATTGAGGAATTGTCACATGAACTTGGTTCCCCGAAGACAGCGGTATATGATCATTTGAAAAGGCTCAGAAAAAAAAACAGGCAGGGAATTTGGGTGCTGCACCAACTTTCTCCAACAGCCTTGGATAAACGAGTAACCATTTGTGCTTCTCGATTGTCCAGACACGAAACGGATCCATTTCTCAGAAGAATCATTACAGGGAGATAGAAGTGGGTCTTGTACAGTAATTCAAGAAGAAAAAAACAATGGTTATTGGCAAAGCAGGTACCTTTATCTACTGCTCGGCCAACATTGACTAAAAAGGGTTCTCCTTTGTGTTTGCTGGGATGTTAAAGGAATAATTCACTATGAACTATTAAAACCTGGCTAAACCGTTACTGCAGAAGTTTATTGTTCCCAATTAGAACGTTTAAAAGAGCAATTGCTCAAAAAACGATCAGTTATGGTCAACAATCAGAGATGAATAAAAAAAATGGTCATTTCTTTCCGAACTACCTAATATATTCAAAAGTTGTAATTTTTTCATAACATGATATAACACCATGCATTTTTTCTCTCAATGATTGGTGATTGGATATCAGTCTTCAAACATTTTTGTTGTATAAAAGGCGTTTTCTTTCTACCTTCTATGCAGCTTTAGCGTGACATGCGTTGACAGTTGAAATTCATTTATGTTATTATTTATAATATATATCTACCAATTAAATTAAGGTTCAAAAAATTTCAATCAACAATTTTTTCATTTACTTATAGGCACATAATAGTCCACACCTTTGAATGTTTGCGTTGATGACAATTTAACACAAAAAAGACAATCAACTAATTAAAATTATCATGAGCCACTTTGAATGAACAAATATTGCTTATAGTGGGCTACTTATATCTCTAGCCTAGTGATTAATGTCTTATTTAGTTACGGTGTCAACTGGTTGGAATCCTAATATACTTAAAAATAATAAATGTAACTGAAACAAAAATTGTATTATATAAACATATTAACAAATAGAAATAAATAAAATAGTAGCAAAGCGACACACCGGTGAGTTTTAGGTTAAGACGAGTTAAATTTTATGTTCATAAAATACACAATTACTTCAAGTTTATTGATTGAATTGGCATTCACTTGGTAGAACTCCATTATAACACGGTGAAAAAAATAGCAATGTATTTTAGTTCTACAAAATTATTTTTAAAAAATATCCACATAATAACAAAGATAGTTCTGACGATGGGGTGAGCCGAAATAGCTATCAACTATATTTTTAAAAATAATTTTGTAGAACTAAAATACATTGCTATTTTTTTCACCGTGTTAATTACTTCAAAGATTTGCTTTGGATGTGATGAGTATTTGTTTTACTGAACATGACATGCATCAAAGTCCGCCGCAAAATTTCATATTTTAGAACCAATACGATTACCTGTCCATTTTGTGTTCCTGGATAGCTCGGAGGCAGTACTCTCCTTTGAGGATCTTTACTGCTTCTGAAAGGCACTCAGCACTGTTCACACCGGGTCGAACATTATCTTTAGCGTGGACTCCGTCAGTTTGAACGTGCCTGTAAAAAAACATATGTCAAATGAAAGCAGTCAATAAATTATCTTTGTATGGTTACTGGGAAAAAAAGGATTGGCATGTATATGATTATCAGGGTGTTTTTTTTTTGACTGATGCACCATTTTACTTAACCAAAAATACACTTTTTTAAACTACATCCTGGTTTAAGGATCAGATTTTTTAGATTTCCCAAATATCCATGTCTTACTGCAGAAATTCACAAATCAATTGATGAAACTGTCTGCAATGGAGTTCTAGCCCGTGAGATCCATAACTGAAGACAATGATGATGATCACTGCGGCGTAGACCCAACAGAAAATATAATAAATTGCACTCGACTGTGATCGTATAATATGCGCCTGAGGTGTGTGAAAGCTGACTAAATAACAATTATTAAAACCAGCATTGTTAAGTACAGCGATACCTTTTGGAAGTTTCCCACGAGCGATCTTTCTGTGGATCAACCATGACGACACAGTGATGGACAGTCTCTGGGACAGCATCCTCGCCTTTCAAATCTACCCACGTAGGAAAGTGCATCAGCTTCTCCTGAAATCAAGCCCACCAATAATTCAGAGTGAAAGTTGAAAACAAACAGCAACAGAATTGTACGTATGTTACATCCACCATCCGTTTATTTATATCAGTCCTTTTAAAATGGTTAAAAAACTAAATCTGAAATGCAAATACAATTATGTGATTTTTAAATTTATTACAAACATTCAATGAGTTATCTTAAACATTTTCCAATGGTATACTTGGTCACTTTCATGCTGATTATAATAAAGCAAAATTTGAAAAAAATGATTGCAATAATTACTTATATTTAGAAAACAATATTTTTACCGCCATTTTCTTCACTTCAAAAGCATGAAGTGTGGCTGAGCATACAATCATCTGCAGCCGTCTTCCGTCTGATGTGATCTTCGGAATCTGTTTGTGAAGTCTCTCGAGCATTTGCGTATAACCTTGCTTCAACAGACCGTCAGCTTCATCCAGTACAAAAAACCGGCAGTGTGTCAAAGCTAGATAACCTGAAAAAACCAACAAGACAATTTTAATTCACTAATAATTATTTAAAGAATGCATCTTCGGACACGGTGCATGGATGACCTCAAGCTGACGGAAAACAGTTGGTATCGCTAATATACACATTGAAGAAAGAAGATTTGATTACATTCTTATCAGTTTCTAATCGATCGATTAAGTGATGCACTTACTGCGACATCTGTCATATTTTCATAAGAACCATTTTGATTTCCCTATGGTTCTATGTGTTACTTACATGATTGCGTTATAATCTTTTATACAATGTTTTACTGATTAGCGCACATGGAAAAATTACTCTTAAAATGTTAGGATTTTCGAAACGGGGAATCAGAATGAAATGAAATTCTCAATTCAAGTATCAACAGGTTAGGTTGCCTCTCACCTCCTTGAATGAGATCCTCCATTCTTCCAGGTGTTCCAACAACGATGTCAATGCCAGAATTAAGTTCCGCAATCTGATCTTTCACATTCACACCTCCAATGACCAGAAGTTCCCTCACCACTGGAGACTGAAGGTGACGTTTGAATTTCACTATTTGATTGTATGTTTGCTCAGCCAGTTCACGAGACGGCTATTGAAAAACACACAGCATTTATGTAAGACTATGTCCCATCGTATTACAGCATCGCGATGGAGGGAATAGAATTGTTACAGATAATCATATATACAAATGGGCCTCGTATAACACGGTTATATGGTTCCACAAAAACCTCGTGTAATACAAATCCATGTTATACAAGGTATGAAGTTCATACAAAATTAAGGTTTGTGTTCAAAAAAAAGAAAAAATCTAATACAGTAAATATATAAATGTGTACTGTATTTTTTTAAATAAACAAATATACATTTACATATTAAATGAAAGAAACCTTAATAACATAATATACCATTCATTTATCAACGCTTTCACTTAGAATTCTACATTATTTTACTTTTTTTCAAGATCGGTTGCGAGTTTACATCATCGGAGGACTCTGAATTAAAGAAATCGTTAATAAGCGATTGTCTGCTTTTAGTGTATAATCTTTACGCATTTCCTTAAGAGGTTGCAAAATATTTTGTAATTCCCTCTTGAATTTTGAACACCTTTCCATTATAGGATCATTATCAATAAAAAAAACTAATTTTAATTAGCCAATTCCAAGCTGTCATTTATTGTTCGTAATATGAAACATGTAGCTACTTCGCTGCAACTGTTTTTCGAGTCATTAATTGAGGTGGATTCATTCAACATTTCATTTTAATAAAAAATTTCCATTAAACCGTGTTATAAAAAGCGTGTTGTATAAAAAATGTTACAATTTATACACCCATGTTATGTAAAACCGTGCTATACGAGGCCTAGGTGTACTAAAAATTTTATGGCTATTTCAAGGCAAACATGAAGTATCCAACATTACTAGCTACTATTATCAGTATTAACATTAAATTATCTCAAACTTCATGAAATAAATAAAGAAAAATTATTTCAGCCAACTTCAATTGATGTTACCAATATGTATTAGACAAGTGTTCTTGTATAAAACTTCTAAACAACACTTTGAATATAGTCTCACCATGATAGATCATGCACACGTATTGCAATGAGAAAAAATGACAGTACACATTTCCTTTTTTGGTGTTTTGATCAAATCTTGCCATCACTTATTTATAGTACAGTAAACCCCCCAATAATGAAGAGATAGGGGGATCATTACTGGGGGGCTCATAATTGTGGGGTTAAGATTTTCAATTGAATTTTTTTTATTTGAAATGCGGAATTACATATTATTTTTTAATTAATGAATTGATCATAAATATGTATATTACTTAAGCATATACGTATTCAAGATTATTTAAGTCGTGCACATTATCAAGACATGTGAATTTAGAGACACGAAACAATGCGCGACAGTATTTGAAATACAGATTTGTATGAACTATTTCCATGAAAGCCTAATTAAGAGTATTATTTTTTTCTTTATTCGGGAGATTTCATTATTGGAAAACTTGCCGCAAATGTTATTGGGGGGTTCATTAGCGGGGAGCTCATTATTGGGGGGTTTACTTTACTTAGCAGGACAGTAGAGTTGTTAAAAAAAAAACGACCCCAACATTGACCAAAAACACAACTCAAACTAAAAAAAAGTTAATGTTTGTCAAGTGTTTCCTACCTTTAATAATGTTGCAAGTTGCAATGTTAAAGGTAAACCAACCGATCTAGCAAATTTTTCATCGAGATATTTTTCAAAATCATCTAATCAAAAAAGTAGTTAAAATCGCTTGTTTTTCATGACTCAGACTTCACAGCCATAGTACTTAACATCATAGATCAAAGATAAACAACTTGCCTCAATGATGATTGCTTGTGGTGCATTATTCACAGGTTTAGAAGATGCGGAGGACGCAGTTCCAGAAACTGTATTTTGTTTAGTACAGTCTTTGTCGGCTTCGCTGACAGCTGTGTAGCCTGCTGGAGGCGGATACTAAAAGAAATCTGTGTTCAGTATAACGATGGCATATACATTACACATCAGTTATGGATGACTTGCTGGCAGTCATTTCAATTTCCTTTCAAAATTATATGTGTCTGCCCTATGTGTATTATGTATGCCATACTATAACATAGCTATTGAACTATATCCATAAAGCAGGACTAATGTTTAACACGAGCTAAGGAACATGTAAGATCATTCAACAGTAAAAAGACAGATTCACAATTTGCTAACCACGATATAAAAGAATCGCATAATATAAATCTAAACTCGGCGCCAACGTGTTTACATCTTTGCAATAAAGGTCACAAGATGACGGCTTTGAAACAGCTGGAAATCAATAGATATCAGCAAACACATGTATGCCAATCACCACTTCTCACACTATTGGGGGGGGGGGCTATTGTCTACCCGTAATAAGCCATAACAACCACTTCACCCAATACTTAAGCTCACTGATATATCCGCCTGTTTAGTTTCATTTACATTTTTAAAATTTTTAGTTTTATTGCTAGCAGAAAATAAGCTAGGTCGTTAGAACAGAAGAGAAGATGTATTGTGTACCTTTTCTACACAGTTATATATAGATATGCAAATGTACATTTAAACATAGTTCCGATGATGGCGTGAGCCGAAATACATATCAATTATATCTTATAAAAAAAAACTGTAGAACTAAAATACATTGCTATTTTTTCCCCGTGTTATTGTTCTACCAAGTAAATGCCAATTCAATCAATAAATCAGTCTTTAAGATTTTCTTCAGAGATTGGATGGCAGATGTTTGAGGCATTATTTAACACAAGGTAATGAATTAAAACTTATTTATACAGATAGAAACCAAAGACAGTAAATACATTTTTTTATAAAATTTACGTTGGGTAAATATTTTATAAATAACATTTAACCGCTTGTATTGTGAATATTTTTTTCAGTAACTACTAGTTTTAGTACTATTTTCACTACAAAATGAAATATGCAAAACGCGTGTATATTTTGAAATCACTGTTCATAACACATATTACAGCGTTCATTTTTAATTATTTTGTTTGTCATAATTATATCTTTCTTACTTTAAATGGAGTGGATCCAAAGTTGAATTGCATCTCAGCATTCTTAAGTACAACGGAAGGAAAGTAAGTATCGCCGCGTTGCTGCGGACTCAAAGTGAACGCAATTCCCAGATCTACGCCATTCTTTGAGAATCTTATTTCCCCTTTTGATAAATTTATAAGACAACCTGAAAATATTAATTATATTTTGATGAATAATTACTATGAAGAAGAAATCTCCTTTTCCTATATTCCCTGGCGCAGGCTGTGATTGACACTCGAAAGTATTGTGAACTGATTTCAAAGAAAAGAAACAAGCATTGGGTATTGAGGAATTAAAGGTTAGGCATTGTGAGGTATCAGAATAAGAATAATAATAGAAGTTATGAAGATATCAGGGAATGAATCCGACAGTATCCTATTACATTTGCTTCTACTGGCCGGGGAAAATGGTGTAGATGCCCCAGGACAGGTTCAACATTGTCTTCCTTTTCGTCCAACTGGGGAATCGGGTACTTTTTAACCATCACTACAAAAAAATGCCCAATGGTACCCCCTCAATTTGAAAGGTGCTTTCTTAGTGTGGCGGTTATATAATATATGATATACTAAAATATTGAATTAATATGAATACAAATGATGATTAAAAAGTATTTGATTTGTGATGCAAGAATAACTAGTTTAAAAACTGCAGAGCATGAGGTAAATTACCTATAACATCATGCATTCCAAATGCACCTCCATAGTCATCAAACTGCCTATTATTGGACTTTTTACCAGTTCCTCCAAAGCCAAAACTGAACCGATCTGTACCTAAATCCAAAGATGCCTGGAAAATGTTTAAAATTACAATGATTACCTTGGTAGCGATTCAATCAATGCACACTTATAAAAATTATACACAGGATGTTTATCGGGAAGCTTTACCACTTTTTTAGTTTGACATTTCAGGAAAGAAGAAATTTCACTAGTTTGGTCAATTTATTATTGAAAAATATTCAATAAAACAAAGTGTAAAAATTATTTAATTTTACGATATTTATCGTAGAAAAAAATTATCAAAGTCAACCATCAATCATTGCAACAGTTGGAAAATAACTAAATTTTAGGGAAAAATATGCCATAAAAATCCACCATTTATCAAATTTGAATTATTGATACTGTATCTATTGTATGAAAGGTAATTACAATAATCAACTACCATTAAAATGTAAATAGAAAATTTGAAATGTAGATAGACCTACTTTTTCAGTCTCTTAATAATCTGAAAAAATATTGTAACCTTAAATTCGACTTACTCCTTGGGTAGACCAACCAATACGACAGAGTCCTTCGTCTGTCACAATAGCCTCATAGTAGTAAGACCCTTTGCCGAAGACACCCTTCGTGGCTCTAGCGCCGTGCCAATCTTTGAACTCTCTCGACTGACACCTCAGACCGTCAGGAGTGACAGCTAGTGCGTCACCGCGATCGAAAAAACTCAGCGTCCAATTCGGCGAAGTCTGCTGTATTATCTTACTGCCTTTTCCCTCTGCTAAGTCTTTTAGTGTCTCCCACACAATTTGCAGAATAGGTAGGCAAAAAGCTCCCGTTTTACCGCTGCCGGTTTCGGCTGCCATCAAGACATCTCCTCCACCTAATATAAGAGGGATAGCCTCAGCTTGTACGTCAGTCGGCAGCGTCCAGTCTAACTCGTCAACTGCCTTTCCAATCTCTGGAAGTACACCAAACTCTTCGAAAGCTGTCATTTTTTGAAGCGTATTTCAAAAGTTGCCAAATACTATCCGCCGGTGACCATACACCAATATCATAGATTATTAATTTATTCTTAGACAATTTAATAGACAATATACATCAATAAGGATACAAGTTTAGGATATATACAATATACTACTGTCATAGTCGGTAAATATAAATATATATACAGTGAAACTTCGATTCTATGTTTTTCAAGGGGTAAAAAAAGGCAGGGAAGCTTAAAATAATTATAAAAGAGTAAAATAATATATATTATGTCTGTTCTCTTTCAATTTTCAAAAATGGGGTTTGGTAAAAGTTTTTCAATTAATTCTTCTTAAATTTGAATTGTTACAACTTGATACGATTCCATATGTCTTATCACAAACGACCCGGGTTTCGCCCTTTGGCATCTTCAGGTATTCCATCGCACGGATGCAACAGAACTGACGTAAAACAAACAGTTAGCATCGTATATATAATATATATTTAAATTATTATTAACAGGAATCTACTTACCAATAGGCAAGCAAAAGATTGCAGCTGAAAAGAATGTAACAATATTCATCCAATAATAATTAGCTATGAAAACTTTCATTAACGATCTTGCTAATGAGTTGTCATTATTGGAATGGGGTTTTCAACAAATTTAAATCAAGTAATCAAATTATAAATGTGTCTTCTTTTATTTAAAGGATACCTAATATCAAACATCTAGTGATGAGACATAAGAATTATCGTCATGAGATTGTCGATTCATTGAACCGATCTCACGTAAAGGGTACAACAAGGGGGAGTTGGGAAGATTGAGTTGATCGTTAAGAATGAAGTTTGAATTTAATAACTGGCCTCTATTAATTTCTAAAATCTCCTGATAAAACAATTCATGGTCCCCCGTGTTATGATGTAACAATTGAACTCCCTCATCCGCGTCAAAGGAATGTCCCTCCGACAGCAAATGGTTTGCAAACGTAGAAGTATCCTTCTTCAATCTATAAGCAGCTAAGTGTTCTGAAACCTTAATTTTTATGGTGCGCGTGGTTTTACCTACATAAAAGTGTTGGCAATCCGAACATTTTAATTAATAAATACCTGGTAAAAATATTGGTTCCATCAAGCACCTACAAGTTCCATCGAGCACCTTCAGTCGATATCATAAATTAAATCTTCTTAATTGAAATTATCAAATATTTTTTAAACAAAAACAATTTTATTAATATAACATTTACAGAACCTTTTCATTTTTAACTTTTTTTTGAGATGGATTTTCTTAAAATTTCACTTCGTTTTTATTTTAAAGCTCTACGCATATCCAGTTTTTTCTAGGTCTTTCGAATCGAGGTTCCACTGTACTTTTATTTTTTTATTGCTCAAATATAGATGGACATGGTTACAACTTTTTTTCAATGACTAAACTTATAACTATAATATAAATTATTAAAAAAATTGGCATTTACACACTTTATTTGTCGCGAAAACACAACATATTTATGCGAAAAGGCGATTTCATCTGTCATAGCAATCAAAACATTGTATCGATCTCGACTTGAAATCCATTCAGTTCTTCGTCTTGCAGTTACATCATTGGAGCCAAATATAAATTTTATTATGTATTTCAAATGTCCAAGAACAACTATCACATTAAAAATTAATAACGTTTTATAATTTAATGATAATTAATTATTTTATTTTATGAACTAGCTGCATATTTAATGCTTTTATTTAAATATATAATATTCAACACAAAAGTCCATTTGGTGGTCCGCCGGATCAAAATTTTGACATTTTAATCCATCTAGTGGTCCGTGAGTCCAAAAAGGTTGCCGACTGCTGGACTATGCGTATTGTGTTGTTTTGATCGAATGTCATTCCAAAATATACAATACTGCACTATTAAGTTGTTCTGCGAGGTCACTATTTTTTTATATTAATCTTATTGAAACAATATTTTCTAGATATAAACGAAGAGAATTGACGTTTTATTCTTTGCATTTTTTAGACGAAAAAAAATCATTAACTTTTAAAATCAGTTGACGCTATAAAAATGAGTAGTGTTCAATTTTAGTTCAGATATTCCAAATTACAAAGAATACATATAAATTATCATACAGTGCGTTGTTTCTTTTTATTGAATTATTAAAACAAATATATTAAGTAAATAGGTAATTGATTTCTTTTTAATTTTTAATATTACATTAGCGCGCGTGTGCCTATGTGTGTGTGTTTTTTTTTCAATAAACATTCACTTTCTCGAATAATTGTGCAACTCGAATGAAATTCACATAATAACATCAATATTGGCTTTGAATTATTTAACCCTTATTTGCATATGTACATGATTATGTTGTCTTTTTAATTGAATGGTTTTGTGATACATATAATTATAGTTACATTTGCATATGAGGTGCTCGGAAGACAGTGAAGCTTTCCCTGTCTTCAACCCTAATGGCATCAGTTTCTTCTGAGGTACACCGGAAGAATCATGAATAGTCACTTCAATGGTGACTCCAACCTTTCCTTTCCTTTCACTGCCAGTCTCGGAGACCAGATGTTTTCCTCAATATTCACAATCCCATCCCATTCGACCGCCTCTAATGTCGGTTTCTACCAGATTCAATAAAAACATATTCAATAGTGAAGTTAATTCTTCGCTAATGAAAAAAATTATTTATCTTTTTAATTGTGATTTCAAAATAATGCACGACATGCAGATATTTTCTATACTTCATCTACGTTGTCATTATATTAAGTAGACAATACGTCAAAGTATCCCTTGAAGTTCTTTTTTTCAAAGTAAACAAAAGAGCCGGTTCGAAATTCAAATACTTTTCTCAAACAGTGCAAACAGTTGAACTCGGTCAACCGTTCTCGTATAATACTTATATATTAAGAGTATTATTTGTTCGTTAGTTTGAAAATATATTTAATGTTAACGGCGTACTTAAATTTATAGTTTATTTTCGGGTTATTTCGAGGTGGGAGCAAAACTTGTTATTTTGTCAATGCAGACGAACCAGTGAAAAATGGGATAAATGTTTGTTCGTTCAAATTCAGGGGAGACTAATGCGAGTGCCATCCTTGTTTATCCTTGAATGCCGTGTAAATGTCTATTTCTGTTTGGCAATATTGGACCGAGTGTAACGGTAATTTGATGATCTATTCTTAATCTTGGATATTTGACATGAAGCATAGAAACAACCACTAATATTAATGGATGGATCTTCCATTTCAGTATGTCGGTGGCCATTTTGAACCCAGGTGTTTACATCTATTTGTAGTGGTTTATTTCAGAAAGAATTATTTACAATATTTCTCCGTTTCTGCCGTTATTCGAGTAAAACCCTAATTTTACATGTTTCACCATCAGCTTCAAATAATTGTATTATTCCTTCTCAACTTGCTTTTTTTTATTGTCTTTTATATTATGGTGTTTCACTTTCGACGTGTTAACCCCCAGAGACAAGGATTTTTTTGATAAAAAAAAATAAGCTATATTTTATCAACATGTCTCATACGTCTAACAAAAATGAAATATAAAAAATAACAATGCTTTCTTGTAGAAAAGATATGTGACCATATGGTTACGCTAGTCCTTACAGGGGCCTTGTGAATGCTAGATGTACTTTGTGAATATTCATTTGCCATGATGTCAATATTCCACATATTTTTTTTTAATATTAATTGCTGGACGAAGCTTCCAAAGCTTATCGGTTGCGTCCAGATTGGTATTATCAGCTACGAGAATATACCTCATTATTTGAGTTAGCCAATCTCTTTGCATCGAATCTGTTACCATCTTATTGTGCTTGCCGTGGATTTTTTTCCATCCTCAAAAATGAAAAAGCCAATAATTGACTATGTATTGTACCGGTAGTTGACCATTGGTTCTGAAAGGTGATTTGATTAAAATACATGAACAATTTATATAATATTGTTTATTTTGTTAACTATTATAAAAATTTTGACTTTTCTATACATGTTTTATTATTGAAATAATGAAAGCATAAGAAAAGTCCACAAATAATCCAATTCAGGAACTGCATGAACACTCCGAGTTTTGCTCACTTTTGTAGGAAGTTTTATATGGGAAACTGTTGCCTTCCAGTCATAATCTAGCACATCAGGCTCTCTGGCCACTTCTACAATCGTCCAAACGTCTGCATGAAGGAAATAGTTGCCGAAGGTTTGACAACGTTAAGAATTTTCCCTGGGAAATATTCTCCTTCATACAAAGATATGACATGCTCGTTGACGTGTTTCTCAACAGGCAACCAATTGGAGTGCTTCAGATGCACTCTTCATCCCTGTTATCTTTTGAAGATTCAGTAATTTCTATATTTGATGAGCTTTCTGATGAAAATTTAAATTTTTTCTTCGATGATCTTGCTTTTTACAATTTAAATTTCTGGAGCATATTTTTTTTAGATTGCTTTTTTTCTTCTTTCTTTCTTTGACTTTCTGCAGCTCGTTCCACCCTTGATTGTTCCATCTCCGCTTTTTTTATTGATTTTTCTTTGAAAGTACTCTTGACATAGTTTTCCTGAAACAATAGAAGGCATTTTTCTTTCACCGTTTCTTCGTTTTGTCATTTCTGACACCCAGGTAATAAAAGTGCCTCTTAAAAGGGCTTGGGTTTTCACTTAATGGACCAGCCAAAGGTTCAGGAAAGGAATTAAACTGGTCAACTGCTAAATTTGTGTCATATCTTGAAGGTTGTGTTGCTGGAGAGTTGTTAAGCATATCTTCTGGAATGCTGATGTCATTCAAAAGTTGATTATTTCGAGTGTTATGAAACAAAAATGCTAGACTGGTGTCATTATTTGCAGAATGCTTATTTGATGTGCTTTAGAATAATACTGCTGCGGCAGCTGAGACAATACCATTGATCGAAGTTTCCTCGGCTGGAATTGAGTATGATGATAAATCTAGTCGAGTCTTTTTCCATAAGATAAATAAAGATGTATCATGCGAATTCCCTGCCCGATTGCTGACAATTCTATAATCTTGTAGAAGGTCCCACTCCTCTATGGTAGATTTGCTCTCTACTTAATATTTTAGGGTTATTCTTGGAACCCAAATTTTTTTTGCAGCTGTCCATATAGGCGTATGATGCTCCTGAACATCTTCAACAGCTTCCCTCATTGTCTCATCAGAATAATTTCTGAACAAATGCTTGATAGAAGGCATCTCTATTTCAATTATTTAAAGCGATCTGTAAAAAATGTACAAACTGTATCAATAGTTGTCCGGTGGTCATATACTGAAATTCAGTATGCTACAATACCTAAAATTAGAATTTGTACTTCTCACAATGTTTAATGCAAAATAGATACATTATTAATTGTGAATAAATATTATTGAATATTCAATGGTGGACCATGGTGGTCAACTACTGAAAAACATTGAATTTTGAGATTCAGTATTTGACTACCCCACAAACTTAGTTTATTGAGGTAACGAAGTTGTGTAGAATAATAATCAGTGTCAATTTGAAAAGTGAAAAAATCAGTTAAAAAGACTTGGTAACTTAATTTTCCTGTTCACTTAACTAATCACATATCTTTAACAAAAACACTCATTCACTCACCTGAACCTAAAAATGCTTCCAATGCGCAATTATGAAGTTCGTTAAACATTTGAATTCTTCACAGTCGTGTTGGTAAATGGTGCGGCTAATTAAAAAATTATTTACCGAAGATTGTCACTTCTAGAAACCTTATTATAATTTTTTTTTTTTGACAAATGGTCAACTATTGGTACATGGTCATTTACTGGTGCGTTTACCTTACGATGTGACCACCTATCCCTGTCACGTCATTTCAAAGTTGTGGTTTATTTCAATAGATAAAACACACCACACACTTGATATTTGCTAGACCCTTCAATTTAATTTCAAAAGATAGAGAAAGTTTTTATTTTTAAAATCTTTAAATAATATAATACTGACTGAATATTTTGCATACTTCCTTAATCGGGTTAATTCTTCATTCATCGTTTGCCTCAATGTCACTTCGAAAGACTTGCAGTACAAATTTTGTGCTTATTTTTTACTTAATTTCACACAAATGTAAAGAGTAAAATTGCTTGATTTCAGATAACTCGAGTAAATGGATTTGTGATAGCAGTGTGAGTGCTGTTGAGATACGCTTTCATCTACTTTCTCACGAGGCGAGGATACCACACGAACATCTAAACTTCAAAGGTAAAGGACCGAATTAACCACTTCTCGGTTGATTTCTTTTACGGTTTTATATTGAAGAATATTGTCAGACTATCTTCAAAATATTTTTTGAACTCTTTGAAATCTAAAAATTCATTTTCTTTTTTAAATTTATTTTACATGAGTAATAATTTTAAACTTTATCCCGGGTCCTGAACCGTTTTTTTTTCATGCCAGTCTTCAGTTTGGGCAAAATGTTATATTGTATGTGTCCCGGTTTTCAAAAAAAAAGAGCAATACAAACGAAATAAATTATGCTCCGAACCGAAAACATATATACCTAATAATATTGTATAACAAATTTTGAAACAATGTATGCATAAAAGAAGTCCGCATTCGAGGCATCTATATATATATCTTGTGTCATTCCTTTGCGGTTGCCGCATGCATCTCTCTTTGTGGTTTACTTTATAAGTGACAGGCCCTTGGATTCGCTGTTTTTTCTGTCGTTGGGATGTTGTGCTGGAGGTCGTCTTCCACATATACATAGATAGCTTTTTCGGTAATATTCAAATGATAATTTAAGTTGGTGAATGTTCCCCCTGATTTTTTTATAAATTATAAACAAATTCCAAGGGCTCGGCTTTTTTTTGGCTCTCTTTCTTGAAATTGGATAAGCCGCAAGATGTTGATCCGTACTGTCAACGCCTCCCATTGTGTCATAGTCTACCATGTCTTTTGGTCTATGTTTTGTTTCTCTTTTTGGTTACGACAATGTCGTTTGTATGGACTGTCGATAAAAGGGTGACATCTCCCTTGTCTCTCCGTATCGAGACGATTGACTTTACCTTTCTATATTTGACAGTGTCACCTATCGCCAATTTTTTTATGTTCGACATCTGGGGCATGTTGTGGCGTATTTTTGTCACGTCCATATGTCCATATGTGTCAGTGGCTCGGTTTACTTGTAATTCTGCTGGATTCGGGGATGTATGAAAGTTGTCTGTATCCGTTATTATCTGACAATATCCCTTATGTAGCAGAGGTTTCATCAATGTCATAACCATTTCTTCCGATATCGAGTATTGTTGCAAACCATCATCATATACACTATCTCTTCCAGTGTATATAATAGTTTTCCAAACATAACTCGTTTTGGACTCGCACAAAGCGTAGGTTTTTATTTCAAATTGAGCTCTTTTGGATAAAACGTATTGTACCCACGCCAACCTTCCTTTATATAAAAGCAGACTTTCGTCAATTGTCATGTTACTTTCTTATGAATATATGTTTTACATATTTTGTTAAATTTGGTGTGGGGTGGGTTTGCAAATGCAATTTTTTTTTCATCGCCTTGAATCGAGTCAATCATATTGCTTGCATTTATTATCATAAGAAAAGATGTAGAACTTTTTGAAACCTACACTAATGCAAGCATAGTCAAGGACCAAACTGATGATAAAATGAAATTTTGGGACCCAAAATAAATACATAACATGGCAAATATTTTGTAGTACTTTACCTGAAATTGTACCCGATAGAAAGAGACAATAAAATGGATATATGTACATGCGCTAGAAGAGTCTAGAGATACAGTTAACTTTTAGAATTATGGCATGGCATGTGTGTGTGAACATCAAAATTGCTACGGTCTTTTATCCCGCACATGCGTGAGCAACCGGGAAGTGGTTAATGTATGCCAATTTATCGCTTTGAATGAGTTTATAAACACAATGCGCCAAGTGCCCAATTTGAAAAATCTATATTGACTTAAAAATACCAATTGTCAATATCACAAATAGAAATGGAACTTACTGAGGGTGCTCGATGGAATCTCAATATCAAATTTGAGCTGTTGGAACTTTATACATTTCTAGTTGGTGAATTTGATTTTCAGCTAGTGTTTAAAGTGATTTCTCATTGTAGATTTTTCACCGTGTGAACCATCAATTGTGATATTTTGTCAATGGTGCCGTTTTGAAATACTTGCTGCGTCCGAGCAGAGTAGAGGAAGAACCGTACGTCCAAAAAACTTAACTTCCGTAGCCTAGGCTAACTAAAACTCAATCATAGGCTGCTTAAAATCACTTACAAGGCCACACTTGTGTGACGATGCCACCATCCACACTTGTGTGACGATGCCACCATCCACACTGCTCAAATTACTGTCTTACTCTATGTTGAGCCCCTACTGATATCACTTGTGGGTTATTTTCCAGGATGAAGCGAGATCCCGGTGAAGATCTTCCGAGATCCCTAACATTCCTGGCCGCAAAGAACGACTGCGATCTGCAAACGGGCAGCCGCAGATGGACGATTCTCCGGCGACCCCTGGCAAAGTGACACTGCAGGCGCCGAATGACGAGAATTTTCTGCTCTAGAAGTACCGTCGCTGAGGAAGAGTGCCTCGGTACTCCATCCGGATTTGGATATTTAGTTAGGAACATACCTCGTCGGGCGCACATGCATCAGTCTGATTTCTGTTTCATATTTGTGATCGTTTTATTTGTGGATAATAATGTAGTATGTTATCATTGTTATTGTGCCGCTTTTCCACTAGGCGGGAAAATGTCTCGTTTCACGGCAAACATTTGTAATGTTAGTGAGCACTGTTAAACCATTCTCAGGAAGGTGTTTCAGAGCGCTATAGTAATTCTATCATTCCCAATTAGACCAAACCCTGTTTGATTCGGCGTTTACATTTTGTTTGAATGTTTTTTTCATGCTCGGCACTCTCTTGACGGTGGTGACATTGACCGCTGATAAATTAACCAGACGAAAGTGTGACATCGATGTGGGATGAACCCTTTGCGCAAACGAAGTTGGAAGGGGTGCCTATAAAATCTGTTATCTCATCTTATCCGTCGTTCGCTCGCTAGAGAGATGCGACAAGTGCAAAACCCCCAATTCAGGATTTGCTACAGATATGCATGATTTAGACTTAGTCTTTTTGCACCAGTCGCCCCCCCAGGAATAAGGTTCCTGCACGAGCTCCACATCGATGCCCGCGGCTGTATTTCTGTTAATTCCACAGTCTTAGCCTTTCCTTTCCCTACATTTAATTAACCATATAGTCATTGTGATATATAATCCATTTGAGTTCTTTCCTTCGAGGTGGCATATTGTCGCGCGGGACAATCCACACTACTTACCGAGTGATCATGCGGTTTCTTATGCCTATGGCATGCTGCACACTTGGGAGCATTGGTTTTCTTGGGACTATCAGCCCTATCTTGCCCGATCTCTGCACAGTGGCCACATGTTTTTTCATTCGCTGTACACGCTTTTGCCATATGTCCATATAAATGACAGTTGTTACACTTAATAACGCCGTTGAAGTCTTTCACCGGATACGACTCCCAATCCATAAAAAACCTTCCATCTCTAATCAGGGCTGACTGAACAGCTGCTGGAACTGTCACTACAAAGTGACACTTTCCAGTATGTGGCCCCATCTTATGGCTAAGTCGCACAGACTTATAAGCCTCGGTTGAAAGCGTAGTAGCTTCCTTCGTGGACTTTTCGATGCCTTCGCGAAGGCTCTCCTCTATAGTGCTTGTAGCCATATTAAAAATAATAACTCTTGGAAGCCTCTTAACCGCAATTTGGACCTTCGATCCGGCTTCTTTTAGCCCAGGGGCTTCCAGAAGCTTTTTAGCCTCATTTTTGGTTCTGGGGTGCACAATAACCCCACCACTCCAGTTATCTGTACACCTAGTACAGAAGGAGCGATGGAACTTTGTTGCCGCTGATTGTTTTCCTTCTTCTGTCGAGAAGAATAAAACTTCAGGCCGGGCCTCACCTGGCTGCGGCATAGCAGGCCAGTTTTGTTTTGGATCAATTGGATGCTTGCTATGCTTGCTAACAACCGTGCTCCAGTTTTGTACAAGAGGCGGTTGAGGAATGTCCACTTCTTTGAGCTTTTGAAGGCTGCATACTAACTAAGCCTTCATTTTTCCTTTGCTCCACCACATTGAGATTGGCCATTCGTGCTATCAGCTCTTGCATCTCATGGTGCATCTTAATCACGCGCTCCATGAGACTCCGCAGAAGTTTAGTCCTCTCAGAACTTTTTGGAGCTGTGAAGTACCGAGTGTGTTTAGAAACCAGGGCTTCTAAATCACTTTTTGGTGGTGGCATATCTGAAATCCAACCTGGAGGATGAACACTTATTTGTTTATCATTGCCATTTTTTTCAGTAGAGCGACTACGTTGAATGGTGGCAATAGGGGTTGCCATAATGTTTGTTTGTTTAATATCTAGCTGCACATAGAAAACATATGTCTATTGTTTCCGTCTGTATTACGCAAATAAAAAAAATGAATAGTAATAGAAAAGAAAAGTTTGAGAATAGCTGGTGTTGGGTTCGAGTGGGAAAAAATCTGAGCGGTCAGTATGACCACGAGGCACGTCCTGACCGTCAACGCCAGCCCACTGGCTCGAAGGGCGATGGGTGTGTCCTTCCAGGTAGAGTGTCACCCATGACACATCGGTCTTCTCGAGTGTTTGAATGTTTCGTATACAGATTCGAACACTTAATTATAAAATCTATATTTAAGCTTAAACAAGCACTGCATTGATTCAATGTTTCAGTGTTGCTGAATTAATATTCAGCAATGACTAATAACACTAGAAAAAAAACCCTTCATTGTAACACAATGTAAACACGTTATGCCTCAGAGAGATTTTGTGTTTTCGTATTTTTGAGTGTATGTGACATTCGTGGAGCCGTTGATGGACCGAAAGGGAAGCTTGTGAACTGGAGTAGCTCGGCTTTGAAGCAAAGGTGGAGGAATTGCCGGTGCCGTCTCGCTATAGGAAGATGGAGATATGCCTGATGCAGGTCTATTTTTTATCATCCAGTCGTTCCTCTGCAGGAACTGCGGAACTCGGCCATGATTGAACAGCTTGAAAGGTCTGGGATCCAAACAGTCATTCAACCTCTTCAAGTTGAAGATTGACTGTTCTCTGCAATCCCGTTTCCTGACTAAAAATAACCTCGAGAGGTTGTTGGACGTTCCGTCTGCCGTTTCCAAGATTTCCAGTTCCTTTAACACAGTGACTTGGGCCTGCGTCTGGAATTCCCCCAGTAGCTGTGGTATCTGAGGGAGTAGGGGTGACTTCAAGGTAAATGGAATGCGCGCTCCCTCTAACATCCTCAGAAGGGGTAAGTGGGATCCTTATGCCTTCCAGACTTCCACGAAGTGTTGCAGGCAACCCCCTCGAAGATTCCTTCTTTTATGTGATTCCTTGTTTGCCTCTTTTTTATAGGGGGGCCTTCGGTTGTACCTTGCCATAGATCTACCACTGCCGGCCCTCCTAACTCTGGGCGTCGGGACTTGCTCCCGAAAGGGCAACCTATCATTTTCAGATGAAGGTTCAGGTCTCGCCAGCCTTTCCTGCAACCTGTCGTTGAGCCTGTCTAACCCGCCTATCTTCCCTAGGTAGGCAGACTTCATAACATAGAATTGTCAATTTAATTATCAACTTGACAGTAAAGTTTTAGTTTCATTTTTGGTTTAAGAGCTGGGGGGGGGAATTTTCACCAGTCTGTCCCTGACGTGTTCCTCCTTCACCTTGGCCAGGATGTGGTTTCGGCGGTGCTAGAGCTGCTTGGCCCTCTTCCCACACACTATTTGCATAATTTTCTTTGGTTATAAGTTGGTGGGAAGAGTCTCCTCCGAACTTAGTAGAGCCAGTAACGCGTTCGATAAGGTTGCGAGCGTCCTCTCCGTCAGCTGAGCTGTAAGAGCTCCTTGGTCGTACCCATGGAACTCATCGTTCACCTCCAGCTCGGTGAACAATGGTGTCGCGGCATATTTTTTCTGCGTTTCGCAGTAACGGAGCCCGGTCCAATCTGATGTGCCACATCGCTGAATGCCACTCATCTTCGATATCCTGGCCGGGTCCGCATTGGGTACAATCGGCTCCTTCACCCGATTCTAATGAGTAATATAAACCGATAATAAAGGTTCGGGTGGTGAATGTAATTCTGGCAATTTCACTTTTCCACTCACGCAGCACATTCCTAGTGTTTCATTTTTAAATTTATAGGCACTACAATACACGCATAATTTGTCCAATCTTGCTTCCCTTTGCTCATCTATTTCAGATGAATGGGTTTGAGCAGTGTGCACTCGATCTGTTTCCAATCTTGCTCTCCATTGCTCGACTGTTTCTGAAGCTCGTGATGCCCTTTTCTTTCGTGCTTGAGTTATATTCTGACCTATTGCTTTTCGTCTGGGTGACATAATTGATTTCACAGTGAATGTTACGTTTTGAAATTCACTTTTGAAAAATAAAAAAAAATTCATATAATACTATCCAAAGTCGACCAGCAATTGGAATTCCAAAATTAACTCTTTCTATATCGCACACAATTTTTGAGTATCCTATCTTTTTCCCGCTAGTCTAAAGTAGTAGGAATGCCTAAAGCACAGACAGACATTCATTTATATATATATAGATATAATTGTTATACAATCAATATGGCAAACCTTATTTAATCAATTTGCTTTTTAACACACAATTTTAAAATTGAATTAAACTTTTCTATCTGGCTTAGTTAATTGTTAAATTTACAATGTTATGAAAAGCAAACATCTATTGTTTAACGAGAACTATGTTACGCTATCGCGACTCACCGTAACCTGTTTGAGAAAAGCATTTGAATTTCGAACCGCGCTCTTTTGTTTGCTTTAAAAAAAATAACTTCAAGGACTACATTGAAAATGAAATGCAATTTATTTTTAAATATAATTGTTATACAATCAATTAGGCAAACATAATTTAATCAAATAACTAATTAACAAAGAATTTTTAATTTTACCGTTAGGCCCGTGAAGCAGGCGCGCCAGATCGAGGTCGCGTCTGAGCAACTTGCTAAGTAGCCAGTACGGTTGTTCCCCTTTCGCGAGATCTTTGAGACGGGAAAGTTTCATTGTGGTGTTCTTTCAGCACCAGTTTGACCTCGGCTGCGAGTCGGTTTTTAAGCGTTCTCGCGACCGGGATTGCGTGATCTTGTCATCTTTTTTAATGTGCGAAACTTACTTATATAGGAAAAGTATTTAATTTCGAACCGCGTTCTTTAAACTAAGCTTAAAAACTTGGTTAAAAATAATTACACCTAACTCACCAATGAAAATCTGTATGATTAATTGTTAACAGGGCGTTATCATTCTCCCTTAATTATGAGGCACTGCCCAGTAAACCATATGATAGAATATAAACAATGATTTAAAAAATATTTTTTTGTGTATTATTTATAACCAACAAACTGACCCGGCAAATTTTTTACTGTCTTATAATCAATAAATGTTGTGTGAACTTATTAGCTGAATTAAATCCAGTTTATTTATCAAGTGAAAATGAATTCTCAAAATAAAGTTAAGTTCAATTGGTGGGTAAAAATAATATGTACAGTCACTTCCTTGTATAAAATGAATTATTTATTTTTACACAAATATTACTAGTTATTTCAGCTTATGCCTTCACTGGAACTACACTCAGATGAAAATAGCTATCAACCATATGCTTTATAAATTTTGTAGAACCAAAACACATTGCTATTTTTTCACTGATTTATAATGGGCTACTGCCAAGTAAATGCCAATTCATTCAATATTACATGAGATTTATTGCATTTATCTTACAATCGGATTGATATCATTCCATGAGGATATTGGTAGAAAGACGATTTTTATACATCAATGTTTGTAGACTGACAGCTCGATTTATGTCATGCTCTGCAGTTGCGGCATCAATTAGTTAGAATTCCATGCTTTGGTTTTTCAACCAATGAATCTGTATTTGAAGGCAGACATCCCCAATGTCCTAAATACTTTGCATAAATCCAAAACTTCAATTAACGATTAGCTAGACATATAAATTTTTTTCTGTTCTGACTCACTTTCCTAAGAGTTATAACCATTTTCATACTGCAAATTGATTACTTAAGCCATACATCATTGGTAGTTTTTTTATCAACACATAGTCTAATATATCCAGCAAAAATTTAAAAAATCAACGCTTTCTTCTAGAAAAGCTGTGACCATATGGTCACGCTAGTCCTTACAGAGGCCTGTGTTTGCATAGATGTACGTTGTGAATATTCATTTGTCATGATTTCAATGTTCCACAATTTTTTTTTTTATTAAAAATCCATACAAGGGAGGAATAATCTTACATTTACACTTACATTCTGTTTTTAATATTTATTGCTGACCGAAGGTTCGAAATCCTTTGGTTGTGTCCATTTTGGTGTCATTGGCTGTATGAATATACCTCATTATTTGAATTTTAATATTATTTGAATGAAGAAATCTCTTCGCATCTGCTAACATCTCATTGTGCATGCCATCTTTCGTGACCCAGTAAAAAAAAATCTGATCAATTTATTACACACAGATAATATCAATATGCCCAAAAAACATTTCATTTCTCCGAGCTTCACTGAAGGATTTGGGCAATTTCTGAAGACTGCATATTTTTAGGTTTCCTCCAAAAAATGTTCGATCATCTTTTCATCAAAAAAGAGTTCAGAGAAGACCACGGATGTCAACAAGAAATATCCATGACCGATTACTGGTCGCTTTGTAGCTTTCAAAACCTCTGTCTGCTCGTCCCTATGTGAGCCGTATTTCTGCTGGAACTTCAAGTTAACACCTGCTCAAATTATTGATAACTTCCCCTTCATCTTCATCGGTTAAAATATTTAGTTTGGAAGGACAAACAAAAATATCCATTTCCAAATCTCTAAAATCACCACCTTCACTTGACATGGGTTTGCTGCAATATATTTATTATTTCTCCAAAACTAAAATCTTGGGAAAATCTCAAAGATTCATTATATTTCAAGGTTAGAATTTATACAAAAAAGAAAATAAAATTTCATAGAAAAAAGGTTGTCAACGGTAAGGACGAGCGTGACCAAATGGTCACACTAACCTTTGGAGTTAAAATACAGCCACGCCAAAAATATTTATGACATTACCTTTTTAGATCAACATGCTATAAGAAATAAATTAGAGAAAGTTATGTAAGTAATTTTAAAAAATATTGAAAATTGTATTTACTTATTTGAAATACCTATTTTGAGGTTTAAAATTACAAGTCAATAAATACAAAGTAATATTCACCAACTAGTATGTGGCAAAGTGGTTAATGCCATAAACTTAGATTGTGTTATTTGCTGATGCAAAGATCAGTACAGTTTCATAAATTTGATTAATGAATTTCTATAGAAGAGTTAAATGTTTACATTTGAAATACCATCACACCAAATGCAAAAATGGTCGATCATAACCAAATACAATATGCATTGTTACATCTTACAACAAAGCTCTTAACTTACCACTAATCCCGAGTTTGAGCTGAACAAGCAGTTTTCATTGAAAAACTGCTGTTGAGATATAGCATTAGTAGTCCATATGCTTTACATTGAAATTTGATATGGTAAAAAATCCATCAATGAAATGTACAACACAGAGTAACATAATTGTAATAATCAAAAACATATTTCATAACAACAGTTTATAGATTCACTAATATGTGAATTTATTCAGTCTTAAATAAATCAATAATTCAAAACACTATACAAGGATTTACAAATCATTATCAAACAACGGTTCTGGAGCTACAGAGTCAACATCCTTCAAAAGATCTATGCCCTTTTCCCATTTCTGGAGGGTCCTCGAATTGGGCAAGCAAGGTTTAAAAACTTCCCGAACATAGTGATAAGCCTTCGGCGATATGTCATACAGTGAAACAGCAAAAGCTTTGAGACCTTCACTGTAGCGCCTATTCTGAATACTTTGAGTGCCTTCGATTAGAACAATTCCTTTTTGACCACTTGGATCTCGCGAATTCGGAGGTTTCTCAGGCAAGTTGCGTTTCTTTTCTCTAATCTTGTTCAAAATTTTTTGTAATGAGTCAATCTTGCTTTTGTATTTTGCTTGCACCAGTTCTAAGTTTTGAATTTTTCTCAACTTCTCATCGCTGATATACTTAAGCCTGAGCAATTCATTCAACTGTCGCTTTTCTTCCGCTGAAATACCTTTGCTACTGTATACTTGAATAACATCTTTGTATTTACTAGAACGCCTTGTTTTTGTAACAACTTCTTCACTGTGAATAAATTTATTTTGTATACTGGGCATTGCAAGCTCTTCATTTAACTCCTGTGCAGTCATGTCATCTATATGTAATGATTCATTTTTGACATCATCTGTTTCATTGCTTTTATTTAAAATTCCTGGTTTGACTATAAAATAAACACTATTTTCATTGGCCTCACCTGGTGTCGGATTCAAGTCGCCCTGAAAAACAAAACAACTGTAATTATATTAATCGAGATTGGTGCAAAGTTCAGTGCGAAGTCAGGCGCATAGTTTCAAACTGATTTGTTATCTGGCGGATATCGTGTTAAATTTAAAGGGTTCGAAAAATTGATGTTATAAACCTAATACTTTTGACAAGTGTATGGAGGTGACTGTAGCAGGACAAATTAGCGATATTTTGAAACAAGAATCAGTCCTATATGCAAAAGATTGCCTGTATGTTTGAAAGCTCACGTCTCATACCTTGAAACGATCGCGTGGAAAGGATTAAAATATGCCAGACATGTTTTCTATATAACCATGCTGAGCTAACGGCTCTGTTAGTTCTCTGATATTTGGCAACCAAAGGGTTAAGATTTCATTTGATATCTTATTGGGGATCTTAATAGAAATCTTTCTATAAGAATTGATTTATATAAAACTTTGATGTACAAAATAATTACTTAATTTAAAGGTATAATATAATTACTAACAAGTGATTTGAAAACATCTCTTCTTGGACTCGGTGGATCTTCAATGGGTTCTGGCTATAATAAGAAAAAATGGAAAATTAGTAAATAAGCAATAATTTCAAAAGTCAACTCTTCTCATTATTTTGGAATATTTGGCTAATTATTTTTTTTTTAATCAGTTCTATAATTTTCACCGGTTCTTATAACCTTCTCCCACCTTTCTATTAACTTAATTAATACAGTTGGAAAAAAAATTCCTTGACTTTGAAGAGAAAAATGCTTCAAGGGATGTTTTTACCTGCTCTAGTGTATCAATTTTTTGCACTGATCTGAATATATGATAATCGGAAGGAGCAAGATTAATACATCCCAATTGAACTCATTTTCACCTTATGTTGGGTCACTATCGCCATATGTGATCGTGCCACATGTTGTGATGAAGCACTACTTCTTTTTTTGTTCATCAATTCCAGTCTATCCTTTCAAAGGACGGTTTTGAATATTTATAATAGCTCTATAGTAGAGTAGAAGTATATCTACTTGTACGTAGAAGTATGAGTAGAAGTATATCTACTCATACTTGTACGTAGAAGTATGAGTAGTAGTATATCTACTCAAGCTACGAAACATGTAAGATCATTCAACAGTAAAAAAACAGATTCACAATTCGCTAATCACGTTATTAAGGAATCACATAATATAAATTCAAACTCAGCGCCTAAATGTTTGCATCTTTGTAGTAAGGGTCGCAGAATGACGGCTTTGGAACAGCTGGAAATCAATAGACATCAATTATCACAAAGGATTCTTAACAAACAAACTAATATAATAGTGTCCCCATTAGTCCAACCTATTCCAGGGGGGTGGTCTGATTTGCTTCCGTAATGACCACATGTAAACTTATTGTCATAGCCGCCTTTTGTTTCATTTACAATTTTTGAAAATTTAGTTTTATTGTGAGAAAATAACAAGCTAGGCTGTTAAAACAGGAGAGAAGATGTATTGTGTACCTTTTCTACACAGCTATATATAGATAAGCAAATGTTAGTTTAAGCATAGTTCTAACGATGGCCTGAGCCAAAATAGCCATCAACTATATTTTTTAAAAATAATTTTGTAGAACTAAAATACATTGCTATTTTTTTCACCGTGTTTACTATAAAACTTATTATTTAATGTTATCAATCGTAGCATTTCTCCATAAAAAAATATCCATCCGCGGGACTATATTTCAGGATATTATGCTTGATAGATTGAGCGAGTGTCTATGTTGCAATTGCTGATTTTCTAAAAATTTTAACAATACATAAGAATTTAGCATTTAATAAAGAGAATGAAAGCTGTGAGAGTCCAATTTGAAGTTATCAAGTGTTGCTATTAGCAATGTATGGACATTTGAAATATTTGTCTTATTCTTAAGAATCAGTAGTTTTATGCAAACAACACTATTATGTCTATCTTTCAAACAATTTAGAGGAGAGTGTGAAATTCTATTTTTTACCCTACCTAAGTACCTACCTCATCAGGAATGGATAATGTTGGTACAGAATGTTTTTTGAGCATCTTCAATCCTTTGACTGTCAAAACAAAACATTCCTTGGCAAAATGATCAGAACAGATAACGCTGAATCGAGACGGCTGCCAGTTGCGCCGCAAGAGGCACTTTGTCCACTTATTCCTTCTGGCGGCATCTTGCGGAAATCTAGAGTAAAGCATGAAAGTTTTAAATATGACTGATCATGTCGATACACATTGCTGTTCTAGAAGAAGACACTATCTTGAAAAAACTCATTTTGAGTGATTTGACTTTGGAGTTTTCAAATATTGGAAATAGTTCAATTGGCATATAAATCACTTTTGCGGTGTTAACTGTCACTTCTTGAAAACCATGATATTTGAAATAATAAAAACACATTTTTTAGTACTTATTTCCACAATATATTTTTTGATTAGGACCGGTTTCGCTCATCACGAGCATTATCTTGTCTGAACTTATTATCTGAACTGATGCTCGTGGCGAGCGAAACCGGTCCTGATCAAAAAAACATATTGTGGAAATAAATACTAAAAAATGTGTTTATATTATTTAAAATGGCATATAAATATTTGTAGACATCTTTAGCAAAAATAATGTTATGAAATAATTAGGATAAAAAAGGTAGTTTCATTCTCTAATAGCAATATATTTCAAGCAAAAGCAGTTAGTTCTTGACATAGCTGGAAACGTGTTTTACTCATTGTAGTATGTTGGTATGCTGTTTACTGTAAAAACCAAATACTGCATTGTATCAGTAATCCTTTATGGAAGCGTAAAGTGAGATGTTCTGATTTCAAATAGTCAGAAATAAATAATTGGACCTGAGTGCATCTAACACCCAGTGGTCTTTGAGACAATGACGTCCACCTATTCACATTTTGTGAATGCCTTTAAAGAACATCAATCCTGCTTGCTGTTTATACCATCACTGACAACCGCAAAGTTTTATCTACTGGATGCCCTCAGCGGTAGGAAGCGAATCGATTGATGGGTGATGTATGCTCTACATAGTCAAGACAAATTTCTGAAAATAAGATCTTTTTGCCGTTCATAATATGCTACTTCTTTGAAAGACGAAAAATACCAAATTACTAACTGGTATTATAAAAATAGTAAAAAAAATATTTATTGTAGTTTGCTTGGACAAAATTTATTTTCGATAAAAATATATAATTCTTAAAATTTGTTCGTTTGTAAAATTTTATTAATGAAATTAGGAACATTTTGGTATACTTATTCAACTCAAAATGTCCTTTTTTTAAATAAAAATTTTCTTCCAGAAGAGTAAAAATTTAATATGCAAATTTTAAATCAAGAGAAAATTACTATTATTAAAAAACAAAAAAGGGTTATTATGAAACAAATCACCACACTTACTTGTGAAAAGTAACATCATGGTGCCGCTTCGTCTGTTTTCCAGTGGCATTTTTGCAAGATCTCACTGCGCAAGAAACCATTCTCTACAAAAAAAGGTTTTATTCCAAGAAATACTGATAATAAAAAATATGTACATTTAAAACTAGCATAGTTGGCATACAGGAGAGGTATTATTGAGAAGACACTAAAAGCACAGAACTGGATCATTTTACCACTGTATTATTTTAAATATATGATATATGCCAAACAGGACAAAGAAAAAAGTATAGCACATAACTTTTCTGCCTTATTCAATATGTTTATAAATTAAATATAAGCACACTGCGGTAAAACTAACTCTTTAATACAATTTCATTTGTTTTATTCTGTTTGCGAATCAAAAGGTAAGAAGGGCTATAGTGTTTCATGTTGTTTATTATAAGATTAGAATCTTCAAAGTTCTCAAATGTAGCATGAAGTAGAATATAATAAGATATTATGACATTCCCATCACAGCTTCTGTTCATACATACAATTTTGCCAACCTTTAGAATTTGAAATTATAATATAATGTGGATTTCATTTATATATATATATATAGACACATGCAAACTCTGTTTGAAAAATTACAATTTATTAATTTAATAAAAATATTAAGCCAATGGAAAAAAATTATGAAAACTCTTTTTAGTTTCACAAAAATAAAAGGACTATTTGAAATCCATCAGTTTTTTTTAAATCGAAAATAATTCACAATAACAAAGCAGACGCCAATTATAGCAGACTGCCCAACATATACACTGCAGAGAGCGTAGTGAGTTACTATCTGACAGTTTTAGCATAGAAAAATAAATTACACCGTATTTTTTTGGTCAAAATAAAACTTTTTTTTTTTTTAAATCTTTTTTACTGTCTCAGAAAGAAAATATAATTTACTTACAAAATATTATATCCCACATTGATTTTTAGAGTTAATTCTTGAAGTTAACAGGTTTCAAATTTTCATTTTCAGACGGGATTGTCATACGAATCACCACGCTACCAAAAGTATTACCAAAACATCTCGTCTGTGGCAGCACAAACACTACCATAGCAATCTCAAAGCTTTAGAATTGTTGTATTAAAAATTACATACAAAAAAAAAACTATATAACCCTAAATGCAAGTCAAACAAAATTTCATGATAGATTTTTGACACGATGTAAATAAATTAACTGTCAATGGCAGATAGCTACCATAAAGCGAATAATAGAGCTTACGGTCGAAAACACACTTGCCAGATCTATCAACATGAATTACTAATGTAGGAAAAAAATATGAGCACAAAAATAGTTTTGTAGTAATACTATAATGTTTTATATAGTACTATATTAATAGTACTATATAAAACATCACTGCCAATTTTTCAAATGGAGCAATTTTTATGTGGTTTTAATGAGATAGTCTCTAAAAGTTTGAAAGATAATGATAACATTTAGGAGGTGAAAAAATTTTAAAATATGGCTTGTTAGTTATATAACTTATTTAGGTTCTTTGGTTTATCTAAGAACAAAATATTTTTACGAATCTTTGCAATTCTTTTAAAGATGTCTAGTAACAAATAGTACGTTATGATAACAAACAAAATTACTCAAGAAAGTGTATTACTATAAATTATTTTGAATAAATAGCATAGCCTCAATAATAGATATACATCTCTAGTGAGTGATATGTAAGTAGTACTTAATAAAAAAAGAAATAAAAAGAAGCCGATTGATTTTGTTTGTTTATCTGTACAATCTTATCGGAAAATCAAAAGTTTATCTTAATGCATGGTACCTTTAATATAAAAAAAATTCTGTAGAAGCTTAAAATAAAATTTAATAACTAATTAACTTTTACTGTTTTAAATCTTTAATTAATAAAAGTGTTTTTATTAATTATATTAATATTTAAGATGTTTAAACGATTTCAGATGCATTATGTCTTGTCTGAATGTTTATGACTTAATCGCTGTTGCTAAAAATTGAATTTCAACATTTAGAATAATATACAATCAACTAAAAAAATCGACTGAAAATTTACTATATGCATATTCATCTAGTATTTCTTGAAAATATTAAAAGTTATTTCATTATTAGTCTATGAAAATCTTTTTTTCACTCAACAAAATGCGTTAGAGCCAACTAGTGAAAAAGAGATAGCACTAAACCGTAGACAATAAAATAAAAAATCACACATTCAAAATTGAGAACTTTTTGATTTCTTACATAACCTACAAATCGATTACGGAACATGCGCGGAGGTACATAAGTACATTTCTGTACCTACCTCCAACATGGCGGGTGCGTTTACAGTCGTCTGATAGTATTGTCGAAAAAGTACTCGTCATTATTTGTTTATATTCGATAAACGTTTTAAGATCTAGATTTTTCCTAGCTTTGCTAGCCGCAATATTGTACGTGATCTTAAATATCATCGAAACCATTTGAGAAGTGCTGACTTAATACTGCAAAATTCTGAAAAATGGTAAATGCTCTTTTTTTGTTTTGATATTTTTTCATTCATTGTTTTTCATATTATGTGATTTTATTTCATTGAAAGTATGTCTTTGTTGTGTGAATTTGATCAATGGAGACCTTCTGAAACCCATGAGATAGTTTTTTTCTTAATTTATTAAAGTGTTTTTTATTCTTCGACGTTAAAAAAGTATAACCATAAAAAGTGTCAAAAAAAACTTCGATCCTAAAAGTCAAAATATGATCCAGGGGTTTGATGTTGATTGAAAATAATCCGCTTATCTAGTGCATTGCAAATCTATTTAATAATTAATTATCTTGGGTGTGGCTGTATCGATTTTCTTGTTTTCGGCATATACCATTTTCTTATCAAAATAATTGAAACAGGACAACTCCTTGGCCTTCATTCTTTATATTGCTTACATTTTTTTAAAATATGAAATTCGTAGACTCGAAGATTCAGGTGTATATTGAAAGGTGTGTGTCTTTTAAGTCTTTTTTCAACTATTTTTATAAAGATATGTCAATTGTTTTTATTAAACACACGTCATACAATTGACACTAATGTTTGAAACTTACATTTGACCTTTTCTTATCCCTGTAGCATTTCAAAAGTGACACTGAGATATAAAATAAACCGACAATATTAAATTTTTCCTTTCGTATTAGGATTTTTTTTATCATACACTGAAAAAATGTGACAAATTTACTCAATATGTGGTAATAACATTAACCAAAGATAAATATGTTACGAAAAGTAACTGTTATTGTGAACCTAGCTAGTAATTTTTCTAGACTTATACGTCAAATATAATACAATCATTTAGTGAGGATACTCTCGTATACTTTTGATAAACCACTTTTTGAATGTAATGTAATGTTAGGTTTCATAGTGTTTGAGTTTTGACTATTCATGAAACTAATCCACTGTTTCTATATATCTTATTCCCGCAAGAAAATTACCACAATGCAACAAATATTGTGATTGAAATGTGGCTACTTTTCAATCATCAAAATGTATCTTTTAAAAAAGGCCAAAATAACACTAGAGCCGTGTGGTAATTATGTCGTAAATACTGTCGCATTTTACACTTTCATTGAACGGTTTTTATGAGCTTTGTATGTGAAAAATTAAATAAATAAAAAATGGATCTATTATTTAGTATCATTAATTTGTTTTAATTTTGTTAAACTTGATCATATTTTATTAAATTATTGGATTCCTATAATTAAATTGGAATATTTAAATAAAAATCATTAAGGTATATTATAGCTGTAGGTGATGCATGTGGAGTGCTACAGACACGTGCCAAACTATAACAATGGTATGTAAAACGCCTACCCCTTAAAGAGTGCCCCTAATTTAATTGAACAGCTGAATTTTAGGTCGAGCTAAGGAACATGTGACGTCATTGAACAGTAAAAAAACAGATTCACAATTCGCTAATCACGTTATAAAGGAATCACATTATATAAATTCAAACTCAGCGCTTAAATGTTTGCATCTTTGTAATAAAGGTCGCAAGACGACGGCTTTAGAACGGCGGGAAATCAATAGATATCAATTATCACAAAGGATTCTTAACAAACAAACCAATATATGTCGATCACCATGGCTTAACCCTCTGCGAGGTGCTTCTTTGTTTCTGTAATAGACCATTTCCTTGCCATATGTAAAGTTATTGATATAGCCGCCTTTTTAGTTTCATTTACAGTTTTTAGTTTTATTGCGAGCAAGAAACAAGCTAGGTCGTTAAAACAGGAGAGAAGATGTATTGTGTACCTTTTCTACACAGCTATATATAGATAAATAAATGTTCGCTTAAGCATAGTTCTGACGATGGCGTGAGCCAAAATAGCTATCAACTATATTTTTAAAAAATAATTTTGTAGAACTAATATACATTGCTATTTTTTTCACCGTGTTATAATGAAGCTCTACCAAATGAATGCCAATTTAATCAATGAATTTAAGGTAAAACAACATTATTTTTATGTAATATATAAAAGAGAAAATGTAACTTTCAATGTAATATATAGGTGTTTGAATTGGAAACAAATAAATTGATTTGGAGCATATTCTGTTCTGTGTTCAGGTTTTTTCGATTTATACTTTATAGTTTTTTTTTTGTTCATTTCAGTCAAAGAAGAATAAGTATAATTCAGAGGGAGAGGACAGTCCTCCCACCGGATCGGATGACGATTCTGACTTTGACGAAGAAGATGATCCAGATAATTTAGAAGTCCCTGGTATGTTATTATATTTTGATTGGTGACTGTTAACAAATACCTTCGGTCAATATACTTCAGAAGTAGTCACCGAACGCAAACATCGCCAAGAAAGAAGTCTGTAGAAAAACTAATGATGCGATTAGAGTACAATAATTTTTTGGTAGGGATTGATTACCATCTTATCTATGGTGGCACAAAACTGCATTGTTACAAAAAACTCAGCATTCACTTGTTCCAAATGGTGCTTTTGAATTCATTTTATCTGTTTCTCCTATACGGTGAATGATTTAATATTATTGAAATATAGTAAATTCTTCTCCGATACAAATTACTCGGTCTATTATTCTACACCGTGCGCCTGATTCTTGTCCAAAAAAGACAAACCCCAAAAAAAAGTTCAGCAAAGGGTTGCAAGAATAAGGATAGCTTGAGAAAAAATTTGAATTTTTACTGCCTAGATGCTCACATGGTCTAGCTGACCACATGAACATTTTTCGAAACATGATAGTTTCCAGTTATTTTTTCACATTCTCCTTTGAGCCATTATAGAATGGCTCCATATTTTAAATAATAAAAACACCTTTTTTTAGTACTTATTTCCACAATATATTTTTTGATCAGGACCGGTTTCGTTAGCATTATCAACTCGTGATGAGCGAAACCGGTCCTGATCAAAAAATATATTGTGGAAATAAGTACTAAAAAAGGTGTTTTTATTATTTAAAATATCATGCCTTTCCATCAAGAAGTGATAGTAAACACCTTAAAAAAAGAATGGCTTAAATATGATACTCATTAAATTCAATATCATTTCAGGTGGGGGTAAGACGTTGGCTGCAGCTGCAGGACTTCCTGACCAGCAAAAGAAAGCGCCGTTCACTGTTCCCGTAGCTAAACCAAAAGATGGAAAAATTCTTTTGCCGATGGGTAACATTTCTTTTGAATTATTGCAGGGTTTAGCATTATTAGCATATAGGAAGACTATTTTATAGATAGTTTTAATATAACCAAACAGTGAAAGAGGATTCATATAGACGGTTCAAAATTAATTCTGGATTATTAATTCTGGCTATTATCTATTTTGTTAATCTATGAATTGAAACTTTCAAATGTAATATAAATATAAAACTCCGCCTTTTTTGACCTCATCTATTTGGCATTATTTTTAAATAAAGCTTGAAATAAGTTTGATATGCGTCTTATGAGTCATTGTGAACTGCAGCGGCTGTTATCTTTGCATACATATGTTGCTGAATGTGAATTCATTCGGATAAGCCAATCTGTCTGGGCAAACAAAGATGCACATTTGTCAAAATATATGGTGTTGCTTATGATATTTCAATTCTGTGGAACAGTATACATGCCGATAAAATGAATACATAAAACCATTTCATAAGAAATTAAAAATCAGCAACTCACAACTCGGCACACTGCATTGGTTTGAAAAAATGGTCCAATTAGGAATTATCAAACAACTGCTTGATTAAAATTTTATATGAAAGTATGTTTCATCGAAGACAGGAGGATTGATAATGATGATAACCCATATTTTTTGTGAACTGTAATTGCCAAATGGTAATTTTAAAAATATATTTATAAATTCTTAAAATTTGTTGATTAAATGCAATCTATTGCCATCAGAAATTTGCTGTCGGTTTCTGTGATGAATTTAATAGGTTGGAATCCCAATACATACAGCTTTTTCTTTTTAATTGACTCGTTGATACCGTTTGAAGCAGTAGATGTTTTTGATGTTTAAAATTTCCCTACCGTCCATTTGACCCTCTAAAACAAGGCGAATCGACAGCAGTCAGCTAAATATTGGTCCTACCACATTTGTCCCTACACTTGGAAGATTGGTTGAGAACTTAACTTCCGTTAAGATAACTGCAATAGAAGCCAATATACTCCACATTGGAAGAGACACGCACGACAATGGACAAAAAATAATGTTTGAGTGAGCGTAGGAAAAAGTGGATTATTGAAATGTAACCAAAACAATGTTTTTTTTTTATCATTATCATAATTCATTGGAATTATTTTGACAACCTTTCCAGGTGGACTGCCATTGGGAGCATCCATCAATAAGAGTTTTAAAATACCCAGTGGTGTTATCACCAAGAACGCCACTCCGCCAGGATTCGAAATGGTCAGGATGAATCCAGGTAACACTTACATAATTTTTGAGAGATGGTCAATTATCGTGATTAATTCAATATTTTATTGGATTAGGTATGCGATTGGAAACAAAAGTTTGCTGTTATTGGTCAGCAACCTGGGTTCTGTGTATTTCAATGCCTTTAAATTGTATGCTATTTTTTTTTAACTGCGTTAAATCTGTAACTCTGTCGTGCTTGAGTAGGTTGACCAATGAGTGTATTGATAACTCATGACAGTGTCCAGGTGTTCAACGTGCTTCAAAGCGCTTTAATTGTACTTAATAAGTTTTGATTTTATGAAAGCTCCTGGAAAATATTGCTTTTCTCATAAATTGCCGTTCACAGATCTATCGGACACTGCCGATTTTCTTTTCTATTTGTATGTAATTATCTTAAAACACATAATTAGTACATTGTATCATCAAATCATTTATTTTTAAAAATAACCCATTGGCTCTCCTTACACTATCAAATTCTATACGTCTCCAAAATAGTTGATTTTTAAAAATTTTAATATTTCGTTTATATTTTTATTAAGCTTTCGATTGGTTAGTTTTTTTTTTTATATTAAATTAAGACTTTTTTTGATTACTTTGATCATATAAAATATTATACTATGAATTACTTTATGATATCAGTTAACCTGAGGAGATTATTAGTTAATATTTCGCGAAGTAAATTATTTGTAGTAGTTAAAATATTTAGAAATTCTTAACAGTCATAACATATTTAAAGCTGTCGTAATAATAATTCAAAAGAGTGATTTTAACTTTTTTATATTTCTTTTTCCAAGAAGCAATATGTCGTCCTATTATTCCTTGGTAATCAATATACTTAATTTAAATAATACCTTTATGAAAGGTATATTGAAAATAAGATATTCTCATAATCCATTGAACTTGTCATTATGATGGTTCATTTAGCAGGATTGAATGGGTGACGCAATACGTCACCTCTCAAAGGCTTTAAATCATCAAATATACACTAGCACATTTAATTTTAAGGAATTCATTCTCAGTGGGTTAATGTTGTAAAATTAATCTATGTCATTTTTTTGTCTCTGCGTGTAAAATTTGTGATATTGTGTGATTTCTAAAATCCAATCTGAGATGGAATTTTCTTGAAGAAAAAAGACATACAAATTTGATTTGTTGGCAATATTATATTTCACATTTGGTGTTAAAGAGCATGGGGCAATTCCCTCACTGGTGAAGATGTACCTGCCTGATTTATTTTTAAATAACTTTTTATCAAGTGTTTTAAAAATATTGGAATCAAAATTGTGTCGGCTTTGACAGCTTGACACCTAACATATAATTTATTGCAGTTCTACACATGTATATAATGTTGGTACACGGTTTTATTATTTGATATATATAATCTATGAACAGTTCTTTATCATTCATTCATTTCAGATTTAATAGGATTATATTTATTTTTATATTACATGAGTAAAATATTTATCTAAGAAACATTTGTAGAGGAAATTCAGTATTTATTCTAAAATATGAAAATATTCCTGCGGAGTCTGTGTGTTCTCAAATGCTCAATGTATACAGGTATCTCGATTTATAGTTCTAGCGGAGATTGAATGTTTCATTGGTGTAATGGGGCTGCATTCTCCGATGAGTTTAGAAGCCCTTGTAATATGCAATTGATTACTTTGTTAATCCACTAGGTTCAAATAAATAATTTGTGACAAGTGTTTTGTTACCTTGAAAAGCATCTTTTGACCAATTTTAGTTTTTTTGTAAGGTAAATTCAAAACATTTTTAAGTATACTGGTGGCACCCTACTATTAAGTTTATTTCCTATGGAATTTTTTCCACTCTTAACAATTTATATAATGATTATTTGTAATTAGTATGACATATGTTCATAAAATCTGTAGAATCTTTTCAAAGTGATGAAACAGGTGACTTTGCAACTAGCGAAGTAACCAGTGGAATAACAATGTTTCAAAAATTGCATTAATAATGAGATTAAACTGAATTCATTTAAATATTGTTCCTAAATTCATTTGAATTCGTGAAACGATCATAATCATAGAAGCTCTCTTTCCTCAAATAAAAATAGTTTGTCGATTGTTCATAGAGATTTTTTTTATTGAAATAGTTCAATTTCAGCGCATTGCACCAACAATGACCATAGTATTAATTATGTGCTCTATGGTATGAAGTCTAATGAGAGATACCTATATATGTGGGAGTTTTTAATTCATAAAAGAGCTTTTTTTGTGTGCAATGATAATGTAAAGGGTTTTTTTTTGTGGTCTATTTATGTGTTATTTGTTAGCTGCTGCAAGGTCCAGGGGTAGGAGATAATATTGTGTCTGTGTTTCGTGTGGTATTTGATTTTACTGGAATCGGTTAGAATATGAGGATATTGCCAGAAGCAGATATCACAATTTTCTATGTGGACTGATTCTGACATGTTGTGGCGTATTGTGTCTCAAATACATAAGCAAAACATTGTTACAAGAATGAAAGAAATTCTGGATACATTGTATTCATTGCAATGATTGACCCTGCTGTCGGAAACCCCTTTGCTTCTGATTGGCGTATAGATTATAATATATTTGGGCAATACGACAACATCCCTAATTAGGAGAATACAAACAGCGTGCTCAATGGGGCACATTGTACAAGAGGGGTTTTGCTTCTGTGTAATGTTGCGTTGTGTCGTGTTGCGCAGCGGGAGCCGGGGGACAGGCGGCCAATGCGGGGCTGTCACCCTTGCTAGGCGCTATGAGCAGCTATTTTCCGCCCGCTTCCTCTCACCCACACCCTCAGGCGCATCATCACCACATGAATACCAACACGGCCGCCTACAACGCGGCCACTCTGCTGGCACAGAGTAAGTAGCTGCTCCTTCCTGCAACTCTGTCTCTGTTACCCCTGCTATCTTCTCCTTCCTCCTACTTTTAACTTGGTGTTTTAAGCATGCTAATTAATGTTCTTTATTTTGTGTCATTCTTGGAAATTTTTAATTTGTTACTTGTTACATTTCATCATACTAAAATGCATAGCAGGAATTAATGTTGCTATGAAGAGCCCTTTAAATGTGTTTGATCTGTAGTTGTCCAATTATATAATAGTGTTTCTCATATAATTCATCGAATTTTACACTAATAGATGAACAATAACAATTATATAAGACTTTTCAACCCTGTTCGGACATGTATAAATATCTTTAAATAGTTAATTTATCATAATTAAAGTGAAATATATTAAAGCCACTGAATCATTTTTCTTAGGGTTGGAATACACAGGATTGGTCAACATTTTGAGTGTGTTGTAAAATATTCTCATCCATATAGCGTTCTTGAGATAATGACATATTTCAAATATTTTGTTTAACAAGTAACAAATGAAAGTTCTAAAAGTCTGCCAGAAATTTATTCCAATTTGGGTCACCCTCAAAATGTTTAAGAAATACTGTTTTGACACTTGAAGAGCTTTGATGTTTTTGAAATTATTGCTTGCTAGATGTTATCAATTAAATATTACACTGTCTAAAACCATGAATCTATTCACTCACTGTATATATAATATACACATACCACTGTACTTCATTGGGAACACACATGATCGAAATAGCTATCAATTAAATTGAACACGTTTAATACTTCTTGTTTTGTTTTAAAAATAAATTGACTCATTGATCTGATCTGTGAATTTGAATTTCAAGCCTGTTAATGACATCATTACTCATAATTTGACTTCAAGATCAGGGAATTATTTACACGAAAATTTTCAATTGTATGACATATAATCATACATTTACCATTAGCCAACCTTAGAAAATTTATAATTATGTGAAAACAATGTTATTGACAGTTACCAATATAAAAAAAAAAAAACAATTTGGATATCACAAGAAAGCACTGAATGTGTATTTACAAGATACACATTATGGCTGTTGACTGTTTACATGACATTTGCTGGTCATACTGAAATCATTCACCATTTGCAGAATGACAAAAATTTTGACGCATGTTGAACGATCATAATCTATACTATAGTTTTATGCTCATATTGACGATAACTAAGTAATTGTTGGCTTGTCATTTGACTCAAATGCATTTCTATCCCCTGGTTAAAAAACGTTAAAAATATTGTATTCAGGCTTGCGTGGTTATTCTTTTGGAACAAAATCTTTTCTTATTTCTTTACCACATTTCAAATAATTAATAGGCTGATATGATTCTTGTATGTGTATCTAATTATTTTGTTTAGGTTTTGGTTTGGTTTAATTTTTTTACTAACGGTATATTTTAATTTGGTCCACTGGTTTGTTCCTCTATTAATACTTTTTACTATGTTACTCAATCTCTTTTATAGAAATGAATGAATAAACTGAGTAACGAACAGTTCTTGTAGAAAAAATGCGTAAAAGCTCCGTGAGAGTCTCTTAAGTGGCTTATTTTTTATGTATTCCTGGCATGGCTTTCTATTGTTTGATGTAGTAGAACCTTGAATTTATAAATTAATACATCCTCCAAATTTTTCGATTATGTGATACATCGTTTCAAAAAGTGGTGCGAATTAAAAAATCATACAAAAGAAACTTTACTTTTCTATGATTTGATAAATGTATGAAAAAATTAAATTCATGCATTTTTTTTCAAATCACATTTTATTGCTTCATTGATTATACAATGAGAAACAGATGTATACGTGCATAATTGTATTCACTTATAGGAGTTATTCTCTACTTCCACTGTTGATTTGCGCATTAACCATTGGTGATTTTTTCGAATGAAAAAAATTGAATTTTGCTAAAATTTGATAAATTGGTGTTATTACTAGATTCCTGATCTGTGTCTATAATTATTACGTTGGATTTGTCTTGTGAACTATTTTTCTATACAATAAATTCTGTTACAATAAGGTGTATTTAAGATTGGGAAAAATAGGTTTGTTAATTGGGAATCTTCTAATTTATATTACATGTAAATTTATAGGTATCACTTCCGTAGACATAAATTCAAAACGACTCCGATATTGACTACCAAGAGGACTCTGACAAAGAAAAGGTTTATTTTTGTCAGGCTTTTTCCTAATTTTCCTATTTATGTGTATTAAATTAAATACTAACCAACCAATCGGAAAAGTAGTTGTCTCTCTCAAGTCTCTTGTTTTTCTTGACTAATAATGACGACATGACTTTGACTCTGCAGCCCTGCATAAATTGCAGTCTTTATCGGTGATTAAATAAGTGCAGGCTTATTTTTGATTCTAAGTAATAATTGGATGAATTATGTTACAGTGGAAATGGCTGGCATGGGGCTCAGTATGAATCCTTTCCTGCTGCAAAAGATGAACCAGGTCCTATCCGGTGCTATGGGCAGCCCTCTAGCTGGTGTTTTGGGCGGGCCCATGGGTTGGCCTCAGAACATGGCGTACCCCAAGCAGATGTGGTCCGATCAAAAGGTGGAAAACTTGAAATTTCATAAAGAAAAATAATGCCTGTCACATCTTTTATGTATATTTCTTGAATAAAATTTTAATATGCTATAATTATATGTCAGCTCTGTTGCATCAGTATGATGGAACGCCTGAAGGCACTGAAAGGTGAAACTCGGGTTGTTACTGACAAAATAAGCGAAATCAAAGAAAATTGAAATATTGATGTACCTATACCTTTAGTTGATATCATAAATTATATGATTGTACTATCTATCTATCAGTATGAATTCATGTGTTTCTAAGGCATGCAAATTAATTAGAAATCATTTAGTTTTTGAATATATTTATATTTCATTCAATACGGTATATGCGTGTTCCTTTTTGTAATAAATTGATAATTTCACAGCAGATGGTTGGAGAAGAAGAAGAGGGTGATGATGAAGAGATGGGTGTCGCAGAAACCTATGCAGATTATATGCCTTCAAAATGTAAGATTATTTTTTTTAATTGAAGATGAGACTGGCATGAAATTTCAAACTGATTTGTAACTCTGATGGCGAACGCAATAAATTCAAAGGGATCGAAAAATCAATGTTTTAAATATTTAAACCTAATACTTCTGACAAGTGTATGGAGGTGGCAGTAGCAGGACATATCAGGCGATATTTTGAAACCAAAGTCAGTCGTATATGTTCAAGACTTCCTGCATTAACGTCGATTGATAGTTCACATCTAAGGGTCTGTACATCAGAGACATATCGTGTTGCCACAAACCCTGCAATGCTGGCTGCTATGCATTCAACACGGTGAAAAAAATAGCAATGTATTTTAGTTCTACAAAACTATTTTTAAAAAATATAGTTATTTATAGATATAAATATAGATAGCTATTTCGGCTCACGCCCAGTTTAGTTAGCCACGTTTAGTCCACTGATTAAACCGCTCCACGGGTGGAAGGGGTCTGATTTGCTTCCGTAATAGACCATTTCCGTGCCACATGTAAACTTATTGTCATAGCCACATTTTTTAGTTTCATTGACAATTTTTGAAAAATTTAGCTTTATTGCGAGAAAGTTAAAACAGTAGAGGAGATGTATTGTGTACCTTTTCTACACAGCTATATATAGATAAGCAAATGTTAGTTTAAGCATAGTTCTGACGATGGCGTGAGCCGAAATAGCTATCAACTATACTTGTTAAAAATAATTTTGTAGAACTAAAATACATTGCTATTTTTTCACCGTGTTGTAATGGAGTTCTACCAAGTGAATGCCAATTCAATCAATAAATTCAGTTATTTACCTTCAAGAAGTGTTAAATAGTTTTTGGTCGAAGAAACGGCTTATTTTTTTAAAAGATATTTTTTGGATGAAATCAGGTAGAAGGGATGAGATGAAAAACATCACTTACGCCTAACCCATTACATTTATAATCATAAATCAATTAAAAATGTGAATTGAATTTTCAGTGAAATTAGGCAGAAAGCATCCGGATCCTGTTGTAGAGACAGCATCTCTTTCGTCAGTTGAACCGACTGAAGTGTGGTATCGCACCTCGTTGCCTGACGAAACAATCAACACTGGACGACTGAGTGCCTTGCAGTTAGAAGCTATTGTCTACACTGCTCAAGCACATTCGCATCTTTTACCAGATCAAAGTAGAGCTGGATTCCTTATCGGTAATTATTGATCAATTACATAATTGACTATCGTGATATATATACAATATTTTTGTGTTTACCGTTCCATAGTATATGCTATGTTTGATTAATGAAAAAAAAAAACATTAGAATCCTGTTACTATTCTGGCGTGTTTCTCATGGCGACAGTAGCCGTGCATATGTGCTTTCCATGGGCCTTCATGACTTATTTCAGAGTGCATCCATTTTGATAATTATAATACATTTACCTAACTCTTTTTATATACCGTTAACAACTTGTATCAGCCTTTAAATTAGTCAAAATGTCAATATAAGTAAGAATGAAAGTGGCCATTGGTGATTCAGATTCCATGTGAACAATGATAATGAATAGTTTCGAATGCCATTGAATCTATAAATAAATATAAAGTATAAAATGATTGGTTGATTGAAATGAAAGATGGATTGATTTGGTTTTCAAGAAAAAAAAAATGCAATATATTGTGTTTCAAGGTATCGACCATCACTTCTTAACGGAAAAGATGATTCAATCCGGTCCTTCACATAATATATAGCGGAAATAGTATGAAAGTAAATAAATAAAAATGTTTGCGGTACATGTGAAATTTAATTTTGGAATGTAATCTTTATGGCCCCATTTGATCGATAAGTATTTGTCATCACCAATCAATGTTTCCCATATATTAATTAATGTGTCCCAGGTATTCAATTTCAAAAAATACATATATTTGTACAATACATCTCTCAATCTCCAAATACAATAGCAAAATTGCTGGTGATATAAAATGAGCAACTTTGTTACTGTATTTGTTATTGTCGGTATATAGTGTTCAAAATCTCCCATGTGTAATGTGAAAGACGTGACTATTATAGATTTGACTATTTGGATTACAGGTGATGGTGCTGGTGTTGGCAAAGGCCGTACGATTGCTGGAATAATCTACGAAAATTATTTGAAGGGGAGGAAACGAGCGATTTGGGTTTCTGTGTCCAATGACCTCAAATATGACGCAGAGAGGGATCTCAAAGACATTGGCGCGACTAAAATAGATGTTCACCCTTTAAATAAGGTATGTGCGATATTGTGACTTGTGACTTATATTAATTCGCCATTATATTCAGAAAGTTATTGTTGTTTAATCGGCACTCCGTAAAGAACATGTGACCTATAAAGTTATCTATAATTAATTTATATTCGGCATATCCTGGATGATTTTCACAGAGGCTATAAAAGATTAATTGCATTAGATGGAAGCCAACACAAATAAAGATGTTTACATTTTAAAATGTTTCAACTGCAGTAAGTTCCCAACTATCCGTGCATGATTTTGATGCACATTTAAAAAAAATCACGCTATTTACTTGCAGTCTTTTTGTAGTATTAGACGGGTTCTAGTGCTGAGAGATTTTTGAGAAATCGGAGCTCTTCGGTAATGTTATTCATCCGATTTAAAATGTATAATTCATGTTATCTAAGATTTTCATGTCGCTTATACGTGGAAAACTACTACTGATTTTATTTTCACGCTCAGTCCACCATAAAAGAATGAGAATGCAAGAAAAGAAAAACCAATTATCGGTCACAACGTGACACTGAATTCGGTTTATTTCTTTATCGGTAATATAACATGATAAAATTAATAACCTAATTTAGAAATTTGTATAAATATATAATAAAACTATATGAAAATAAGATTCCTCACCACTAACTAGACCGAATTCTTCTGTAAACTAGAGGACAAAATCAAAACAAATCAATCCCAACTAGTCAAAAAAAATGCTTTCCTGAGAAGTCTCTCGGGCTGTTACATGATATGCCTTATTAATCTGCCCTTTAATATTAATAGGCTTCCTTTTTTTTGAAGTTGAACCATTAAACCAATTTATCGGTTATGTTAATTATTTGTTATATTTTATTTCAGTTTAAATATGCAAAAATTTCATCGGCTGTAAACGGAAATGTGAAAAAAGGAGTCATTTTCTCCACATACTCGGCCATGATTGGAGAGTCACAATCTTCGGCTGGAAAATATAAAACTCGACTCAAACAACTGCTGCAGTGGTGCGGCGAAGATTTTGATGGAGTTGTATCCTTTTCATCATTTTTTTTCAATTTAAACATTTATATATGTATGTGTGATGTAGTTTTGGACACCGAGAATTATAATTTATGATATCGACTGAAGGTGCTTGATGGAATTTCAATATTAAATTTGAATTGTTGCAACTTTGTACGATTCCATATGTCTTATCACAAACGACCCGGGTTTCGCCCTTCGGCGATGGAATCCCTGAGGATGCCGAAGGGCGAAACCCGGGTTGTTTGTTATAAGACATAAGGAATCGTACAAAGTTGCAACAATTCAAATTTATTACTGAGAAATATCTCTGAGAGTATGTCTCAAGTCAATTGTCAAAGATTGACAAACTGAAATGTGGGGTACCCATAAGTAATGTCGTTTTTTTCAATGAAATTCAAAACAATCTTTTTTTTTGCTTTATTTAACTTTTCTTATACAAAATAATTCTCTTTATTGTCTTTAACCTTCTGCCACCTTTTTTCAAATCATCTATGGTCTTCTTGTAAAATTGCACGGCTTCTTTAGGATTCTCTGAGTATTGGACCAGGATGTATCAACCTTTCCTGATAATTTCTCAATGATCAGTATTGCTTCATCGCCTGGACAGGTCGTCCACTTCAAAACTCAAATCACCGGATTAAAATTTTTCAAACCATCATTGGCATTTCTTGACGTGTCATCGTAAATCTTGCACATATCTTTTGTAGCTTCTGTCGCTTTATTTTTCAAATGATATTGAAAAAGTATACAGCTCCGCAGATGTTGTTCCGACGGATATGTCTCTTATTGTCTTCAGGGGGATAAGGGAACTGTTTCTTTGGTCGCAATGCCACAAGCAGATAGCCACTACACAAGAGAAACTTGTAACACACTCTTACTGCCCAACAGACAGAAGACCATTTTTAAGATAGCGCATCGAAAAAAACAACATTACTTATGGGTAGACCTAATATCGCACACCTCTGAGAATAAACATGTTCAGACTATTCTTTACTCATAAATGAGAAATTGTCTGATGAACGTGATGGTTGTGCGAAAAATATTTCCTTAACTAATGATTGTAGATTGTTTTTGATGAGTGTCACAAAGCGAAGAATCTGTGCCCCGTTGGATCATCAAAGCCTACCAAGACAGGTCTCACAGCTCTTGAACTTCAGAAAAGACTACCTAAGGCGAGAGTGGTGTATGCCTCTGCCACCGGAGCCTCCGAACCCAGGAACATGGCTTACATGGTCAGGCTCGGAATGTGGGGTGATGGAACCCCTTTCCCTCATTTTATGGACTTCATTTCTGCAGTTGAAAAGAGGTGAGGTCTAACTATGATCTGATCTAACCTTTCTTGTCAAATTTGATTAAAATTAATTAAATGAGTTTTTTACGGTATCTATTGAACGAGGTGGTATTTAATTAATCTGTATGCTTTAGGGGCGTGGGTGCTATGGAGATTGTAGCCATGGATATGAAACTTCGAGGGATGTACATTGCCAGACAGCTATCATTTCACGGTGTAGGGTTTAAAATTGAAGAGGTGCCGCTATCGAAGGAGTTCAAGGAGACTTATGACAAGTCGGTTGTTCTGGTAAATCTTTAACTGCCAACTAATATGTTAGTAAATATATTTTTAAATTGCAATGCGCTGAAATTCTCCCATATATGTGATTTCTTTAGTTTTAAGTTATTCAATTAAAATCACATTGCACTGTTTTACATGCTCAAAATTCCCAGAATGACAAGTTACGTCTGAAATTTTAATAGCATTGAAGATCAGGAGGAATGTTTAAATCTATTTATAGTAACTGAAGTTTTATGTAAGACGGCCCAAGCCATTTTGCATGCTTTTATTCTGTTGACACAATTTTTTCAATATTTCATAGTCATTTTTCAGTGACTTGAATTATCTTGACATTTTTGTTTTTGAAAAACTTAAGTCAGGATTTCAACATAGTTTTAACTCATGTGTGTTTCCAATGTCAACCATATAATCTTTTATGGAAATATAATACTTTCAATATTGATCGATAGTGGTCATCAGTGATTGATTCCATTATGGATCTCATGGGTACGAGTGCAAAAAATTTTTTTTGGACTTTTGTTTTAAAGCTCAGGTGTCTGTGATCTTTAAAATCCCCCTCCCATCCTATTCCGACTGGGTACAGCAGAAATGATAATTTACGGTCCTGCCTTAGCGCTATCGTTTATTTTGTTCTATAATCATACATATCTAATATTTCATTCAGATAATGTTTAAGATCTGTTTTTCTTCATTTTAGTGGGTCGAGGCCATGCAAAGATTTCAAGAAGCTGCCGAGTTAATTGATGCTGAAAACAGAATGAAAAAGACAATGTGGGGACAGTTCTGGTCTTCTCATCAGAGATTCTTCAAATATCTATGCATAGCAGCCAAGGTATGCCAAAATATCACCAATCATTGTCTGACTTTCCTTTTTATAACATTATTTATCCATTAAATAGCCGGAGCCTGCAAAGTCAGCTTTAATTTTTTTACTGTTTTCATTTTTAGGATGTGTACAGAATTTTGGAGAAGTCTTTACACTCCTTTCTGGTGTATGTATATAGTTGGGTACTGTATTTGTTCTGTCAGACTCGGAAGGATTTGAATGTAGAAAATAATTACGATAATACTACCATATTGTAGAAATAGTATTAAAAATGTATTTTTATTATTCAACCCGATCAGCGCGACAGTTTTTCATATGAACTAAATTTGTCTGCGTTGCTATTTTTCAAACTGTTCTCTTTCCACATAGAGCTATAAATAAACCAATAAAAAATAATTGGGTTGGCTTTTATGGAAGCTAGATGCATTAGGAATGTTTCACAACATTAAAAAACACAAAGAAATCTTCTATGTTGTCACAATCAAATTAACAAATATATCCCTAACAAATAACTAACTCGTAAATCGTCAAAGTGATAACTATATATTAAATATTATATAACAATTTTTTTAACAGCCAACTTTGCAATTTTCATTTTTCTAGGTTAACCATGCCGTGGTGGTGGCTCGCGAAGCAGTCAAGTGTGGCAAGTGTGTCGTAATTGGTCTGCAGAGCACAGGAGAAGCGAGAACTCTTGAACAGCTCGACAGAGATGACGGGGAGCTTAATGATTTTGTTTCCACTGCCAAGTTAGTGTAGCATATTATTTGAATAGAGCGAACAATAACATCTCTTCTTTGAACACAAATAAATCCTTACTGTAAATTTGTGAGACAATTCATCCCTGTAAATGAATATAAACATTCAGGATTCAAGAGATATTTTTGATGGATATGTAGTGTGAATTTTTCTATCGCTAGTCAATAAATTAATTCTTGATTGAAATTGAATTCTCAATAGTATTTTGCTTATTTATTGCAGAGGCGTGATTCAAACATTAGTAGAGAAACACTTTCCAGCGCCAGACCGCAACAGAATTAATAGACTGTTAGGGCTGGGTGGTCTGCAGAAAAAGGTGCCAGAAAAGGTGGAGAAGTCTAAGAATGGTGTCTCAGGTGCCACTGCAGCTAAACGACGAAACGGTATTATTATTTCTTATTCTTAATCCAAATAATTGATTTCTTCTACCAGCTCTGCATAAGTTATTCTGCATGTCTATGCTCAAGAAAAGTTCACAAGTATTTTTTCTGTCAAGAGATTAATCAATTTGTTGTTTTTCAGCTGTAGCTGCGTCGGTCGTCGGAGGCCGCTCCTCTGGCCGCACTGTCAAACGGCCTCGTCGATATTCCTCATCATCTGATGATTCCAACCACAACTCACCCGTGCGATCTCTATCTCCCGTTTCATTGGGAAGTGATTCAGAGGAGGCAAACAGTGGAAATGAAATTGAGCGTGATGATGATTCAGCTAGCGAAAGGAGTAGCGACTTCAACCCTTTCTATAATGGCAGTGACAGTGACGATGGTAATTATTATCTTTCTCAAAGTTCATTGATTAATATTGTTTTGTAAAACTTATTTTCAAATGTCTATTCTACAATTTGTTGATCCATAAAAAAATCATTTACCGTTAGCACTGCATGTCTATTTCAGGTATTTGTTGATAAAGGGTTAAATATGAAAACAGACTACGATTATTGCAGATGTATTTCAATGTGGGCTACAAACTTTCTACCCCACACAACTCGAATATCCCTTGATTCAATAATTTAACTTTTAGTCTCGCCCCATCTTAGAGAAGTGACAAAATAATATATTTTTTCAGAGCCCTGGGTGGGTCGCAAAAAGAAGCCCGGCAAGAAAGTGAAGAAGACAACCCCTATTAAAAAAAAACCTGCCTCCACACAAGACAAAATACAAGAGTTGATTGAGAGAAAAACCTCAGATGCCGCCAATGCCAGTCGCATCACAGTCCAAACTCCGACGGGTAGCTTGACGGGCACTGCCGTTGGCACCAATGGTATTTATTTAGGACCTCCACAAAAAGCGCAGCCGCCGCCTCTGAACGCTATCGAAAAAGCTTGCACCATGAAAGAGCAGCTGTTGGAAGCTATCGAGAAGCTCGGTGAGAGGCTTCCTGCAAACACCCTCGACCAGTTAATTGATGAGTTGGGTGGACCTGAAAATGTCGCTGAGGTATGTTATTGTTCAGTTTTTTTTATCCTATCATTTGTTTTGCAAAAAAAAAGAATTAAAAATCGAATATCATTTCGGAAATGAACAATCTCTGTGATAATTAACAGATGACAGGAAGGAAAGGTCGAGTTGTGCAGACAGAGGACGGTCAAATTCTCTACGAAAGTAGATCGGAAGCCGATGTGCCGCTGGAAACTCTAAACCTGACAGAGAAGCAACGGTTTATGGATGGGGATAAAGATGTAGCGATCATATCAGAAGCTGCCAGCAGCGGTATCTCATTACAAAGCGATAGAAGGTAATCTTTGCTAAATATATTATCATTGTCATACTTCTGTTGAAAGTTACAGTAGAAGGGGTCCAACTTTTGAAACCAGATCTTGCTTGCGATAATACTTCTAACATCCTATAATTTACATTTTTTGTTTGTTTAAAGTTGATTTGCTAACTCTGACACCATCGAGATGTTTTATAGGAATATGTTTTGCTTGTTTTATTATAATCATTTTGCCAAGCAAAGCCAACAGTATTTTGATATCATTTTTATGGTCGTTCCAGAGCGAGGAATCAGAGACGGAGAGTTCACATCACATTAGAATTGCCGTGGTCGGCCGACAGAGCGATACAACAGTTCGGTAAGAATCATTAGCAATCCTATACTCTATCGTTGTTTGTGATTTACTTTCAGAGTCTTGAGAGCTAAACCTCCAGGTGTCTACATGTGCCAAGTTAAAGATCAGTTCTACAGTTGCACATTTGTTCGAATAACTCTTTCCTGTTTCAAGCGTGTAACAATTGACATAATATCAAGTAATACAATAAATTTATCGTGATTGGACTGTGACAGAATATTTTTAATTACAGTGAATTAATTTACAAAAATATTTTCACTTTTATTATATTTTTGTACGTTCAAACTGTGGTTTTAGAATTTAAGTATAGACATTTTTCACATGGTAAATGGAGTATATTTTTCATCATCCTCTCACATATGAAGTCTCGATTTTCGAAATCAAGTGTTACATTAGAATTTTGTTTTTTGTTTTGTATCTCAAAATTTCCATTAGAACACGTCTTTCTTAAATTTGAATTGTTACAATTTTGTACAATTCCACATGTTTTGGTCACTAATGACCCGGGTTTCGCCCTTCGGCATTCCATCACACTGATGCAATAGAACTGGAAACCCGGGTCGTTAGTGACAAAACATGTGGAATTGTACAAAGTTGTAACAATTCAAATTTGATATTAAAATTCCATCAAGCACCTTCAGTCGATATCATAAATTACGTCTTTCTTAGTTTCTGATTAATTTTTTATTTTATAAGCCATGGAACGGTTTTTAATAATTTCTTCATGTTACAGACCCATCAATTTTATGTGTGTGTGTCACGTAGTAATCAATAATTATACATCAATACCGCTGTGATCGATTGCAGGTCGAACCCATCGTTCAAATCAAGTGAACGCTCCCGAGTATATATTCCTGATATCAGATTTGGCCGGAGAGCGCCGTTTCGCTTCCACTGTCGCCAAGCGTCTGGAATCGTTGGGGGCGTTAACGCACGGAGACAGACGTGCCACAGAGTCCAGAGATCTCTCTCAGTTTAATATAGACAATAAGTACGGCCGGACCGCTTTAGAGACTACAATGAAGACAATCATGAAGTACGAATCTCCATTAGTTCCCCCTCCTCAAGACTACAGCGGAGATTTTTTCCAAGATGTGGCCAATGCATTGGTTGGTGTCGGAATTATCGTCAATAGTGAAACTATGCCTGGTGTACTTTCTTTAGATAAGGTGAGTTACGTTTTATATATTTTTTGAATCCTTCCTCGTTGCAATGGTCTCTTTTTTTAAGATGTAATGGATGCAGTCTGGCTATTACAAAATCTATTGATTTATATTAATATCATTATTTTACTTTTTAACGAAATGAACCTGTATATTAACAATAACTGGCCATTCATTCTTCAGGATTATAACAACATATCGAAATTTCTGAATCGGATATTGGGAATGCCGGTAGAGCTTCAAAACAGGCTATTCAAATACTTCACAGACACTCTGCACGCCATCATCGCGCAGGCCAAAAAAATGGGTCGGTTCGACCTCGGAATCCTTGATCTTGGCGCGGCTGGAGAATGCGTGACGCTAGCCAAAAGGGTTCGCTTCATGAGGAAACATGCCACCGGAGTCGCACCAACTGAATTACATTTTGTACATGTTGAGGTAAATATACTTTGCGCTGTTATTTTTTCCAATCTGTATGATGTATGTTCCGTAATAAACCATATTTTTTTCATTTTATTTACTCAGAGAGGCATGAGTTGGCTGGATGCAATGGAAAAGTGGTCCGAATTAACAGGCGCCCGAGAAGGTTTCTATCTTTCCCACCAGGTGCGCAATGGAAAACAGACAGCTATCTTAGCAATCGCAATCGATAACCCGGCCGCTAAGAAGGGTGAAAAGATATCAAAGAAGGATCAGATGTATCAGGTGTACAGGTAACCTCATTTAAATACTTTAACTGAAATGGTTACTCTTCAATTGGCATATATGTTGGTCAGTAAAGCATGCTATGCACACATTTCACCTATACAATTATTACGCCAATGCAACGAGAAACACAAATGGTTACTCGTTGATCCAAGGCTGTTGGAGGAAGTTGATCCGGCACCCAAATTCCTTGCCTGTTTTTTTTCCGAGCCTATTCAAATGATGGCATACCATTGTCTTCGGGTAGCAAAGTTCATGTGACAACTCCTCAATTATCTTGTGCGGATCGGATTCTATCAACGAATTCAGGGTGTCATCATTGATTTTTTTAGGTGTTCCACTTTTTGGTTCGTCCATTAAATTCCTATCACCACTTTTAAATTTTTTAAGCCATCTAGAGCACTTTCGGAGCTTCACAATATCCCTATAACCATCGCAAATGGTCTGTGTGGCTTCTTTGGATTTCAATCCCTTATCAAACAAAAACAGCATGACATGGCGCAAATGAGTTCCTTCAATTTCAGGCTTCTGCATTTTTCTACAGTGGCAAAAAATAATTAAAACGTCAAAATAGAAAGAGTACTAATAAAGCTTTAAAATGATACCAATAACGACGTGCTAACTCAACGGCGACCGTTGACAAACTGACGATAAAGTGATGCAAAAAAAACGGTCATTTCTTTCCGAACTACCTAATATATTTTAATAATTATGCAATCATATGTTTTTTGAGATGGTAAATTCTAAGGCAACACTTTCAATAACCATAAAATTACTCACCATCACAGGCCTAATACTGGACTTCAGTTGCGCAATGAATCACTGGCAGAGATCGACAAGAAATACAAAAAGACTTCTTCAACGGAAGCGGAGCAGCCGTGGACGTCACAGTACGATGCCAGCGTGACCACTTGCTCCCACGCCTACTGGCGGGCTAACTGCCGGAATGTTTCCATGGGATTGGAATGCGAGGTGAGAACATCTATTGTTAGCTAAAATAGTCTCATGTTTACAATTTGGTAGAAAAATACTTAACATTTTTTTTTGTTATTTTTAGGTGGGACTGAGACGGCGTAGCTATCATGTGTTATCCGGATCAGTGCTATCAGTTTGGGCTCGTGTCGAGAATGTCCTCAGTTCGCGATCGTCTCTCAACAAAATACAGGTCATCCGTCTCAAGACTACGGAAGGTCAAAAGATAGTTGGTCAGTACTCGTGCTATATAATTATTCACTTTTAAGGTGTTAACTGTCACTTCTTGATGGAAAGGCATTATATTTTAAATAATAAAAACACATTTTTTTAGTACTTATTTCCACAATATATTTTTTGATCAGGACCGGTTTCGCTCATCGCGAGCATTATCAAAAAATATATTGTGGAAATAAGTACTAAAAAAATGTGTTTTTATTATTTAAAAAAAAAAAAAAAAAACTATATAATTATGTGATTGACTTTGGAAACTCAGTTATCGAAGTTTTTTTGCAGTAAATGATGGCCTAAATGTTGGTGTTTGTTAAAATTGTTTGCCATTGTTTGGTCATATATCCGTTGTATTAGGCTGGTTTATAGCAAGGTTTAACTGTTAACACATAGTTAATTTATGAATAACTGTTGTTGCATGTTTTAGGCACACTTATACCAAAAAATTGCGTCGAGCCGCTGAAGGAAGCGCTGTCATCCGACGCAGAGAAAGTCAGCGAGGAGACCTTCGACACTGCCCCTGCAAAATGAGAGGTCCCTGTCTAATTTTGGCGAGAAGAATCTGACGCTCGAGTCCTCCTAACGTAAGGCACGTCGAAGCGGTGAAATATGAAATTGTCGTATCACAGAAAAGTTCCTTGTATTAATAATTGTTTATATTGATCAAGTATTCTCTGGCACATCAGTTCGCACGGGACTCAACGGCGTGGCGCCCTGCCCTGCCCCTATTCCTCATTTCGATGACAAAGAGAATAACGTTGTAATATTCTGTAACTGTATTCTTACTCTTAGGATTTTTTTTTACTTACCTTTAATGTTATTTATTTAAGAGGCAATGGATGCTTGAACAATTTAACCGAATACAAGTATCCGTAATTGTGTAGGCGAGAGGTAAATTCATCTCACTTACAAAAAAAGTCTATACAACCGCAAATCCTTGCTTTATAATTTGTAGGATTATGTAATGTGTAGCTATTTTTCAATCATGCTGTGGTGAAAACTAAATTGATATAATTTATGATATTGACTGAAGGTGCTTGATGAAACTTCAATATTAAATTTGAATTGTTGCAACATTGTACGATTCCATATGTCTTGTCGCAAACGACCCGGGTTTCACCCTTCGGCATCTTCAGGTATTCCATCGCCGATGCCGAAGGGCGAAACCCGGGTCGTTTGTGATAAGACATATGGAATCGTACAATGTTGCAACAATTCAAATTTGAATTGATATTATTTTTGTGAGACTCAATACTTTTCTATTGTTAACCTTATTAAATTCTCTCGGGAACAGATGATGCCTAACAGAATTTTTCCTCTATCGTTTCTTTTTCAATTTCAATCATATTTTTCTTAAAAAAATCAAATTTAAATCATATCTATACATCATTTTATGTTTGTGTTTTCATGTATCAACAGTTTGAGAAACTATTGATTGTTTACAGTGGCCAGAAAAGTCTGTTACTCTCATGACACGCTGACTTAAATTCGAAGCACAGAATTATATTTCAATCATTCAGCCTTTTTGTAAATCATATTATTTATCCACTGAATGATAAAACTCCAAAGCATAAATAAGTTGTCTTATCTAATTTTCAATGTTGTCACATCAAAAACAGGGTAAAGTATATATTTTAGAGTTTATGGTTTCACCTCTTGTCTGTCTATTGACTGAATATTGACAGACTATACAGTGTTGTATATTTTGTATTCTGTTAACGCATTCAAGTATTAGTTCTCGCAGAACTAATAGTATTTATTGATTATTTGGTAAGCTTTTTACTGACTATGAAATAAAATATTCTGTCAGGTGGTTTCTTTTAGACTGAAGAAAATCAGGGAATTGGCAATGTATTAAATGGAAACAATACTGATTTTAATTTTAATTATATGTTCCAGTAGTCATGTTCTTTTGCCTGCTTCAGACGGTTTATGAACTATTTTGCCATGTTCACAATACTTGCGTTTTAATGTTTTGTTTCATTTCTGTTCTCACAACAAATTATTATAATCTCATTCATATGTTTACAAGTTAAAATCGTGGATATGTTATGTTTTTCTCAAAAATTCAATTCAAATGATCCAGTGTATGTTTTTTTCTAATCATCCTTTAATTGTATACGGCTGGACTTTGAATTAAAATTTTGCCATCGAAGAACTGTATTATTTTAAATCATAAAATTAAATTTGCGTTATTGCAATTCAGAAATTAATTAATTTTTATGTTCATACTATATTCCAGGGTGTAATCTTTTTCAGTCATAATAATTTGTTACAAGTTGTTGTTTTTCATCTAGTATGAATTATTAGTAAGTATCACCAAAGACTGCAATAAAAAAACCAAGAACAAAAACATTATTTAGGTTTATGTCGCACTGTTGGAATGAAAACAAAAATGTTTTTTGAAATGACTTCTGTATTCTGATTGCATGAATACCTATTAATTTATGAAATGGATTGGAAAGAGAGTAACATTGACATCAAATCAATAAAACAGGTGACAGAAGTGATATTTATTTTATTTTTACCTACAAAATCCGTATGTAAACCATTTTCGGTAGAATAGTACTACCGAATTGATAACTGGTATTCATAGTACAGTGGTTTATTGCCCTATCTACATCAAATTTTAATATTAAACCACGGGAAGGACCGTTGGGGTTGGTCACTTTCTTTGACTTAATCAAACTGTGCCCATGATTAGCATCTGTCTTTATAAATAAAAATCTTGCAATAGAGTAAGTCTGAAGGTGCTTTTCATAGAGGCGAAACATGACTAGTAACATAGACAGTGGAATAGAAACGTTAATAATTGCATATTATAAATCAATTTTCTGCCAAATCTATCAGAAGTAATCAACATATTTTTTAAGAAAATGAATGATGGTTAGAATTTGCGCTGTATGCTGTATTATTCAATTTGTTATTGTTAGAGCTGTAATTTATTTTGTGACCTGAATTAAATTAATTTAAGATATATCAAATGTCGCTTGTAGAGTTTTGTTCATTTTTGTATCATTTAGGCTTAAATCATAAATTTAAAAAAAATGCACAATGTAAGTGATATTGATCAAAGTCAGCGTAGAAAAGTATCGCATTTTTTTAATTGCAGTTATAGAAAGATTGCCCACCATAATAAATATTTGTAATAAACTACAAGTCTTTATAGAAATGGAACTGTTTTTCTGTCTTATGAAAATGCTGTGAGAAAAAAATGTAGCTTTTTAAAGCAAGATTAACACGTGAAATAATTTTTGATTTTTCTAGCAATAAAAGAATTGGATTAAATGAATTGGAAATTATTGAATCAATTTTTAGTAACCCATATTGCATACAAATCAAGGAATATTTTGCTTCTATTTGCAATCATTATTTGAATTATCAGGGTAGGTTACAGATTGCAATAGAGGGGTTCCCTTTTGAATGATATTTGCAAATGAAATAAATGTGGATAGTTTTTGAAGGAGTACACTAGGCATAATAAAATCACGGATGTGTGATAAATCACCTTGTCGATACGCTAACCTTCAAAGTCAATACTGACCTGTGACATCAATGCCGCCTACGACAGTGGCTGTTGGTGCTTATAAACTCTTTCCCATAAACAATTTTGCTCCATCTTAAAAACCAAATTACCAATTTTTTGCTTATATTTACTGGTATTGCAATATTTGGTAAGAGTGTTTTCTCTTATTTAATTATTTTACATTGTGAACTTCTCGAAAACACCAAATAGGTATTGTACATTAAAAAAATTCAAATATTTAAGGGCCCCCATAAATTATCAAAATTCATTGTGTTTTGTTACATAAAAACGATGTACATTAAAAAAAAATCATTGTATAATAAAAACATTTAAAAATATGTTTCATCAGTTTCAGTGGCAAGCAGCAATAAAGCAATTTTATATAATTTCTAAATTTCTTTTTTTACCTTAAATACTTCTACCTTTTCTCGGAAAAATAAACTATGCGTTAAGTTATAATCCATCTGGATCTTTAGTGGATATAATAAGTCTGGCCCGTAGCTTATTTTCAATTTAGATATGCTTAACAGACAGTGCTCAGGATCATAGAGGCGAAACTACAAAAACATTTAACTGATAAAATGACAAAAAACACCATTTTCATTACGAAAAGCTTTTACAATAATCAAAAATATGTAATGTAATTGATGATTTATCATATTGAAGTGCGATTGATTATAGTTTTTTTTTTAATTTGAAATAACATTACGATTTTCATTTAAATATTTGTTTAGTCTCATTAAAAAAAACCTACAGTTTTTATGAAAATGCTGTATTTAATTTATACTTGCCATTTTTATAGTTATGCCCTTATGACTGAAACTCTGCTTTCGAAAAAGGCACAAGAGAATATCATCCATTTATATGACTTACTCATAAATATTAAGAGCAACAATGAAAATTAGCATCTTGAAAAGAAATCTGTTGGGTGGTTTTTATTAGTATAAAAAAAATATTCATATTTGGCTCGATTCAGGTATTGTAGTGCAAATAGGCTATTTTGCCACTGAAATCATTTTGCAAATCTACTTTGACATGTTCCAATTGGCAACAATAATGAAAAGGAGTCTATAATTGCTAAATTGAGTGCTTTAAATAAAAATATTAATTTGTGTTTTCTAGAGCAGCAGAGTAGCCAGCAATCTATGGCCTGAAGAAAATTTGCAATGTTATGTCGGTTATTAACTACTTAGATGCCTAAATAAGCAAGCATGCATAAACATCCACAGGGTCATTAATAAATATGTTTTTTTATTAAATTTAAAGTAGAGGCAATTTATCCCATGATATCTGATATTCAGAATTTGAAACTTAATGTTTCTCATTTTATTCAAATTTGAGTGAAACAGCTGTCAACAGGGCTACGCATATATATAAATATATTTTTGAATTTATATATTTATTGCTAACTCCCTGGAAGTGTTTATTTATAAAATCTTTATTTCATTATACTGTAAATGTTGGGTAATACATGGAAAGAGATTAAACTCTATCTTTATTCATTCTTAGTCATTAATTACTTATTTATTATTTTTACGTGGCAGTCCTTACAAACCTTTTTGATAAAAACTAATAAAGAGCAATGTCAAATGTTTTTGCTTATAAAAATTAGCAGTAGAAAATGGTAGCATTTAAATGATTACCAGCTACATTATGTTAAAAGTGATGATTGACTATTGTCAATTTGGAGAGTTTCTTAATTGAACAAACTGATTCCAACTGTCAAGACTTAACTTTTGTATAATGCTAGATTTTTTTTGCCATGCTGAAGGATAATATATTCCTTTTGAAATGTAAGAATATGGCAAAATATTTTAATTTAAAACATCGTTAATTAATTAATATTTTATTTTCCTACATATTGACGTTAATGCAAATATTTCAATCCATTAAACAGCATAACTGTTGTTTCATATATCAAAATAAGTATTGGATTTTCAATGTAATTCTTTATTATATTATATTATATAATAATGTGAAAACTCCAAAGCATAATAACATAGGTAATTTTAAAAATATCTCATTAATCGACTTTCAAAACTTGTTTTTCATTTTAATTATCAATTGAAATTGATAATGTAATTTGATGGGACCAATTATTGGGTCATTTGGGATGTCTAAAAATACGGGATTTCAGTATAAACAAATTGATATAATTTTGACTGATTAAATTTTAATATTTATGAATCAAATATAATACATTGAGGATTAATCAAATTTTATTAATTAATTTTTGGAGTTCACCAATACATATGCGATAATTGTACAGTAGACCCAGGCTTCGCCCTTCGGCATCTTCAGGTATTCCATTGCACGGATGCAACAGAACTGACGTAAAACAAACAGTTAGCATCGTATATATAATATATTAAAATCATTATTAACAGGAATCTATTTACCAATAGGCAAGCAAAAGATTGCAGCTGAAAAGAATGTAACAATATTAATCCAATAATAATTAGCTATGACAACTTTCATTAACGATCTTGCTAATGAGTTGTCATTATTGAAATGGAGTTTTCAACAAATTTAAATCAAGTAATTAAATTATAAATGTGTTCTTTTATTTAAAGGATACCTAATATCAAACATCTAGTGATGAGACATAAGAATTATCGTCATGAGATTGTCGATTCATTGAACCGATCTCACGTAAAGGGTACAACAAGGGGTAGTTGGGAAGATTGAGTTGATCGTAAGAATGAAGTTTTAATTTAATAACTGGCCTCTATTAATTTCTAAAATCTCCTGATAAAACAATTTATGGTCCCCCGTGTTATGATGTAACAATTGAACTCCCTCATCCGCATCAATCGAATGTCCCTCCGACAACAATCGTCAGTAAGCACATGCTCAGTTTGAGACTTGAAAAGTTTTTGTATAAATTATGTTGAAATTCATATATTTTGCTCTAAATCTGACGTTTTGCAAATGTTTAAATGGTTGAATATCATATTGTTTTAAGTTCCATGTGATATTGCTTGAATTTTTGACATTTTTCATTCAGATAATGTGCTCACTCCTTTTCGTACAAATTCCACACTTATATCAACAATTGTGAACGATTTCAACCGACTACTATCAATATGATGAAAGAAAAAAGTATCTCGCCTTACAGCCAATGCACCAAACATTTTTAAATCACGCGGGGAAGGCTCAACCGTGATTTTAGTAAATATTCATGATAACACATCTAAATTTTTACAGGTTCCGAATTGAATATAATTTGCGAAAGGTTAATGATCTTTGTGAGATAAAAATCTGTACAAATAAATGACACCTTAGACAAAGTATTTTTGCTATGGACTCATTGCTTCCAAAACTGTCATTAAGTAAGGGTGAGCAAAAAGGTTCTGATTTTAAGACAGATATTTATCAATAAGAAAAACATTTTCTTCACAAACCTTTCAAAATTCTAGTTGATAATATCTGTACCTTGGAAAAAGGAGGATATGTTTTATCAATAATTTATCAAACATGCGATCAATATATTAAAAAAAACTTAATCATCTTTATACACTAAATATAAAGTAAAAGATTTTTTTCGGTAAAACATTAACAACTAACTGTTCGCATGCTTTCCTGTTAATTTAAACCTTTTTACTTACCTTCAAGTAATTTATATATTTCTCTATATCAGACATACATTAAAAAATGTTGGCTTTACTGAATGTATAAATAATCTATTATAGTAATTTAAATAAGAAATAAAATTGTGTCAAATAGGTAATGTTTATCAATATTACCCTATTCGTACTAATGTAAAGGCAGGAGTCAATAATATTTTCATAAATGTATGTAAATATTTTATAACATTTGTCGAATTTCCAAAATCATTTGAGTTTATATATGATTGTCAGATTTTGGTCATTTTTATTTTTACTCTGTATAATGAAATTATTTTTAATTAATTGTAAATACTGTGAACCATCTTATTAATGAATAAATAAAATTGCCACGGAAAACTGTGTTTTCATAAATTTTAATCTTACCAGATACTGTAGGATGAGTATCATCCTATGAAAGATAGTAAAATATGTTGTGATTAATTGAATAAAAAGACTTCATAATTTTTTAATTGAATAATCACTTTTAAGGTTGACTGTCTAACATATTTTTTAGTATTCTTTCCAAAATATGTTTGATAATCAGGACTGGCTTTGCTAATTGCAATCTAATGGGATACAAATTACAAATGGGCATATTTATAAATAATTTTAATTTAATATATAGCAGGTATACAAAAACAAGGGTTCAATAACTAACAAGACAATTTACACAAAATACATCGAAACGAAGTAAATTAATCTGCAAATAAAATAATCACAACCTCTTAGCAGTAATTTGCAATCAATAATCCATTAAGAGTTCAGAAAAAAATATGAAAAGCTCATAGGCAAGAATAACAAATGGGAAATTTTTATAATCAAAATAGTCCGCAGTTAAATATTTTATGGAACATTATTTATTAATAATTGAAATTTTAATGGTATTCAAAAGTATGTAACGAAATAGTTAGTCAGGGCCGTCATCAATTCTTTAACCCGTTTAAAACTAACAACCCACTGGTGTGTCTCATTTCTAGTATTTTATTTTTTTCTAGTTGTTAAAGGGTTAAAACTTTTATATTTACACATGCACTAAGTCTCACATCTTTTTATTGTTCTTTAACACACTTTGCAAGTGCCAAAGGGGCTGTTTTTTTTCTGTTGCCAGTATAGGGATCAAAAAATGTTTTGCCATATTCTTGGACAATATGTTTTGTAGATCTTGCAAAACTCTTGCTTGGAGCGAACTTGGTGCTAATGTAATGTTGTCTGCAGATGGATAGATTTTATTATGATGTTTTTGTTGCATATAATATTTTGGTCAGTAGCGGCACCTAGCGCTTATGAAGGAAGCTCCAATACATCTGTCTTGATAAAATGAGAACCTACATATGTAAAGAACCACTGACAGACGACATGCTGTGTAAAAATTGTCTGTTGATCTCTGAAAAAGCTTTATATTTAGACATATGTAAAACACAAATATTTTTATAGATATGCATAAAGAGATATATTATATTTTTCTCAATTATTTGACGCACATCTTATGTATTTTTTTTATCAATTTTCTAGCCTATAAGTTCTTTGTAAGTACACTAATACATAAATTTCTGAGCTCAGCAATTATGAAAATATATTTTTTGTCTGAATATTGCGTATCGGAATACATGGTTTATGGTGATACTCTCATATGTTTCGTGTGTTCCTTGTTGTAAACGTACTCGATGACAGGAAGAGGCAAACTTTACGGATGAAAGGTCAATTTCAGGAATTCAAAATGAGCGAAGTGGGCCACAGCAAAATACCTAGCAGGTCGCATGCAGTTTGCCTGAAGACCTTAACCTGGTTTGGATTGAAGAAAAGGAGAAACATTTTAAGCATATAAAATTTTTATCAGTTCAGATTTGTTTAAAATTTGATGTGAATATGCTATCAGAATAATCATTTTATATCCTTGTGCATGCTTTATACGAAGAAAATATAAATATTGCTCTATTTGATATAAAAGAAATAGAAAGCTTAAGAGAGCGTGAGTAATTAATCACTTGTCTCCATATACCGAATTGAATGTAAAAATAGTTTTGGATATAAAAATATTTCAATAGAATAAAATTGTGACAATATTATACGAAACAAACTAACTAACTCATATAATAAATATTGCAAAAAGATTTATAGATTCTGTCAAGCTTTTGAAAATTTGAAACATATCACAATTCCTTTTTTTAACGTGTATATGTACAATTGTTTTAATTTAATTTATTAATGAAGCTTATATTCGAATTATATAAGAATGTTATGTATTACTAGTTTACTAATATCCCCCAAGAAAATAACAAAGTTTGTTTCCGATGTTTTTTATGGTAACACCAAGGAGATAAAAAATAAATGGTGGTTTAAAAACATTCAGCAATGGCACGTCAAAGTTATGAGAAATAAATAATTTTCATGACTATGATGAAACGAGTCAGTCAAATATTATGCGGCGAACATTTTGAAATGTCAATACATTAGATATATTTACACAAATAGGTACGTAAATTTGATAAATTCGTTGATTGAACGCTTTGAATAAATATGAAGGACGGTTCTCAGTAGATTTGTATGATTTTTTCAGTGCTTACCGACGCAGAAGACGACATGCCTGAGCACTTGGAACTCCAGCATCTCGTAGATATATCTACGGGGAGCGGAGACGACATTTCCCCGAACCTTTACGAAAACAGACGCCCTTTACTGAAACGATGTCCGTTTTTGGGTCTCATGCTCGCCACACTATCGTCTTTATTTTTTTCTCTCAGCTCGGTCATCGTGAAAGGATTGGTGAACGTAGACCCGATGGAACTCGCTGCCTTTCGATTCGTAGGAGTATTGTTGCCTACGATACCGGTGGTCATTTACAAAGGCGAGCCTCTGTTTCCAAAAGGTAGAAGAACAATGCTGATGGTTCGATCATTCGTCGGAACGACCAGCTTGATGTTAAGCTTCTACGCCTTCAGGCACATGCCTCTCGCCGACGCCTCTATTATTGTTTTTTCCGTTCCCGTATTTGTTTCGATATTTGCGAGAATTTTCCTCAAGGAACCGTGCGGCATTTTTAATGTCATTTCAATAGTACTGACATTAATCGGTGTCATGCTCATAACCCGTCCTGCTTTTATTTTTGGCATTGCCGCTGACGGACTGCTGAACGCGGAAGATGTCTCCAATCCCTGGGGAGCTGCTGCTGCTTTCGGTTCCACATTATTCGGTGCTAACGTCTATATACTACTCAGAGCCCTGAAAGGTCTGCATTTTTCCGTCATAATGACAAATTTCGGCAGCTTCGCCTTAGTTCAAACATTTCTAGTAACATGGCTCATAGGCGCTTTATGTTTACCACAGTGCGGAACGGATAGATTACTGGTACTGTGCTTGGCATTGTTTAGTTTTGGAGGCCAAATACTACTCACAATGTCTCTTCAGCTGGAGCAGGCGGGGCCCATTGCGATTGCGAGATCCGCAGACATAGTTTTCGCTTTTATTTGGCAGGTGATGTTCTTCAACGAAGTACCCAATAAGTATTCAATTTGTGGGGCTGTTTTAGTTCTTTGCTCTGTTCTGCTAATCGGACTGAGGAAATGGGCACTCACTTTGCCTGATAATTCTCCGATGAAGGCGAGCCTAGGCCTTTTGGCCAGATAGGTCACATAAATATTTAACCTATGCAGAAAATAAGTTTATAAAACTAAGTAAATAAGCAAAGATGGTATTACTATTTGTACTTGACTAATGATAATTTTATAAAAATGGACATAATTTTTAAGGATTCTTTATAAAACACTAATACTCACAAATTCCAAAGATTTGTAAACTCATCTAGTCACCATATTCACTCATTTAGATAGTTTAATCGTAGGGGCGCCACCAAAATTATAGGGCGAATCAATGCAGAAAAATAATTAGTAATTCATGTATTCAAATAAAGAAACATTTTTGACCAGAAAAAATACCATATAATTCTGTGATTGCTGCAAATTCTTGATGAAGACCAGTGTCATTATGTATTTATTTGGAATACATATTGTATAAACACCATCAAATAATAAATGGTAACATTCTAAAACATTGACATAAGGGTTAGTGCTGTTTACAAATTTTGTATTCTATTATGGACAGCTTCATAAATTGATTTATTGAGTCCTTGAACTAGTGAATGTATGACTTCACTTCCACTTATCTAGTCCTAAAAATAAGGCATTGCTAGAGCCTTTAACTAACCATTAGTACAGTCCTTGACCTTCTATTCTTACTCAGATATAGTGACTTAGTAAAACGCAGTTCTCACAAAAGGCTTGTAAAGTCCACACTGGGAGCAGAAACATAAATAAAAAATATGATTATAATGCATATTCACACACATTTACATGTGATAGTGCCACTTGTCAATATTTTACAACTACAATTTATCAAGACTTATCAAGACTGGCGATAGTGATATTTATTTAAAATAGTGTGCTATATGTACATAGTTGATAAAATTTTAGTGGTGTCTCTACGATTAAAAAAGACCTTCGTTTACACTCTTACTTATTAATTTATTGTAGCTTAAACCAAAGATTATATTCTAGATTTACATAAAAGATCACCTCTCCGATAGCTTTATACTTTCACCAAGTGATATTAAAATTATTGATTGTCTTTTGAAGGCTGTTTACCATTTACTAATTATTAAGTATTATTTTAAGTGATCTGTTATTTATTTGCTTGACGCAATTAGTAAGAGTTGTTATTTAGATAATGCAATATTCTCATTCCGTGAATCAAAAATTGTAGTTCCAGTAGTAGTGCCATTATTTCACATGTTTTTATTTTGTTTTACTGGAAATAAATTATACACAAATTTATGTTTTGTTTCATTTTATCTTCAGTATGATTGTCATTCGACAAGGGGCAAATATTCAAGCAAGACTGAAGCAAGTTTAATCCTTTTAAATCCACAGGGTCAATGATGAGCCAAAATATGTAAAATGTCCCAAAAGGCTTTCAGTTCTTTCAAAATAGGTTGATAAATATGCTGTGAGACGGCCAAAGCTGAGCAGCCTAGGAGAAGATAGGTAGAATTGGAATGTATCTTTCGGATGTGTTTTATAATTTTTTTTTAATATCTTACCTACAAATTATATTCAGTGTCAACCAAAAAAAGTATAGTAAGAAGATTTTGTCTTGATCATTTTAATTTTTAATATGATAAGGTTTGTAAACTCATATACAGAAATACTGATTGGACTATTTACAAAGTAATGGATAATGACCAGAACCTTCATACTGTTTTTAAAATTTATTATATCTCAATAATTAATATTAGATATTGTGTCATGAAAATTCCCGAAAATTCAAATCAATCTTAGTAATTTTTTTTTATCTTCTAATACCAAATTATTGACCCTTGAAAAGGTTCAGGTACAGCCTTGATGGAATGCTGAAAATCTGATGTCTGAGCTAGCCATGGATACACTAATAGAACCCCCCGTCGCTTGAGAATAGACACAATAGTTGCAATTTGGAAAACTTTTTTGTTTATTATTATAGTCCTTGGATTAAAAAAATAAATATTTAAACAAATTCAATAATGTAAGGAGTTTAGGAATAATGAATAATTTTTTTGGATCAAAAATAAAACAAAGTATTCATTAAAATATCTTATTTAATTACTCAAAACAATACAAGAGTAATTTGATGGAGACATTTAGATAAGAGTATACTCGGAATTAAAAATATCTTCGTTACGCTTTTCTCTGTCAGCTTTCCGAGGGTTCACGCCAATTGTTCCGGGAACCGTTATACAAATTTATGCCACTTTCGAAATGATTCTGAAATTGTACAAAAAGTAAAGAGTGATAACAGTCATTTAAGGTTGTAAACTATTGTATGTGTGTTCGATAACTCAACATTTTATAAAAAAGTCTTACTTGTACATACAACAAAAACATTACTGCCTTATTTATAATTTATATTAATTCGTCGACATCAGTTTTACTATCCGAACAATTCACCACAGGAATGTTTCTTTGATAGACACCATTGATGTATTCAATTCTAGAAAAAAATTGTAACAATGGAAATGACAAAATATTCACATTTCAATAACATTCAAACAAATTATCAAAATTATTAACTGACAATGTAAAAGAGCAAAGTTAATTAAAGAGAGAGGAAAATATCATTGATGTATATCTCAAGAACAAGTTAGTTTCAAAACACTTCTCAATCAAACGAAACATGAATTTTGACATAATTTGACAATTCAAAACATTTATTGTAATGGATGAAATGTTAGGCTATGAATTTACATTATCAGAGTTAATAATTGATGTCTGCGATATACTTGAAGCCTGTACAAATAATATCTTAACTATTCATATTACTAGGCCATCGATATTCCTCAAGAGGTTAATAAACATTTGATGAACAGCCTGCGAGATTAATCTTCAGCAAAATAAAGGTTGTTTTCAAAAAGCGATTTGGGGAGCAGTCTCATTTAGCATTGGAGATAAAACACAATACAGTTTTTTAATATAAACATTATGAAACATTGAACAATGTTTATGTAAAAATGTCAATCCTCTTTTAAATATTTCAAGTGGAAATTCTCTGGTGGTCAACGTTGCCAAAAGTTTAGCAAAAATATTCTTGGTTTTTGCTAAATTATTACCTAAAATACAAGACACAACCCAAACTGAATTGATTCCCATTGAATCACAGAAAATAAAATATGAAATTCTTTATGAATTTTATAATACAACTGATTGGAAATTTTAATTAGCTTAACATTTGACATACGGAGCAAGCATCACATACACAGAAATAGGTGGTTCAAGATTTATTTTGTCATGTTGGCCAGCCAACAATTCGGTCTTACACAACAAGTTGTTTTTTGATAATCAATTGCTGTTCAATGATTAACAAGTACTTAATTAATTTTTTCTGCTATGGCGAGCTGGGAGGGGAAAAAATAAAAATGTTCTCACTCGGAGGACACAGTAACCAGCCCTGGGAATATGATGTTTTAAAACCAACAAAATACAATTTTTCAAGGAAGACATTATGTCAAAAAATTACAATGTATTTATTACGGTTTTCTCATTTGATTTGTAAATCGGCTTTTGTTGGGGATGCTTAAAAACAATTGAAATTTCCAGTTTCAAAATACAAATGGTAAGTAAAAAATATATGACTAAGCAAGATATATTGTATTTCAAATCATTAAAAAGTAAAAAAAAGCACACTGTAATTATCAAATATTTATAAGATTTACTTAACTCTAAAATTATTTGTCTATTAAAATACCTGTTCTATTTCAGTAATTTAAATTTAAGAGATACTGAATGCCTTAAAAATTGTTATTGATTATTTCCGATTCATATATTCTAGTTTATAAATTGTAATTTTATATAAGACTTCTATTAGAGCTTATAGATGATTTCATATATGAAGTAAATGTGATATTTTTTGTGTAGACTGAATGTAATATTGTAAAATACAGAAATGACTGAGATTTAGGATATGAAATGTTAGCTAGATTATCATTTATCAAAGCTATTAACTCTTAATGGGTAATAATTTAAAAAAATTTACATAACTCTTTGATACACTTACAATATACTGATCCGTTATGGTCTCAGGTAATTATGACGGGCCCCATTAGTTGCCTCGCTCCCGTGGCGGATTTAAGGGATCAATCATCCCAACTGGTCCAATACTATCCACCCAAGCATCGTGTCACGTGTGATCAGATTAAATTAGTAAATAAGAAATGGAAAATAAAAAAAACTATGTTTTATGTACATGTCAAGTATAATAATATACACAGTGGCGATTTTTACTCATCAATTGTTTGATCGAGGTATCGTTATAGCAGCTGTCGACCATTTAAAATAGGGTTATATTTCTTGGATGACAGGATAAAGACGAAATGCACAACTATTTTCAAAGAAAATATGTGTTTCATAATTATCAGTCACTTCTAAAATCAGAGTCTATTAATAACTTGAAAAAAGACTGAATTCGATTTTGGGTGAGGAATACACGATTATAACAATTTATAATGCTTATATAAATGTTGTATATCTTTCATGAAAGTTAGTGTCAGTTCATTTGTATTTTATTATATACAAGATTTCTTCATATATGCATATAAATGTTTAAAAATTGATAATTAAATAATAAATAAAAATAATATTTTTTTTCAACATGAGCATGGACAATATTCAATATAATTGCAATAGTATTTTATTATATTGAACTCTTATTTATATTGCATGAGCATATGACAATATAATAGTGGTCGAGAGCTGCTTTGAATGTACACGAATTTTTGCTGTAGGACATTGAATTTTCAAGATGTTACCGAATGAATGAATAAAAATCACAACATATCAAATTCATCACAATAAAAAATATAGAATACATCACTGAGTGATTATTCCTTAAGTATCAAAACACTTACAAATAAAAGAGATTGAAAAAATTGACAATACTTTGGAATAATGTGGAACTATTTTATTTAAAATTAAAACATAATTAAAATAGTGTCCTATCGCCGATAGATTACATCGGATTTCATTGATTAACTGAACATGTTAAAAGTTTTTTAATGAATCCAAGAAATTAATTTAAGTATAAAACAGTATTATCTCGACGGTATATAGAAATATTAAATTCACAGTTCATGATTGATAAAAAAAGCATAAGTTTACAAGTGAGGCTTGCGGCCGTTCACATGGGCTCTCGGAGAAAAGCGTGTTGGAGGGCATGGTTAAGTGTGGCCCTCCTGGCCGAGTCCAAGGCCAGCATTCTCTCCAGGAGCTGTTTCAACTGAGTGGCCTTCCTGGCCTGCTCGGGCGGTAAGCTTCCTCTACCGGAGAGCTCCGAGCCTATATCGCGCCCCGCTACAACACTTGACATAACAACTATTTTCTCCTGGAAAGGAAACAGTACAATTATCATATTGACATAATGATTAAAAACATTTTACATTCTAAATATGCATATAAAAACCTCACTAAGAAAACTGGAAATTCCAATCCAAGTCTGGAGGTGTTTTATTCAATACAGGTTAAATAATGTTGATAAATACAAAATACTAAATAAAAGTGACAATTCATGAGTCTCGAGTTTTGACCACAGCGATTAGTTCGTAAACATAGTTTTATTTGAGTCGCCTTGATGGAACAACGTGTAAAACTGGCTTTGTTTATATTCATTTGTTTAGTTCACATATCACATGTCTACTGGATAAGCCAAGGTAGAAATATTCTCAAAAACAGTAATATTTGAACACTTTGCACAGGGAATCTAATAAAACGCTTTTCAGAGACAGATGGTGATAAGTGAAAAGAGTATTATAATATTACCGTTTTCGTACATCGGTTGTTACAGTGGGATAAAGTATCTATGTATATCTATTGTTTTGTTAAGTGTTTCACTATTAAAATTATGGAGATGATAAAATTATTTTTTCTCACAAAAATTGAGAATTATAAAAATGCACAGGTTTCTCTAAAGTAATTAATTTTCCCACTATTTACAACCAGGTAACATTTTGAATAGGGTTTCATTGACCGAGCCATTTGATCGATGGACATTATTAGTCGTCAAGTCATTTTGTACAAGAAATTGAATACAATTGGTGCAAGTTATATAAGTAATGATGTAGTATGTACTGTATGTGTAAGACTGATAAATTATTTCTCATGAAATTTCAAGTGTTTCTGAGGTGCAAACATCTGTAATCAGAGTTTATGAATATGAGATTTTTTTATATTATATATACATATGGATATTTTATATATTTGGATATTCAACATCTATTTTTGGCAATTTTGAGCAACTTGGGAAAATTAAGAATTTTTAATATTCAATATGAACATCATTCATGATTTTTTTGGGATAATTGAAACCAAACATTGCAGTCTCATCTTTCATATCAATAGTTTATAAAAAACAATACAAAAAAATCTCAACAATAATTAATTTATCCTCAAAAAGGCAAAGTCTATTACCCAATCAATAGCTTTTATTGCTGACAGTCTCGATTTGGTTAGTTACAGTTAGAAATCCTTGGTCAAGACTAATAGATTACCTTTTGTATAACATGTGAATTAAGATATTCCAAACAATGGTATTATTTTGAATGCAATTAATGATTTCTTGAGAAACAGCACTCTTGAAATTTTTAAATAAAAAAATCTTCTAAGACAGACAAAATTGACTAGGCAAAATTCTCAAATTAAGATATAATAATAAAACAGAAATGCAACATACCCGTTCGGTGACTTTGTCGACCTCGTGATAAAGAAAATTACAATTGTGATCAAAATGCTGATCCTTAAACTGACTCTTCCTTATCAATTTATTCGGGATCTTTCCCTTCAAGTCCATAAAGTACTTCAACATCTGATTATTGGACTGCCCGCTGAATAGTATTTTGCCAGTGGATATTTCAAATATGGTGCAGGCGGCCGACCACATGTCAATGCCGTGGTCGTAGGGTATCCCCAGAATAATCTCGGGGGAGCGGTAAAAGCGGGATACCAGATAAGGTGTGAGCTCGTGATCATTCACATTGATCGCCGATCCGAAATCGCATAGCTTCAAGTTCACTTTGCTCTCATTCACCAGAATGTTGTCGGGTTTTATGTCTGTTCATTGAAAATGGATTAGTAATTGTTACAACAAAATTCCTTCATTTAATTTCAATTACAAGTACCCTTCTAAGAAGTAAGAGTCTTCTCCTGCTAACGTTTCTGGATTTCCCATCTCTATTTTGACACAACTGGTTAAGAATCGCTTTAGCTAAATATATATTTGGCATTCTAATAATAAATAAAAAGGTTTTGTAAGCATACTTGAAGACTTCAATGAATTCAGCGGTTAATTTGAAAATTGTCAATAAAAGTAAAAAAAAAACTACAAATTTGTCATTCACCGAGTATAAAATTATAATTTTTTCACCTAGGAATTATTGATAGAAATTGTAATGTACAAAACGATCAATACTGATTACAATTTCTCAACATTGAAAGCACTCGACAGTTAAACAGAAATAGAAGAATCTTGTAATTAAAAATTGATGATTCATAGATGCACTGCGACAAATGGTTTACATTTTTAATGGGATTTGGTTGATATACCACAAAGTAATTGCCAATAGTAAAAAAGTGGATATACCACTGCACTGCCATTTTTCTCAATTTTATAACAGAAGGTTTGGTTATACTACATCAAAAAAATTATAACATAAGAAGTTGTTTTTCTCAAGGACTTTATCAACTAGAGATTAACAAATAAATATGAAGAAAATAATAAAAAAAGTTTATTTATTGGTAAGAATCAAGAAAGCTCTTTTTGTCTAATCAACTAAAGATAAATGCTACAAAAGCAGTAATGTAACGTCAGTTCTGTGGATGGATTACAATGTATGATTTTTTAAAATCTATTTATCTGTCAACCTTTTTATTGAGGATTTTTAATTATTTACACAATCTATTTATATGGTTTAACATCTATGGGTGTAGAACTTCAAGCCAATAAACACAGGATATAAAAACATGGCAATAACTAATTTTTTCAGTTAGCTATCTGTTACGTATTGTCTGATCGAATTTCAGAAATGAGTAATAATGTTCATTTGCAACTTCCATTGAAATACTTTCCACTGCAGAACTAAGCCAGGAAACAAACTTTGAGTATATACCTTTTTTAATAGAGAAACTATAAAGCAAAGACAACGCACCTGCGTGTAAAATTCCAGTTTTTTTCATTAGTTTTAAGGCCAGTAAAAGCTGTTGCGTGTAACTCTGCACGGCTTTGATATGCAAGCCACATCCTCCACCATATTTCTTCAAAACCTCTCTGAGATTCATGGACAGCGGTTCCAATACGAGACAGAGATGCTGGCGGTGGAAGAAGTGCCGCCGTAATCTGACACAGTGCATTTTGTCTTCAGGGTCAGCATCATTCAAACGTCTCAATGTTTCCATTTCTCTTAACCCAGTTCGATGCCTGGAATACAATATCCAAAATTTGTTAAATTAAACTAAAATGGTTGCAAAATAATTGTAATTACAACTTATTTCAAGAAACAAAGCATAAATAGCTGATGTGCCAGATGTTTTTGATTTCAAATGTTTAATTAATGTAAATTTGACATGAACTTGCCCAGGCTTAATCTGGATATATCTGACCGCTAAGGGTTCTAACCCACTAGGCTACAGGTGCTGACATATATATATTTCAACATTTTAAAAATGCTTCATCAGGCAATCTTTGTCCATGCAGGATTTACAGAATACTCAAGCTCATAAGATTGTGTTACAAGTGTCTTAAAGGGACTCGAGTGATCAGCCATTGGTTTCGGTTAGGATCTATTGAGCCTGGATCCATCTGATAAAACAGAGCTCTAACCAATTTTGACACAATAATCAGTTATTCTATGGTGCATGCACATGCTATAGTAGATAATTCAATGTTTTTGGCATAGAAAGTTTTAAACTAACTAACAAATGACTCACATAATTTCATTGTTACGAATAATTTTGATGGCCACATCTTGATTTGATCTGGCCTGATCTCTTGCACGTATTACATTTGAGAAGACTCCTTGGCCAGTGTAACCGTACACGGCATATCGTGTGTCAAGTGTCTCCCCGATACGAACTCTGAAATAAAAATTGTATGAATAGATAACACAATTTTAAAAACTCGATTAACATATTAGAAATCCATTGAAGTTTTTCTTTAACAATAATAAAGCCAACTCTTCTATAACATGAAGATAAGTTTTGCAGTATAAGCTTAGTTCAGTAGGTATAATTGTATTTTAGATGCACCCATATTCGAGAGCACTCTATACCAGAATGTCACACGATGTGCAAAAATAAACAGCTGTCAAACAAGTTACAACCGTCGGCAGTTCCTGTTCGAAATGTTGTAGGAGCATAGTTTTGGTAATGTTATTTGGAATTTGCAAGTCATGTGCAATTAATTGCTGCTTTAGAATTTGAAATTAATACCTGTAATATCCTTCAGCATCGTCCCAATTGTCAGTCAGGGCAGGATTTTCTGATTGATTCTTCGAATCTGCCACTGCATTGTTTCCAGGAGACTAAAAATATATTTTCAAGTGTATTCAACTATGAAGTCAAACAATCAAATAAGCAACTGTAAATTTTGAGTTTGAACATATATAAATCTAGTAATTATTTTATTATCTAAAAAAAACTGACATGGCGTGAAAGTTAATTATATTTTTCATGAATATTAAAAAAAAAATGACATAAAAATATGAAAGGAATTCTGATGATTAAAAAAACCATTGTTTTCTATGCGAATTTATAAAACTTTTTAGAAAGTTATAAGATCAAACATGTTTTTTTCAATTTGTTATTTTACACAAGACAAATTTATGCTTTTTCAATGCTTCATCACAAGTTAATTTAAAAACACTGCCTAAAAATATAATTTGAAATTTTGAGGCTGATGATCGTCCCTGTGGTATTCATCGCATACACCAGTTGGGGCCAATCATTGGCTTCGTGGGACTATCAGGGTTAAGGAATAGAACTGAAAAACATACATCATAGTTTTCACCAAAATGATCTTGCTCAGCAAACATATCCATATCGTTGGCCTTGATCTCCTTTGTTTTTGCTGTGGCCGCCTTTAGATGGGCCATATTCTCTTTGGTGCCCTTTTCAGGGGAAGTAGAATTGAGGACTTTGGGTGGTAAAACAGGTGTGAGGGTCTTTGGAGAGGAACCCCTTTCACTCTCCTGTGGCTTCAATACCATTGGAGGAGTTTGTGATTCATCTTGGATGACTTCAATCTGCGGTGTAATTTTCAATTCTGATTGTATCGAATTGCTACCATCACTGACACCACCTCCGAGACGCTGGAAAAATAAGAGTAAATATATTACTTCAGTCAAGCATTGACAGATTGATTACAGATGTCATTTTTCAAATAATTAATACATACAATGGTGCAGTTCTATCTGCTGAAATTTGCTCAACATGTCTTCCTAACAAACGCTGACTCATTTGTCAGTCATTCGAGCAAGCAGTGTTATGTGCATCCCAAGCAACGAGAGACGGATAAACCGGAACAAACACATCAATTTTGTAATATTACATATCTGTAAATAATTTTTGAAATACTCATTTTTCCATCACAGATTGTGATTTCTGGCACATGGCTTCAAAGCATCAAAACTTTATGCAGTTATGACAGTTGGATTTCCAGCAGATTATCACTGCTATATTGAGTTTTTTTGATATAATAAAACGTTTCCGTTTAGGACCAGTTTGGCTGATCCCGAGCATTATAAAATGGCTGAAATAATACTAAAATTTGTGTTTTATTATTTAAATATAATGCTTTTCCACCAAGAAGTGAAAGATAACACCATAAAAGTGAACATTGATTTTTGATAGTTCTGACGGTGGCGTTAGCCGAAATAGTTATCAACTATATAAAAAAAAATTGTAGAACTAAAATAGATTGCTATTTTTTCACCGTGTTATAATGGAGTTCTACCAAGTAAATGCCAATTCAATCAATAAAGTTAATTCACCTTCATGAGCTGTTCTCTTTGTTTACGTCGCCTCTCAATGATTTGTTCTTCGGTTTCCTCATCATCAGTATCATATGTAATGTCAATTTCATTTTCACTAGAGCTTTCTGCGTACGGTTTTATGCCTTCGCTCAATGAGTCCTGTAATTTGAAAATATTATTTCAGTTCACTTTGAGAACAAAGTAAATCTAAATAGTGATTGTAATGAAGTGATCAGAGTAATATATCTATGTAATTTATTAGAATAATTAATGATAAAAAAATTACTAATGTACACTAAAATTAGACAAGCTTATTAACATTTCGTGAGTCGTTATAGAGATTTGCCATTGCTCTTAGTAATTGTACTCTAGTCTCACCTTGTATTTGTCAGTGTCTTTTTTAGTTGATTTACTATAATGGTCATTCCGCCTTGAGCTGTTGTATCTATTTGAACTTCTGTCTCTCGTCTGGTTATTGTTGCGAGACAATCTATCTTTGGAATCCTTATCTCTATTTCTGTCTCTGTCGCGTGAAGAGCCTCTTTGAGGAGAGTGTTTATTGTCTCTGTCTTTGTCTGATCGCCTCTCTCTAGCTCTTCTGCGTTCCCGCTCACGTTCTCTTTCTCGGTCCCTCTCCCTTTCTTTTTCTCTTTCCTTTTCGCGCTCTCTTTCTCTTTCACGTTCTAAATTTCTCTGTCTTCTCTTTTCTAACTCTCTACGTTCTCTCATTTCCTTTTCCCTTTCCAACAGACGCTTCTCTCGCTCTTGTCTCACTTTTCTATCTTCCCTATCTAAAACTGATCGTAAATCTTCTTTATCCTTCCGAGGTTTTTTAGTGAGTGCTTTTTTTTTATCATCTTCACTGATGGAACGAGTTCTACTCGATTTGACTGTTTCAGATTTTTTCTTTCTGTCTTTATGTTTATCATCGTTGCTTCCCTGTGAAGAAGTTTTCTTTCTTGAATTTTTAGAATGACTGTCGTTACTCAGGTCGTCGAGTGTGATCACCTCTGGTGAGCTTCGGGTTTCATTTCCTGCAGGTCGGGGAGTGGTGCCTCCTTCGCTGGACTCAGAAAAATATGCTCCTAAGTGCGCCTGAAGTAATTCTTTTTGTTTCATCAGTTCATCTAAATTTAATTCGTCATCTATAATTGTCACTTCGGGACTCGGGATGTCTTCTTCTAATTCACTTTCCGATTCTGATGAGACCACTTCTAGAGTGTGACTCGAAACAGCAGATATGGTTGGAATATTTTCAACCAGTTCTGGCTTTGCAGTCTTAGTGAGAGATGACTTTGAAGTATTGCACATGATTACGAGTTGGCCTGAATCACTGACCGCATGCACTTCCCGTTCTTTAGGCTTTGGAGGAGTGACTTCTTGTAGATCAGAAGAGTTGCTGTCAGCAGACTCTTTCTTGCGGTGCTTATGTTTTTTCTTTTTCTTGGCCTTTTCAGTGTGATCAGTCTTGCTAGAATGTTTTTTATGCTTATGCTTCTTCTTTTTTTTATCTCCATTTTCATGCAGAATTTCAGGCATCTTTAGAATCTAATCCTAAAAAGAAAATAAGGACAGTTCATAATATATATATATATATATTTGTTATGTTTGATTGCAATTGTATGTTTTTTGGATCATTTACTTTCTTATTATGTTTGCTAGTAACACATTAGTGTCAATGTAAAAGGGTTGCAGGGCAAGCAGTTCAAATTATTTACTGTGCAGGAGAGCAAGTGATTCACAGTAATTCTATTACTTGATTGTTTATAAAGAAACACGCCTCGTACATATTTGTTCATTTTGCTCTATCATTTTTTAGTAGCAGTTAACAATTAATGAATCATATTTTCTGACATATTATTGCAAAATTTTCGACAAACAGAGATTCTTTATTTAGTTGATTTATCATCATCTATGAGTATAGAATGAAACAATGAAGATTCTATAAATAACCAATTTGTATGTAACATAAAATTGCCAGGCAATAAAGAGATCGTTGAACCGATAATATAAGAACCCTAACCAGAATTACTGATGGTTTTTGAGGTTACAATGAGAACCTAAACTATTTTGGGTGTACGTGAAGCAGTTTTAAATGGGTGAATCAGTACGAATTGACATGTAAGAATGACAATCTGGTATTGTTTTTTTTTATATATATGTTTTCCAAGACTCGCTCAGAAATGTTTGATGTTGAATCTTTAAACAATATGCACAGAACATGAAATGTATAGTGCGTTTGAGTAATTAAATCTATATGCTATTAGGTTATAAACATACATTTATTAAAGGCCAAGTAATGGTTTAAGTACCCAGCTATAATTGTAAAAATACACGAAATAACGAAGTGCAGTGATTCATGATTATGTATCGACCTGCACGAGTTGAACTATGGATAACATTGATTAGCATCTACTTACGTGTTTTGTTATCGTTATTGCGAGATTTCCACTTTTTCGAGCTCAGTGGCTAGATAACCTCTAAATCAACTATTTTTGAAGAATATTCCTGTATTAGAATTGGTTTAGATATATTATAGTAACAGTTGAACTGTGTCATCAACTTAAATATTTAACGATATAATGTAAATATGTATGTCGTTAATGTCAGATATCTCTACATTATCGAAGATCGTATTGTAAACGCAAATCTCAGTAATCTATCTGGTTTCACGAAAAACATACAAAATTGCAGAGCACAGTGAAGCAACTATAATAATTAAAATATTTATGGTGTATGCGAATCCACTTGAGTGCATTAAGAACTAATATTAATTCAAATCAATATTTTTAGAGCTATTGAAGAATACAACGAAATAAAACTGTAATAATTTTCAATTTACTGGAATATTATTACAGAATATCTTGACCTTAAATTAAAAATGGCGGTTTGGTTTACGTTTTACCATCGACAAACCTCAAGTTGTGCGAGTGAAATGTCGTTATACGTTTAGTCACGTGAAAAAATGCGACAAAAAATATAGAAGTATCATTTATGCAGTCAGCAATTATTGCTTAATAGTAACATGTACTTTCCTGTATGTTATTAGTTTAAAAAAGACCTACGTTGAACTTTTGTTTCGTGAAATCTCACAATTTGTTATAACTTTCTCCAAAACGTAAGTCTGGTATAGAACCGGAAGTTTTATCTACGTAGTCATCTCAAAATGTCTAGAAAACAGACTGTGTGAAGGTGAAATTGTGGATAAAAATTGATAAATATACGTGTTAAAAATGCCTGCGTCCATCGGAGTCAACATGCGTGTGACGGGACATTACAGCCAAGGTGGAAGAAAGTATATGGAGGACAAATTCTCTGTCGCCTATCAGCAAACCGAGGACGAAAAAGATTTGGAGTATGCATACTTTGGCATTTTTGACGGGCACGGAGGCAGCGAAGCTGCAGCTTTCGCCAAAGAGAATTTAATGGATTTGATAGTGAGGCAAAGACAGTTCTGGTCAGAGAACGACGATGATGTCCTCAGAGCCATACGCAACGGATACATGATGACACACATGAATATGTGGAAAGAATTAGGTAAACAATGAAAGCTAACTAGGTTATGGCCTCTTGAAACTTTAGGGTTAGGTAACTTATCTACTAAGTGAGAGGGGAGATCATATTCTTTGTTATAAACCAGCTTTTATATAAAACTGGATTAATTTCTATTACCTGTGTTAATTTACATACTCATAATATGGCACACTTCAATGATTCCCTCCATTAAACACTTGAAATGAAAACAACCAATGGCTGTCCATTTGCTCATAAACATTTCACCTTGAATATTTGATATCATCCAAGTAATTGATTTTTTCCTGTACTGATTATGAATTCTACACGAAATGGAGTTTCCTAAAGAACTGGGTATTTAGTAAACTAGTTTGTGCGAGGAAACTGGTGATTTCAGCTTGGTATATTATTTTCTCAAATACCAAAATAGATGCTTGTTTATTTTGATTGTTTGGCTATAGAATATGTGTGATGATTACTTTTTTATATGAAACATTTTATTTTTGTTTTTTATAATTTTTCTCAATGTATTGTTAAATTTTTTTTTACATCACATTGGAAATAAATTTGAGTTTCAACAAATTATAATTTTCACTTGATTGAATTGACATTTACTTGGTAGAACTCAATTATAATACAGTGAAAAAAAAAATGACGAGAAAATGAAATGATGTATTTTAGCTCTCCAAAATTTATACAATATACAGTTGATAGCTATTTCGGCTTAAAGTGTTTTAATTTTCACCACTAAAATTCACAAACAAACTTTGTTTTACAAAATGATATCTATTTTCTAAGAAATTTTCACATTAGAGCATTTTTGTACTGGTTGCTGTTATGCAAGTTACAAAAGTGGGTTTGATGGGTATTACACGTCTGTATACTCTGTTTTGGTACCTTAGACGGGTGCTGGAATTAATAACTTGCAAATTTTTTCATAACAAAAACATTGCTAGTTTTTGTATTAACTTAATTTGTTGTATTTTCGGCATTGTTCATAATTAATTTAAATGTTTCGTCCATTTCTCATCCAACAAAATCTTCTCAACTCACTTCCTTGCCGTTGGTATTTTGGAATGAAGTTATTCTTTGAGTAACCATTGGTGGTCTGACATGTTTGGTGATGAAATCTCGAATCTGAAAGACCAGACACTTTATAAGATATGATTATGTTTACAAAAAAATACCCATACACACAAATGATGATTTGTCAAATTCTATTATTATCTTTCTTTACTGTATTAAAAGAATATGTAAGATATTGAAAGAGTATGTTTATTTTTGATGAGCATATCTAAAATTCAACCAAAAATCTTTTTTACATACTCTTCTGTAGATCATTGAAATGAATGTGATGTCCTGTGTCTCCCAGATGCTGCAATTGATTTAAGGAATTTTCTTCAATGTCTGGATATCTAGTGTCTACATTCCCACCCATCTATTTGATCCTAGTGTTGCCAAAATGAAGCCATTGGTTTACAATTAGTCAGGGACATCAGATCAGTTTTATCAGAGGGGGCAAATGTTTCCATATTGTAAATTTGTCTTTTCACTTAAAATTGATGAATCAGTACAAAAAAGGATTAATGTACATTCACTTAAATTCAGTGTTAGTTCCGTCCTTCTATTATTACTCTCCAACGAAGAGAGATAAAGCATTTGAATAACAATCAGTTAACATTAAGCTTCTGCTTAGCCATTCTATTATCAGTCCATATGCATCATATTGGGAGTGAATATGGTTTAAACATGCCATGTTTTTTTGTGGTTTATTATTTCAAATAAAATTTTTCAAATTGAGAACAACTAAACTTTGTAATGGCGATTATGTTGTATAACCTGTTCGTGATTCAATGCCATTTTGTTTATGATATTATGTAACGTTAAAAACTAACTCTGTTATACTCTTGCATCTAAAATTAATTTCAGCCAATTATGACTATTTGAATTGTTACAACTTTGTACGATTCCACATGTTTTGTCACTAATGACCATGGTTTCGCCTTTCGGCATCTTCAGGCATCACACATCAGTTCTGTTGCATCCGTGTGATAAAAATGCCTGAAGATGCCGAAAGGCAAAACCGGGGTTGTTAGTGACAAAGCATGTGGAATCGTACAAAGTTGTAACAATTCAAATTTGATATTGAAATTCCATCAAGCACCTTTAGTCGATATCATAAAATAAATTATGACTAAGTTATACCTACCTTAAAAACACAGTAAGCCCAGAGGAATAATCAAAATGAATAACTTATTTAGTATGTTTTATTCAGCAATAATTGTTCTAATAATTATATTGAATTGTTTTCAGACAAATGGCCCAAAACTGTTTCGGGATTACCCAGCACGGCTGGCACAACAGCCAGTGTTGCATTTATAAGACGAGGAAAGATATATATCGGCCATGTTGGAGACTCCGCCATCGTACTCGGCTATCAAGTCGATGGTTAGTATTATTGTACCATTTATCTTTATACATTTATTAGTTATTTACTGTGATAAACATTTATAAATTCAATTTACGAATATACATATGGAATTAATAGATTGCAGTGTAGTGATTACAAACTAGTGTTTGCAATTATAATAGTCTATGCTGCGAAAGTCTAGAGCAACTGAACATTTAGCCGCTTTAACATTAAATAAATATATATTGTCATTTGTGAACAGGGCATAGCCAAATAGTTGCCAATTTTGAATGAAAGGTTTTACTTCCAATTCTGCATGATATTTATTTTGTTCAATTGTCAATATTTTGTTCTTTTATTGACGATTATTCTAAGAGGGTGTTAAATCGAATTGAATTTTTATACTCGATATAATATGGATAACAATTTATTCCAAATATGAATCTTTTAACTAAAATGTTTTGTTCATTTGAAACAAAAATAATAGTGTCTGCAAAAAACTATCAGTAGATTTATGTAGAATCCAAATGGAAATAATTCAATAAAAATCTAAAAATAGTAATCTATAAAAGATGATGCAATACATTGCTGTACATATACGGTCGCTACTCTTCACAGGGTTACCGTTAAAATCGAGTGTATCCTTGTACAAGAACGCTGACTGGTGAAACATTTGGAAATGTACAAAATTTGAACAAATCAAATTGGATTTTTCACTAAGTACACCATCAGTTGATATTTTCATAATCTAGGTTACACCATATCAAAGCAGCATTATATTAGGCTTGAAGCAGTACTTACGAGGCAATGAATTTTACCATTGTGAATTTGAAAATAGTTATATCATATTAATATCATGATAGTAAATTAATGTTTACCTTCATTATTTACAGGTCAAGAAGATTGGTGTGCCAAACCGCTGACATTGGATCATAAACCAGAATCACCTTCAGAAATGTCCAGAATACATTCGAGTGGTGGCAAGGTATGCTTTTATTTTTAACATATTAAGCTTTGTCATTGAATTGGTTGTGGCTAAAACCAAAACATCTAGTCGAAAAGTTTCTAAGCTGAGTGTTTTTTTTTTTGTTTTTATCCATTAGTTGGTCATGTAGCTGATCTTGGGCATTTCAAATCTCCAAATTGGTATTATTGGTGTTTATTAGTATGGATGTTTTCAGTGTTAAAGGTCTTTCTAACCCATTCCGATACTATAAATTAGGCTTGTGTAGGCTGATTGATTGCCTGCTATTTCTTTCCTAATTCCATTCTTTTATTTTTACTCTCTAAAAAAAGAAAGATTTAGTGATCAAAAAAAAAAATCATTTTTTTTAAACTTCTGTGAAAATAAGTATATATTTGATTAGAAGAATTGTATTTTTTTGTGTAGGTAATAGCAAAAGCTGGAGTGCCCCGGGTGGTGTGGAACAGACCAGTGATAGGTCCAACGGGGGTCCGATGTGATGAGATTCCCTTCTTGGCCGTGGCCCGCAGTCTCGGCGATCTTTGGAGCTACAACATGCAGATAGATGAGTTTGTTGTCAGCCCTGACCCAGATGTGGGAGTCTTAGCAATTGATCCCAGCAAATTCAGGCATAGTGGAAAATTTATTAAATAAAGATCAGCTACGAAACATTAAAAACAAATCCTATACTAAATTAACCAACCCTTGTTTTTTGTGTATTGAATGGGCTAAAGATAATGTATTGTTATGTGTTAATATTGTGTTAATATGTACACAGAAGATTTTTTTCAGTCAGTGGGTATGGTATTTTGCATCGGTACAAGCATAAGTTTAACCTCTATGACAAGCCGTGCATTCTGAGATTTGTCAAAGCTCAGCAGCTGTTTTGGGCTGGACATTTAAAACATGTAAAAGTTGAAGCCTCGAAAACGCCTTCGATTTTTTATTCCTGAGGAATCATAAGAACTCCTTGGATACACGGGATGTCACAGCTTGTTGAAAGCTACTGTTGGAAGCTAGTGATTGTTGTAGAAAGGAGCAAAATAGAATAGGTTGCTTTGGGAGTCGAAGCTAATTCTGGACTGTAGTAACTGAGTTTTATCTCACTTATTTTGTCTGTGAATGATTAAAACCATGTGTGAGGTGAATTTTAAATTCAAAATTTTTTTTAAATTCCATGCTTAATACAAATTGATCCAATTATTGACTGTAACCTTTTGAATCTAGCATGTGGAAATATAATAACTATTCGTTTTGAGCGCAGTTAGAATTGAGAATATTGCAATGAACAATTGATAAAAAGATCAATATTTATTATCAGTATTATTGAATGAGTAAAACATTTAAAAATAAGAAACAACACCCCATTAATATACATCAAATAGCGGATAAATTCTTCCCTCATTATAACAATCTTGTTTGCACTGTGTTTTAGATGCTTAATATTCGGCACCGACGGTCTGTGGAACATGGTGTCAGCGAGAATGGCAGTTCAGCTCGTTCAGGTAGCCGAACGACATAACGAAAAAACTCTTCCAGGAGGAGTCCCGCCCGACTCTTGGCTCAACCCGTCCAAAATTCTAGTTGACAGTGCCCTTCAAAGGTACCATTAACAATTTCATAATTCTACCAGTTTACTCAATGGAGTATCTCCAATTTAAGTAAATAGAACTGTTGTATTATTGTTATTAATAGGTACACCAAGAATACCTTTGTTTTTGGCTTAAAGAATAAATTTTAGTTAAATTAAAAATAATTACTTTTAAGGTGTTAACTGTCACTTCTTGATGGAAAGGCATTATATTTTAAATAATAAAAACACATTTTTTTAGTACTTATATCCACAATATATTTTTTGATCAGGACCGGTTTCGCTCATCGCGAGCATTATCAACTGAAACCGGTCCTGATCAAAAAATATATTGTGGAAATAAGTACTAAAAAAAATGTGTTTTTATTATTAAAAAAAAAAAAAAATTAAAAATAATTATTATATATATTTGTGATACAAATGTCCTGTCACACTCCTTTTGATTCTGAAGATAAGGACGAGAGAATAGAGAGTCTTTTCCTAAGCTTTTATGAATTTCTCTGTAAAAGAGATGTTTAGCAATATTTATGCAGTGAAAAATTTACTTGAAAATCTCGAATGGAATTCATCATGGTGCATCATTTTTTTAAACTCTCAATATTTATAAAAAAAAAAAAATTATTGTATCAAGGGATATTGTCACAAGTATTCTGTCACATACTGTAGAATATGTAGAATATCACAAAATAGAAACCCTTTTCATCACCTTTAATGACCTTGCCATGTGAGTATTGAAGGGGAAATGTCAGCACTCAACATCTGTCAGATAATCTGGTGGTAGATGTGTATAATTCTTTAATTTATATAGATCCATACAATAATTCCAGGTGGTCGAGCACTAAGATGCGAGCTGATAACACTTCAGTGGTGACTTTGATGATGGATCCTCCGGGACCACCCAAAACCAAGCCCCAGCACCCCAACAACCCTATTTCCAACCCTCCGCCGCAGCAGCAGCAACAATCTTCTTCGCCCACAGGTTTGTTAAATCCCTCGTAACATAAGACTCTTTCATTTTTCTAAATATATCATAGTTACTAAAAAGGGGGAAATATACTAAAAATTGTTTTTATTATTTATTTCAGTAGGAAGAGATGTAGCAGAAAACTATTCTTCATCCTCTCCGTGTTCCTCTGTGGATGAATTACCCGCATCTCCGATTGACGAGAAACCAGACATTCAACCGGAAGCTCACCTTTCCAAAGGTCTTTCTATCTTGACACGCTTCCCTAATGCTAGGCCAGAAGCACCACAGACAACGCCCCAGGTCGCCTCTCCTGTTGGGCAGCAGTTTCACAGCTATCCACCGGGTGAGGATGATAGTGATTTACCTATCTCCAATTATGGAAATCCAGCAGAGTCTTACTTTATTGCTCGACTTCTTAATAAAAATCAAATCAAAAACACTCTCCAAAACGTTTATGAAGAAATCACCACTGCAGAAGTTTCGCCACCCGAAGTCAGGGACCCGCCGGTCAACAATAATAATGAAGAAGATCCACTTTACAAGAAGAACAAGACTGTTTTACAGCGACCGCGCCCCACTGAAAAGACCGAACCTGTCAATGTTAGCGTGGCTCCTCTCGAAACGGAAGTTCTCAATGAAACTGTGCCTAAAACAGACGATGATACAGTAGCCGATGATGATGAAAAATCTCCAGATAAGACAATCGAATCGATACAAATAAATGAAGTTTCGTCCAGTTCTCCTGTTGAAACTCCCTCCTCTAAGATCAAGGGTGTCCGTTCGAAAGCGATTGTCAAACGTTCATCTGTATCTCCAACACCACCCGTTGCGCGCATCTTGAGATCCAACGACACTCCTGTTGTTCCTCCGAGACCTCTTACCAGACTCGCGAATAAAGGAAAGGCACCTGCCCGTCCTCTTTCTCAGAATGGCAGAGGAAAACAGACCGAGTCTAAAGTACCCGTGCCCGTGCACGCTGACAGACCGGCACCGTCTACCACTAGAGTGACCGTTCTTAACAGACCTAAGAGTTCACCTTCCCCATCTTTTACCGCTCTGCCCGTTGATAACATTTCTACCTATAAAACTGACCAAACACCTGTCAGTGTTGCCATTCTGCCCGTCACAGATGCTAAAATTAAGCAATCCGAAAAAACTGATATCAAACCCAGGCATGTTTCAGGGAGTGCCAACCAGGAGGGGAACGGTGCCAGGGTTACCAGATCTAGAGATTCACAGGTCACAATCATGAAAGGGTCCACAAAAAATCGGGAGGTCGTTTCTCCCGTAAAGAAGATTCCGTCGGTAGTCGAAGCTATCCCTCACCGTCAGCAAGTGGTTCAGCGGGAAATCAAACCTGAGGTGATCGCGAGGCCGCCGACGGTCCCTCGGCTCGGAGGCGACGCCCCTACCGGAGGAGGGAGTCCGCGAAGGGGCGGGACGTCATTTCTTAGACGTCGGCGGCGTGAATCCACCGCCGATAATACTACAGAGAATTCAAAGGAGAACGTCATGACGCCTGTCGGCCCCGCCGCCGCCGTCACTCCCAAGACGGCCAAGAGACGTAGCAGCGGCAGTGCGACGGACGAACCGGAACCTAAAGAGAAAAGACGGACGCGTCTAGACGACAGGCGGCGCTTCATTGATCCAAATGACGAGTCCTCCGATGAGCAGCACCAAGATGTCACTTCGACCCAGAGTTCCAAAGATGCCGCTTACCTGCTCGGCATCATGATTCCTCCCACTGGGTTTGAATCGGAGCCATCGATACGTCGCAGTCTCAGAAACGAGCCCGACGAGCTGCCCGCATCTCCCAAAAGTCGAAGACGTAGAAACAAAAAAGATACAACACTGGGACTCAACCCCGATGAAGCCGGCGAGGTTCATTCCACTACCCTCAATATTGAGAACGATCCTAAGGCGAATCCCTCCTTAGCCTCTCGGGCCCTCCGTTCCCGGCATGACGTACCCGGACAAGACGATAAGCAGACAAACGAAAACGGTGCAGATAAAAGGGCGTTAAGATCGGCCGACTGCTCTGCTGTCGAGAGGGAAAATGACGGATCTCCTTCCAAAGAGTGTCGTCCCGTTTTGCGATCCAGAAATAGTGTCGGGACTCCGGCTTCGAAGATATCGGCGCGTCGCCGCACCGCCTGGACTGCCGCTCCCGCTCGCCACAGCCTGCGAAAGAGACTCACAAAGTGATCTGCCGGCTGACCTCGGCGTGGGTGGTGCGGACAGATTCAGAAAGATACCAAAGCTCTGTACATTTTGTAAAAAGAAATTTGATAAATTCTCGTAGACGAGTCTGACGATTTTACTGGGAGACCTCTGTGAAATGGTAACCTGTCGTCTTGGTCGCCAGATTATCAGGGTATGTTTATGTTACGGACTGTGGACGTTGAAAACTTCAAATGACAAATGTGACAAATATCAATGAACATTTCGTTGACATGTGATAAATATATTGAAAATGTACAAATTGAAAAGATAACTGGATAAATCCTCACGATGCCTTACGTTTTCTCTTTACATGATGATTCAGAGGAGGGCGCCGCAGGTTTTGTTTTATTTTGTGTCGAGTATAAAGAGAATCGCGAACTAGGATGACTGCGGCCCTTCGAAGCTTTGTAATATCTTTTGGAATCAAACGGGATTTCTTTATGTGTCTTGTGACGAGTGTCAAATAATTGTTATTCTTGTGCGGGTCAGACGGATAGAGAGAAATTTATTTTATTTTCGTATAGACCGAAGGGCAATTAGTCAGAGAGAAATATATTTAACACGATGGACAGAGCGCTGAAGAGAGACTTGCTATTTTTACTATTGATGAAAATTCAAATGTTGTTATACCATTTTGTGTATATTTCGTATTGGAGAACTTCGCCTATATCCTTTTCTAATTTCATTTTTTTTTGTATATAATTGAATTTTTAATATTCCTTAAAACTTTCACTATGTTTTCATTATATTCTAAGTTACACAATTTAACAAACGGTAGTGAAGTGACTTTTCTTTGCATAGTATATAACACCAAATTAAGCCAAATTTTAATAATTATTTAACATTGTTGAGTAAATCGATTTGTTTTTGTTTGGCACGCAATATTTGGGTCTTGTTTTTTGTCACCTTTTTTGAATGGGACCAATTTAATGGAATGACATGTTTTTGTTGTTAAATATTAGATATTCCTTTAAGGTATTTCGTCTGTAATCTCTAGATGAAATCTCATTTCAGAAGACAGCAACAGATATAATTTTCTAGTACTTTCAACTGCAATCTTTATTGATAATATTATACAGTTTCGTATAACCATATTTTGCCATTATTGTCAATTAAAAGGATCTGTCCTGATAGATGGCACAAATATGTTATATATTTTAATTTATAATATTATTTAAACAAATTACACCATACATGATGTTTGTATATATTTGTAATAATTTCCCCGTAGAGTGTTAATGGGATTGTCTTGTTTGAAATTAGTGATGTATTGTCAATTTGCCTGTTTTTATTGTAACTGATTTCAGTGGTGGTTTTTTTTCTTAAATTGATACATTGGACATATATAACTGTTCTACCCTAAAAATGCCAACGCTATGAACTCATTTTTTTATAAATCATATTTAGATTGCGTCTCAGTCACTACCGTAAAATAAATTTGCACTTATATAGAACGTTGTGTTAAGGTATCTGTTAGTCCAATAGGAAGACTTGAAAAGTTTTCAGTGATGATATGAACTACCTGTTTTTTTATCATAATGCTTATTTGTTATCTTGAGTAAGTGAATGCAGTCAGGTACTTTGTTCTGGACACGTTTTAATGTATCGTTGCTTGAATGAAACCAAAGGCTATTAATTATTTAACTCGCTTTTTAAGTGTCATAGGACACCACGGGGACACCACTGTATGTCAATTTATTCAATGTTCTTTGATCGTAAGAAAATAATGCTATATTTTATTTGAATATTTCGATCGCTCTTATATCTAGCCTTTGTATGATACAGATCAACATGTATTTTATATGACATAAATATGGAACAAGTCTCATGTATTTTTATGAAAGCGCATGGATATATTATTTGATAAACTGTTTTTGTTGTATTTTGTATTACTTTTATGATATCTCTAACAACTTATCAGGCAGCTATGTTTTATCTCATTATTCATTATAATCATGTACTGCACTCCCACAAGAAAAGTGGCACAGCTCAAAGAAATTAGTCATATTGGTTTTAGCTTAACTTAACAAGTAAGTTAATCACCATATAAAATGCAACAGTTTTTTTCTTACATTTAGTAGTTAGTTTCACATATAAAACTCTTCGCAACTGTCACAATGTAAATTGCGTTCTTGATTATAGCATTGCCAAATCTTCATACAGTGATTTCAGTTTGCTAGCGTTAAGGTGACAGACTAAAGTGACGATGACTTGGTGAAAAAATTGAGTTATTTTTTGTGCCTGCGTATACTTGTTTCGGGTTGCTATAACAACTGATGATGATAAAAACACAAATTCAGTTAATGTGACTTCCAGTAAGTTACTCCTTGAGTTCCCTCGCTTGTGCACTGGGATACAGCTACGAGTTGTAAGAGTTTTCATGGTGCCTGGTTGTCTCATATTAAATATAATGAACAGTGATTGAAATAATTGCATCATTAATCTATTGCTCAAATATTATTAGTATAATTAAAATTTGAAAAAGGTTTTGCAGCACTATAGCTATGATATTCTTTTAAGCACCTCGTAAGAATTTTGAATTGTTTATGTGTCAATTTATTTATCTAAAATATCTGTATATTGTCCCTGTGGTGTTTGTTAGGCTTGTTGCGTTTTATTTTTAAATCGATTATTATTTTTGTATTTATATTTAGGTGAAGATTTAAATCTGGCATCAATTCCACTAATTGTAATGACTTAAATTGGCCATCACTAAGTCTCTATTATGATATCATTTATCGGTATCATGTCTCAATTCCTTGAAGCTTGGAAGATCAGCTCTACCAATTTTGAAAGGACCGGTTTGTGATCAGCAATGAATTCTAGAAATCACTGAACTTTCACTATATCCTTGGAAAGTTTACACAAATTAGCATCGCTCACGAAAGTCACAATTGCTAGAATGAAAGTGCCCACAACTCGGAGTTTTGATGTAGCAGACTGTTTTCGCAATATCAGAGAATACCGAAAGAAAAAGGTCGACTGTCTCGTTATTTTTTGGATTTGCGTTATTTGGAATTCTCGCCAGGTTTAAATATTGTTTTGTAATACTTTATTGGGTAGTCGTCGAAGGAAATGTTCATAACGGACCAATTATAAATGAACATGTGTGTTACTGATTAACTATTATTAACTTGGCTTGTTGTGTTTGCAATCATTATGATTTTGTGCCATCACATTTATTTCTACTGCGACATGTCACCGAGGGGAAATGTAACGGTCAGTTCCCCCATCGATGCTCTTGTTTATGTTTTTTGAATATAGTCTGCGGACTCTTTTGCATTGCTTGCTTAGTCATTAAGTAATTTATTTTAATTCGTTTTTAATTGAAAACATAATTTTCGCCGCTTTTAGTTTACGTTTGGACTAATTCATATCAACAGTAAAATTATTCCGATTCGATTTGATTCTGAATTTCAGAGTGAATTTAAATTTTCTCCATACTTCAAACTAATACATATTTAAGGGGTGGTCAAAGTAATTATTAAAAAAGAAAATGTTCTGATTCTGTCAAGCAAAGTGAAGGAAATCTTTAAAAAATTGACCAGACAGTGAATGTTTATTATCTTGACAGTTAATTATTGAAAGTTTGGTTCATGACGTTTATGACGATCAGTAAAATGGATAGATTCTTATTTTAACAAATTCTAGTGTCGAATACAGTCTTATAGCAATATGAGAATATATTTTTTGGTTTGTCGTTCTTTTGTTTTATTTTCAAAGGTAAATAAACAACCCAAAAAATTTCTTCCTCTTTTTTTGCTTCGAAAGGTAGTGCAGTTGGCCACCCCATAAATATTTTCTCTGAATTTAACACTGAAGTTTCATTTATCTCTCTATGATATTAATATAAAACGACTTACGTAAATTTTATACCTATGGGGTGTATGAAAGTTTAAGCAAGTTGTATTGCAAATGTATTTTTTTTTATTGAAGTGAGAAAAAGCAACACATTGGTTTTTAAGAATTATATCCACTGTCATCCGTTATTGCTTCACATAACTTACAATACAGCAACATATATATGTATATATTGATTAACATCTGATTACGAGATTTTTATTCCGAAATAATTGCTTGCTGAAGCTTAATTGCCATGTATACAAGTGTGTGGTATACAAGTGGAAAGAATAATGTTGCAGGCTTTGCCAATGTACAATTAAAACACAAATGACACCCCCAAAAATATGTGAATTGCATCATACATAAGTGTAAGATTATTTGAGCTGTCAGTTTGGCAACGGAACCATTTTGTACACTAAATTATCTATCACTATTAAGGATAAGCCCCAACGGCTTTTATAAAATGTGTTATTTTTTTCACCTCATGTAACCGATGAAAACTTTACTGATGCCACCGCACACTGTATAATCTTTATGTATCTCTGTCAAAATTAACGCAGCTTATAAATTCATTCATATTTTCAAATCTACCGGAATGATGAAGTTTAAAATTTAATAAGAAAGGTTATGCCGCTCCTTGCATTTGTTTTCTTATATTGAATAATTTTCGTCCGGTCTTCTCTTTAAAAGTTGTAAAAAAGCATGAAATCGTGTATTGTTATATTAGCAGATAAATTTTGTTGCCGTTGAAAAAAAAAAATTATAAATATTAACCAATCGTTGAAAACTATTAACTGCCAATTAAAAATTATAATAAATATATATTTAGTAATTTATAAATTAATCACCTCACATAAATCATCCCCAAATAAACGATGATGACCTTTTAGTGTAAAACAAAATGAGTCGCGTAACATTAGTGTAGTAAAAGGAGGTAAAATTGTGTGGTACCATGTGTATATTTTTTTTACGGTTTCTACAAAGTTGTATATATATTTTGATGTTTTATTCGTACCAATCCATAGTATAATATTTATGTCAGATGCTTATGCGTATGCGAGTAAGTTTTTATTTAAATAACATTAATAAGCTTTTTATCCAATACATTTAAAACTGTATTAATATAAGTAATTAAAATCACAATAGCTATACAGAAGCTGATCATTCAGATGAAGTCAATATTGCCATGTTTGACATTTATTTTGGATGTATATATATTTGGATGGAATAGCGGCAACATTTATTTGGCTAGCGGTAGTCTTTGACTTGATAGTCATATTCTACAAATTTATTACTCATTTTCAATGGAAATAGGCAAAACATTTTTTTACATACTTGTCCAGAAAATTTATTTGAGTGTATTATTTTTCATATCACTGTAACGCTAATTAAATTTTCTGTTCATATTTGCATATACATCTGACATGCTCGAGGTTGGCGACACAATTCATCTTTATTTTACGTTCATAATCTTCCTTCCCATTTGCCTTATAGAAAACATTAATAAAGATAATATTTAAACACAAAATAACAATATATTTATACGGATATGTAACTTGTAACTAGTACCTCAAATTTGTAATGTCTTCGATATATATGTAGTTTATTTCAGACGTTTGATATATAATCCAACAATTATTATATCTCTTTATTAATAATCAATGATCAAAATTCTGCACTACACTTAAAATATCCATTTGTCTAATCCACACTTCTATATGTCACCAGCGAAATTTGGCAGAAATTAAAATTTTTAAATGAATATCTTTTTAACCTCTTAGCTGCTATAAGTATACCGGTGTACGGTTTGCTTTCATGCCCCACACTCTTTAAACACACTGGTGTGCGGGATGTTTGTTTATCTCAAGTTGCATTATTTATCACTTTCCATACAATAATACTAGCACGACAACTATTAATGATCAAAAATATTAATGTTATATTAATTATCATTGATTAAATTGATCACATTTAAGAAACAAATACTCTCATAGACAGGGTTGTCAAAACAATGTCTGTATCTTAATTCAATATACTAAATAAATTATTTACAATATCGATTAAAAGTGCTTCATGGAATTTTAATGTCAGAATTTAATTGTTGAAACTTTGTACATTTCCCCATGCTTGAAATGCAAGTAATGAGTAAAAAATCATGTGGAAATGTAAAGAGTTTAATAACTATAAAACTTTCCCTATCTTCTTAATAATGTATGATTCTATTAAAATCATAAAAAATTTCTTGTGCACAATTCACCAAACAAACAAACAGCCATATAGGTTCATGTGCGGACCATGTAAAATACCACTATGTGTGCGTTTTGTAGTTTAACTCAAAAGAAGTTTATTTGTTTTTCAACTCTGCCTTCTAATTTTTGGTGCATGAGGTTTGTGATTTCAAATTCAAAAACACTATGTCCTTTTTTTATTTTTGATGAAAAACAATACTGAGCTGTATGTTAATTTGTTTGCTATAATTGATTTTACAGAAATATTCATCCAAAATTACCAGTAAAAAAATGATCTAATCTTTGTTGTAATGTTCGTATGTATTTGCTAATACTATTTTTTTTGTGGCAACATTGATAATACTTTATTTTCTACAATTGAATCTACAATAATAAAATATCTAGTTTGCGACAAACCTATCTGTAACAGAATCGTAAAAATGGAGTCAGACTTCTAGTAATGAAGTTTTAATGACAGGTCTGGTAACACAGAAACCATAAATCACATAATTAAGTATATTTTTTGTAGCCCTTAAGTGGTTTAAATGTGAACACACTTTTTTAAATATCTGATGCATTAAATATGGCCTCAATCTTGAATCGGAATTGATTGAATTTGATATTAATTTTTTTTAAAACTTGGTTCTCATGATGAACTCTCAATGATCAATCTCATGATTAAGTAGTGTAAATGGAATTTATATTAAAATTAATTATAAGCAGACATCACAGGTTTCTTTTTAAACCCACTCAAACTATTTAATAATGGAATCCATTTTCGGATTGTTTCATTGACATTAGTATTTTATATGTTTACCAATCGGGGATACGCCTGCACCTATTTGCCTGATGCTGCATACAGTTTCTTCCCCATTGAATTCGTGTGGTATAAATTTATCTCTGTTTTAAGAAATCCATCTATATTTTCTTCCGATACACATTAAGAAACAGTGCTCGAGGTGAATTTTTGTTGTGTGTATTCCTACTGTATTTCATTGTCAGAACCGTGAGTGTCGTAAAATTTTTAGAATGCGGAAGGATTGTTTAAATATTTTGAAGTCTTACATAGTCTATTTCTCAATCGGTTCTTAAGAATCTGTAATTTTAAGTGTATGCGGAATTGTATCTAGTTAGCCATGCAAAAAAATGCAAAGCAAGATGCAAACATGGTCTGAATAAATGTGCCTCAAGTTACCAAATCGATAAAAAAGATTGTTTTTCGTTGTAATGCTTAAAATAAACAATTTATATTAATAGTAAACGGGAATTAAAATTCTTTACTAATCTATAAGGACCTGAAATGAAGAATTGTTACAATTAAATAACAACAAAAAAAAAATCATTATAGTTTTATTATAACGTAAGCAGATAATAATATAAATTTCATTAGTTTTTAAGGTGGTTTTATTATTATACTTATAATGGATTTGTGTTTAAACCTATTACCAGACGCGACTGTGACCTCAGTTTTCTACCCTAGGCGGTGGCTAATGGTATTTCAATCAAAATTGATTACATCTTTTAGTATTTTATGCACACTGAAAGAAATTCAGGAAACACTTCCGCGATACTGACTCTGGCTTTATTGAATGTAAGAAAAAGTAAATGAAAGCAAAATAAGCATTCTTTGTTTTACATTTCTTAATTTGATATTATAGTTTATGATATGATAACTTTGAGTACATATTTTGAGCAAATTTATATATTTTAAATTAAATTCAAAAATCCAAAAAAAAAGAATTTCTACCCATACATAATATAACTTGTTAAGTACTTGAAAAGTACAAAAGCCTTTCATTTGATACGTTGAGTGTAAAGTCTCCGGGGATATGTAATATAATTTTTATCACAAAATGCCCCTGGAAATGAAATTTCTTGTAACAAAATATAGCCAAAAATATTTGTTCAATATCGACATAATATTATTGACTTACTTTTAGGTCTTATTGAAATAAAAGATATTCTTTTATTTCAAAACTGTGTCCAAATCATAAAAAGAAGATATTTTTTAATGTGTTTATTGAAATGAACTCCGTTTTTATTTAATAGACAATATCTCATTCACATCTTTCAATGTATTAGGGTCTTTGAAACCAAATCGTTTTGTTATTTATTTGTCTATGAAAATATTACATTAAAATGAATTATATTTATAATAGTGATTTTAAATCACTTTTCAATGTTTTTGATTAAAGTAAGTTTGAGCTATCATTTTCAAGTTTTTGCCTTTAATAAATTAGAATATTATTGTTTTATAACCTTTAAACTGTAGAAAAATTCTTCTTTTAGTAACCTAATCTGCATATAGGTAGGTAGAATGGGTAGAAAAATCAGAATTAACCAACCTTACTTGGGAAATTAAAAAATATTGATTTGTTTATCTTGTATATTTTGAATGCAATCAATACAACCATAGATATTTAGAATTTAAAAAAATGTATCGAACCAAAGCTTTCCTCATTAAATAAACCCCAAGCCCCTTTTTGACAATATTTTAAACTTAATACTACCCAATTTGTTATATTGGAATGTTCTTTATGTTAACTGTTCAGCATATCAAAGAATATTTAGATCTGATAATTGTATTTTCAAATCTCTAGCCTAATATGCTTTCCGTACAGTTTAAAGGTTACTTATTCCATCTATGGCAGATTCCTTTTCTCATTCGAAACAAATTTTGCTTGTATTCTATGATTTTTTTTCAGAAAATGCAACTCAATAATCAAGATTATTTACCGAAGATATTTACATGTCCGCTGTTTGATGTTTTAAAATTATAAAATATATTGTATTGTTCACTCTTAATGATGTAAAAGTACAAATGGATTCAGTTATGTTTTGTTGTTAACTTGCCAAAGAAATATTTGATGATTTTTACAATCGGTCGTCGGCAATGAACAGAGACTATTGGGGAACAATGTTTGTCGCAAATTTTATTTTTTTGATTGAAATAAAAGGTTTTTCATGAAGTAATAATCACATTTGTTTTATTTATCTCCCTATTTTTTACCATTAGTATATTTATACCATAGCATGCATCCAATGTTAACCATGTTCATATACTGAGAGATTGTGTGTGTGCTGTGTCTACATCCAATTTTGTGCTTTCATTTTCCAAAAAATGCTCATTTTTATATATTGTTCTGCATAAAAAAAAATTACCCTATTGGTTGTCTTTTTATAGGTAAGGTTTTAAATTATTTTCTAAATTGAAAATTTGTACCCATACTGAATTAATTTTGAAATATTCAGTGTTGATATATCCTTTCACACCATAATAATATTTCAAAATAAAAAATGCCTAGAATTGACATAGTATTTTTGTGCTGTAACCATCAAAAACAAAAAAAATCTCTATACTATATCTTGTAAATAGGCTGTAATAAAAAATTCAATCTAAATTATATTACTTAGATATAAATATCACTTCCATTTAGATTATTGGTGTGGTCTTCTTGTATGGCAGAATTCTTTTTATATGTTGCCAAAGTTGGTGGTTTAAGACATAATTGCAGTTCGTTGAATTACATAACTAAATTTGATGGGTGACAATGAATTCTAAAATAGTAAAAAAAACATTGATTAATTAAAACTCGTATTTATTTATATTATTCAGATGTGCATTTTCTTTGTTACAATAAATCTTAAATAAATGACTTTATTATTTGACAATAAAATAAACTTATAGTTAAAACTCTCAATGCTACTGGAATGTTAATTATAACACAATGTTTAAGTAAATAATTAACTTAAATTTAAACATAGAAAAGAATTTGAAGCGTTTTTCGTGCAATTAACAAAAATTTTGAATATGTGGAAACAGATTTTCTTTTCAATATAAACAATTAAATTGAATTAAGGAATCTACAATCTTTAAGCAGTTTTATTGCTAAAATTAAAAAAATAAATGCTCTGCTAGGCAAGACAGGGTAATGGTGGAAAATTAATTATATTGTTTGACAGACAGATGTGTGTTGTAATTCACCAGTTTTTGTTGTGGTTTACAACATATTTCTGTTGAGCGATATAGCATCATCGAATCATTGTTTGTTTTAAATTTTGCTTAGAGTAAAATCTCCTCTAAGATGGCAAAATAGTTTTATTTTATATAAATCTATTTATATCTTTGGGAGTAGCAGACAGGTTTTTTGTTGATTTTGACACTTGAATTGTCAGAAAATTTACAATTTGTAATAACACAAAAGTTTTTTGTCTGCCAGCTCAAAAAAAAAAAAATAATTGCGATGAAAATGTTTGGCTAAAAAATTCATTTAGTTTTGCCAACATTTGCGTAATAAAACAGATATAGCTAATTTATAATAAATGTTTAAAAAAAATTTTGCAATGTATATTCATAGTATGTAAAAAGAATTGAATACAAGTATTTTCAATACCCTTATAATTGAACTAAGCTGCGTTTAAAGTGTAGTGTATAAATGCATTTTTTTTATAATTATATTCGATAGCACTTTTAAGTAAAAAATACTTATGGGAACATCCGATTTATTTCTGATATAAGTAAATGTAAAAGACACATAAATTTAGTACATCTTTTTTAGAATATCTGCAATATATAGTGTTAGTTTCACGGAAACATTTTTACAGTATGGGATTGGGTTAAAGTTAAAATAAAAGAAATGCTAAAACACGAAATGAATAAGAAAAATCAACAAAATTGCATTAGCACAAAATGAACATATTTTTTTATTATGTGATGTAGAATAGACATTTCTTGTCTCTAGAAAACAAAAATGGGGATTTTGTTTCATGAATAAAAAAAGCGGGAGTTTAAAAATACTTGTACAAAAATATCATACACAAAAAGAACTTCGTCGCAAGCTGTTGCCATCAAAACTTTTGGTAAAATATATATGTTTTCTAAAACAATCTTCTTTTAAAACTATCTAAGATATATTATATTTTTCTAATACTATTATAAAAAGGTAATATGGGTATGTATTTAATTAAATATTATATTAAGTAGTTAAGTACATAAATTTCAGTAGTAAATAAATGTTATTTCGCTGTAGTGCTCATTTCACAGTATTTAGGTATAACCTACAGCTAATTATTTACATAATGCTTATTAAATAATTAATATAAAAGGCAATCTCTCTATTAAGTAAGTTATTTTAAATGCATTACTATATTGAGGCACATAGCTTACTCACGAAGGGCACTTTGTATAATTTACTTTCAAAATCTGATTAATTTTGAATCGTTATTAAATCTTTCATTAAGGTTAAATCAGTTTAATTCAGTTAATCTTTCAAATTACTCTATATTATAATTAAAAACATTGGAGCATTCCCCACAACAGATCACACTTAGACTTCCATCAATAGTATTGAAAAAATCAAAATTTGCTGAAAAGTTGGTGGACACTATTTAAAAGAGTAATTTTAAATTTTTCATGCACTATCAAAAAAACCTGTTATGATTAAACTATAAGTATGTTCTTCTTTTTAGATCTACAATCTATCCGAACACGAATTTACTGAAAAATCAATTATTCATTCACTGAAGCATAAAATATTTCACATTGATTAATTTTCAACACCATGTTTTTTCATAAAGTCGATGATATATTGCTGCTGACATACACTGTCAAAAAAGTTGATATCTTTAATGAATTAGTTTGTTATTTCTTTAGTTAAGAGTGTGCTTGTATGCTCTGGTTTCGATAGTTCATAGCTGAAAAACTGACATTCAAATATTACTTAATATTCGTTTTTTTTTAAATCTTTACAACTGCCATGAGTATTTCATCCAATGCTTTGGTTGAGAATCTCATCTTTTTATGTAACCCTTTTAATGAGAGTGAAATCTTTTTGTTTAAGGAAATGCTCTATTCTTCCATAAATTATTTATATAAGAGATGATAACTGCTAATATTCAAAAAAGAAATCTTCAAATAAAATATAGACTATTAGTAAACATTTCATTAAAATTAATAATTAGATTATCACAGAGGTTAGCCATTATTGACAATAAATATTTTACTGGAATTACACCAATAATATTAAAGTGCAGCTTGAAAGTAAATAGTTAGTAATTTTAATTTAATGTTTTTGCTTTTTTGTTATTGATTGATATTTAAATAAAAAAATGGTTGCTTGATTTTCCATTCAATGTACCTTTATTGAATGGAAGATCTATAAGGATATAAAAATAAATTAACACAACTGTTAGTAGGTAATTAAGCACATTAATTTTCCTAGAAATGACATGAAGAAAATTTGGTTTAAGGATATTTTTCACAAACATTGAATCAGTTTCGCTAAAACACATAGGAATTGAAATGTTTTTTAAATAACAATAAACTATATAACAAATGTTTTAATGGTATTTGAAGTAATTATATATATGTATTAAAAAAATGGCATGAGGCTGTAAAGGGTTTCCTATTTTGTTTTGTAATATTGTTGATATAAAAGACTAAATCACTTAACCATGACTTAATTTTGAAATATTATAAGAATTTCGGTTTGCTGTGGTAAAAATTTCATACGATAATATGAAAATTCAAAATATTGCACCTATCAAGAACTTAATTTGAATAATGTATGTGCAGTTCAATTTATTTATTTAATAAACAAACGTACGGGTGTTTAAATTGAAATATAAAACCAACAAATGATTTTTATAAATCAATTCAATATTTAATAAATCTGTCCATTCATTGCCATTGAAGTGCAATGAGATTAAAGATCTCTAACAAATCAACAGTTTGACAACAGCAATGTGGTTGATAGAATGAACCAAATTGTAATCAATTGTATAACACTATGAATTCTGTAGGAGTATCTATTTGACACTGTCAACATAATATTTGTTGTATGTCAAGATGAAAATATAATTTTTCATAGAATCAAGTAACCCCAACGTCATTCGTTTCATTTTGTATAATAGTTTATGCTTTTGAATTTTCAATTTTAGACAATGGTTTTTTTTAAGTAAATGCTTAACATACAAAACAATCCATTGTCAAAGGTCTCCAATTTTTTTATTATTCAGCATCTTAATTATAAAACACATATGAGGATTTGCCTATATACAAAACAAATATTAGCAGACTCGTATAAGACTCATTTACCTTGTCACCAAGGAATGATCTACTGACGTTTGTATGCTATGTTACACATTTCAATATACATATTTTTCTTTGAAGAAGGCTTGTTGTATATCTTTATATACTATTACCATATAGCAATTATGGCAGAAAAGAGAAGAAGTGATTAGATAATAAAGCTTCAACATTTATTATACATATTATTTGATACTTATTTTATAATGGTTATCAATTGCACTCATTAATATTAAAACAACATAGTTTTTTTTAATATAATTTACAGGATACCTAAATATTATGTTTTACAGTTATAAGGCAGTATATTTTTACAAGTGTGGTCATTAATAAAAATTAAAACTATTGTTATTGTTACATCAAAATGACTACACAAAAAAAGTAAAAACAGGATAAAAGCACCAGTGAATAATTTTTACAATATCTATCATTTACTCAAATGAAACAATTTTTTTTGTAAATACAGTGCTATTTTAATCTCTTTATCAGAATACATTAATTTTATTATCATTTATATTAGTTTTGTCTTTAATTTAGCAACACTTCATTTGTCAATGAAGCATTGAGTGAGAATAAGTTTTACCAATAGTTATCTGATTCTTTGCTATGTAAACTGATGCATACAATTAGTGAAACTGATAATATTTTTAAATGATAAAACAAAGTAATTTTGTTGAAATATTATTTAATTATGAAATTTCTGTATCTACTTAATTATCATTACTTCAGTTGAATCTGATAATCTGATGATTTTCATATAAGACTCTTGAAGTATGATAGGCATTTTGTGATTTTTATTATGTTAAGTATATTCCAAATTTGTTAGTCGCAGGTAAACTTGCGATGAAATGTTATTTTAACACACTTTATATTATTATTGTTTGAAGTTTATGAAATTTTGCGGTTAGAAAATTTTATAGAAGCTAAATGTAGTCAATGCCTTAATTGTAACCACTATTAACTAACTTCATGTTGGTTACACTTCATTACTCCAAAATAAGTAATATGGATCACTTCTTAAATAGTAACTCGAAAGGTCTCATGTTATTTCATATATTTAGTGGATTTTTGAATTCAAATAAAAATATATCTGTTTTCTATCAAATATAGTCTCTGGTCAACTGTTCTGGTTCTGTGTGCTAAATTAACAAATCTTATCTGATATTGTTACCCATATTTATGTCTGACTGCAAATTTTATTTATCTATCATATAATATTACAAGCTATCACTACGAACCATATACTCAGCACTAAAACTTGACAATCTGTAGATTCTTTCAGATAACATTAACTCTTTGAAGCATTGTTCATAAAACATTAACACTTTGTCCTTGTGATAACTGCCTGTGAATTAACATTGAATATTTTTTGGACTATTCAGCCAATATGTCATCGTTGGAAGAATCCTAAAATTTTGCTGGTGCGTGTTGGCTCCGAGTTGCCGGGGTCGGCGACTTTCCTTTTCCTCTCTTGTGATGATAGCTTACTCCTCATCTGATCTTCAATCAACTCTTGCATATCCATCTGCAATTTGATAAAAATTCATTAAAAATTGCTTCAAGATATAATTTTTCTCTAATTTTTACTAAGGTTTTGAAAAATATATACATACTTTTTTTTATTTGATAGGGACTAAGTAATTTATAAAAATATTCATATGAAACATAAAATCAAATTTGAATTGTTACAATTATGTACGATTCCACATGTTTTGCCACTAATGACCCAGGTTTCGCCTTTCGGCATCTTCAGGCATCCTATCACACGGATGCAACAGAACTGGCTCGGGTCGTTAGTGACAAAACATGTGGAATTGTACAAAACTGTAACAATTCAAATTTGATATTGAAATTCCATCAAGCACCTTCTACAATTTTGTACGATTCCACATGTTTTGTCACTAACGACCCGAGCCAGTTCTGTTGCATCCGTGTGATAGGATGCCTGAAGATGCCGAAAGGCGAAACCCGGGTCGTTAGTGACAAAACATGTGGAATCGTACAAAATTTTAACAATTCAAATTTGATATTGAAATTCCATCAAGCACCTTCAGTCGATATTATAAATTGAAACATAAAATAATTAAGTCAGTTGCCCAGTCCATGGTCAAGTGGTCAACATCATTAGCTTCACTAGTGGAGTTTACAGGTTTGAATCCTGAATCTCAGAACGGAAATACTTATAAAAGGATTTTGAGATCAATAAATGGATATATTTTGTTTTTATGATGAGCTCCATTAAGTCTACATATGTTCTACATCGGGAATGGATATAGCTTAAAAGAATGTCTGTGAGAGTACACGACAGTAGGGTTGCCTGTATACAATATTCTCTATTGACCATTTTAGAATGACAATTTACTAGTGATGTTATTACATCAGATTTGAATTCTAAAATCTAATGTAATGAGCGATATTTAAAAAATTTTAGTTTGCTTGATATTTGTCAACATTTCATTTAAATTTTCTTAAAAATTCATCAATCAAAAATGCATGATTTGATCTTTCATAGTTTTTATGTTTATAAGTCTTAAAACAAGTGCACATATTACCCTAATGTTCTGATTAAAAATTTCAATCAATACAATAATCTAAAAATTTATTACACATCGACTTATTATGGTAGAAAGGTACAGAAGTTTCTCACTCTAACTTTATACTCTTACAGAGGTAATGGAATCAGACAGCCATTTTTATTAGTCCATATAATCACTATTTCAAATATGTTTCGACCTAACTATCGTTGTATGAGGCAGCTCATTTAATGATTGCCTCCCATAGTTTAATATTAATCAAGAAAAACCAATATATTCACCATATATATTTTTTAAAACTCATGTAGACTTGAACAGGTTTTTTAGGTGTCCAAATTACTTTATTTTATTAAATGCTTCTGCGGATAACCTTACCTGCCACTGATCTAACTGCTGGCACAGTTCAATCTTCTGTCTGACAGCTTCCATGAGTTGGCCAGCTGTCTGAGAGAGTTCAACTCTTGCTCTAGCCGCATCGGCTTCTGCCTTAGTGCGTCTGGTGTGAGCGGCGTCTCTCGCAGCTCTAGCTTCACAGACGGCAGCATCTCTCGCCAACTCCCCACCTGCTGCATCAGCGCGAGCACTCTGGGCCTCTTCTCGGGCACTGGCCAATTCTACTTCCGATACTGAAACCTAGAATCAACAGAAATGTGTTTGTTTCATATAGTTACACACATACAATAAGGCGAGTCTATAACTGTGTGCTCAACTCCATCAGCATTAGTTGTGGTGACCACGGATTCTAATACCATCACATAATTTTTAAAAATATATAATAAATTTATGTTCCAATGGATGGATTTTTTAGATCTCTAAATTTTGTTAGTTTATTGGTACATCCAATTTTTGATTATGTCTAATAAGAGCGATTAGCTTAACAGCTAGTTCTGTTTACGACATATCTTCTGAATCTATCACTTTTAAATCCTACATTTTATGCTTTAATGTATTAAAAGGCTAATTAAATTTTGAAATGTTACAATTTTGTACGATTCCACATGTTGTGTCACTAACGAGCCGGGTTTCGCCTGTCGGCATCTTCAGGCATTCTATCAAACGGATGCAACAGAACAGTTCTGTATAATACGTGTTATCTCAAAGATACAATATTAAAATACGAATATGCTGTTTGGGTATTTTCACTCAACGATCGTGTTTTACAGAAATTATTTTTCATAAAGTCACCCATCATATATTGTTTAATGATGTTAGTGAAAAAAGGTGAAACCTGGGTTGTTGCTGACACAACATGTGGAATCGTACAAAATTGTAACAATTCAAATTTGATATTGAAATTCCATCAGGCACCTTCAGTCGAAATCATAAATTAGCTAATTAAGTGCTGAGTTTCATCTTTTGGAATCATCATGCCACAAAGTTGGTGATGAAACAAAAAAAAATAACTCAAATAGGCAAAAGAAAAAATTCTTTATCATGCCAAAATATTGATATCTCAATGATGAAATTTTATATGGTTTTATAAATGTATTAATGTTCCCATACTTTATTAGGTTGATGAGCGATCCATTGTACTACTACCAACTGAAATTGAAATATTTATTTTGCTAACTGTAAATATAATTGGTATTGAGTCAATGCTACCGCTCTAATGATACAGCTAGTTTCATGAATTAGTCGCCAAATCCACAGAGGTATGTTCCATATTGAAATATAATATTCCAACTTCCTGTTTCGAGGTCAACGTAATTCAAAATGGAGATCAATTATCATAAAATGGCGGTGGAATTCATTTGACAGATATGATTTATTCAACGATTTTTTTTCACACGCAGTAAGATAAACAAACATAATTAAACAAAACTCAATGTCTTTGAAACATGCACTTCCTCTTAATTATATGCGTTTTCTAGATTAAATAAAACAATAATGACAAAATGGATGCTGTTGGTAGATTGCGCTCGAGACAACGGAGGCGTTGAGATGGGTGAAAGTAATTAAGTATGTATTTTTTATGCTATAACAATGAACAATAGAAAGCCAATGTTTAGATAAGTGTCAATAATAGTCTTAATAAAAGAAGACGTTTATTTGTTAATACGTTCTTGGAAAATGCCGTTTGTTTCCAGGAGCTCAATTTTTGAATTCGGACATTCAACAAGCATTCGAAAAATTTACCTTTGCCGCTAAATGTCGCTACAATATTCTGATATATTATATAGTAAGTACACAGTAAATTTTTTATCATTATTATAAACTAGTGCCACGGAAATTGTGATATCAGTTGCTTTTTTTTTAAATATGTGTATTTTTCAATAGTAAAAAGAGTACACAAACAATTCTCAACACCCAATTCTTTTTTTACGCGATTATTTTTTTTTACAAATGCTAAACGACGACGACTTGATAGTCATTGCTACGACTAATAACAAATCATATACGTATATGTTGTGAAGGTGTGGCGGAGGAACCATTATTCAAAACAGATAATATTTTTTACAAACAATCCTAATTATCGGCTAGTTTGAAATATCAAACAAACTGAGACACCGCATGATGAACTACATGGAACTTTATAAAGAATTGCAGAAATAAATTAATCCAAAAACTTTAATAGTAAAAAACCAGAATATATTTTAAAGACAAATAATTCACCGTCAGATCAATAAAACAAATCTATTAAATGCAATAATAATTGATTCAAATCAAGAATTCATGAAAAATAGGATTTCATTAAAATGAGTTCGAGTAAAATCAAATAGGTATGTCCAAAAAATCGCAAACTATTGTATTTGCAAACTGACAGTAGCTGTTATAGTCATTAACAGTTATAAATGTATACATATGTAATTTATTCTGATTAAATTATTTAAATTTCACTTTCTGGAATCAATTCATCGCGTAAAAAAGGATTGGGTGTAAATGCAAGCAAGACCTCACACGGTCAGTTACGTGGACTGCAAATTATCGTGGAAGTACGAAGTTTTTTTTACTGTAAAGTGGGCTTATTAATTGCTCCTGAGACAATCCTGACAACCATTATGTTTTAAAAAGCCCAACGATGCACCGTAACGAGAAATGACCGAGGTAAACGAATGCAGAGAGAGAGTATTTTTAGATATATATTGGACCGGTAAATTGTATATTATTTAAAAAAAATAATCAATGAATCATTGAAATCACTGAATATTTACAGTTTTATACGCAAACTGGAGGTGTTTGCTGTGCTGTAAGCCAGTGCTCCGCCACCGGTGTGTCGCAGAGCATTTTTATAACAGAACAAAAATCATATAATTCAGTCCACTTTATGAAATATTTTGTGAAAATGTAATCACATGGAAGCAGAAATAGTATTTTTTTCGGAATCTTACGTCGTAAGTACATACATATTACACACACGACCAATATTATACGAAACAAAATTGTATGTAAATAAAGAAAACAATGCAGAATGACTGAGTTTTAACAAACGCGTCGATGTTACATATTCCGTTTTTTTTTTATAAATATTGACTTGAGGTGTGCCGCGAAATTCTGGAAAAAAGCGCTTGTGTGCCGTGGAAGTCAAAAAGTTGCGGAGCACTGCTGTAAGCAATACAATAATACTAAATTATAACATAGTTTTAATAAAAATTATCGAAAATAATTTAATGTATTATATATTATATACTTGAATATTGACAATATGTGCAAGATGGGAATGAATTAAATAAACTGTCTTTCCAGTGGCAAGTGCTGTTAAATTTTTATTACCTCTATGAGATCATTAATGTGGATTTTCACACGATATTTACAGAATAATAGAGGAGTGAAGGTCAGTATTTTGCATATATACATAATTAATGTACAGCTAAACTCTCGGAGGCTTATTGCACTCTCAATACGTGTGGTTTATAAGGCTGAGGATTTTCCCAAATAAATTTATAATAGTACTGTCATATATCGTTTTGAATTATTTATCGTTTCACTATTGAATTATTTTTCAAGCCCAACCGCCAGAGATATCTTGTTCGAAGATGCTTGAATAGTTAAGCTAATGCCTAATGGATAATTAAATAAACCAAAAAAACATTCGGCGTAAGTAATTGTATTCGTTTTGGCATATTTTGTTATATTTACAAGATATTAACTATGTCAAATTTGAATCGTTACAACTTTGTACGATACCACATGTTTTGTCACTAACGGCCCGGGTTTCGCCTTTCGGCATCTTCGGGCATTCTATCACACGGATGCAACAGAACTGACGAATGCCTGAAGATGCCGAAAGTCGAAACCCGGGTCGTTAGTGAAAAAACATGTGGAATCGTACAAAGTTGTAACAATTCAAATTTGATGTTGAAATTCCATCAAGCACCTTCAGTCGATATCATAAATTATGTTAACTATGTATTATATTTTGGTTGAGATGAATGAATTCAATAAAGAAAATCTGTTATAGCAACCCACTGTCGCCCTATCTACCATGTACAGACAAAAGACTATTTAATAAATTTAATTAAATAAATGTTTGTGAAAATTATTTTATCACAAGATGTAGCTGTCTGCACAACACTCTTCATTAAGAAAAATAGTAGCAAACGATTTTTACAGTCCAAATAAATACATATATCAATTAAAAAATGTAAGCAATTTCTTTTTACACTAAATTACTTTTGCCGGTTTTTGAGCACTAAACTTACACAGAGAGCTCAAAACTTTGTTTATGGTGTTCATAGGCTTTACTATTATGAAAAGTTTCATATATTGATTTCCAATCAATTTATAAGTTTATATTCGAGGCCATAGATCCTAAAAACTGGAGGTAGCAGGAACGATTAGTTAACCACTAGTGATGTGCTAGTCTTGTAATTTTATTCTCAGCAACTGAGCAGTTCGTCTCATATTTATATATGTTCATATAATCCCCATTATGACTTTTTTTGTATAAGTTTTTGTACAAAATTGTTAATTTATTTTTTAAAGTGATCTGAAACTTTCTTTGTGTATTTTACGAGAATAATTGTCTTATGGTTTCAAATAAAGAATATAATCATATGATAAATAAACTGTTTTCGAATATTATCGGTTTTGGAGTTTCATATTACATTCAACTTTTGCTGAATAACAAGAGCGGTGTCCTTGACTTCTCCAAGTTCCCCTCAGTGTTCATTTTCAGTGTGATGTAAACTATAATCAGATTTAGCGTCTGCACCTGTCGGTCTTCTGATTATTTGCTAAGTAGCCTGACAGAGACAAACCAACGCCAATAAAAATTTAAACATTACTCCGCCATCTTGTATGTTGATGGCGTGAGGTATTGCCAAACTGCTATATAAAATGGAGTCGAATCAAAAGAATATTGTTTGAATTTTGCGTAAAAAAGTAAACATCTTTTATTCTTATATGTTATTCTCAAACTATATGGGAAGGTATATTAATATAAATTTGATAAAGTTATTCTTTAGCTGGCTTTTGCTAAAAAAGTCTTCAATATGATTGAGATACGATCGCTGAGATCCAATTCTATGTTTAAAGTCGTTGTTAAATTGTAGTTATATCAAATAAAACTTGATATTATATAATGCTTAATTATGATATCATTTATTGATAAAAGAAATTCATTATATTGTAGTTCGTGACAATGGCTGATTATTATTTATGTGAACATTCAATCGCACTGTGTGTGCATGATCGTATGTGGTATTTTGTGGAAGAGCCAAACTCAAGGGCCCACAGCGAGCCGCAATTTGCCAATCATTGGCCTAACCTAACCGATGTCCGAAATTCACAATTATCTGTCTCGTATAAGGGATAAGGTACAAATATATCTTACAAGCGTTGTTTAATCGTTCTCTATTTACAATATAATATAACATACTTTAGAAAACATACCTTTGTTTGTAGTTCCAGAATGAGATCATTTTTCCCTTGGATATCAGCCTCTCTATCGTGAAGTTGCTGAGACAATTTCTCCAGCATATCCTTGAATCTTACACCCTCAAGTCCTGAAACGAGAACAGCGAGATCCTCAGCGACTTCGGCTAGAACTCCAGTTCGGAGTTGCTGTTGTTCCCCACCGTCCAAGGAACTGATAGACAAATCTGAGTGAAGACCTGTATCAAGAATATTTTTTTTTAATTTTAAGCAAACTGGTGTTGATTGAAAGATGATAATATCACCGCGCAATCTCTCACACAACATTGTTCTTTTCTAAAGATATTGTGTATAAACGTTGCAATGCGATTTTGTGTATCACGCGTTGGTCGTTCCGAAATTGCACCTATAATCGAATTCACAAACGTAATCATAATTTGAATTGTTAAAAAATTGTACGATTCTACATGTTTTGTCACTAACGACCTGGATTTCACCTCTCAGCATCTTTAGGCGTCGTTAGTGACAAAAATATGAAATTCTAAAAAGTTTTAACAATTAAAATTTGATATTGAAATTCCATCAAGCACCCTCAGTCGATATCATAAAAAAGTAATAATAATTGTAATTAACTTCATTAGATGACTCAATGTAATTGGGAAACGCTGGTATGGCACATTATCCGGCCTTGGAGGGTTGAACAGATTTATTAACTATTAAATTTGTTCGGTTAGTTTTGCCTCGAATAAAACTATGGCGTGTATAAATTTTGATAATATAAAAGTTTGCTGTGAAATATTTGCTCTGTTTACCAACAAATAGGACAATGGCGGCGCCTGGCACGATCGACCTACCCCTTCATGCCGTGAACCCTTAAAATTTGCCATGGTAACTTCATGGGCATAAAACAATGTCTCGTAACTGCCAATGACTGGTGCTACGGCAAATGCCAATTTAAAATTTTAACCGTTTGCCATAATTATTAGTTGGCTTGAAGTTGATTTAACATTACCGTTTACACACTAATTTAATTCAGTTTCTTATATAATGTCATTAAAAAGAAAATTTAATTCATGAACAACATAATTTCACTAACTTTACCAATTTTTCTTTTTTGAAAATATTTACGATTTTATGTTATATTTAACTCTCGTTCAGCCAAAACTTTCTTCAAGTAAAAGTTGAAATTGAAGAGTCTTTTTTTTATAGTATATTGATTGAATTGGCATTCACTTGGTAGAACTCCATTATGACACGGTGAAAAAAATAGCAATGTATTTTAGTTCTACAAAATTATTTTCAAAAAATATAGTTGATAGCTATTTCGGCATCGTCAGAACTATGCTTAAACAAACATTTGCTATATATAGCTGTATAGAAAAGGTATACAATACATTTCTCTCCTGTTTTAACGGCCTAGCTTGTTTCTTTCTCGCAGTAAAACAAAATTTTTCAAAAATTGTAAATGTAACTAAACAATGCGGCTATATCAACAAGTTTACATATGGTACGGAAATAGTCTACTATGGAAGCAAATCAGACCCCTTCCCCCCCCGTGGAGCGCTTTAATTAATGGGGTAGACAATATATTAGTTTGTTCGTTAAGAATCCTTTGTGATAGTTGATGTCTATTGATTTCCAGCTGTTCCCAAAACGGTCATCCTACGACCCTTACTGCAAAGATGCAAACACTTAGGCGCTGAGTTTGAATTTATATTACGTGATTCCTTTATAACGTGATTAGCGAATTGTGAATCTGGTTTTTTTACTATTGAATCATCTTATATGTTCCTTAGCTCGAGTAGATATACTCCTACCTGTCTATCCGATGTAAACGGATAAACATGAGCCACAGGACATTTTATAAATACCGCGTCTGTCAAGTTTATTAATTTTATCTTTACTATTTTTAAGATGTCTGCCTAAATTATTGTTGACCTTGAAAGCTACGTCCTCATTATCTCATTTTTATCTCAATTAATATTTAGATTCTCAATATCAAAAACTCACCCGAATCATCATCGTGTCCAGATCTTAGGTGCGAACAAAGCGCCCTGAGTTGTTTGTAAACGTGTAGGACTTCCGAGTTAGTCGGTCCCATAGCGTCTCCAGCGGCGTCAGTCTCCATTTCAGCTAATAGTGTTCTTCGTGGTCCGAAGACACCGGAAGCACCCATTCCACCGATGGGCGTAGCTGATCCTCCGCCTAGACGCTCGGCCAGCGTTGTGTTTTCGCGCTGCAGCCGTTCCATGTCAGTGAAGGAGTTCTGGTATTTTAATTCCTGATAGAAAAACATTTTAAATAAGTTAAAAGTATTCGATATTTTCCACCAGATCAGATGTTCTTAACCAGCTGCGCAAGAACCACTTCTCTGTGTATAGTAATTATAATATATCCCTAATTTGTATATACTAGTTAATTTCAACATACAAAACCACACGTATTTACAAAAAAAATCAAACACCCATCAAGTTCTTTCATAAGGTATAAATCACTGTTAAATGCGGTCGTTTTGATATGAAATTCGGGAATATGGAACAAAAGGGACAACCCCTTAATGTCTAAAATGCGTGAAAACATACACATCCCACAACACTTCTATCATAAATGTCAATAAATTTTTTTTCTTCACATTTTTAATATGCAGTTGTCGTAGTGAATGCTATGAAATTTAAAACAAAGTTGAAATGCTTAACACAAATTTACATATATCACATTTTGTTCTATTGTAGTAATGTCAAAAAAATGTGAGAGTCAAGAAAAATATATTGAGCTTAGTTTTTAGTTTTTTGGTTGTTTATTATTATTCAATAATTGATTGAATTGGTATTTATTTGGAAGAACTCAATTATAACACGGTGAAGAAAAGCAATGTATTTTTTCACCGTGTTATTATTCGTTGAGGTATATCACTACGTGATTGCCCGTGAAGCATAGCAAACACATATTTTAATAGCGTAATGAAAAGGTTGCGTATATCTGATCGAAATAAAGAACATTAAAATAAATTGATAAAACTCAAGTATATTTCGGTCCTGTAGAAAAATAGTTGCAAATCGTTGGGATACGAAAATCAATAAACTTATTTCAAGGATGCAATGAAAAATGTCAAATCAATTATTAATAAAAAAAAGTGTAATCTAATATATGCGTTTCGTATTTTTATTTATATCGTTTGAAAAAATTCATAATTGTAATTTTAGAGATTCATTAAAACCTGAAAGATTTGCGTAGTAGTCGTGTCGTTTGTATGTTTATCTGTTTGATGTGCGTCATAAATCCTAAGTCTGTGATAGAACCTTTATAAAGTAGCATATGTAAATGACAAAAAGTATAACCTGCTCCCTGATATGCCTTTCAAGCATGGCGACTCGATCACTAGCTTCTTCTAGTTGCTGCTGAAGACTATCTCTGTCACTTAAGGCTGTCTGAAGTCGTCTCTCCAATTCCATCTTTTTGTCGGACGTCAGCTGCAGTTCTTCTTTTAAGGTTTCCAAACTGCTGACATGATCCTAAACACACAGATGTGAAGATGGCATAATGTATTTTTTAAATTATTAACACCATTACCTCCTATAAAATCGTAGTCACAAGATGGTGAAATTATTCCAGTAAAGTCGAATGTAATTTATACTATGAGCTGAGATTTACAAGTTATTTTCATAAATTCTCCATTCATTACTTCTTTGCCACCCTGTTACGTTATATAAAAGGTTCCAGTGGCGTAACAAACTTTAAACGTATCCACAACATTTTTTTTTAACTGATAGTGTCTTATACTGATAGCGAATTTCTTTGGATAGAAAATAAACGAAAAGTTTCCATGAGCCAAGATATATGTCAGTAAAGTAATGTGTCCCATCGTTTCAATGGACAGTTGGACCGTCTTGCAGAGCTAGTATCTATAGTCATGGATTAAATCAGTGCTTCCCAAACTTTTATATACCACGGCACCCCTGAACAAAAAATATATTGAACATATTTTTTGCGGCCCCCAGTTTGGGAAGCACGACATTAAGTGACACTACCGTAGGATGTGTTAAATATCCTACTTTAAATCCCCGCATTTGCATCTTGGTTCAGTCAAACTTAAAACTTTAAAAGCAAATAACTTCTACAGATGTTTGAATTGTTACAACTTTGAACGATTCCACATGCTTTGTCACTAACGAACCGGGTTTCGCCTGAAGATGCCGAAAAGGTCTATACTGACAAAACATGTAGAATCGTACAAAATTGTAACAATTCCAATTTCAGTCGATATCATAAATTATTTAACAGATGTATTTGTTGTTAGATGTTCGAAAAAGATGATAGTTGGCACCGACTAGTCAAATTAATTGATATGTTGCCTAACCTGTAAGCTGGTTTTCCTCATGGAGCATTGGTCCTTTAGTCCTTGCAGCTGTGCAGTGAGCTGGATCTCCTGGGCGGACGCCTCCTTTAGCTGGTTTGTGAGCCTGTTATTTTGAGCTGTCAGTTCTGATATAAGCGAAGTTTTCTCTCTTTCACTCTGAAAATCAAGACACGTACGAAAGTAAGAAAATGAAAGATTCTAGTCAAAACATACTTACAACTAGTTATGTCTTGCGAGAAGAAGCACAATTGCATTGACTAACTGAACAGTAGACTAGAAATTCCATTTAACTATTGAATAATAGATGATTGAATTGGCATTCACTTGGTATAACTCCATTATAACACGGTGAAAAAAATAGCCATGTATTTTAGTTGTACAAAATTGTTTTTTAAATATAGTTGATAGCTATTTCGGCTCACGCCATCGTCAGAACTATGCTTAAACTAACATTTGCTTATCTATATATAGCTGTGTAGAAAAGGTACACAATACATCATCTCTCCTGTTGTAACGACCTAGCTTGTTTTCTGTTCGCAATAAAACTAACAATTTTAAGTGAAACTAAAAAGGCGACTATATCAATAAGTTTACATATGGCACGGAAATGGTCCATTACAGAAATAAAGAGACACCAGTCAGAGGAGTCAATAATGGTGACCGACATATAATATAATATTAGTGTGTTCGTTAAGAATCCTTTGTGACTGTTGATATCTATTGATCTCCAACTGTTCCAAAGCCGTCATCCTGCGACCCTTACTACAAAGAGCGCCTAAGTGTTTGCATTTTGCTATTTGCTATTTTTTCACCGTATTAAATAATAGCATCACAATGATTAATATTTTAAACTTTATACTTTTAAGACTAGGATGGTCTTCGTTCATCGTGAATATTATGAAATAACTTATTGGAATGACACGGTGAAAAAACAGCAATGTATTTTAGTCAAAATTTTAAAGATATAGTTAATAGCTACTTCGGCTCACTCCGTCGTCAGAACTATGTTTAAACGTACATTTGATTATCTATTTGCATATGTTTGAACATCGTTCTGACGATGGCGTGAGCCGAAATAGCTATCATCTATATCTTATAAAAATATTGTAGAACTAAAATACATTGCTATTTTTTCACCGTGTTATAATGGAGTTCTACCAAGTAAATGCCAATTCAATCGATGAACCAAAATAGTTTGTCTTATTTTTTTAGTATAATCTTTGATACCTTTAAGTTTTGTTTCATTGATTCCATCGGTAACGTAAAACGGAAAGATCACAGGGCAATCTGTAATTGGCTGACAACAAGAGATTGACATGCTTATAGCAGAAAAAATCCAAGACATCTATTCAGTGTCATTATGAAATGTTTATTGGTGGATCAATAAAAGCATCAATGCTACGGTTGCTAGGGTAATAGAACAAAAAAACATTTTTTCAGGCGCATAAGCGCGCAAGGTAAATATTTATTGCATGACATAGTTATCTCGGAAATAAAATAATCAATACTGCTTTATTTACGTTATAAACCACCACTGTATTTTTTCCAACCGAGTCAACTCAAATATGAAGGATAATTACGAATTTTTAACAGAAAAAAGTTTTTAGATAACTGATTATTATGTCATATTTCGTAAAATTTACACAATTAAGCAGCGTCTTCGATATCGTAAAACCACTCCTAAAACTAAAGCGTTGAGAGGTCTATTACAATAGTTTATCTCTTTCTCCGAAATATAAAAGCATAGCGATTGAACAGCTTTTATAAGTCAAACTATATCTTCTGTCGAAGTTAACCTCAACTCCGTTAAGAGTCTGTGTGCTCGAAATTACTAATAACTTTCGTAATAAGTATTAAAAACGATAAAACTAAGAATAAATACAAAATAACAGTAATTAATATGGTTATGTAACATTTTGAATAATTGAAGGAGTAAAGTGGAAACAAAACATCACACACATTCATTCCTTCAGGGTCCCATTAGGGCTTTAAAGCACTGAGTTCTAGAGTTTTCGGTTTCTTTGTAAAAATATGTTTTAAGAATATCTAGATGTAGACAGTTTTATTTACGACTAACTTGTTAAAGAACTGACATCAACATAAAAATGTCCGCTTAACAGCAATTTATTTTGTTATTGTTTGTGAGATTTATTGCGGTATTGATTGCTTGTTTAGGTTTTTTTGATGTATGTTTTTGACAGTATATTTTCCAGTAGAAATTTAAAAAAAATACTTAATCTAGTGTGAATGTATGAATGGCAAATAATCCCTTTTATTATGGTCATTATAAATATTACATTAAATAATAAACAAAAAAGGGCCAATAAATTCTGTATGTCTTTTTGAAATTTATAAACAAGGTTCTTATGCTTGAAAAGGTATTGACTTCTTAGTTACAGGATCGAGAGCTAGTATAACAGTGCTACAAAATAGATTACTGAATACAGAAAATAATGTCACCTCCGAAGTGGAGTATATATTATGATACTCGAACATATTTACAATGTGGCAAATACATTTAGCTTTATCACTTTTAAGGTGTTAACTGTCACTTCTTGATGGAAAAGCATGATATTTTAAATAATAAAAACACATTTTTTAGTACTTATTGCCACAATATATTTTTTGATCAGGATCGGTTGATAATGCTCGCGATGAGCGAAACCGCTCCTGATCAAAAAATATGTTGTGGAAATACGTACTAAAAAATGTGTTTTTATTATTTAAAAAAAAAAAAATAATTTAGCTTTATAACCGTAGTGTAGCAAAATTATCAATTTTGTGTTTAAATCACTAATTAAATAGTTTAGATTTATCACTTTAGCTGTGTGGTATAAAAACAGTCGATTTTATTATTTTATTCATATATAATAAATAAGAGCTGTGAAGTTAGAGTCGTGAAAAACGAGAGACTCTAACTACTTTTCCGAGTTTTTTTAAGTCAGAGTCGTGTTTTTTTAATGACTCCACAACCCTCAACAGAAATTGTTAAGCTAATTTCGTATGTTAGTTTTAGTAATTGACGATACACATTAAACTATTGTATTTATCTGTGAATTAATGAAATACGATTTTTAATATCAAACGCGATGTTTTATATTGTATAGAATATTAACGTTCATTTTAATGCAATAATAAGAGAGATATTCAATTGCCTTATGTGCGCCTGACATAATACAGGTAGCTGATCCGTTAAAACATAATTGGACCAAGACTAATCCGCCCGTCACATTGTTAACTATCATAGAAACAAAACAAGTTTGTTTTCCATTCTCAACAAAATATAGGCAAGTTAAGTCGAACAGTTTATCGACTTACAAATTGGATTAGCAAAGATTATCGTATTCTGTTTTGCCAAATATTTAATGTCTTAATTTAATTATGAGGATTATTACGTTGGAAAAATCACGTTATTTTGACCTGCTCGCGTTAAGGTAATGAATATTATAGCAGCGTGTAAAAATTTAGTGACTAAGAAAGCTGATGTCACTGAATTTCATTGAACTGAACTCAATAAAATTAAAATTTTCTAAGTTACGTAAAGTTTCACACGTTTAATCATTCACGAGATGGATTTCATTTTTTGGTATTTTAAGAGATTCTTGTACACGAATGCATTTTAACGTAAATTAATAAACAGCTTACAGCATGTTTACCCAAACTTTTTCTCCTCGTAGACTCATTGCTAAACTTTTAATTTTTCGCGGACTCCAAGGTTGTTTAGCATTATTTTTTTCTAAATTTGTTGGATTGAAATGTGGATACAATGTTGCTCACTGTAACAAGTTTTTTTTGTCGAATGGACAATTGTAAAAAAGAAAAACACGTATAATTTTTATTCATATATTATATTTAGAAAACGAAAAGGAACTAAATTTTAGGGCTTGGAGTAAAACTAATAAAAACAAAGTAAATTACTTTGTTGAAATAAATTAATGCTGTCGATGAGAGAGCTAAATCTAATGCTCCGATATTAATTACTCAATATTTAACTATAATTTTGTGCGACCCTTTTTCTATTCTTCCTGGAATGGACAACTGGCGGCATACGGATCCATTTTGGTTTAGATTTTTAATATATAATAAGAACTACGAAATAAATTTCTGAATTGGTCTTAATCACTACCCATTTGATACTATTATTACGATTGAATAAAACTCCAGGAACGGCTATTGTTTGAAAGGTCACATAAACAATTCAAAATTTACAGCAGGCCATAAGCAGATTAACTTTAATGATTTACATACGCTATTTTTATTAATTTAATTTAAAAGTAAGCAAGAAAAGCGTAAATATATTCATATGATGGACCAAAATATCAGACCGTGGTTTGCTCAAATGCACATAATATAATACAATATTTTAATTAGTAAAGCATTTGTAAGCATATTTCTTTTTAGTCATTTTTATATCGAGGAGCGGTAAGGTATTGAGTTATTTTTTATGTGTTGCTTTAACTATTCCAAGTTTGTTACCTGGAATTCGAGTGCTAAAGATAATTATTAGATTATTTTAATAATAGAAAAGAAAAGCTATTGGATATCGAATATCCACAATGAGATCAAAATACCCAATTTCATCACTTACCCCCATTTCCGTTAACACATCTGATTCTAAGTGAAAGAAGTACTTCGACTGGCGTTGTATTGGAAAGGGTGGTAGGCACTGGTATAAAAAAGAAAATAAAAATTATAACCCTCATGAGTGAGGATTTATTCCAATAAAAAAATGTAAATATATTTTTTTTCTCTATTGAATGAATTCTGTTTGCCGAGGCATCCGTGGTTTAATAATATTTAAAAACACCATTTGATAATATAATGAAAAATGTGAGTTAAATGAGGTGTCTCTCTGTCTGTCACAAAAATGCATACCTAACGGCGAATAGCAGTGACATATTTTTTTTATTTAACGATATTTTTAATTGATTGATTTTATTTTGGAGGTGATATTTTCTATAAATAAACTTAGTCAAAAATAACGCCAACGAATAAATTAATTTTTAGCGTACTTTATTTAATCTACGCCAAGTGATATATAATAGTTTTAAATTAAATTAAAATAGATGGATTTACAATTCCACTGATTGTCAAACTATGTATAATTATTGCTACGCTTCTTAGAAAAACATCTTCAGAGTAACTATAAGATTTTTAAATATAACGTCAACATCAATTCGCGTTCATGAATAATTTAACATGTGAGAAAACAATGCATGTATATATTTACACCCTTTCCTAAGACGAAGATCAAAACAGTTAATAAAAAAATATTTCTGCCTTATTATGCTTAATTCTAATTTGTGTTTTTGGTACTTTTTACAGTCCACAATACAGATGAACGAATATTAAATAATAATAAAAAGTGAAAACACTGTTATCCCACAAAGATACCACCGTATCAATCGAAAATTTCAATTTTAATTATCAAATAATTCTTGCCACGTGGATACTCACGTAATGTAATTGTTATTTTCTTTTCAAATTGAATAAGTTATAAGATCATGACGAATTACGAATAGAGAAGGGAGATTAAATAGGAAATAAAGTGAACGGAGAACTTCACTAAATGAACATATTTTTTACGCGAAAGAGAATATAACATTCTACCCAAAGTATCAATGAAGAAAAAGGTTTTTAGTTGTTTTTGGTTGTTTTTTTTATTTTTTTATAAAAACAGTTTAAAGTGCAATTATTCTTCTGGGCTTCTAAATTGGTTTGTTGTGTTGTGAAAATTAGAACATTTTTTTTATTCGTCGTTCAAAACAGTTTACAATTTTCATAACAATTAAAAAGAGAGTATGAAATAATGGGACTGATTATTAATACTAAACTCGTGCCATTGTGAAATAAGAGTTGTTGAAATGTTAAAAAAAGGTATTTGACAAGCAGGTATTAAAAAGGGAAAGGTAATGATTTTCGGTCTTGAAATTTATCTAACGGTTGTGTTTAGCAAGTTGATTTTTATTTAGTTGAATGCAAATACAAGAAGCATAATCTTAGTACGGAATCTAAGACTCGTAAGCGTAAAAATAAAATTGATAAATTTTAATTTATAATATCGACTGAAGGAATCGACTTGATGGAATTTAAATGTCAAATTTGACTTGTTACAAATTTGTACGATTCCACATTTTCTGTCACTAACCACCCGGGTTTCGCCTTTTTTCGGTTTCGGTTTAAATTCATACATACACATTCTACTAATTCATTAACTAATTTATTATCTGTATCATTAAATTCCCAACATCATCAAAAAAAGATATAATGGGTGACTTTACGAAAACTAATTTCTGTAAAACACGATCGTTGAGTGGAAATAGCCAAACAATATATTCTTATTTCAATTAAGTTTTTCGTATCTTTTAGATAACACTTATTGTAGATTTAAGTTAAGACTAATTTCTGATAAACATAATTGAATAAAATGATATTTAATTTTTTATTTTTTGCTTACATCTATGTTATATTATTCGTTGTTAAATATTAAAAATTGTTTGCTGACAGTATCTTTAGAAAGGTGAACATTTTTGTTTTTTTATCATGTCCGGTTTTAATATGAGGCAATAAATTTTTTATTTTTATTTTTACGGTGATATTCCGTTGGAACAAGAGATTTCTCAAGTGTTTCCCAACTTTTATGACACAAAGAACCCTTTTATAAGAAGATCAAAAACATTTAGTCTTTTATCATATAATTTGTAATGTAAAATATAGCATTTTTTCAGAAAGAAGGTATTGTGCGGGTTTTGTCATATTTCTGATCCCATTTATAAATACAGTCTTTAACAATCTTTAACAATTAAACTTTCTTATATTTCTTTAACTTATCATCTTACTCGCTTTTTAAATTTCCTCTTCATAATAGTATATCTGTCATAACCCCACTGTCATTTTATTTGAAATATATATTTTGATATTGGTAATACAATGTTTATACTCAAGAAATATAATTTTTAGAGATTTTCCTAAGAAATAAAATAATGGGAGGCCAGTTACGTCATTAAAAAATGATTAAGAAAAAAATCAGAAACCCACTGTTTCATTTTATATATCTGGCAATACTGACCGACGTCATGGCAGAATCAATTTTCGATCAGCCGTGAATCAATCTGACTTGATATACAGTTTTTTTTTCATCACACGACAAAATATACGAATATTGATTGAAAAACATAAAAAAATCGATGTTAAATATTTTAGGTAACTTCGTGGTGACGTATTAAAGCATTAACAAAAAAATTTCATTTTAATATGAGAGAATACCGCCACTTTTCTTGGGGCTTGGATTATCACACATCGTCTAACGAGCTATTTTTTCGTCAATAGTCCTATAAGGGTTCAATGTGTTCAAGCCTTACACAGAATACCATAAATCTCAAATCTAAAGTACTGGTTTAAAAAACATTTTTTTAATGTTTGATATTAAAACCTTTTCGACTTCGGAAACCCGGAATTCACGTCATGATTTATGTGCTCGGCCTGTTACGTATAGAACAACAATAGGTTCGCACATGATGTACAATGCAAAAAATAAGACGGTATGTTTTTAATATAGAGGAAAATATTATTTTCGATACATTAATTTCAACCGGAAAATTTTTATATATGACATATATATCACATTTAAATCGATGAAAGATTACGCAGTACGATTACACATGTTTTGTCACTAACGATCCGACAAGCGTAACCCGTGTCTTTTAGTGACGATTAAAACATATTTATATGTTAATTTAAAAATTCTGACTTATGTGACTTGAAATTTTAGTATTATTAAATTAGCTGAGTTTAGTACCAACTTTACTAACATAAAACTTACACAAATATCATTGCGTTCGGCGTAAAAGTGTTAAGCGTTATTGGCCTGTTATCTGTTAAAAACTGTTGGTGTTCGAACTGTCATAAATTTGATGAGAGGATAGTCAATTATTATTATTACGTGTTACATGATAATAATCTCAACTACAGAAGTACACTATCGGGGCTTAAATATTTTATATTTTCCCTAATTTATTTTTATTAATGAGCAATATCAAAACGTTGGTACTCTAAAAATGGATTGAATAAAATACGTAGGAAATAGCTGCAGTTTTCTTTTAAATTTACGACACTAAAATAGTAAATAGTTACTTCTGTTGTGTTCGTGTTTTAAAATATTTGTAGATGCCGAAATATGAAATCCGGGTTGTTATTAACTAAACATTATTAATGTTTCAATGACTGAAAAAAAAAATATTATATAATGTCATATAAAAAAAATAATTGAGCCGTGCTCCATCACAATATGTTGAATAAAAAACAATTAGTCGGTCAAAATAGTTTGACGATTTTGACATACTGCTGAGTGCTTCTGGGGGTGTGATTAAATACTGATGATAACAATTTATGATAATTAAAATAACAGTGGCCAATTTAAAAAACGAACAATTTTGTAAGAAAATTATGCCATTATTGTAATACTTGGATTTGAATACGCAGGTAGCACTTATTAAATTTCGTTCTTATTTTACGGAATATTATAATAACAATGTAAGATAAATTTCGGCATTTTCCCACGTTCGATATTAGATGGCCATGAAACTATCGCATTACAACAAAATGAAGTAATTGCGCGGTTCTGCCGTTAGTGCGTAAGCTCTTGTAACTGACAAAAACATAACTGTTTCATGTTGTCCGGTCGTATGTTTCCCAGTGTTAGCTTAAGTTTCCTTCGATCCAGTTGATGTTAAAAACATGACGTAATGAGAGCTTTTGGCAAACCAAAAGTTCTTCCATAAACACATTATTATATCAAATTTGAATTGTTAAAATTTGTACGATTCCACGTGTTTTGTCGCCAACGACCCGGGTTTCACCTTTCGGCATCTTCAGGCATTTTATCACATGGATGCAACAGAACTGACGCACAATAAACAGTTAAAGCATCTTCTATATACCAAAGGTATTAATTTTAGGAATAACGTCCATTTTAATACAAAAAAATATCCTAAATTGCTACTGGTACTGGTACTACAACATGAATTCGATGAATTTTTCAATAAATTTGATAAAAAATACTTTTTTACATTTTCATTACAGGTTGCATACGTGTGATAGAATGCTTGAAGATGCCGAAAGGAGAAATCCGGGTCGTAACTGACAAGACATGTGGAATTGTACAAAGTTGAAAGGGGTTGAAAAACAACGTTATTAGCAGATCTAGTCAAAAAACTGACGGTGATATGGAATTCATTATCTATAATAATGTTCAAAAAAGTAAGTAAGCTAGTTTTTTTTGTTTATTAAGCTCTACGTGTAATGGGCACCATGTATAAGATTGCATATAGGTGAACATATGTTAATCAATGTGGAATTATATGTCATTGATCAGTTATTGAGAAGACGAAGATATGAAAAGTTTGTCTTGGAAGTGAAGATGCCACTGGAAAGAGCTTTAACAATTTTGAATAGTATCGCTTTGGATCTTAACACATTTCGGGTAATATCAGTAATATCAAGTTTTTTTTTGGGAAATAAATAAAATAGATGTTGTTTGAGAATACTTGGTTGACTTTCTTGAGTTCAATTGTTTTTACGCTGCAAAACACCAAAACAATAAATATGTTTTTATATAATGTAGAATATGTTGTAAGCAAATAAACAAAGTGTTGGTAAATTTGAAATTTTAGAACTTTGTACGACTCCAAATGTTTTGTCACTAACGATACGGGTTTCGCTTTTCGGCATCTTCAGGCATTCTTTTACACAGATGCAACAGAACTGACGGTCTGTCTAGTCTGGGAAATGTCATTTCTGTTGAATCCGTGGGATAGAATGTCTGAAAGTGTCAAAAAGCGAAACCCGGGTCATTAGTGACAAAACATGTGGAATCATACTAAGTTGTAACAATTCAAAATTGATATTGAAATTTCATCAAGCACCTTCAGTCGATATCACAAATTAAAAAAAAGTTTTGGTGGATTAAATGGAATTTATCACGTCCTTAATGGGTTCAAAAAGTATGCCGTAAAGTTAAATGAACGGTTTGGCAAATATACTATGCAATAATCTGAGTTTAAAGCGTTTTGTAAGCAAAGGAACACGTCAGTTTCGTGGTACGATATAACCGTGTAATAAAATGGATTGGAACAGTAAGGACGATTCAGCAGTGATAGAGTAAGAACTTTTAAACGAATGAAATTGCAATATTTTGAGACCGTTATCCAACTGTCGGCCAATCAGATCGTGATTAATTTGCATGTCGACAGCGACCAATCAACTATCAATATTATTCGATACACTTTCAGTGCCGGCTAAAAAGTCGAAGTCAAATGTTAGGCAAGTGAAACTAATCGTAAGTAAGTAAGTAGGTAAATAATCGCTGGTTTAGTGATTAACTCCACCTTTTGAGGTTTGCAGTAATTATATTATTTACGAGACACTGTTGCAATCAAATTCTTTCGTAGTTATTAGGGGTGACCATAGACATGTAATGATAAATGAATTGAAAATATAATATAACAAAATGTGTCTATTTTGTCAGAGCTTTTTTTCAATTGTATATAAATGAATCATTTTTTTGACAAATTATACGGTGCGCCAAGAGAAAAAACAATTCTGAAGAAAGTTCTTAACCGGTTAACTGCCAAAAGCGTCTTAAGACGCATAATTTTCTGTGAACGAAGCGCCGCTCAAACAAAAATTACGTCTTAAGACGCGCCGTTTTAACAACCTTGACCTTGTTTTTTTGATAACCCTGCACCATGAAAAATTTATTTTATGATTATGGATAAATGACTGCACGACTGGTGCGCTCTTCATTTATTTGGTAAGTTTTATAAATAAACTTTATTACACTTTTAATAACGATATGTTTAGAAGGTTTTATTTTTGTCATAAAATTCGTGGCGTGCTGGGTACCGCCATACATGTACCTGCCGGCAGTTAACCGGTTAAAAGTAAATTTTACTGTAACAATGAAACAAGTCAAAATATATACTATAAGCTTTCAATTAATATAATAATATATTTGCGTAAAACTCAAAAAATTATGAAGTTAGTTAAAATCAACTAGATGCTTAATCGTTTATGCTACATTTTGTTTTTCAAATTATTTTAATGATATAATGTTTTTGAAGCATTCATTGACTTGCTGATGATGAAAGTTTCGGTTCGGGAATTTATCAGAGTAGAAGCAAGTGTTGAGAGTGTGTCTTTCGTCTACGTGTACGAAAAATAATTATATAGCATATAATTATTCGGAAAACTGTGAGTTATATAATGACTCAATCAAAGCTTTTCCTTCGTAAGATATTTAGTTTTAAAATTTCTTAGAGCGAAGCGTTGAATTCTTTGCAATTCGTCATTTACAGCATGGCAAACGAAATATTTAGCTCAACGATTATGTCGGAAATCGTGTCGAATAAAGCGTGCAGAAAGAATTTGAACCAAATTCGATATTATGACCACACGGAATGCTTTGAGATAGGTGACAACAAAAATGAATAATTATTAGATAGTTTTCCTTTTCATAAGATCTGCTTTGAATGAGGTTTATTTAACACGTTGTCTACGGTGTGCACAAATTTGTGCGTTTCAGAAAGGTTCTATTCCCGCGGTATACATTTCTGCACGTCAAACTTTATGTATTAAAAATACGTGTTAAGCTTACTAATTTTTCATTAACTGATTTTTTCATTAACTGAGAATATAATCATATGCTCTGTATTGAGATGGTGTCACTAAAACACAAAAAAAATATTACAGATTGTTCACTGAATTAGAACATGGTTTTGAATAGGTTGTCTGTGGGACAAAGATACCAGTAAACTATGTGTATATGAAGATATTGTCTTGGAGAAATTTCTGATAGGATTTTTGTAAAGGAGTACAACCGGTTGACAAGAATGTCTTTCTTAGGTTAAAAATTGAATCATTGAATTGTATTTAGTATGACTGTTTAGTCAATTGGAGTTTACCTTATATGAGTCCATTGAAATGAGATAAACAAAAAAAAACACAATGAAGTTTGTAGTCGATAGCTTTTTTGGTGTTTGTTATTGTTAGAGTAATTTGTAGTTCTTACGAGAGCGAAAGCCGAAATCGTTGTCAATCATACATTAAAAAATGTAGAACTAAATACGTTGTTATTTCTACATTATTATTAATTATGAATATATTATGAGCTTAGTAAAATACAGATGGAAAATCATTGTGAAGGTGTGAATAATTTAGAACATAATCCACAGCTATTTAGTAAAACCCGTGATAAATACATCACTAATCCATAAAGTTTATTTAATCAAAATTTACGTCCTCATTATTTTGCGTAATGATTATTTATGGTTAATCTTAAGAATCATTTGAGAATATAAAATATCTTTTGGAAACTTTGATATATTAGGATACACTATGAAAATAAAAGTGGTGAGTATATTTACCTGTTTGACGTTGGTGTCTTTTTGATCGAGCTTTGATGAAAGCTCGCGGACATCAGATTGAAGTTCCAGCATGCGAGCTTCACTTTCTTCTTCCGTCGCCTGCAGCCTTCTTCGTAGCAAATGCTTTTCTTGTTCTAGTGCCTGAAATGAGGAAAAATAAATATTTAAGATCAATGATTTTCTTTTTATTTCGGAAGCTTGTAATAGAGTTTTGTAACAATTTTCGACCAAGATAAATTAGATGAAAACAGCAATGTATAATATTTAGTTTCGTTACAGTGAAGCCTCGGTTAGTCGAAATAATAAGCACTTAAAATTCGACAAACGCCGAAAAGATAGTTACATATGCCATTTTTTTAATTATATCACAGTGTATATATAGTACTTTTATATTTATATAGTTATCTTAAATAGAGCAATTCTAACATAATTCAAACTAAATTAATAAAAAAATAAAACATGATATTATATTTTACATAAGAGTTTGGTGTAGTAAATTTATTAAAAATATTTTCTATAGACTTATATTGAGACCAGCTATGAATGAGGTCGAAGGTCAAAAATTGAATTGAATTGTTACTGTTTTGTACGATTCCACATGTTTTGTCACTAACGACCCGGGTTTCGCCTTTAGGCATCTTCATGCATTCTATCACACGGACGCAACAGAACAGACGTAAAATAAACAGTAAGCATCGTATATATATTACGTTATGAGAGTGTCGATTCATTGAACCGATCTCACGTAAAGGGTACAACAAGGGGGAGTTGGGAAGATTGAGTTGATCATTGAGAATGAAGTTTGAATTTAACTGGCATCTATTAATTTATGTGATGTTATGTTATTAATTATGTAATGATATGTGAGAAAGACAATAAGAAAAGATCTTCTCCAATTCAAAAATAAAGAAAATATCTGTAGAAAACAAAAAAATTATTCAAAGAATGAGGTTTATTAGAAGTGTATTTAAAATAAATAAGCAATATAGCCAGGTGGCTAAAATATTTTCTAACGAAACGTGAAAATAGGAGGGCAGATAATAGTGAAAAAATAATCAACGATTACGATACACTAACTAACAAAATGACGAAAATTTCTTCTTCCCGCCATACGTATGGCAAAAGGTAATTCAACATAATGGTTTATCATTAAACGTATGATGACGCCATTGAAAACAAAATCATTTTCTACCAATCCAACGAACCGAAAAGAGAAAGAGCTTTCCCGCGCAAATTTGACATGTCATGTTCAAAATATGAGTGCGTTCCAAGCCATAGATTTCTATTGCCATAGACAGTTATTAAAAATAATTAAAACTGGCGCTCAGTGCCGTAGACGTTGTACATCTACCAGTCTGTATTGCAATTTAAAAATGTCTTTGAAGTTACGGTAAAATGTATAATTATACGATGAATGCACACCGGTCTATTTCTGTTAGTAAACAATGGAAGTTGTTGCTTTATTTTCGTATTTTATCAATGTGATCATCGTTACGTATCAATCTTATACGGTACTTGACTTGGATTGCGATGTGTTTTTGAGACTTACTCACTAACGTATGCAATTGGTTTTTGTGAATCATCACTGCCGATTTCATTCGATGCAACGGAGATTATAAAAAAAAACCCGATTGTAAAATGTATGTTCTTCAAAATATCGTGATGAAATCGAAGTCTGAGAGAAAAGTTTTGCAGAAAAATTCATCAAAGCGTTGGAACCGTTTCAAAATACTCCACTTATTGAAAAAAAAACGCAATATATTCAGAAATAGATTGCGAGTAATTAAACGTATCAAATTTGAATTGTTTTGGTAAGATTACACATGTCTGAACGAATCATAATTGTTATTACACATATTTGTTTAAATAACCTATACATATTTGATGAGCATAATTTAAAAGTTAATTATTTCTGAACACTAAACAATATTTGATAAATTTAGTATTTACCATCAAGAATTAAAATAAACTTTCATATTAAAATTAACTAGCGCTATAGATTTATATATAAAAAAAAATAAACAAAAAATGTCAAACAAATTATTATTACCGATTGAATTGGCATTTACTTGGTAGAACTCCATTATAACATGGTGAAAATATTGCAATGTATTTTAGTTATACAAAATTATTTTTTAAAAATATAGTTGATAGCTATTTCGGCTCATGCCACTCGTCAGAACTATGTTTAAACGAACATTTGCTTATCTATATATAGCTGCGTATAAAAGATACACAATACATCTTCTCTTTTGTTCTAACATCCTAGTTTTATATAGAGATAATAAATTAATAAATGTGGCAAATTGATTTTATGCATTCATCAAAGTGGCACTTTGTTTCTAGAAATAAAATACGTTTCCTTTTTTTCAGCTGGTAATATTGTAGTTTTTCTAAGTGACTGCCAATTCAATCAATTTGAAAAGAAAATTGTATGTATTTCAATTGGTATTTGAAACTTTAACTATTAACCGTACTAAACCAGTTTACTCTTGGGTTAACAAACTTTCGCAGAATTTACATATTAATTGTAGTTAGAAGATGAACGGTATCGTGCAACAGCGAACCTCTATGATTGTTACCGTTGCATAAGGAACTAATGCGATGCGTCTATTCTAAAGAATCCAAGCTACAGGAACAATAAGTCGGCGGCCTCAAACAAGTTTTTATTTTATACGAACATTCGCTTTTCAATGGACAATTGATGTATAATATTTATCTCATTCAAAGTTGTACATGTTTACTTATTATAATTGAATCACTCAATCTGTCTTTTTCAGTACGAAAGAAGAGGGGCGTTCAACAACTCTAGATATAAAAAATCACTCTCTCATTTAGGATAGAATATATGAAAGGATAATTTAGACATACAAGACATTCATTGATTAAAATAAAATTTAATATTGTAGTTTTTTTATGGAACTTAAGTGAATTTTAGCCAGGAAACACATATTCTGTTTAATGTTGGCGATTGGGGCTTAGTCTAACGTTTAAGTGATTCTTGGTTCAAGTCCCAGTAAGCTAAATATAAAATTAAGATTACTTCTTTTAAATATCCGAAATCATTGGCATCGATGTTTATGATTTTTTTCCTCGTAGAGTTTATCTCAACAGTCTTTTCGGCAATAGGATTTTTTTCTTTCGTGCCATATAACCTCCAGTCGCATGACTAACGTTATAAAGGAATCACATACTATGAATTCAAACTCAGTGCCTAAGTGTTTGCATCTTTGTAGTAAGGGTCACAGGATGACGGCTTTGGAACAGCTGGAAATCAATAGACATCAACTATCATAATTCTTAACGAACAAACTAAGATATGTCTATCGCCATTGCTTAACCCGCTGCGGGGTGCTTCTTTGTTTCTGTAATAGATCATTTCCGTGCCATATGTAAACTTATTGATATAACCGCCTTTTTAGTTTCATTGCGAGTAAGAAACAAGCTAGGTCGATAAAACAGAAGAGAAGATGTATTGTATACCTTTTCTACACAGCTATATATAGACATGCATAGTTCTGACGATGGCGTGAGCCGAAATAGCTATCAACTATATTTTAAAAAACAATTTTGTAGAACTAAAATACATCGCTATTTTTTTCACCGTATAATGGAGTTCTACCTAGTGAATGTCAATTCAATCAATAAAAAATAGGTGTTCAAAAGTCATTTTACATGAAGCATTTCAACATTGTTTTTCCAAATTTCAAAATGACCGCTAGGAGGACATAAAGTGTAACAAATCGAAAATTTATCAAAACTTAATAGCGTACGGGCTTTAAATTATTTTAAATGGTACTTTTGACTGAGAAAACTTTGAGTTGCTATGACGACATTTAAGTTGCAAAAGTAACTAATTTTAGCCCATGCGCACTGAAATATAGCTTCGTCTAATATAAAATAAATATGCTCCTAGTTTATTTATGTTTATATTTATGATAGTGATCACAAAATTCTGCACCAAATATATTAGTTTCGAGTTTGACAGATTTGCAAAAAAAAATACAAATATTAAAAAAAAAAATTATTGTCTTTCCATAACGTTTTGACAGTATACATCAAAAATAATTCAATTTTCGAGCATATCTTTAAAATATCTTTATGATACAATTGTGTATGATATTGCAGGTCGATAACTACGTATTGATAATTTTACCTTATTTCGTAACAGTACACTTGGATACCTTCTCTTTTGCAAGGAAACAGAAAATTGTTAGTCATTATTATTGATTTACCTGTTAAATATTATGCCTAGTTCCTACCTTAAGCATTCCGCTTACATTTTCACTAAGATTTGATCACGTTTTAATATTGCTTGTCAACAATGTGAACTAAATAAATTTGATACAATGGCCACCTAAATACAGCCCGCTTTTGACATTAATTGTTTTCAAATAACATCGAATTTTATTCGTAAAAAAGGTGTTGCCAGAAGAACGGACATAATTAAAATTTGTTAAATATTTCACGTCTGTCATATAGTGGTCAACGTCGTTAAATTACGTAATGAATCTCACAGCGTTTTTCAATGGATTTCTGTTCAACACCAAGGATGTGTTTGGTTTGTAAAAAATTATTTCCTTTCACTTGATTCTATAAAAAATTTGTAGTGGGAGTACTAATTCAAAATCGAATTATTAAAATGTCCACATGCCTTGTCTCTCAGACCCGGGTACATAATTTTCAGAATCTTCATGCACACACAGATGCAATAGATCTGACATGCGGAATACGTGTCGCCTTCCGAAAATACGCATAGTTTTAACAATTTAAATTTGAAATTGATATTCTATCAAACACCCTCAGTCGATACCGCAAATTAGTCACTAGTCCTGTCGAGGCCATATCTTTTCTACTCCTACTGAGTATTATGCAGTTCTCATAGAAAAACACTTCTATAAGGATACCCCCGGCATGAGGCCATATGCTGTACATTGGGAGTGGACATCGTCTTCGTTTTCACGCAAAAACATAAAAGTCCTCGTAAGCCTTTCTTACATATAATTTAACAATTATATTTGGGAACATATGTAAGTGTTTATAACACTACTGAAGCGTAGCGAAAGCGTTTAGCTAACTACTAGTACGCTCATGGTCCTATTCTATTTTCTTTTCAAAAGAAACGACGAACAACTACATAACAAACAGTTCTAGTTGAAAAAACTTTTTTTAAGGTGCATCCATTAGGAGACCATCAGTTCTAAGCTGGAGCAAACTTGGATGAAAAAAAATTACAAATTGGTCTTGTTTTTGTAAAACTGTTAATAGGCATTTTTAACTATAACGAATCGCATACTCTTTGTGTTGTTAGATAATAAAACAATCTAATTATTTTATTTGATTAAATAGCGCAAAATTGAAAGCATAAGTTTCGTTTATATATATATTATATTAAAATCAAAATATAATACAATTTTGTTCCCATAATGTTACGTCTTATTTTTTTCTACTGTGTGTGTAGCTTATTGTTCATTTTTAATGAACATTGTAATATCCTAGCCACATATTCCATTTGACACTGTTCTACATCCGATCTGTTTTATATAAGTCAATTTTATTTCTCTGTAGCGAAGCTATGATTATTAATTACGAATTCATAACCGCCATGGGAAGTGGCTTAGTAAGGTAATTTTAGTTTCGCGAAGTATAAGTTATTGTGCGCTTCGTGACAAGCACTACGAATTCCACTTTATATAACAATGTAACGCACGGTGAAAATTGAAAAATGATAAAATAACTTTGCGACTATCTAAATTTCAATTAAAATAATTTCTCACGTTCGACTGAAGCGTAATTATATCGGATATCATAAAATATGCTAGGTAAGTAATGATAATGATATGAATCAATAGAAAGTTGTTTTTCTTTAAATACAATATATATATATTTTAATCTGAACGTAACATATATTTTTTTATGTTAGTAGAATCTTTATACACGATAATTCTGCGGCATGCCAACAATGTGTCAAATTAGGGATAAATTGAAAACCAACAGTAGATTTCGTCAGACCTGTAGAAAGTCAAACCAGTTAAACGATAAATTAAAAATTAACTTATCATATGGACTGAAAGTGCTTGATGAAGTTTGCATTGTAGTAAAATTGTACGATTCCACGTGTTTTGTCACCAATGACTCGCGTTTCGCCTTTGGGTATCTTCCGGTATTCCATAACAGTTCTGTTAAAATACTCAGTGAGCTCTGTTGCATCCACGTGATAGAGTGTCTAAAGATGCCGATAGGCGAAACCCGGGTCGTTAATGACAAAACATGTGGAATCGTTCAAAGTTTCTGCAATTCAAATTAATTGATTGTTTTTTATACACAATAAGAATGAAAATTTGATATAATATAACCATGATAATAAGTAACCACCTTAAAATAAAAGACGCTTTCTAATAAATTAAAAAAATACGGCACGAGTTTGTAATGTTATTAAATATTAAATTGTTCATTAAGAAAATAAAAGCAAAAATAAGAGTAAAAATAAGCGAATCAGAATGCATAATGAAAATTGAAAATGATACACATTGAAAACTACTTTTAAAAACGTAAACTACTTTTAATATATATCAAGGATAAAATCGTAATTAATAATATGTTAATTTATATAATAATTTATTAGTCTCCTCCTGTTTTAAAGTCACTTCTATAACAATAATATGTAAATCTTTTTTTAAAGGAAAATAAAAAAATGCATTGTTTAGTCATACGTGAAGTTTCTTCAATTAGGACAGTCGTTTGACAGTTTCAAATGTCCACGTTCTGTTGTGTCTATAATCTATTAAGCACTTGTTACATTAAAATTTGCAATGTTTGCGTCGAAGCAATTAGACCAATACAAGATCTATTATTACAATAATCACATTTCTCGTGTACTACAGTGAGAAAATAACACGCATAATTATGACTTCAGGTGCTGTTGGCTTTAAACAAAGAATGAACGAAGGCAAATTGCTGTGTGTATACAAATAGGTGGGTACACAGCGTGCGAAATGGTTTTGTAGAATTTTCTTTGTAAAAACCGATTAAACAATACAAAATTGGGAACGGAAAAGGCAAGCAAAGTACCTTTGTAAGAAAATCCATGATCGTAGCGAAACGGATGTACAGCGGTTGAGGCCAATTAATTAGAATTCATTTTTTTTTAGTTTTTTAGTTGACATCATTTGAAATATCTAAAAGCATTCACTTGGTAGAGCTCCACTATAACACGGTGAAAAAAATAGCAATGTATTTTAGTTCTACAAAATTATTTTGTAAAATATAGTTGATAACTATTTCAGCTCAAGCCATCGTCAGAACTATGGTTTAAGTCGTTTGAAAAGAATTGCCTGGGTAGTCATATCGGCTGCTTTCAATTTATTGATCGAATTGGCATTCACTTGGTAGAACTCCATTATAAGATGGCGAAAAAATAGCAATGTATTTTAGTTCTTCAAAATTATTTTGTAAAATATATTTGATAGCTATTTCGACTGACGTCATTGTCAGAACTATGTTTTTATAGCGATATGGCTACCCAGGCGATTCTTTTCAAACGACTAAAAGCATAGTTCTGACGATGGCGTGAGCCGAAATAGCTATCAACTATATTTTACAAAATAATGATGTAGAACTAAAATACATTGCTATTTTTTTCACCATGTTATCTAAAATCAAATAACGTTATGCCCACTTTGTAATGGAGTAAAGTTGTGTATAGCTAATGCAAAATTATTTTTTTCCGAAAGATTTTATTAACGATTAAGAACAATATGTTAAATTTTAGAAGAACATTTGTTGCAATGAATTGAATATATCGGTTTCTGCGTGTGAATTTTATAAAACGCAGAAAAGCAAGAGGATTATTATTATATGTTAAACTAAATGACCTTTGCGTATATTTTGACAAAATGTTGGACTTATCGTTTTTTTATTTCATATACCATATTTTATGAACATTGATCACTGTTTACGATTGATAGCGGTAGCTGTCGCTAGAACAGTTATATTCAACATTGTTTTGACACTTACCATATACACGAGTTTATTATTTATGCGGGTCATAAAAAACTTTGCCAAAATATTTTTTAAACCGATATTTACTGAAAAATATCATTATGATCGTTGGATTGAAAAAAATCATAAATCTGATGCCATAGGGTTTCGAACCCGTGAGATCTATAACCCCCGACAGCGACGTTGACTTCTCCACCACGGTCTCGTCAGTGAGCTAGTTTTATTACCTACTAAAATCAATGTTCTTCCTATTTAGCCAGTCCTTAATAGTCACATAAGACTCTAGTTGGAATGCTTTAATGTTTACATTGATTGGAAGAAAAACGGAACATTTTTAGCGCAAAAACGCAAATTCTGGATCCATTTGACCGAAAATTCATTTTGGCGCGAAAATCGTGTCGATGATTTGACGGGAAATAGACCGTAACGCCATTTTGAAATGCGAAGTTGCCAGCCGTTGTGTTTCATAACGCGGTATGGCAAGAGCGAAAAAATAATATGAAAAAACTAAATGATTTATCGGATTAGCTCACTCGCGATTGTGCAACAAAATCGGAACCTAGTTCCGGTGCTGATTCTTTATTACGTATTAATATTATATGGTAAAAACGGCTCATTTATCATTGATTTGCGAGGTGTGATGCTATTGGGAGAAATTCGATATATAATATTATAATTAGGAATCAACTCACTTAAGTTGAAGAGTATTTAAGCACGAATGCACATTTTTAAAAAACCTTTTTTATGATATGGCAGTTTACTTTTTGAATTCCAAATTTTGAATTATTATTAGGCTCAGTTTCAGTTCTAAATTTCATCACTAAGTTGTAGTTGTAAATCAAAATAATTCACGATTCGAAAAACATAGCGACAATTAATATTATCTGACTAGATAACCACAGAATGGTGTGACGATAAGTGATCAGTAACAATCCTATTGTCACCTCCAAGGAACAAAGTAGTAACTTGATTTTTATATATTTTCTGTGAAAACGAATCGTATTTTTTTTCATTGTTCACTCCCGAAGTAGATCATGTGAAGTGTTGAAACAGAAGAAGATTAATAGTGCTAGTGAATTGCTGATCACTTTCGCTGCACGTTTTTTCGGATAAGATGAGAGATATACAATTTTTAGACACTAAAAATATCCATTGCTTCGAACAGAAATCGATTGAAAAACCCTGTTTATATTCGGAGTCGACCACGCGACATCTGTCCGCGAGCGAACTACACCGACATCTGCATTACATACCCGGTTATCGATAAAAAATGAATGTAATAATTTATGATGTCGACTGAAGGTGCTTAATGGAATTTCAATATCAAATTTGAATTGTTACAACTTTGTATGATTCCACATGTTTTGTCACTAACGAGCCGGGTTTCGCCTTTCGGCATCTTTAGGCATTATATCAAACGGATACAACAGAACTGACGTAAAATAAAAAAAGTACGTTAGCTGCAATTTACTGCTTGCCTTGGGGTAGTAAGTGTTTTCCTGTAATTAATAACTTTGGTATATAAACGATGCTTACTTTTTATTCGTCAGTTCTGTTGCATCCGTGTGATAGAACGTACGAAGGTGTAACAATTCAAATTTAAATATAATATTATAAAAAAAAAATATTTTATAGCCATAATGAACACCATTGATTGATTACTAAAACTTGTCCGACTTTCCTTAAAAATTAACGAAAATAAGAAACTTATTTGTTCGTAGGTAATGTCAATATAACACATTGAAAGCATACCTAGTTTTAAAAACTTTAAGTTTTATTTCGCCCGAAAATTTTTACTTGAAATACTTCAATCATAATATATTATTTTAAGTGTTAATTTATCAGGACCGCTCTAGAAATCACGACATAGTGCTCGTTTATAATTTGGGCTAATTTTCAATCTGTTTTCCATTTATAAATAGTTCACTGGAAGCAATATTGAATAAAATATACTAATAATCAAGCTTTGTCACGTAGTTCCATTTATGCCGTATTGGATTACAAGCTGACAGCGGTCGAAGCTATACCACCAGGCAAGAAAGATTTCAGTGTGGTTTCGCTCTCTATAGTGGTTTAGAAATCGCAATTTTCTTCACTAACATGTATAATATATATTGTTGTTAGACACTCTGCTGCAATATATCGACACTGAAGATGTATCTCAAATAGAAAATTAGATATGTGAATACAGTACATTCAATAATGCTTACTATTTCTATGTTTTATGCAGCTGATACTAGGGTTTCTAGGGGTGAATAAGTCGATTCCGTAAATATAATAAAAAACCATGATGGAAATAAAATATTCTTTATCTATTTTACAACACCATAATTAACGCACACTGCAATACCTAATTAAAACTACAATGGATTAAAAATTACATTTCACAATGAATATAAAAAAACAATTCATAGGGATCATGAATTTATTATATTCGATTTCAAAAATACATTTTTAAGGTGTTAACTGTGACTTCTTGATGGCTTTCCATCAAGGCATAATATCTTAAATAATAAAAACACATCTTTTTAATAGTTATTTCAACAAAATATTAATATAATATTACCAATATATTGTGAAAATAAAGACTTAAAATGTGTTTTTATTATTTAAAATATTCAAAAGCACGTTTAAACATAATTATAATATTGGTGATCCCTGCAAACTATTATAAATAAATTCAATATTTTATATTGTCATCTGATGCAATGCAAAGAAAAAACAAGGTTACAAAAATTTTATGTTATTAATTAACGAGTAATAATAAAACAAAATGGTTCCAAAATCAAAAAAATAATTTAAACAGAATAAAATTAAATAGTTAAAAAAAAAGTTAAATGGTTTATAAATTCAATGATAAGACCATAATCTTTATATTATATTATGGGCTCGAAGAAATGATACTAAGTATTGCGTTGTATTAATTATAGTATAATACTTTAACAACAAGAATTAAAAGTGAAATCTTAAAAATAATTGTAAATACAATAAGTTCAGATTTAACATTTTGCCTGACGTAGAGCATCATTGTGATTCATATATAACTTCAATGTAACGATTTTTCATTTGAAAATATCTTTAAAGATATTGATTGGATTGGCATTTAATTGGTAGAACTAAACTATAACACAGGGAAAAAATAGCAATGTATTTAAGTAATATAAATAATACAAGATATATAGTTGACAGTTATTTCGGTTAAGCCTTCTTAAGAATTATAGATCTCGAAATATACACATTATGATTTTTAGAGGACAAAAATACACCGCCATTTTTTCATCGTATTAGAAACTTGCATTAATATCATATCGAGCTTGTTTTCTTTGGACAAAATATAATCTTGTGAATATTATATGAGGTTAAAGCCAAAGTTTTTTTAAAGTTTTAAATAGCTTTCTGTGTACACAGTGGTGTTATAAGGACTTGTGTGTTTCCATGAAAACTTTAGGGAAAGCGAAATGTTTTATTTTTCATATTTTTTTTTGCATATTTCTGCCAATGATACATTGTATAGTTAAATGGGACAAAAAAACTGTACCGTAACATGAAGGTACTCGTGAATAATGAATAGATTGCTCTAGATACGACTGTTTCGCTAAGTTGACTTTCGCAAACCACAAATGAAAGATTTTTATCTGAAGTTTTCATATGTTTACTTGCAAACTTGACTTCTTAGTGACTAACAAAGACATGGAATAATCTGCCTTAGCGATTTACGTTTTTCGACTAAATAGATCGCAGGCGGTTTCAGAGCGTGCAAGTGAACTGCATTAAAATACAGTTGACAAAATTGTAGAGCACTAAATAAGTCAATCAAATCACATATATGATATTTGTTCTCATTAGACAATTTGTAATATTTCCGGTTTTTTACGATTAACGACTTGTATATCTAACTTGCCATGATCTGCAAACTTGTGACGTATAGATATATAAATCAGTAGATTTAATATATTATGATTTACCATCATAAAAATATTCAATATCAAAAATAATAAATAAATAATTTTGACATCTTGTATAGTATAACTATTTTTTCAAAAAAATTATATCTTAATTTAACACTTAATAACAGACATGAAAGTTATACAGACTATTTCAGTGTATATATGTAACACAATAAAAGTTTTTGACTGTATTTCTGTGATTCTTTAACCGTTCAAAGATTTTTTTGAAAGATTTTTACTGAGTTATTATGACCACACCATCTATATAGGAAACTGATATACAGATGCAAGTAATATAAATAATGCTATAAGTGACTCTTTTAACAACTCTATACATATGAACGTACGCAATACGCAATCTTTGACTGTACCATTATGCGTTATCAATTATTATATTATAAAATAATTTACCTTTAAACTACAAGCCGCGCAGAATACGCAAGCGTCTCAGCAACATGTGACTACAAGTTCCCACAAGTATTTTTTAAGGGCAGGCGAAGTGTGTGGTCAGTTTTTTGACATTTTGTAATTTTTATACCTACTCTTCAAAAGTTAGGGGTGCGTGGATTGTGGTTTGTAAAAAAGGTAATGTTTTTTTGCATATTTCTCGGAAAGTTATTTGGAGGTAAGGCGGTCAAGCTATGTACGATCAATCACTGTGAGAGTCAGAATGATGTTACGACAATGATTGAAGGAATGACGGTCGTCACTGATGGATTTATAGATATTTTTATTAAGATTAAGATTAGCATTAAAACTCTACAATATATCACTCTAGATAATCGTTCAAAGTTTATTGTTTAAAAATTATGAGTCAGTGATCAGAGATAATTCAACAAACAAAATTCATTGTAAAAGGAGAGTATTAAAAAACGACTTATTATAGTTTTATCTTCAAAGTGAAGATAAACAATATTAAATTATCGCTTATTATTTTCTCTTTTGTAATTTGCAATTGATATCAAGTAAATGAATTCTGCAAAAGTTTCTCTCGGCACACTACAGTGTTGTATTTAAACAAATTATCATAAACGAAGTTTTAATTATAAATTAGCGAATCGCTCTGAAGAACTTGGCAGGTGATTTATGTTTAATTATTTTTATAGGTGAAGGTAGAACTTAGCGCGTTCGAGCGATGAGAATAATTAAAACACTTGAAAAATCATTTAATTACAAGTGTATCGCCATTTTTTTTTCGCTTTTGGTATTAAGAGTATTACAGATTAAAATGTATTTTTTAAAGCGATTAATTGAAGTATTATCGTATTTCAGTTGAAAATTTGGCGATTAGAAGTATGTTTATATTCATATATTCAGTTTCACATTTTTAAATTTAATATTTTGTCATTATATCTAGTAAAACTAGAATATTCAAACATGATAAATTAACGAGATTATTTATATAAACCGCTTAATGTACACCAACCACAGCTATAGAGAAGGATTTTTTTAAAAATAAATTATTTGTCTTAATCGAGTACAATAAACATTTTTTTTGAAAAAAAATAGTTTATAGCAAAAATTTCTAAAATTTAGTATCTATAATATAAAACACTTAAAAAAATATAAAATATGTTTTTATTATTTAAAATATCATGCCTTTCCACCAAGAAGTGATAGTTAACACTTTAAAAGGTGTTTGTTGTCTCTTCTTAGTGGAAAGATAGTATTGAATCTAAGAAATAAAGAACAATTTATACAGTACCTTTTTCACAATTTATCTAAATATCATGAACACTTATTGATGACATGATGGAAGGAACCGGTCTTGATGGTTTTATTAAATGCGATATTAAGACAAAAAGAAGTGTGTTTCATTTTTTAAATAATCAAAAAAAAATTTGGTCTGATTTTTTTTCTAAGAAAAAATATATAATACATGTTTATTCTTAGATATCTGAAATCAGTTTAAAAGTTCGCAAGAAACAGAGTGTTACAAAAGTAGTGTTATGATTACGTTTTCTCATTCTATAAAACGCGCTGCAGATTATTATCGCGCTGTATATAGACCATAAGTCAAGTCAGCGAACCATGGTAGTATTGAAATAAGTAAGTCATAATATAATACACTTTTATACCCAAAGTTCGATTGAATTACTGTCGTAAAAATGGTGAGATTAATTGTTTTTGATAGCAAAAGTACGAGTAATAATTTATGGTAACCTGGCATATAGTCGAGTAGTGAACATCGTGCTTTTGTTTCATTCTTTTGTATATTTGTAAATGAATTAATATGGCATAACAGCTGACGTCATTCCTCAGATACGATAAAGTGAATTTTTGTGTAGATCGAATTAAATTATTATAAAAAAATGTTTTAAATTCACAAAGTAGAACAGAGAAAATGTTATACACAGTGGGTGGTCGGTTAACAAACAGTTCGAACTGCGGACAAATCGGAAAACTAACACTTATTACAAATGATTTTTGTGTTTGGATTACGAAAACATATTTGGATAACTAACTATTACGATCTTTCTAATCTACTTATTCTATCAATGGTAAAAATCAATGATCGGTTAACGAACAATTCGGATAGCAAACATTGTCTTGGAATAGATTATGTTCGTTAACCGATCAATCACTGTATTATATAATATATTGTATATACATTGGATAGTGTACAGTTTTTTTTCCATGAGTGAATTGAAGATTCCTGAACAAAAACAAAAGTTAACATTTTTCTATCCAATTGTGATTTTATAAGTATTGCTATTCTTTTGATATATCTCATACACTGTGAAAAACTTTTTTGACAATTTAAAACCGTAAAAGTACCTGTATACTTTGAAAGTGATGTTTTTTTAAATATTTAATTGATGATACATTAGTATCAGAGTTCTTCAAGTTTCCTTCATCCGTTATGTATTGATTTATTTGTTGTATATTTTTTCTGTCTTTTTTCTGTCGCTGCAGAGCTGAGAAATTCAAGAAAATCTGTAATAGTGAATATATATATCTACACTCATTTATTATCATCGCTCTCATTTATATGAGTGCGATAATACAATATATGTAAAGACCTACAAATTCACGTTTGATTTTACATTTAAAACAGTTTATAATTTTGCACTAATCCAATAATCATTAATACAAGATAAACTTGTTTTTAATCGTTGTCATGAGTTCTTACCGGTTTTATGGTTGCCAGTAAGTCTATTCTTTTATAAAATTTCCATACAACTTGTTACAGTAAAAATCTCATGCAGTTTTATGTTTCACACAAGAAAAATCGTTTTTAATTTGTTTTTATCAAACGAATAATTAGTTATACATTAAAATATGCATTTTACAAATCAATTATCGTAAGTATTAAAAAATCTACTACTCTTTGTAGAACACGCTGAAAAAATAACAATGTATTTATCTCTACAATTTTTTGTAGAGATAAATACATTGCTATTATTTATATGTGACTAAGTACGACTTTTGTAAACTATTTTCGATTTCGAACAAAGTGATAATTATACTTTTTCGAAAATTCAGTGAAACTTTGATTCATATTGTACATGTTATAAACTAAAATAATACCTATATAAATATTTTTATTATTAATGATAGACGAGAGAAAAATGTCAAAGTAGACCAGGGCATTATAAAACAACGTGGTTGGAGAAAAAATAAGATAATAATGCATTTTAGAGGCAAAAGTGATCACCTCTCTTAGCTATTCTTGCTCAGTCATCAAAATCATAGGAATGTTCAAATGCTGAACTAAATTTGAGCATTGTAAGTTATTAAGACTGTCTCGTTAAGACAAAAAAATATACATTTAAATAGTTACCTTAATTGATCCTTTGTCATTTGTTTATTTGTAGTCAAAAGAAAGAAAAAACAAAGGGGAGTCGATTATGATATTATGTATATAAAAACGTTGGCTTCCATTCAAATGTAAAAAACACTATGTTGTTTTTTTTTAGTTTTATTTGTAGAATTATTAAAATAGAATATAAATATAATCAATCTTTAGGTTTTGACTATCACTTCTTGATAAAAATGTATGATATTTTAAATAATAAAAACACATTTTTTAATACTTATTTCCACAATATGTTTTATGATCAGGACCGGTTTCGCTCATGACGAGTATTATCAACTGATCATAAAAATGTGGAATAAGTACGAAATATGTGTTTTTATTGATAGAATATGATGTAAAAAATGTTGGATGGGTCGTATTACATGGTCGAATTTTTTTGTGTTAAATTAAGAATAAATAACTCTGCTGAAATTTTCATTGATAGTTGTTTTCTTACGTATAATATTTTCGACACTCTCGTAGAATGCAATTTCTTAGCTAGCATACATGCAAAAAATGTCAATAAAGATTTTATCTAAGAAAATAAACTTCACGTAAAGTTTTCAAAAAAATACTGTAAAGGATGAACAAAATGTTCCAACTGGCGTGTAATCGGTTTCTTCGGGAATTGTCAACGGGACAAATAAAAAAAAAACTTTAATAACAAACGAACTTTATTCAATACACAAAGACTATTACTAGAAGATTACTATTAAAGACTAGCCTTATTGCATGTCCGATTTTTCTGAATCATAAATCTACTTAGAACCCTTGCTGTCCACGTTTTGCTAATGTAAAATTATTTCAATATAGTTCGGTGAAATTTCCTTTCAATAAACTGACACACTTTCTGCTGTTTTTTACGCAAAGTTTATCACACATTCTACATTTGACAGCAATTGTATTTCGCTGTAAATTTTCAGACGCACACGGAGACGCTATAAAATATTGATAAAAGTTATGACAAATACACTTATATTATAAAAAAAAGACAATCCGGTTGTTTTATTTTATCTTGTTCTATTGTGCGGGTATATTCGTGTAAGTTGAATCGAATTAACAGAGCCAAGAGTAAAATATAAAATTTCTGGGGCAACACCTTTCTTATGTGCAGGAAAGCATATTTTTTCTTCTGAATTTTGGTTTAATGAAAAAAATAATACAATGTGAAAACACTTCATGCGAGTTAGAAAACATAGGAATGCAATTATTTTATTTCTGTTAAAAGAAATATTTCGAATGTTGCATTGCATTTTACAAATTGTCGGCACTTCCCAATTATTTCATCTTTTGCAGTGTTTTCCAAGCTGTGATACGTGATCACTTTTTTCACACTTTAAAAAAAGTGATTCGTTGATTTTTTTATCTTTTCATAAATTGATAGCCAGTATAATATTTAATACACAAAAAATGCGCATCTGTGATTTTTTGGTTACAAGATCGTACCTAGGAGCTTGGCCGCCCCTATAAGCTTATATTTATATAAATTATAATGCAAACTTTGAATTATATTTATCGTGAAAAAATAATTACACGGTGAAAAACTAGCAACGTATTTTAGTTCTACATTTTTTTATAAGATATAGTTGATAGCTATTTCGGCTCACGCCATCGTCAGACGTTGCTATTTTTTCACCGTGTAATAATGGAGTTCTACCAAGTAAATGCCAATTCAATCAATAAAAGTTAATAAGGTTGTCGTAGATATTGCAATACAATACTTACAAAGAAATGAATGCTAAAAATAATTTAGAATTATTTACCAGGACTCATAACTTAGTCAGTGAACAAATAAGCTAAGCAAATAAAGAACATAATGTCACATATGAATATAACATAATTTATCATTTGTTTGGTCGTTCTTTCTCATAAATTAAGATTAGATCCACTTGGTTAGATTTCTCGTTTTTCATTTTTCAAATTCCAATTTTAACATTGGCGGAGAATGTTGTATTTTATTATATTTTAATGAAAAGAAACAAAATTGCATAAAGGGTTATAACGTGTTTATTGATTGAATTGGCATTCACTTGGTAGAACTCCATTATAACACGGTGAAAAAAAAATAGCAATGTATTTTAGTTCTACAAAATACATCGCTATTTTTTTTTCACCGGGTTATAACATGACTTTTATTTAGTATCGTTAAACGACTTGTTTTGCCACAAAAACAATATATTATTTATAATATGCAATCTAAACAACAAGAGGTGCGAAACTTTTGAGCATTTAAGAATCACTGCCTTATTGAAACTGTTTAATTATTTAAAGTGAACATCTATTCATAACACAATGGATAAAAGCGATTTCGTACTACACATTTTTTATTGCTATTCTTTTAAGGCAAAACAAAACGATGTCATAATTTTCTATTGATCAATCAGCTTGTTTGAATGATTAACGAAGAATTGAAATATTTATTACTGTTTTAAAATTAGGAAATATTTTTTTATTGTGAATTTCAGGTTGTTACAACCAAAATTATTCTTGTTCGTATGTCTCTACAAATTCACAAGGGCGGCAGAAAAATCTGGGATGCCAAAGATTTCAATGTAAAGATTTCAAGAAGCAATGAAAATTTCAAATATTTCAATCCAGATAGTTCGATAGATCTGCTTTTGTGTAATGAACATGAGTGACAAATGATTCTGTATAATAAATTAAATAAAATATAGATTTTAGAAAAATCGTCAAAGTGTTATACATCATTTGGTCCTTGTTGTCTAGACCCTAGAATACCTTTACGTTAACGACTAGGTAGACTTGGCCTAATGCCCCGATATATTCAATTTGAAATCGATAGTTTGTTTTTAAATTAAAAATTAAGCTTGTGATGTCTCGTCAAGGTGATCTATAGTTAAACTGAATTAATGTATTTATACATTTTGAAATAAAAGTTATGTTGGCTAAACGCTGTAATAAATGAAATATTCCTTCGAGGAATAAAGCCAATTCTTCTTTTTTGTGTAAGATAATTATCGCTGTAAAACAATATCACGATTCCAGAACAACCTTAATAAAACAGCGTACTAAATTTATTCTGTCTTCTCGAAACGAAAATTTAAAACAAAATAATGTTGTGCTTTTAACGATAATCTATAAAAATTGATTGACTAAAATTTCTCAATTGTCGATATTTTGAAACGCTGCAACTAAATTTCACAGCTGTAAGGTGAATGGCAAAATGATAACTAATTTGCAATATGTATTAAATATACCACATGTCCACGGCTCGAGTGCAATCTAGGTTAAGTTCAAACGTATTTCCTATTCAAAATTAACCATCGTACTAATTGGCGCAATAAAATAAAAGTAAAAGTATGATAACTGTGTGTTATTTGTTTGCTATTCATCTTTTACTTTCTTCATAGATCTTTTATCAACATTTTTAACGTTTTCTAAATGTTTTACGCATTAGCTTCTAAACGTCGGGCACTGTCATTTAAGGACAGCAATGTCGAACGAATGTATCAAAATCGGTATTTCATTATAAACACTGTCATTGTATGTCGCTGAGTGATTAACGTAATCAGATCTGTTGTTCATGGGCTCGAATCTTGGTACGGATAGTTTCATTAGAGATTTATGTATAATAGATGACTGAAATTACTTTCTTTAATGAAACTTTTAAATAAGACATCACGAGAGTTATAAACCAACCACTAATCCTATGTAATTGTTTTATAACGAGACTTTTTTAATCAGAAAACAAAGAAATTTTCAAAGAAACCTTTTATTTAAAAAAAACTCAATAAAAAAGCAAAACAAAAAAATGTGATCGATCATGGGAATAAACGGTTGATTTTCATTGATAAAATTAATTCATTATTCCTTTGAATAATATAATGACCTCAAACACGCATTTTATCAATGATGGACTTTATTAATTATGATTGGAATATTAATTATAAAATTAATTTAATTAAATCAACTTTCAATTGCGAATAAAACATTTGTTTTGTCACTTACATGTGACATCTTCAGGTATTGTAATTACACGAATTCAACGAATCAAATCACATCATAACTGACGGTTATTTCATTTGTTAGTTCATCAGTAGTTTCGTTGCGCCAGCGTAAAAGAATTCTTGAAGATTCCGGATCGTTAGAGATAAAACACGTGGAATCGTACAAGTTTCAAAAATTAAACACTCATTCGATAAGTTTGCGACAAACCAAATACCGGGACACGGTTTCGACGCCGGTACTGTAACTACTGTCGTCTATATCAATAATACTCAGTCAAGTTTCTACAATTTATTTGTAAATCAAGGTCTATAGAGTAAACAAGAATAAAAACCAGAATAACCGCTCGTACTAATTAAGTGCAGCGGGGTTGATAAAAAGTTTGAGAAACTGGTTGCGTTTTCGCAAATGCTGCAATGGCTATCGGCAATGTCACTGGATGTGAGACTTAAGTTTATTAACAAACTATATCTGTTGATTTGGTACTTCCAATTTGATAGCAACTGGTAAGTATTGTTTCCCTTTAATACTAAAATAGACGATATTAACTATGACGGTTATTCATATGCTGCTTTTGGTCACGAAAAAAGTGGAAAATCAATTGAAAAACGAGGAACGGAATGGATATTTTGAATAATAAAAATACATTTTCTAGTAACATGGTGAAAAATTAGCAACGTATTTAAGTTATAATTTTTTTTATAAAATATAGTTGATAGCTATTTCGGCTCACGCAATCATCAGAACTAGTCAGTATTGCATTTGAATTGTTACAACTTTATACGATTCCACATGTTTTGTCACTAACGGCCCGGATTTCGCCTTTCGGCATCTTCAGGCATTCTATCACACGGATGCAACAGAACTGTTTTCAGTTCTGTTGCAAATAGAACACGCGGAATCGTACAAAGTTGTAACAATTCAAATTTGATATTAAAATTCCATCAAGCACCTTCAGTCGACATCATAAATTAGTCAGTATTAGTTCTGACGATGGCGTGAGTCGAAACAGCTATCAACTATATCTTATAAAAAAATTGTATTATATATAGAACGAAAATACATTGCTATTTTTTCACCGTGTTATAACGGAGGTCTACCAAGTAAATGCCAATTCAATCTATACTTTTTTAAGTAATTATTTCCACAATATGTTTTTTGATCAGGACCGGTTTCGCTCATCGCGAGCACTATCAACTGAAGCATTATCCTGATCAAAAAATATATCGTGGAAATAAGTACTAAAATGTGTTTTTATTATTTAAAATATCATGCCTTTCCATCAAGAAGTGACAGTTAACACCTTAAAAGTGAACTGAATTGATACATAGATCACTCTCAGATGACTGGAAGAGATACTGCGGGGAGAATAATTAGAATTGATTATCTGCAGCTGCATTGAAATTACACATACAATCTTTAAAATTAAATGTGATATCTGTTTAACGCAAAGTATTTTAAGGTCACTTAATATTGACCATTTATCTCTTGTGCTATTTTGGTTGTTTTTAGTTGTAAACGCAGTTTTGCTTGCTATTTTTTCACTATTTAAAAGGCCAACAAATTTGTTTCATCAAATTTTAAATAATTGTTTGAATAATAACAATAGTTAAAATAATACGTGAAAAATAATCTTCATCGATTTTAATCGATGCATTAGCATTGACAAAACATTTTTTTATGAACTTTAATTTTATTAGATGAAAAAAGTTGGTGTTATATGCAAAATTAAGTTTATTGATGTATGATATCGTAATAACAGGAAAAAGAAATTTAAAATTAGGAAAACTCTTACCATTAAGATTATGTAAACAATAAGAATGGCATTTTAATTTTAGAATACTAAGTCACTTGCGATCTAATTTTAACACACAAAAAAAACATCTACACGATTTATTTTCGCTTTTAGGACAGAAAAAAATATTTTTACCGGAAGTAAACCGTTGCAAAGGTGCACTTTTCCTTTTAGACAATATGGTACTTCTCAACTTAATGCTCTCTATAAAAAGAGAAAAATAACAAAACTTAAATTGCTCAAAACTTCATGTAATATAACCTATGAATCTTTTAAGCTGATCAAATGTTTTGTAAAAAATATAGAAATAGAATATGCTAAAGATATACACTTCTAAAAGACGCAGGATAATTTAACTGATCGGGCAAACAAAAACATTAATTTTTTTTTAATTTAACACACGGACAGTCCTACGGCTATTGTACTATTTAAAATTACAATGTATACTGTAACCAAAACAAGCCACAAAATGATCAATGCGAAAATTAAATGATTATGAAAGTGCCATTCGCGACTCACGACTTTTTACGCCATCGAATTTAAATGGATTGATATGATTACATCTCTATTCATATCTATATCAGTGTTCAAAATTGTGGGAAAGGTAACGAAGAATAAGAACAAAATATGCAGTTGGAAATTCCAAAATGCTTTAGATATCTCCATTAATTGTACTATAACATATGTATCAAAAAAGATAACAATCATTCCGTGGTAATATTTAAAGTATTCCTTTGCTACGAATATGAATTCTTACGAAACAATATTTTACATGGAAAACAAATGAAATATTCGTTCCTTCTCGTCTCTACAAAGGGATGTCGTTTTATTGTTTTTCATATTGGGCAAGTCATACTAACACGGTGAAAAAAATAGCAATGTATTTTAGTTCTACAACATTATTTTTTTAAATATAGTTGATAGCTATTTCGGCTCACGCCATCGTCAGAACTATGCATGTCTATATATAGCTGTATAGAAAAGGTACACAATACATCTTCTCTCCTGTTTTATCGACCTAGCTTGTTTCTTGCTCGCAATGAAACTAAAAAGGCGGTTATATCAATAAGTTTACATATGGCACGGAAATGATCTATTACAGAAACAAAGAAACACCCCGCAGCGGGTTAAGCAATGGCGATAGACATTTCTTAGTTTGTTCGTTAAGAATTATGATAGTTGATGTCTATTGATTTCCAGCTGTTCCAAAGCCGTCATCCTGCGACCCTTAGTACGAAGATGCAAACACTTAGGCGTTGAGTTTGAATTTTTATTATGTGATTCCTTTATAACGTGATTAGCGAATTGTGAATATTGTTTTTTACTGTTGAATGATCTTAGTAGTTCTGACGATAGCGTGAGCCGTAATAGCTATCAACTATATTCAAGAAGAAAATCTTGTAGAACTAAAATAAATTGCTATTTTTTTCACCGTGTTATAATTGAGTTCTACCAAGTGAATACCAATTCAATCAACAAGTCATACCATAATAATTGTGAATGCCTTGAATATTAATCTACTTGCATAGATTCTCCTACCAAAGAGTCGCTGCAGCTCTTTTGTAATATCAAAATTTTCAACAGGTATTATTACGTCTGGCTGTGCATATATCATACTATAGTCCTAGAACAAACTGACTAATACAGTTTTATCATGTATATTACATACTAAAACTATCTATCTATCTAAACATAGCTATGTATTTGATTTTTCCTTTTTAATTTTGATACTTTTAAAGCCTTACTTCGCAGCTTATACAAAACGATTAGTCAAATTTCAAAGATTTCGATAGTATACCGTGTTAGGTAAGCAATAAATAACCTTGAATATATGATTTTTCTTTATAGATTTGATGTCTGATTACTTAATATACATATTAAGTATACATATTCAGCACTGACGTCCTTTCAGAATAGTGGTTTTGGTAACATTAAGGAAAAAATAATTGAAATACGTTTAATACTGCCCAGCCAGTATTAAACGTTAATAAAAAATCCTTTACATACTTGTAAAATATCGATCTGTTATCTATTTTACTCAAAAAACCAAGCCAGTTTATAAGCTGACAAATATTACTGTACTTACCACATTATTTTATCATTGGCATTTTGTCACAAATAAGATTTAGCTAACACGGTGAAAAATAGCAATGTATTTAAGTTCTGCAAAATTTATAAGAAATATAGTTAATAGTAAATAGTAAATAAATTTGGTATAACTTAAATATATTGCTATTTTTCCACCGTGTTATAACGGAGTTATATCAATTAAATGCCAATTCAATCATTAAAATAATTTAACTATTGGATACTGAGTAATTTCATTATTGAGTCCACAATAATTTGATATTGCGAGCGGATATGACTGAACAAAACTTTATATATTTTATTACGAATATCCGGCTGTTATTGTTTGATAGAGCTTGTACGTTTTATAATATAAAAAAAGCTACATTTAACTTCTGAGAAAAATAAAAGCTTTTCAAAATAGATTGAATCTTGCTAGATTGAAGCCTTCTTTGCCGTTAATTATTTCCTTAATATTTTCACAGCCTACCTGCTGTAAATCAATCTGTAAACTTTCAATTTCAACAAAAAATTGATTATAAAAAAGTAATAATCATATTTAACAGCAACAAATTTTCTTGTGTGTTGACGTATTCATTAATGAGTAATATTTTTTTGAGACATGATTTCTATAAACAACATATTAAATATTGTTTTCTTTTATTGATTTTCTAAAAATAGTATGTGAAATGAAAACGAAATTTTACCCAAAATCATCAAAATTGAAAGCAATGCCCTGATTATTCAGAACCAACTGTTACATAGATGATTATTCGTAAGCAAAATATTACTGTCGATAAGATAGTGATGAGAAACCAGTTAATATAATATTTTGAATCACGTTATTTATGTCACGCTTCGAAAGATTTAAAAAGTCAATTTTCTATATTTATCCATGTATCTATTATATATATAAAATCGTGAGGTTTGGCGTAAAGGTGTTAAGCATTAACGACTGGGTTCGATTAGTTTTCAGACCGTTATATATTTGAGAATTGTTGCTCCAGTATAGCTAACAATTGTCTAAAGAGATGCAGACGAGAGTGACTTTTTTTTTAAAACCATATTTGATTTCAACTTTAAAGCACTGCGAAAACAACTTACCAAGTCAATCGCTCAATCTCTCTTTTTTATAGAAGAGCGAAAATAAGTGATATTAGGATAGGTGTAAGACAAGACTAGTAGTCAGGTAATTGCTCACGTTACGCCCTGTTTATGGAATCTGATATATTGGAGAGAATTTCAAATATCACATTAAGTGATGTCAGTGACAAAAAAAGCCAAAGACTCGGGATTGGAACCATCTGATTAGTTTTAGAACATTTATTGTTTTCAAATAGTGTATTTATATAAATTTATATATCATTCACTGACTTTCAGCACGGCACTGCGCTTGCACTCGGAGTTCGACGAGCAGAAAGAAATATGTAAAGATATTTCAGTGATTATTGACTGGTGGCACTAAATTTAACTTAAAAAATTTATGTGAATAGATTTCCTAATTCTTTAAGGAAATATTAATATGAAAGGCAATTAATTTTAAGTCTTAACTGTTAATTATTGTCGGTTGAAATGTATTATAAATTAAAAAAAAAAAAAAACACAAAGGTGAGAACTACTAAAAATATTTTTTTTAATAATAAAAACACATTTTAGTACTTATTTTCAAAATATATTTTATGATTAAGATATTTAAAATTTCATGCCTTTCCATCAAAAAGTGACATTTAACACCCAAACGTGAGCAGTAGAGTCATATAATCGATTTAAAATTCAATTTACAGAACTTTTCATTCGAACCCTTAAACACCGCAATCAAAGAAAATGAAGCTGACGACTCGGCTACAGTTCGACATATCTAGAATTCGGATCAGTTGAGAAGTGTACAAATATTTAGATTTTTATTAAGTAGCCAAAAAAGGTTGGCAATCAAAGCAAAGTGAAAGTGACATCGAATATCAGCTGACAGTTCGCAACAATGATGTCAGATAATTTGAACACAATCGTAACAAAAAAAAAGAGAATTTGTTTATTTTCTCTCTTTCTCTAAAAACTAAAATTATATACCCACTATTGTAATGGGTTACGACTATTACAAGAATACGAAAATCCATTGTTTGAATTGGGAAATGTTGAAAAGTATTAGAATGTTATTAATATGTAATTCATCGCCTTTATCATAACCTGTGCATTGTCAAACAGTTGTGGGAAATTGTTGAATTTTTTGCTTTCCGGTTATCTGAATTAAATGCCCTCACAAAAGAAACACAAACGGAAAAATATAATCTGAAAACAGGGTTATGGGAAACTTTCGGCGATAACTGATAACAATTATTTTAATTTTAAACGCAATATGATTATAATACTCACACATTTGTATCAATAATGATAACTGGTTTCGCTTATTACGATCATTTTCATTAAAACAATCTGAATGTTTTTTAAAACAAAGTATTTTTACACCAAACATTGACAATCAACACTTGAATATACACTACTTGTTTGAACTGAATTCCATGTGTAACACGCTAATATTTGAAGGAATACCTTTAACAAAGTAAAATTAAATTTGAATTGTTACAGAACTGACGCTAGTTCTGTTGCACCCGTGTGATAGAGTGCCTGAAGATGCCGAAAGACAAAACCCGGGTCGTTAGTGATAAAATATGCGGAATCGTAAAAATGTATGTAAGAATTCAAATTTGGTATCGAAACTACATTAAGCATCTTCAGTCGTACATTGTAAGAATTGTGTTAATATTTTCTTTAAAATTAATCATCTATTTTGTATTGTCGAAACTTTGTACAATTTCACATGTTTTGTCACTAACGATCCGGGATTTGCCTTTTGGCTTCTTTATGCATTCTATCACACGGCTGCAGCAGAACTGACCGAAAGATGAAAACCGGATCGTTAATGGCAAAACATGTGGAATCGTACAAAGTTTCAACAATTAAATTTTTTTTGTATTGAAATTTCATCAAGAATCCTTCAGTCGATAACACAAATTAATCAAACTGTAGTTACTATCACAATTGAGAAAAAAGTATATTAGAATTTATGCATTGCTTAGCGAAGATAATTTGATTTTTTTAAAGTAATTGAGAAAATTTTACGTCTGTAACAAAAAATTGCATTATATAATATTTCTTTTGTATATATTATCAAAACATTGGGAGAAAGGAAGTTTCTGAGACAGTTAACAAAAAATAAAGCTTTCACAATAAAGCTTCTATGATTCGGATCTCATACAAATCAATTCAGAGAATAACAGAGGTAATTGCTTACCTACATATTTAATTAACGTTTCGATGAAACAGATTGTTGGGTTTTTCCTACCACATTGTTTGCGGGAAACGTAAAAGAAACGTTTTTGCACATCAATTAGCAAATACAAAATTACACGCTAATTACGTACATTAATTAAAAATGCCCACAGACATTGAGAAAACTGATGTAAATAATAAATGCATCCACAGATAAAATAACAGGATTCTTTGTTAATATGTGATTTAAATCTTGCTTTGATAGCTTAGAAACTCCTAATTTTATCACATTCCGTGTTGTATATAATTAAAACGTGTTGAATTTTGCAAGCGTTATGCATTTTATTAGAGTAACCAAATATTTCGTTCATATATTTTTTGCAAAACTAACTAAAACTATTCTTATAAGAGTTTTGTACTTTTCGCAAAAAAAAATTAAATCCCTGATTTTGTATGAGATTAACTCCCCCAATTATGCTACTCCAAATTACACGGTTAAAATTTAATGTAAATGGGGGTTTTACTGTAATACGATTCATTTGCGCCAATTACGCTATTCTTGATATGGCGCTGTATAATAGTCTCAAAGGTACCACCAAAGAAAAAGTACCTTATTATTTAGTTGTCAAAATAATAATAAAGACATCCAATGTATTGCGTTTTGCTCTTCTCGTTGATACCGACATAACGTTTATAATTGTCGTAAGGAAATTATGAAAAATGAGAACAACGTAAACTTTCTCACGTGTATCATCCGCATTTATTTGTCGTGGAAGTGTAATGCACAAAGACGTAATTATTGTTATGGAAAAAAACGCTAAAAGATTTCGCAAAAATGATATATCCATTCTCGAAATATATACGCAACGAGGTACAAATTTAAGTAAGCTACCGAATAAACGACATATTTTTGAGCGTTTTCTCGCATCAATGCATGTATAATATAATTTATGATATCGACTGAAGGTGCTTGATGAAATTTCAATATCAAATTTGAATTGTTACAACTTTGTACAATTCCACTAATTTTGTCACTTACGACCCGGGTTTCGCCTTTCGGCATCTTTAGGCATTCTAACACGCGGATGCAACAGAACTGAAGATGCCGGAAGGTGAAACCTGGATCATTAATGAAAAAACATCATAAAACCGAAAAATATCCATTCCGGTTGGGCAAGGTGTGTGACAAAATGCCTCCACAATATTTAAAATAGGGTATTAAGAAAATCTATCTAGCTTATCAATATACCAACATTTTCACATGCGTATGCAAAGAATTGATTGTAAAATAATTTTGATTACTCGCTGACCTCAGATGTGAATAGAGAAATCGGAATGTCAAGAAGAATTGTTCAATGAAATCAGAATAATTTCAAATCAAATAAAAATGAAATAATGTAACAATCGAATAACCCTACGTAGGTATTGTAATACAAGGCGTGAGAATTGTAAGGTGAGATAATTTTTTTATAAAAAAAAACTACTCTTTCAAGAAGTGAAACTCAACTGGTGGTTTGTGAGCACCATTTGACAGAAGAAGGCGCTTTTTCATATTTTTTTTCGATCTGACATTGAGTGAAAAATATATTTGAATGATTTGAATTGAATCAAATATTTTTTTTAAAAGATTGATATTTGTCTCATAAAAAGTACATAAAAATTGAAGAAAAATATTAAAACATCATTTAGTATGGTGGACCAAATATTTTATGAAATATATATACACCCAGTCCTTTTTTTACGCGAATTCGATTATACGCGATTTTTTCGGACGGCACCGTTACATTTTTTACGCGCTTCACTCGTTTTTACGCGATTTTTTCCCCAAATTTGTTATAAAGAAGAAATTTATATATGATGGCATGTATGTTTCATTATTTTTTTAAACAAAAAAATATGTGTATTTTTAAAACTTGATTTTGTAAAGCATTCTATTTTTTTAAATACACATACAATTGCCAAATGTTGACAACTGTATCGGATATTATGCGAATTTATGTTTTAGGGTGTGTAAAAAAATACAATGCAGTTGCGTAAAATCATGGAATGTGTGTCCGCTCGTAAGCTTGTTTAAGCACAATGCATTTATTAAATTCGTTGAATAGCACTTTTCACGGCCATAAATTTTACCACTTTGAATTATTGTCAAATAAATGAAGTCCAAATATTTTAAATGTTAAAAAATAAATGCGAACCGAAGATGAAAATCTCTTGAAGTAAAAAGCATGTAAAAAAAAATTTACACTTGCATGGGTATTTAAAAAAGACAGTTTTAACTTGGCTTTCATACATATTCCGATAAACAAGAGTCCGAGCAAAATTCAGATTCATAAAAAATTCAATACTTTCGTTCAAAAATCGCAAACGATTACATTTCGCAACCGAGAGTGACAGCAGCGAATAATTCATATAAGTGAAAAATTATATTTTTATAGTCTCATTATATTTTTATAAACAATAAAGACATGAAAATTTGTAATTTTTTTTGAACGAATTTTAAAAAGCAAATTTTGGTTTTTCATACGTTTCTGGGATTTTTTCACGCGATATTTTAATTTATGGAACCAAATTGTCAAATTATATGAAATTTGTGATTTTTTTACGCGATTTTTTTTTACGCGCCGTTTCCTGGAGCTAATGTGTCGCGTAAAAAAAAGACTGGGTGTATATAATAAAAAAGTGCTTATTCCACATTTTTTGGTTTGTGATCAGAAACATTTTCGCTAAACAATACATAAATGTATATTGAATGAACAAAAAACATTGTTTTTGATAAATTAATACTAGACAGTTGACATAACTGAGGATACTTTGAATTTTTTAAATAAAATCCCAATTTTACAAAGGTTATAAAACTACTGCATCAAAAAAATAAGGAAATGTTTTGCAACGAAAACTAAATAAACGAATAATTATATGAAAAAAGATACTCCGTCACATGAAAAAAGAAAAATGGCATTTCGTCAGTTTTAATGGTGCTATTATATTATTAAGATGTGCGAAAATTTATAATATATATGATTTGTAATAATCATACAGAATTATCGTGGAACTAAAGCGAAGATGCGATGCGAATTGCCGGAACGTGACCGTTTTTTGGTTCTAAATTCAAATCAAAAGTTTTGACAGCTATGGCGTGAAACAGCTGCCAAACTTTTTCTTTCGAATAGCAAAAGGAACATAAACACAATAATTTGTGAGATATTTCGACGACTGAAAAGATGGCGTCTGTCTAAATGTTATCCGAATTAGAAATAAAGAAATAGAAAAGTAGAGAGTGAATATTGGATGTTAAGACTGCACTTTAATTATCAGTGAACAATTTGTTGTTTTTTCTTCTTTTAATATTTTGTTCTCTTATTGTATTGGTAAGCTGTATGTGTAAAGTTATCAGAACACTCATTTATTTCACTAAATCAATCATTTAAAAGAACGATACTGTAGTATTTGAATGATAAATATTGAAAATTCTGTATTTACTAAATATTTTAAGGCGGTTATTCTTGGCGTACCTTCTTAAATTTATTGATACAAATTAAAGAAATATGTGAGAGAAAAAAAAATATGATCTCGGCATCTTGACAATGGCTATCCTTAGTTCAGTTCCTTGTGTATTTATTATATATGCATGTGTGTGCGTTTGTATGCATGAATATATAATGCTTAAATATATATATATATATATAATGAATATAATGTTCAAGTGAACTGAATTAACTGTGGATTGCTGAGCTCTGCAGCGAATAACTTCTTCTAGCAACGATGGAAGAAAAATGTAACACATAAATGAATAATTTATGATATTGGCTGAAGGTGCTTGATGGAACTTCAATATTAAATTTGAATTGTTGCAACTTTGTACAATTCCATATGTCTTGTCACAAACGACCCGGGTTTTGCCCTTCGGCATCTTCAGGTATTCCATCGCACGGATGCAACAGAACTGAAATAAATGAATACATAAGAAAATATGGATATTTGACTGTAGTTCGTTATGAATCTTAACAATCCATCAATTTGATATGAAAAAAAAAACTCGAGTATCAATGTCGTTGGTTTCAGTTGCGGTGTCGTGGTTATCAGTATTGACACAAATTTTTATTTGAACTGTATTATGAATGATTGATCAAGATACAATTGACATTTTTTGATAAGCCAAAAATTAGGGAATGTATTTTGAAAAAATCGACTTGAATCATCTAAAAGAAGTCGAAAATCAATAAGACACAAGTATGTAGACGGAATTATATGAGAAACAAATATAAACGTTGTATATTTACTAAAGTCCGGCGTACAAAAGCAAGATCTTCAAGAATGTTTCTACAAATTAAATTTTCTAGACTCTCAGTTAAGGTGAGAAACAGAAAAAACATTTTTTATCTCCTGATCGTTGAAATAAATATACCAAATTACAAAGAGTGACATGGCGTAACAATAAATTAGAAGTTCGTGCTGATTGTTTCAACAGTAGTTTTGTAAAAAAAAAGTGACGGCAATTATAATCGCTGTTTTAATTAGTAATCAGTGAAAGTCGCTGTTTCAATTTGAGATGAAATTAAGTAACAAATATGTAAGCACGACAATTAAATGTTTCTATCAACAAAAAAAAAACTTACCCGATCTCATAAATGGGGCTTATTTTGGATTAGAAAAATTAAAAAGGAAATTTTTAATAAGATATTTTGATGACGTAAAAAATATTTGTGTAACGCAGTGGTCTCCAAATTGAATAAGGATGTAAACTACTTTCGGAAATTTAAATTTTCTGGTGAGCTACCTACACATATTCCTTTGTTATAATTTTTTATCATCACCGTTATCGTATAATACATAATATTTATATAACTCAAAAATTAGTACCAATCGTAATACATCTCTGACCGCTTCTCTGTTTTACTTTGCTACACGCACAAATTTTTATACAAAAAAATAATATTACAACGGCAACCTGTCAAGCGTTTCGTTGATATTTAGTTCGATTCATTTTTTTTATTTTGGGTGTTCAATAATGGAATTTTATAGGTAAATTTATAAATATGATAAAATATGTTACGTGAACCGTTTGGCGATCACTGATCTAACGTAAGTCTCACAGGAAATATATATTTAACGTCATTAGTTTCCTACCTTATCCACTTTTCTTTTGAAGATTATCTTAGATGACGTTTATCTGACGTAGTATTTCTTACCTGTAACAAAAAAATTATATATAATAAAAAACGATAAATTATTTTATTCAATAGAGGATCACGTATTAATTGCATATCTAGATATAACTAAAGTTTTACAATGATGAAATTTTAATTATTTGATAAACATCTACCAGTATTACTATCTTACAAAACAAAATTTAAAAATTTCTATGAAACCTGTTGAAACGTGAGCAATATTTTTTTTTACAGTTATTTAAAAGTGAAGAAACTTACAAAAAAATATTAAAAAGACAAACTGTAAAAAAATATTCCAATTTTGAAACCCTATGAACTAGGGACGGTGAGTATTTATAAAAGTTACGTAGTTTTTTTTAAGTAAGCGTGCGGCCATTTTGAGTAAAAATGACAGCTGGAATCATAGACAAAAAGAAAGCAATCGAACTGCGGCAAATGTAAACTAACGTCGATAGATGTAAACAATTATTTGCCATTTGGAATGTGTCATAGAATATATGTATTATAAACAATCAAATTTAACATTGTCAATAATATATGTGAATTATAGCATTTAATTCATTGACCCATATGCCAGACTTGTGTTAGTAATGAAAATTTTCATACATTGACTTTTCAATCGATTAATGCGTGTTAAATAAAGGTTGTGTGGGAATACTTAAATTTTTAATTTATTCTTCATATATAATATATCCAATCATTCATGCTCAATCTCTCTTTAATAAAGATAGATAAAATAACGAATAAAGCGTAGTCCTTTCATTAAAACTTCTGTTGAGATGTGCTTCATTAGGAGGCCATGATATTTACATTTAGACATGACAGACATGATTAAAAAATATATTAAACCAAGCATTAGCAACTGACCATCTACGGTTCATTTCGTTATTGCAATGCAAGTGTCATGTTTTGAAATTGTATAAAAACGAAGCTATCGACAAACCGCAAAATTAAGTGAAACACTTTTTCCATTTTATCGATGCAGAATATTTCTTTGAATAAAAAACAAGTGTTACTATATGACGGGAGTGCACTGAATCGTTGTTTTGCATATTATTGACGATGTTTTATCGCTTATTCAAATGAAAAAATACAGCTATACAAACAGCAGGACCCAAAACAATGACACTCTTGAACCAAAGCAAATATTTACTGTAGAATTGAAACAAACTGTGTCAATATGGCTGGTATTTATTTTAAGATGACAGTGTTATGTAAAGTAGTTAATTGTTTTAAAAAGTATAGACTTTTATATGTTTAACGCTGTAAAGTAATAATTTATACTTAAATGAAACATAATTGAAAGAAAAAATGCGAATACACTGTTTTTTTCTGAGGCAATGTTTCTTCAAATATTGCCGATGAAAAATGTATACAATTTAGAAGTTTAAATCCCCGAATATGTATTTATGTAGATCGGTTAAATTTTTAAAGCGTAAAATTGAAAAGAATGATTTCGTTTCTGCTCTTAATTTTTAAATTGTACTTAAATAAAAATTATCAAATATAATGCTTTTATATTTATCTCATATTAATCGTTTAATACAAAATCTAATCGCACGAGAGAGATCGAGCCATCAGTATTTTAAGATGTCGTTTTTTTGTCAAAGAATCTCATAATAACTTCCTTTCTTTCAGTTATAATTTTTTTATTATAACATTATTTACATGTGACTAAAGAATTGTATTGATATACGTAATAATGTACGACTGTGATATATTAATCTTCTATCTAAAAAATCCGGCCCGGAAAATGGAATGTAAAGAGAGTGACTAAAAAAATACTTACATTTTCTTCAATCAATGTTAAAGAAGAGAGATTGTGTGATTTTGAATATTTTATTGTCATATTCTGTTTGTTTAGTTGAAAATTTACTAATGGATCGTCTATAAGTGACTAAAATATTTAACGTATTTTTGACATTTTTTGTAACAATATATGTAACATGGCTTAAATTACGCCGCGTTTTTATACTTTGTTTCTCTTATCACAATACTCAATTACGTCATATAATATCAAATTTATCTTCTCAGTAAGGGGTCCGTCTAATATGGACGGTGAATTATCAAACTAATGTTTATTATTTTTCATAAAAAAGATAAAAATAATAATCAAGATGCACGCATCAATGAAAAACGCAAACATTAAACTTAAAGTACCGTAACAAAATTTGCGATGTTTTTAGTAAAATTGTAATCGTTTAATTTATTGCAATAAGTTGTGCGTTTACATTAACAATTTGAAATAAATTGTTTTTTTTTTAATTAACACATTTTTAATCATAGTTATTTGTAAAATAAACTAATTAATGCGTTAACATAGGTCGGCAACAATGGGTATGTCGGTATATCATCGATTTGAAATAAGATTAAATATTTATTTATTTTCAATATTTGCAGTTTGTGCTTAAGGAATGCAACGACTACAAGCGTTTTTTAAAAGCCGATTTTTCCTTCATTACAAATACTATTACAGATTTAAAAAGTATGAGTTAATTGAATGATCGGAATTTGCGATAAAAATTGATGAGAAAGTGGTCAATAATTATTGCAAAAATTGTGCTATGTTTAATTTTCTCACTTTCCAACTATTTATTAATGTAATTTATGATATCGACTGAAGGTGCTTGATGGAATTTCAATATTAAATTTGAATTGTTTTATTAATGGGTATAAAATACGTGTGTAGAAGAAAAAAATCACAAATTAACAAGTTAATAAAACGATAGACTCAGAATGCTTCGTTAAGAATCGGAACATACATATATCTCTCTAATAACATAACGAGGTTATCAATTTTCATACTTTGATTAATATTATTACGTAAATTCATTATTCAGTTAGCCACAGTAGAAAATACAGATTACACGCTACTTAGATTTGGTACAGAGAAAACAAACTCGGTTTCAGTAAAAGAAAATACAAATCGAGTCCATAAGCGTCTGGTGTAACTATATTAATAATTGTGGTAAAAACAAGCAAGTTAACAGTCGACATTAACAAAAGTTGTTCGTCACTGTATATTGATTAGTGTAAAAAATATGGATGGAAAGTAACTGGTCAAGTGAACACATTAACAGTTGTTGCGTCTCACTAATCAATTATTGTTGAACATCATCAATGAAAGTAAAGAGATCGAGGAGAGGAATCAATCTTGTACATTGTATTCACTGCCTCTTAATGTATATCATCTGTGCGATCTATTTAGAGCAATTCGCATCAACATTTCTTTTTCTTTTATGTATGGTTTTTATTTGGTCTCGCTTATGCCAGTGTTATCTAAACTACTGAAGGATTATATACTTTTATGTTTTGCGATTGGGAATTCAACAATATTTCATGCTTAAATCAGTGCCTACAAAATGTATTATAAAATCTGTTCCACCTTTAGTTATGCATTCTATAGTGAGACTTGTGGTGGTTTATTCAATCGCTTCAAGTAGTTTGGGGCTAGTTTGTAGCTAAAGGACATGAAAAATGTACTATGGCCAAAGCGGAACGGTTTCCACATTACTGGAAGAGCGTAAAAGCTCAAAAATGAAAGCTTACAGTTTATTGAATAGATTGTGACTGTAACTTTCTGGCATCCATTTTTTTAACAGTGTTAATGAACTGAGAATGAAAAAACACGCTGATCGTACTAGGACTCAAACCTTCAAGATTTGTAAACAAAGTTGACTACCAAATCATCGATAAAAATATAGCCTCAAGAAGTATAGGTTAGCCGCTCAAATTAACTGTTGCCATTTTTGAATCGCTTGTTCATTGAATTGAAATTTATTATATTTATTATTATGTTTTGGTGGTTCATCAGAGTGACGTCAAACGTTTTTACAAAAGCTGATACTGCTCACCACTTTTTGCACCGTGACCAGTATTCATATACACCTCAAATTGATTCTAGTTGACACAGTTATTATTGCTTCATATATGGATGTCGTATCCGTTACATTGGCTTTGCTCAATACAACACATTTTATTCAGTATAAAATATTATCATATATCAAATCTCAAAATCAAGTAGCAAGTTAGCGATCAATGTTTCGACATGGAATAGACTTCACGATACTTTATATATTAAAATGATATATTGTTATTTTTGATCAAAATGTTCATGTGGAACCAGTCGTTATTTAGAATAATTGTATTTTTTCAAATTCTATCGTGTATAGTGTAAAAAAAAACATCTGAAATTTGGGGGATCTGTGAAAGTCAGAAGATCACTTAAATCATTTAGGAACTTAAATTTAAAGCATTTTTAATTATACAATTAAAACGTGCAAGAAAATTGTGTTATAGTTAAATGAAAAAAAAATGAATAATTTAAATTCATTTAAAAATGCCGGATTGACAGATGGGGAATGGTTTTCAGGAGAATATGTTGATTGAGTGGTCAATACCTTTTGGTTTAGTTACTGTAATCAAATGTTAAAATGACAATAAGGCTAGTTTCATAAATGATAATTTAAATCGATTTGTGCTCAAGCGTATGAATGTATTTAACTCACATAGAACCTTAAAAACGAGGCATTTATACAATAGATTGTCAGTTCTGTTGCATCCGTGTGATAGAATGCCCGAAGATGCCGAAGCGCGAAATCCGGGTCGTTGGTGACAAAATATGTGGAATCGTACAAAGTTGTATCAATTCAAATTTTGTATTGAAATTCCATCAAGCACATTCAGTCGATATTATAAACTATTTATAGATTAGCTAAGCACACACATTACAACCCGGTGAAAAAAATAGCAATGTATATTAGTTCTACAATTTTTTTTTTAAATATAGTTGATAGCTATTTCGACTCACGTCATCGTCAGAACTATGCTCAAACTAACATTTGCTTAAAAAGAATTGCCTGGGTAGCCATATCGGCTACTTTCAATTTAATGATTGAATTGGCATTCACTTGGTAGAACTCCATTATAACACGGTGAAAAAAATAGCAATGTATTTTGGTTCTACAAAATTATTTTTTTGAATATAGCTGATAGCTGTTTCGGCTCACACCATCGTCAGAACCAAAGAGAAGTAGTTCTGACGATGGTGTGAGCCGAAATAGCTATCAACTATATTTAAAAAAAAATGTAGAACTAAAATACATTGCTAATTTTTTTACCGTGTTATAATGAAGTTCTACCAAGTGAATGCCAATTCAATCAACACACATATTACCTTGAATCTGTTCACATATTCTTTGTCTTATCGGAGAAAGAAAGGTCGAGAAACTGAGCTTTTAGTAGTTCTCGTAGAAAAACGTTTGTTGGAAGTTAATTGCCCATTTCCACGAAAGTGGGAGCCGACGTGCTTAAAAATATATACTGTTATATATCATTTATTAGTAGGCCAAAGCAGTGGGTTTTTGGAGAAATTCGCACGACACTGGCATTACAATGGCGCATTATTATTATTTTCATAATTGATTAATTTTATAAGAGGCATTGGTAGATCGCGGTGGGATGATGTTTTTTCTTTCTCAAAAAATAATTGAAAATACGCTCACATGATCGTAAACTATGAGGCCGTACGCATTCAAATGAGTTTTTTCACAATTAAATTATACTTGCACACTTGAGATACAATCTGAAATATTTTCATTCAACGAAAAATTATGACTTTGGTTTTGTTTGTTTTATCATGTGATAAAAAAAATAATTAGGTATTATTTTTTAATATCAATACAGCGTACATTTATTATCACAATGAGTTAAGATAATTTGTAATTGTGTGAAATATTATGTGAATTTATAGAATTATAATGAATAATTTTGTTTGCCATTAAAACATGCAAGCGAATAAGTAATTTTGTAGAACAATAAGACATGTATTTTTTTATCGCACTAATATAAAAATGTTAAATGTGTGTTTACTGTAAATCATAATCATGTGTTTTGTCAGTTCTGTTTCATCCGTGTGATAGAATGCCTGAAGATGCCGAAAGGTGAAACCTTGGTCGTTAGTGACAAAACATATGGAATCGTATAGCTTGTAACAGTTCAAATTTGATATTGAAATTCCATCAAGCACCTTCAGTCGATATCATAAATTGTAAATCATGTAAAATATCATATATTTAGTATGCGATCTTAATGACTTTAAAATCTTGCAAAAAGATGTAACCACAATCAAACTTTTAATTCTATACAGTGTTCAAAAACTCTGATAGATGATTTCATATGCCGATGTGTCCAATTTTTGTCGTTTACATTTATCGTAATACATGTTTAACTGGCTGTAAAACGATTGTGGGTTTTTTTAATTAGAAATATGAAAATTTTGCGTGAACCAAAAAAGAAAATATAGCTTAATGTCAACATAGTTTGGTACCGGCTTTTGCTTTTAGGCACCTCAAATATGCGTTGTTTATTAAAAGTGGAATATTTCTTTTGAGATCTTTACTGTTAATAAGAAATGCATTTTTATTTAGCTCTACAAATATTTTGGTATCATACAAATGTCAGAAGTATGCGTGAACAAATTTTTGTATAATTTATGAAAATATAAACAATATATATATATATATTTTAACTTTATAAATTTAGTAAATGTATCGATTTGTAGTTAAAATATCACAAAAACATCAGTGCCTATAGATACAAATTGATAATTTAAAAAAATATTATGCAGGTAATAATTGATCATACCTTGATTCACGACCATAATAATGGATTGTAATACTATATAATACAGTCTTTGATAACACTATATATACAGAAAAAATATATCAAAAATAAAAATATTCATAAAATATGATATTTTCAATAACTTTTATTCTATAAAAAGGAGGGATAGTTGCAATAACTAATAATATTATAATGAGGAGTGATTGTAAGATTTAAAAAAAACATCAAAACTTCTATAGAGCAAACATATTGCGATAGTAAGCCGGACTAACATCACTTGAGAAGCAAGCTAAAGTTTTAAATCCATGATATTAATCGTAACCAATATCGTACGAATGAAAACGAAAATTACACAAGATGTTACAATTATCGGTCTAATTCTAGAGATAGATTAAAAAATATGCAATTGGCATTGATAGATATTTCTTAACCATGTAACTAAATGGTTACTTTCGGTGATATAAAAAATTGCAGTCATTTGCGTACGTTTTTGATCAGTTACACAATTTATACTTCAAAAACCGTTTACATAATTTTTCAATAGATACTTATCGGAGTAATAAATTATTTAAACTACACTTAAGAGATATTCAATCGAAACGTTTCGAAATAAAAATATGTCTCAGTATTATTTATATGCATAGTATTATGACAAAGAAAGTAAATTATAACTACGAAAATGATTTTTGAAAGCTCTTAAAAAAAACAGTGGATTGGGTAAATAGCATTATGGTTTCTACTTTCACACATTCCGGAAAGCTGGGAACTGTAAAAATCGATATGAAATAAAATTTTATTAATTCATTATTTCCCTGGAAGTAGTGATAAGTGCAACACGTGTTGTATCTCTTTGAGAAGTATCAATATCCTATGGGGGTGTCTATTCAGTATGCCGATTAATAATGGGAGGGTCGATTTGAAGGAGATTGGCTGAAGATAATGTAACACCAAAAAATTTGTATTGCTGAAACGACCAGGGATTCGCCTTTCGGTTTCTTCAGGCATTCTTTCACATACGTGCTACATAACTGACACAAAATAAACACTTCCATCGAATGTCGAAAGGCGATACCCTGCTCCATGATTCCATCAACCACATTCAGTCGATATTGTATATGTTATAGTGAACAATAAAATCAATAAATAGTAGATATTTGGAGTTGGTATAGCACTAATTTTATTTCAATTCATATGAAGATTGGATTTTAAAATCGTTTAATTTCTATGATCAGCATAAAAGCCAACGTATGCCATATTAATTGTTTAACACTGTGAGGTGTATTTTCGTGTTTATATATTTTATAAAGGGGAACTGAAAGTTTGACAGTAGTTGTTAACATGGCAGGAAGTGTGAAAAAAATTGCATATTTTTTTTTACATATTTAATCTACGTCATACTAATAAAATTATGAATGATATAATAACCGGCTAATTTTTTTTATTCGATCAAAATTGACAGATTCCAGCATTGAAAAACTTACCTCGTTAAAGACATTTTTATTCAATTAAAAAAAATGAACTCCAACTTTTTATACCAATATACATATATTAAATATAATTTATTATTGACATATAATATTCAATATAAAAAAAAAATTGTTGTTTTTGCATATTTACCCGGTATAACAAACCAAAGACTCAATATTGATTTTTCTTTGTCCATCAAAACCCCTTGTCGTGGTCATGTGTTTCCTTGAGAATTTGACAAACAAAAAAGATCATAAAAATACCATTGATTGAAATTGGCTTGGATAGCTCTTTAATGTCCAATAAAGGTATTGTTTCAATGTTCTTATTAATTTAGTATAGGTTTATTCTACAACTCTTGTAAAATACCACGCATTGCTTTACTACATCTGGTTGAGATTTATAACACCCACATACGCCAAAATATAATATATAACATGTTTTATTGCTTAAATATCGCGATTATTTCGCTCTAGAAATCAGCAAGTAAATCCTTCGCAGTTTTTTGAACCTAATTCACTCTCCGCCCATACAAAAATTATCTGTTTTCGAGCTACTAATATTCAATACAAAACATAATTCTTTTAATGGATTGTTACATTTGAGTATGTCATGTAGTTTATAAGAAAAAGAAATAGTGCCCATTGCTTTCTAACTCGAATATAATTTACATTTAGATATTTTTAGTATAAACCCTTAGTTATTGAGTTATTCTGAATTAGGTTTGAACAAACTACGATACGCCATGTATTTATGTAGAGCCAAAAATATCGTAATTATTTTTTTGCTTATTCGAAAAGATCTCACTTAAGCGTTGAAACTATCTTTTCACAGTAATAATTCATGATATATGCATTGATTTTTACTTCTGGTGTTCATTTTGGAATTTTAATTGGTTAGTTGGTCAAATAAATCATTTAATTAACTTACTGACTGCTAACTTCACAACAGTCGAGATGGCTGATTTCAGTGTATTTATATATATAATATAATAAAAACATTAAACTGTGATAATTATCTTAATTGCATAGGCTAGTTTTTGTTTAAAAACAAATATATTGCCTAGCTTCTCCTGATACTATTATTTTATGATGTTGTACTTGAAAACAACATTACTGACTTTATTTTAGAAATATACGATATATATAGGGTTTTTCAATAGAGATGATTGAAATTTGTGAGGTTATAGCAGCACTGTTGTTTATGTGAAATCTATCAAATTTTATGTTAATTGCTTGATTGACTACGGCAAATCACTATGGAAAGTTAAAACGTTGAACAACATGTGCAAATCATAAATTTTGGATGGACATTCTGCACGAGTGATTTGAGGGCATGGAACTGGCCATTGAGATCGTGAGATTAAACGCATTTAGACGTCTTCTTTTGGGGCTATTTTACATCGCATGTCTTTGCGAATAAGCCACAAACGCTTGGCACCCTCAAAGTCAACATAACAAACGCTATCCAACAGGTCCAGCCAGATTCATGCGACAAAGTCATTGAAAATTGGACATCCCAAATATTAATATCATAAAATATACTTTCAAATGAAAGAAATAATAAATGAGTGAATATCTCACACACAACTTGTTTTAATTATATTTTAACAAATTTCGAACACCTCTATTGAAAGATCCTTTATGCAGTTCAGCAAAGCAGCATTTATCGGAATTTAATAGAAAACTAAAAATGAAGAACGATTAGAACAAAAAAAATCACGCCTTTAGATGTGAAGCTATAAATCAAATAAAAATGTTGTTATTAAAGAATTTGAATCATTGGTCAAGCATTTAAATGTTAGGAGCGTTCATCTAGTGGCTACAATGTCAGCTAAAAAATATGTAGGTCATCAAAATTGAAGGAATGTCAAAAATATTAATGAAACATAAATATTTTCAGTAAAGCATCAATTTCATAAAGTCTTTCGAAACAGTTTTGGATTTAACCTAATTCCATTTCAAGGAAATGAAATCTGAAACAATCGAGCATCTTAATCAGCTGATCCCGAGGTTAGTAAGTTTTTCAAAGCTCGCAATTTTTATTGAAATGCAAGGCTAACAAAATAACGAGTCCAAACGTGATTGAGAACGGTAATTATTGCAACACGAAATTAAAATATTGATTTATTGAAATGTATTTAACGGTATATCACAGTCGTTATTCTTTTTAATAATCCGCACAAGAAAATCTAAGAAAGATTTCGGTATAACTACTGATCATGCTGTAATATAGATCGTTAAATCAGATGCAACAACCCAATTTAAAATTAACTTAAAAAATCGTAAGTAACTTTAGGAGCGCTGCTGGACACCCAACCCAAGTAAAGGATTTCATTAGTGTGTTATACAATATATATTATATTACGATGCAATCAGTTATCTCTGCCAAATTTCTGTAATTCTATCGAATTCATTTTTTGCGTTAGTTTTTGTACATAAAATTCTGTTAAATCTAAGCTATAGGTTCCCAAAGTGGTCTTCGTGAGTATAGAGTGATAGACATGCAGGAGTTAATTTTCAGGTACTTAAAACTATGTCGACTCACAGAACTTTAAGAATAGTAAGTTTTTTCTGGGTATCCAGTCCCATTTTACGAAAAATATTTCTTAAATGTTCAAATAGAAAAATGTTTATGTTTACTTTATAAAATAACAATTATAGAAAAAATGTAAATAAACTATTTTAAATATATACTTTACGTCAAATTTAAATTGTTGAATACCACATGTATTTTCATTAACGACTCGGGTTTAGCCTTTCAATATCTTTGGCATTCTATCACGCGGATGCAACATAACTGACAAATGTTACTGATATTGAAATTAAATCAAGCACCTTCAGTTGATATCATAAATTTGGAAATGAATGTAATTTATTGATTAAATCCTTGAATTATATTTAGTGACTGAGTGTGCTTGCATTTTTTTACACAATTCGTCAAACTCTAGCCCTATTGATGTTAACTGTAGTCGCAACACTTCATATTATGTTTTTGTTGCCACTTCAATTTAAAAAATTTTGAAAGTTTTGAAGAGGTGCCACAGAGGGATTTGCGGAACACGTTTTGAAGACCACTATTCTAAGCTGAAAATGATTTTAAGTATTCCAATGTATTTAATACAAATGACTCATGTAATCGAAAGTCCTACAAGTGTTAGAGGTCAGCAATTGGCGTAGGGAGGTGGATATACTAATTGAGGCGGTCAAGGAACATCCTTACCGTAACAAAAGAAATGTAGAAAGTAATTTTGAAATATCGAATATAAAATAATTTTATTTATACACCACTCTATGAGAATTCAATAGGAAATAAGTGGGGAAAAATGAAAGCATCGCATACTACTGTTATCTTAGATTAAAAACCATTAGTTGAATAAAAAGAATCAAGGCAACGATTTCCACTTGGAAAAATTGCAATTTATATGAAGGTTAAAAGATTTTGTGATGAAATGTGATAGTTGGCGAAGGATAAAAATATACTCAAGTGAGACGTTATTTAAGGCACCGAATGGTCAAGGCGCCATCTATATAACTAATACAGTAATATTCAACTTCATTACTACAAACTCTTTGTCGCAATCGGAAATTACAATATGGATTTTAATCTACACCGATCTACAAGAAGATATTTCTAAATTTTACTTGGCTTATTTTTTATGCGGCCACTCTATTTGGCCATTCGCCGCAATTAGCAAGAAAATTAATCTCAATTTATTGCATCCTCTCAATTCTTGAATTGATTCAATTAAATAATAATAGAAGTTAACGCCTCCGCTGTGAAGTGGTTACAATGCTAAATAATTATTTCATTACCAAATTCATGTTTATCCGGTTAACGTAATCCAGCGATTCATTTGAATTTTTTCTGTGGAAAATAACTTTTAACCGGTTAACAGATATAAATAAATAAAATAAAACGTATACGACACATCAGTGGGACGTCAGCTTTAGATGGGTTCGATATTCATAAAAAATATTTTTTATGAAAATCGAAACGAGCGAAACTGGTGCTGATCATAGATATACTAAATTATGGAAATTGTACTAAAAATGTGTTGTTAAAATTGAAAACAAAGCTATCCATTTAATTTTTATATGCTTTTTAGGCCGTTTGAACTTTGATACAAAATTAATGACATATTTTTTATCGATTTTGCGACCCGAATAATATGAATACAGTAAAGCTTTGACTATTTTGATTGATAAAAATAAACGTAGATTTAAAATGAAAATAATCCAAGAAGTTTTGCTTTACTGAAACTTGATCGAGAAAGCCTAGAGAAATTGTGTAAGGTTGATGAAAGAAGAGATATATGTACTTCATATTCAGTAGCTTTTCAGTATTAAGGTGCCGCCATAATGTGATGTGAGAGCCATGAAGTGTCAGACAGTCTATAAAGTATTCACGATTTGATATCTTCAAATAGAGCAATTAGCTTTAAGCTATTATCAATAATAGAATTTACTATACAATATATCTACTTGCTTGCTTTTAACCACTGCCAGTGTGAAACATCAGATCTAGCGCTTCACGCCAGCGACTTAGAACTTAAAAGGTTGGATCCTTATAATTCTACCATGAGAATCGCAGTAATGTGTAGGAACTAAAATTTTATCAATTTCAAGAAACAGTTTGAGTTCGTGGAACACACGTGACGGAACGGCGAGTTGCTGGCGTATGGAGTAAATAAGCGTGCCACTCACTGGTGAGTCGCTGGCGTGCAAGTGGTTAATATTGAAACATGTTATACGTATAAAACTACATTTTAAGTAATTATTATTTATTTCCTGTCAATTATGTTTTTTTAGATTATCTGAATTTTTTTCGGACTACCTTCATCCTCAATCTGTCCAAATAATCAATGTTCTAGTGCACAATAACATTATTTAAGAAGTTTTTGCTGCCGCAAAGTCTTTTTTTGGATCGGAAGGGAGTTGAGGGAATTCTTGATAACGTAGAAATTCAAACTGTCCGCACTGAGATTCGAACATGTGAGCATCGTAACTGAATTAAACGACAAATTTATTACTCGGCTTAAGGAATAAACATACATGTTTAAAATATGCCATAAAAAAAAAAACCTGCTGTAACGGATGTGTTCGAAAAGCGTTATTAAATGTGAAGTCAAAATTAAATTATTGAAGGAAATTTTGAAATCGGATAATTACTAATGCTGCCGTTCTGCATGAGGCTTGTTACCGGGTACGGAAGCACGCTGCGACGTTATTTAAAAGGCAGCGTAACACGAATCTAATTATTGGTTAACAAAAAAGACTTGAAAAGACAATACCTTTTACTTGTCGAAAATGTATGACATGATCTTAAAACATCTCGTTGATTGCTCTTAAAAATATAAATCATCTATGAGGAGTTATGATTATAATAACATGGTCAAAATAGCGGAATATTTGGCTCAATAAACTTTGTAAATGCATGCTGTGGTTTCAAGATGTCGGCAGAACTATGTTTAAGCAAAATTTAGGTTATATTTATTTATTGTTTCTGCAGAGCTAAATATTATGTTATTTTTTAATAATTATAATGGATTTCAACCATGTAAATGCTAGTTTAATCAATGAAAAGAATGGATATATTGAGAAAATACAAAAAAACATTTAGAATCGTAAAAGATCAGTGTAGAAAAACAGTGAAAAAAATAGCGTAGTGAATAAATTAACATAATTGGATAATGGCTATACATATATTTATGTCTTAACGTTGAATGGTATAGTCAGATTTTTGAATATCGAAGAAAATTGATTAAATCGCAACGGAACTGTCAAAAATGAGATATTTTGCAAAAAATTGTACTGAAATTTATTATTAAATGTTATTTAACAAACAAAGTCTTTTTTCTTTTGAAATAAACATAGTACATTCAATACTGGTTTCATTCGTCAACTGCATTATCAACTGATGAAATATAAATCTTTACCGAGGTATATGTAAATATATTTTTTTATTTACCATGACGAAAAAATCAGATATTTATACTCATTATGCGTATTGCTTTTCCACGTGACAGTTATCACATTGATAGGTTATCAAATTGTATGATAAATGTATGATTGATGATTCGTTAGTTATATTTTTCTTTGGTTGGTAGAGTATTATATCATAAGAACTAAACTTGTAAAAATTTCATATTGTACAGAAAAGTTTATTTTTATTATACAGCAACGTCTATTATTGACGCATTAAATGGTGATAAAAAGCTGTGATATTATCTATGGTTCTGAAAACCTGCGAATAAAACAAAGAAAACAATAAAAAATAAATGAAATAATGATGCAATTAAAATTGATAATTTCTGAAATATATTCATTTCAATATTTAAACAAAAATACTGCGTTGCAAATGTAAAATATACATTTCAATTATGTTTGTAGTTTTTAAGTTCTAATTTTAATTCAATACAATTAAAGACGGGGAAAAACCACAATAAGAAAAATAAATTTTAGTTCAATTATATGAAGCGTATAATAAAATAGAAAGACATTGAACTTAAATAACTTCAATGCTACCTAAGTAATACTACATCCATAAATATCGAATAATTTTTTTGAGTAGTAATTTAAATAGTTAAAGACAATGTACCCTAAAGAATGATATACCATAAAGCAGTGATTAGTTCAGCTGTATCAAATTGAATATACATTTGTTATTTGTAGTCAATTCAGAATAAGAATTAATTTTATTTATTGATATGTAATAATATATCAAAGAATTATTCATTTCCTGTATATTCCATATTCGTTATAAAACATTGTTTATATACTAGAATAAAAGAAACTAATAAAACACAAACACATTAATTTACCGTGTGACAGGCAGACATTTATTTGACTGTTGTAATTCAAAACCTCGTATGTAGCAATATATTCAATAAGTGAAGCATTGAAATAAATAATGTATATAACATCAAATACCAACAAAACCAAAACTGACTTAATGTATTGTGTCTCATGATATTTTTTAACTCTAAAAAATGTGTTACTATTAATATAAACCAATGTTCTAAAAATCTGTGCGTTTTGTATTGACCAAGAAATGGTTGTATATAATTTTTAAATAAACATATGTTTCCGTAGATAAAATGCCTGGCACACATGCCTTTATTTATTTCAAAAAATCTTAGGAAATTATTCGTACACAGAAAAAATACTTTGACGTAATATATATTTAAATTCTACGGAAGTTTTTGATAAAATTAAAACAAAAAGTATTTTTTTTTACTTTCAAACCGCTTCGAGAAATAATATACTGCATTGGTTTTTTTTTTTTTGATTGAATAAATTTGTAGCATTAAGTGAAGTATGAATTCATACGTGCAAAAGTTTTTTTCAGAAAGTGAGCTTTGTATTTGGCGATAACTTTGATGATATTAAGGAAAATATGTGTCAACAAAAATGAGAGAACCTTAAGCTATATTATAATTCGACCATTATTTTCTTACTGTTATTTAAAGAAGGGAGTTTACACACTTGAGTAATTAACAGATTATGTATGAAATAACTTTTGTTGCAATAAGCTTCACAAAGATTTTTTTTGATCTACATTGAAAATAGTTATGGCTTAAAAAAACGCGTTAATACTTGGTGAAAAGATAAAACATTTATTAAATTGTGTAAAATAATTCAAGAATATATTCACTGTGGCTTTATACATTTATACGCAATTGTGAAATTTTAGTGCCTATTCATGAGTTTCCGTGAATTATATTCAAAAATGTTTCATACAAGGTTTTTATTAAAGAAGGCCCTAAAATATTTCGTTTTGTATACTGTCTTTTGGCCACGTAAATAAAATGCTTTAATATCGAATTGTATGTATATTAAATTGATTGGAAAAAACAAACTGGTTTAATATAGAGCTGCAAACTGTGTGGGAGTATGTCTGTTTTAGTTATTGTAAAAAAATAAATCGATCAAGTATTGTGTAATACTATATGGTCACAGTGACGATCAAACAATGACTAGATTGAAAATATACCGGTAGATGGCGTGGGTGGCCAGCCATTAGCGACTCTTGTATCAATCCTACTAAGCTTTTAATAAAACCGATTCATTATAAAATACAATTATTTGTCATGATTTATCGAGCTTTTGCATATCTGAAACGCAGCACGCATACACACATACACAGCCTCTGTTAGCGCATGCATTGCTAAATATTTAACCCACGCTACATTCTCACTTTTTTCTTTGTCTGTATATGTTTTTGCTATATGCAGACGAAGAGAAAAAAGTACTCAACTTTACTGAAGCAAGTATTGAATTTTTATAATACACGAATGCTGACAAGTGGCATTACATATTAATAATTTATGTTTAAAACGATTTATAGTGTTCAAAAGTCATGTTATTCTACTAAATAATTTCAATCGTTAGCCGTCGTTACAATAGAAATATTTTTAATTTGAATGCAACAGTTTTTTGCATCTGTGTGATAGAAGACCTGAAGATGCCGAAAGGCGAAACACGGAAGATCTAAATATTTAAAATTTGATATTGAATTTCCACCAAAGAACTTCAGTCGATATCATAAATCAAACAAATTTTTATATATTCATGCTAAAATCTAAATTATATAGCGATTAAATGTGAAGTAAGCGAACTTTCAATAGAGGGAATTTATTCTATGAATAGTATTTTCTCGTTTTATATATCTATTTGGCTAATCACTCTCACTACGTCTGGTTTTAAGGATCGAATAGGTCAGTATGTGTCAGGGAATAAGTGAAAATAGAATCTGTTAAATAGGTGCGGTGGCATTGAACTTTTTCTTGGAAGTATTTAAAAAAACGAATGTCAGTGGTACTTTATCCATAGGGTACGAAATATTGGAGCAATATACCAATACCGGTATTTTTATATTTCATATGGGTAACCGGGAAAAAAAAAATATCTACCATAGCCCTGTTATGATTGTTATTCATATATATATATTTATTTAAAATATGACCTTGTAAAGGTAAGGTCAATAATAAATTCTGAGTTGGATCTGATAATTATGATCGAACTATAATAATGATTATTGTAATTTTGAAAAAAAAAATTTTGATTTTGATTTGAAAAATCCGAATTGAAATATATTCCCTTCATATGGCTGTGTCTATGGTATACTGAAATGACATTTAACATAAAATGGCCGCCAATTTTCAGCCTGACGAAATCGACGCGAAGTCGTACGACGGCGGCAAAGATGTCAAAAAAACAAAGCCATTTTTATTGAATTAGGCAACGTAATGTGACATTGTAATGTCAGAAACGAAACGTGATCACCCGAATTATTTTAAAACCTATTAGGCACGTGAATACTGGTCATTGAGTAAACTAAATAACGTGCGGTCAAATATTTGAGGATTATCTACAATATAACAAATACCTTACGTCAAATTTTGTGATACATTCTCAATAACATTATGACTTCAACGAAGCCATAATGTGTACGATTATTAGTATCTATTTATAAATTGAACATAGATTTATGAACAAAAAAATATCCACACGAAAAATTTGGCGGTAATTCAGTGGAAATAAATTTTAAAATATCATTTAATTTTATAACTTTATTTTAACGCTAGTTGTGATATAATTGTAATCAGAAGTAAGTCTCAAGGTTATCTGAAAGTCTGAGGATAATTAACGCAATGGAATATGAGAGTTAACAAAATAGATTTATTATAACTTGTTTCACATTTCTGAGGTTTTTTTTTATCTGTGTCAGTCCTGTAGTCAAGTAATTAATACACACAGGTTTTAATGCTATGCAGTCGCAGTGTCCATAAGATAGAATTCCGAGCGGATAATTACATTTTTTGGTTTGGATTTGTGATCAATGATGTTTATATTCCGACACACCAATTTGATCAAATAAATGGTTATTCTCGACATCGATTTGACAAATACAACTCATTTTCTAGTGCCATTGTCTTCTCCAAAACCGAGAGATTGAGTGAATAATAAAATATAGTAAATCAATATTTATCTTGGTGTAATAATTGAAATTCACGGGTCATCGGTTTTATATTAGGAATAAGAGGTAGAAAATAAATTCTAGACACTCGGATCATCTACTGTTGTTACAAACAATATTATTGTGTACCAAACAATGTAACCTAACAAAATCAAAATGGTTATTCATTATGAGCTGTTCACGAGTTAAATTATTTCAAATATTCATATGCGATGAATATTTTTAATAAAAATATTTATTATATAAAAATTCTTGAACCCATGGTTTTGTATACCTGTTATCTTTGACACAAATATTTTGTATAAATAAACTTGTTTGTAAGTTAAATTTTATCAGTTGATAACGTCGCGATGAGCGAAATCGGTCCTGTTCAAAAAATATATTGTGGAGATAAGTACTAAAAAATGTATTTTTATTATTTAAAAAAATGCAATACTTTATTTGAAGCGTACATTTATTTTAAGTTAATTTCATCATTGACTATTAATGTCACCTTATTGTCCATGATAAGACTGTTTTGTGCAACAAATTGTCTACGACCAACATTCAGTGAACCACGAAAAAGTAGCATTCAGAAAAATGAATAGAAGGCTATATGCTGAATTGTTGAATGTTTACTATTTTTCATAGTTTTTGTTACGGAATAAAATAATTTTTGCCAGTTCTATTTGTCATTACAATAAAAGTACATATAACTAATTTCATTTATTCATCAATTCGGTTTTATTATGTATGTATGTATTATGTTAGTTGTCAAAAAGCATGTCTGGAAGTGAATGCTTCATGATTAAAATAATATAAACATAAATAATATTAATAACTGAAATGCCTGGAATACATTAAAACACTTGAAGCGTTTTCTGTAAAGCAACTCAATTGTCGTGGTAATCGATTGGTTATTTCAAATTTCATGATGCTCAAACAACAGTATTGTAAAGTATTATTTACGTCTATAAAAACGATCAATGCTTTGAAATCTCAATTAAGACAAGAGAAAATCTTCATAGAGTGAAAGAATATCTGTTATTTGTAATTTGTTAAAAGAACAAACTAAATTAACAAACCAGTAACACTTAATTATATCAAAGATCAAAACAGCCAGTTCGAAACTGATCACATTATCGCGAGTTGTAGTTCGATATTTTGAATGAGGAATATTTTATTCAAATAAAAGCATAAAAATAAGCGAGTAGCCATTTTATAAGACCCGCCATTTTGTAAACATTTCACTTTTTACGCAGTTTAGAATAATCCAATTAATTAGTGATAGAAAAAAAATGCTTTCATTGTTGTCATAGAGTTCTATACACAACACAGTAGAAAGGAAAAGGAAAAAGTTAATTCGAATTATTGATAATCGTAACCGTCACATCGAATTTCATAAATTAATTATCGAAAGTTTGTTTTGCAAACTTTCAAATACGTTTTATTAACATCTCTCTCTTTCGACTTACTATGACAAGTATATTATAGAATAATATATAGAAAATGAATACTGTATTATTATATATTAAAAAACATTTATTTTTTGATGGCGTAAGATTATCACAATTACACGGTGAAAAAATAGCCATGTGTAATACAATAGTTTTACAAAATTTATGAGATATTTAGTTGATAATTATTTCAGCTTACACCCTCATCAGAACTAAAATAAATTGCTATGTTATCACCGTGTTATAATGGAGTTCTGAAAGTAAATACCAAATCAACCAATAATTTACGACAATAGTTTATTTTCTTCTATGTATTTTTAACAGCATATATAAGATCGATATTTCTAAGTGTCTGGTAATGCTAACATTTGTGTACTACATTTGAAGATAATGAAATCAATCAACCCGCTATAAAGCCAGCCGGCATTTTGAATTATCATAATCACGTATGAATAATCTTATAATCGGTCGGACCGCCATAAATACGCCTACAGTTTTGCGGATTTCTTCTGGCTGCAAAATTTCCGATTGAGTTTTGTAACTGGCAACATTTAGAAGTTTTTTTTTACAAAATTCGGGTCAACCGGTTGCGCAACCGTGAGGCCACACCGAGAACAAGAATGTCACTACAACACTATTTATAAAGACTAAAAAATCGCTGTTTGATCTGCAAATTGTTTTAAAAAAGGTAAATTTGTATCTTGAAAAAACTGTCCATGATATTTTAATTGCTGAACTACATTTAATTTGTTTGATAAAAAAACTATTTAAAAATATTAGTACTTCAAATACATCAAGAAACAACGTCCACATCAAACTTATATAATACACTGATTGATGCGTACTTTAGTTAGCAGTCCCAATTATCTTTCAATTTTAATATTCTAACTTAACTATGTGTTACCAAAGATCTAGATTACAAAATAACAAGAAATCGTTGACGTTTTTTATATTTGAAGAAGATTTTGTTGGATATTTACAATATTACAAATAAGTCTAAAACAATGGGTGAAAGACAAAACGAAGAAAATAAAGCGCAAAGAAGCATTTTCCCTATTTTGAGCATTAAATTATATTATTTAATGAAATTTTTATCTCAGTTCCTCCATATGTTCTTCATTGGACATTTGAAAACGATAGATAGGTAATATGCCATATACAGTTATAATGCAAACGTGTATCTTCACTTTATGTATCATTGCCAATGTTGTATCAGTTGCTTAATAGAATAAGGAAAGCTTATGTCAGTCTTAAAAACAGGTTTATTTCAATTCACGGTCAAACATAACAACATAGACAGAATAATAATACGCCATTAAAACTTATCGGTTATCGTTGAATTTTAAACATTAATTTCCAAGTTTATTGTTTTCGCGGCTGTTCGTAGACCTTCGAATATGTTATCTTATTCATATTATTACGAAAATAGTTATGGTCTTCTGCAAATTAAGACAGTGTGTAGATAATTCTGCTATGTTCACTATACTTGGTTTTGTGATTTTTTCGTTCATGTGCGGGAGTGGGGATCGGTTTGCTATGCATTATAACTGTCTCTTGCTTGCAACTTCGATCCCGTTACAAAAAATCTGGATGCCTTTGTATAATTGATCATAAGTAATAGTAAGTTTTTTTAACTCACATACTTGATATGAAGCTGTTTTTATTGTATTATAAAATAAGAAACCAATTAGAGTCTTCGATAACGATAAAACGATAGTATGAAAAAATAAACAGATGAACACTTTGTAAAGTTTGTTAAAATCGACCATCTTCTTATTTTATTCTTCTTATTATTATTCACTTTTTTAAACAAGAAATAATGATAGGAAAAAATGTTCTAAAATTGAACTGATCTTAGTAGTAAAGTGAAACATTTATTATTATCTCTACAGATTAAAAAAATCGTATTTTTTGGCTTGCTATTAATTCACAGTAATTTTTTTAAGCTTTTCCCCCCATATAACGGTTAACAGAATAATTTGTTTTGTTTTTGAGAGTTATGATCTAGAATACAATAAAAACAAAATACAACAAGACGCAAAATTTACACTATGTATTCTCCAGATATAATAGTATGCGAAAATAAATAAAATCATAGATACGATGAAAAGTATAATATAAACATAAGTAATTCGTAAACGGAATTCACAAAACAGCTTATTCATTTTTTGTTTATAAATTTTTGTAGCGCAATCAAATAAAATAATAATTTCTTTATTAGAATAAAATTAACAAGAAAACGAAGGACGTCAGAGCGATCAGTATCATTTTGTTGTCGTCGAGCTAAATGCTTTTTTATGAGTCACAATACTGGGTCAGAAATTTCGTAGGATTTTCACTGATTTGGTAATTGCAGTTCAAACAAAATGCTTCATTGAATACCAAATACACTTCAATGTTCTATTAAATGATTTCTGTTTCAGAAAAGGCGTTAGAAAAATAAATATATATTTTTTTATATGTATAAATTTTTTCCGTATTTTGTTTCTTTAGATTGATCAGTTTTGAAAATTTTATGGAAAATAATAGAAAATAATTCGCAATAATATTCGCACGGTGAAAATAATATGTATATGTATTTTTGTTCTACAAAATTATTTTTTAAGATATAGTTGATAGCTCTTTCGGCCCACGCCGTAGTCAGAACTATGCTTAAGCGAAAATTTGCTTATCTATATATAGCCGTGTAGAAAAGGTACAATATACATCTTCTCTCCTATTTTAACGATCTAGCTTGTTTCTTGCTCGCAATACAACTAAAAATTGTAAATGAAACTAAAAAGGCGGCTATATCAATAAATTTACATATGGCACGGAAATGGTCTATTACGGAAACAAAGAAACACCTCGCAGAAGGTTAAGCAATGGTGATCGACATATATTCGTTTGTTCATTAATAATCCTACTATCGTACGATAAACTTTAAAAATAAATTCTTGTGAAATTAATTATGAAGTTCTGTTTAGTCTTCACGTTTTAATTGATTGTTTATTCTATTACGGAAACAAAACAGCCCCCCGTAGAGGGTTTAGCAATGGCGATCGACATATATTAATTTGTTCGATAAGAATCCTTTGTGATAGTTGATATCTATCGGTTAATTTTGAATTTTTATTATGTGATTCCTCTATAACGTGATTAGCGAATTGTGAATCTGTTTTTTTTTCATTTCATTTGTGATAGTTGATATCTATTGATTTCCAGCTGTCAGTCTAAAGCCGTAATCTTGCGACCTTTATAACAACGATGCAAACAGTTAGGCGCTGAGTTTGAATTTATATTATGTGATTTTTTCACCGTGTTATAATGGAGTTCTACCAAGTGAATGCCAATTCAATCAATAAATTTGCATTATATAAAAATAAATTAAAAACATTGCTATTTCAATGACATCATATCTAACAACCTCGCATGTGACGATTTGATTTCTCGTCAACAGACAAAAGTAATTGTTACTCACATACATAATTTCATACGCAACAATTTATGCATTGGCATTTGGCACAAATGCCATTTTCGTGTCAATAGAATCAACAATTGGTCACACTCAGATACTCATCGACTAGAAAGTCACTTTTTCCTGTTTTACTGGTAACCTTTTACGTTAACATAATCAAATCGTGTACAAAAATTACCTATCGAAAATATTTTATTTGAGGTAATAAATTTTAATCGTACTAAGAGATGATTGGTTCACACTGGAATATAATCATGACGAGTACATTAAAATTATTATAGTGAAAATGTTATGTTTTTTTTTCATGTATGTCATAAGAATTGAGCTTAGTTACGCAGAAAGCTGATATCACAAATCACATAGGCGCATTTCCATATAAAATGTGTGTAAATGATCATCAAATATAAACACATTATTATAAACAATTAATGCATACTAACAATAATTCAAAGCTGTAAAATTTAAGTTGTAAGTCGTCGATGACTATCCGTATGGTATATTAGATGGAGATGTAGTACACTGGGTTATCCTATACAAGGATGACAAACCTTTTTATTTACGTGAGCCAATCGTTTTAAAAACATTTGCGTGTAAGATGAATAACATAAGTACCAATTTAAAATTAAAATATGTTATATATCTGCAAGTTTTGTTGAAAATGTATACAGCGGAATCCCTTTCAATCGTAATATAATGTAAAATAATTCCGCATTAACCGTTTCCCGATTTATCGATTTCCTCGATCTATCATCTAGATATTATGGAACCGTCTGAAATATTATCCCGATTGATTGGTTTTGGTAGATACATCTTTTTATCAAATACAATTTGTGAATTTGAGCACATTAAATTTTATGTATTAATTAAAAAATTAATAATGAAAAATATTGTTAGCTCAAATGTCTTGTGATTTTCTTTAATAAAGAATTTCACAAGAAGAAGTTTAAAACACTATTCGATTATTTTACTAAATAAGATGTAATTAATAGCCCATATATATATATTAATAAGCCCATATTAACAAAACCCTCTCATAATTACCAATTTTTGTAAAACCCCATTTATGGAAATTAAAGGGAGGACTTCATATTTTTATCACTTTTTTAAGGTTTCCCGCATTTTTTTAAAGTCCCTTGAAAAACGTAGAATCAAAGTTAAAGTGTAATTATGTTATAAAACAAGTATTATATGATTTTCAAATATACAAATTGATGTGATCTACGTTATTGTATATCTAATAATAATTATTTATCAATTAGTGTTTTATATTTGGTTGATTTTTATAATCTGCATATTCGATTCGTTAAAAATTTTTTTACGCGTGTCATGAGTTGGTCATATCTGATCTACGAAGAAGAAATAATTGTAAACAAAGAGTCTAATAAACTGTGGTGACCGTATCGTAATCGATAGACAAACATAGTGAATAGATTTTAAGTCATCTTTGATTGAAGTAATACTATTGTTTGTGGACACTTGAATTTCCTTCCTGACCAGCCTTGTTGTTATATTATACAGATAAACAAATAGAAAATTCGTTACATAAACTGCATTTCTCTTCGAAGCATTTTTTCAGTATCTTATAGTAAGTAAAAAGAAAATAATTTAGTGTAACCGTGTTAACTATTATTTTCAGTGTTGTTTTAATGCGTGAAATATTTATGGCTGCATTGTTCGTAAGAGAAGTCTAATTTATACCTTTCACTTAGATGGTTACGTCAGATAAAGTGGAAAATCTTCGCAATAAATTCAATTTATTATGGTAATTGAGAGAATTAACTGCACTTGGGTCATATAACAATTAAGAGGCGAGAGTGAATGCGTGCAATTTTCCGAACACTCATTTTATATAATGCAAACTTAGTGTGAATAACACCATTGAATTTTGTCTAAATATTCCAAATTTAAATAAAAATCTTCAAACTGTAATGCTCTGGAAATAAAAAAAATATTATTTTCAGAATTAATACGACATAGACAATTCAATATTCAAAAACTATCGTTTTGTGACAATTTAGTAAAAAACTGTCTTCGATCAAAAAATTAAATGGTAGTTTAAGGAATGCAATTGTTTATTTGATAATTATCCAACAGTTTAAGCGGTCATTATCTTTAATGAGTTAGTTAAGTTTTTTATAAATAATTTACAATTAATTGAATTTGTTTGCTGGCACGTACTGAATATTTGTACGGAAAAATTACTGACTAAACTACAATTGAAAATTAAATAGTTATAATAAATAGTGTAAAGACATTTTAAAGCATTGTGAAACAAATAAAGTGTTTTCAATACATTTTAATTTAAAGATCAGTATTAGATTTGCTAAAAAACTTTAAGTAAATTAAATCTGTGGTTTTTTAAAAAACTTTGAAATCGTTTAAAATAGTATCTGACAAACGGATCAATTAACAATTTAATGCAGAAGGGCTCGAATATAGTGACGCAAAGAATAAACTCTTCGTCACAAGGCTTACGAGAGTTGATTGATGTACATCGAAATATCCAATAATTCAATCACTCACACGAGTTACAGCAGATAGCTTCCACAATTACTGTAAAAGTAAATACAATAATGATCGCAAACGAGTCACTTTAAAAGTAAAATTGTGTCTGCTGTGAATTAGTCAATAAATTTTTGACATTAATAAAAAAATGACTATAAATTTAAATTGTTACAATTTTGTACGATTCCACATGTCTTGTCACCAAGATCCCAGATCACCCAGATTTCGCCTATCGGCATCTTCAGGCATTCTATTACACGTATATTTACACTATATTAATATTAAAAAAAATAAAAATACATTATCAATATTATATTCACAATTTATTTTATGGAAAAACCCGGTTTTGCTGATTACGAACATTAACAACTGATAGGAAACAAATTATAAGCAAGCCTATTTAATTTGAATTGTTACAACTTTGTACGATTCCACATGTTTTGCCACTAACGACCCGGGTTTTCGCCTATATGCACACGGATGCAACAGAACTGTCAGTTCTGTCTAGTTGCAACAATTCAAATTTAATATTGAAATTCCTTCAAGCAATTTCAGTCGATATCATGTAAGAATAACTTCAGTATCAAGATGACGACCGCTATTTTAAAATAATCAATTTACGTCCATATTTCATACAAACTTCCTCGTTATCATTTACGATCTTTCGCCACTCTCAATTTGAAATGATTCATAAGACAAACATCGGAAAAAACGAGCATATATGCGCGTGTTGTGCCTAGAGTGATCATTTCCTAATTTTTATTAAAAGTTGGCAATGGATAATTTATTTTGTATCCAAAAGATCATGGCCCCAGGCTCCTGTGAGATGATCTCACTACCCATTCGCCAATAAACAAATCGTGACTTGTATACAACCAAAGTATGTGTGAGTTACATTCACAAGTAAAATATAATGCAAGTGGGACGAAGGATATTTCTATTGCCGTGATTCATATATCACGTCATTCTGCTGTCTTTTTATCTTTCTTACAAAATAAGTCCATATCCTATTTTTACATTAAATCGATTTGTCACTGCGGGGTATTAAACTGTCGGCCTACATTGCAAAGCCGGTAACTGCAATTAAAACAAATTTACACGAGGATGTAAAAATGCAACTACTTAATTACTTCACTGTACATTTTTTGGCGCCTGTATTGCAGTGATTCAATTTACTTAATATAATCATTTTATGATATGGACTGAAGGTATTTGGTGAAATTTCAATATCAAATTCGAAATTTCAAAACTTTGTACGATGTCACATGTTTTGTCACTAACGACCTGGGTTTCATCTTTCGGCATTTTCGGACATTTTATTTCACTGATGCAACAGAACTGAAGATGCCGAAAGGCGAAACCCGGGTCGTTAGTGACAAAACATGTGGAATCGTGCAAATTCTTAACTAATATTTTGAGACCTTGTTCTAGGATGTCAGACAAGTCTTTATTTTTCGAAACTATTTCAAGAGACATAAATAAAAAGTTCATAAAATTTGATTTATAGTATTCTAGCTTTTTAGCTGTATCTGTAATAAAAGTGAAATATTGTTTTGAAATGTAGTAAAGTGACTCGCTCTCTTAAAATAACATATTTTGATCCATTGAAATTGTATTTGCATGGCTGTAAGAAAATGTTTCTTACAATATATTTCATTTACATTTTCAGCTTACCTGCGATATTTTAACATAGAAAAAGATAATTAAACAAATTGAATGACGGGGGATTAAAAAGCAATCCGAATTAGACAGTTGAACATTTTTGTGACTTAATAGGTTCAAAGAAGAAGTGGATTGATAAGTGCTTATTTCTGTGGTATTATTAAATAATTACCACTTGATCAATTACCTTTTCACACTGTTGAATATAACAATTAATTCATTAGAGTGATTGCTTATTATTGATTTTACTTGAAGTAGAATATGTTTCCTCGATAGAGAATGAAGAAGCATAATTACTATGAAATCTTTCAATCCCGCTTTGTATGTTTCCTCAAATATATTTTTCTACGATATAAAACAGGAAATAAGTCTTCTTTTATATCGTGAAAATTAAACACATCACTAAAGCAATTAGTATTCGTTTGTAACAGCTGTAATATGTTTTAAGCCGTAATCAGTGTTCCTTAAATATATTGAATTTCCAAAACTTCCTCATAAATTATAATTTATATATAAGAAGGCACACATTGTGAAATCTTGTTTGCTTACTTCTGGATGCAATAGTGATTATCAATGCCTGCGTAGAAATTGAAATTGCAGTTGGATTTCATTAAAATAACTCAATCATAAAGTATAATGCTTTTAGCACTCGCAAATATTTTGATACAATTTTTGTTTGGATTTTTTTACTTGTGACCTCTTGTGGAACACTGTTTTGGTATTATTATGTACAGCTCTTAATCTGGTATATTTATAATTTAATTATTTAACGAGTAACGGGGATCTCATCAGAAGTTATTGTTTCCAAACATTAGAATATAAACAACCCTTCTTTTATTTGTTAAAACTTTTTCCTGGAACGCATTTGCTTAACGTCGCAGCACATTTGGGATCACTGAGAAGTAAACTGTTGATTCATTTCATTGAAAAGTATTTGAATATTGAATAAAATCGTTGCTAGTGGCCTATTGATTGGTTTTGAAACTTTTGGAGTCCAGTTAATTGTTGTATTTAGATAATTTACGATGAAGATTTATAACGTAAAAAAGACATTTTAGAGTTAACCGCAAATTCTTTTACTGTGCGCGGGATTACTTAAATAAATTTCATCATCAAAAATCGCTGTCTGTTCGATAAATAACAACACATGAGTTTCGGTACTTTTTGGAAGGTTTATACGTCTACTTCCGTCTATAAATAATATACACTCATGTCCACGTGCAAATGATTTAATAGAAAAGTTGATTACTCGTCGATTTACACTCTAGTTCAAAGGTTATATTATACAAATTCAATACATTGCGATCCTAAAAAAAGATAGTTAACGCTAATAGGATGAAAGATGGGTGAATTCAAATATCTTTCATCGTTATGTTAATTTTTATCAGTACCCTTTAACACGAGCACGATTGAAAACTTTAATATTATTATTAAATTTATTATGAAAATGTGACAAAGCATTCTTCATCAATATAAGTAAAATTAAATCGACGAATAAAATATTTGATTGTGTCTAGACATTGTGTCATTTAAATGTACGTGAAAATAATAATTGGAAAATAACAGCAAAAGAAATAATAAACACTTTCACAGCAGAGATCAATGTATAATAGAAGTTAGAGCATCACTTATAATAAAAATCATGATGCTCAGAGATGCAATGGAATAGTGAAGCGTTTTCTTACATTTATTATTTTGTGGATAGCATATTAATCAATGCGTAATTGTAAGGATGTTAAAAGAACGATATGGTTGTTCATGTTATGTTACTCTTAATACAAATATAGTTACTTGTGTTTAAAAAATCGTGAAGCTAAAGTGTATTCATACATTAATTTTGCTTCTGTTAGTGGAAAGATACTAAATTTTCATGAAGTGAGACTACAAATAATAGCACACAGAGCGACAGTAAATACTCATCAAATACGTTGCGAGGAAAAATATGTCTTTTTTTATGCGGAGTTATTCGCTTCCACGATAGACGATAAGAAAAGTTGTACACATTATTATATTAAAATCATGTGTTCGAGAAACGTATTGTGTAATTGAACCAGAGCTTTATTTACTAGGCTGCAAATTAATTGATTTAAACAAAGTTTACCACCGTGGTAACGATTCAGCATTTTCAATTAAACAATTATTAAATTAAAAATAAATTTAACGTATCCTAGGCAACCGATAGATCTAGATGTCATATGCAATATATCGCCTCTTTCAAGTCAAAAGAGTGTTAATGACATATCTTTATTTTTCTGTCGAGCAAAAACCGTGAAAAAACATCGTGCCAATGAGTACAACTTCGATTCTTTATCATTTATTCTATGTATTGGAATGTATGTAGAATTCAATGTTGTCCTGAATGACACGACATTTTTTCACACTTTTTACTCTCCTGAATATTAGTAATTTGTCATTAAAGCCTTAAATTTGCCTTGATACGGACGATATAATTAACACAATGTTTTCTTATATATAATTTATTTTTACAAACATCTTCTTGACGTTTATGTGTTGATTGTTTTATTAAAAATATGATCACATCATTTGGATATAAAATAACAGCGCATGCAGTTTTGTTTTGCCTTGAAGTTAGAAGCGCATTAAGGCATTATAATTGCATAAACGTCAATGCACTCGAGGCTTACATCCTGACGGTGTGAGGTTGAATTAAGAAAATGAGATATTGAGTTCGTGCGATCAAAACCGGTTTCGGACGCTGAATCGTCGCTTTGTTAAGACAGGATGCGAACCAGGATGTCTCTAGACATCACGTTTCAACAATATAAGTACAGCAATAGTCTATGCTGTACTAAAAATTTGTAAATTTCAGTCGAATCAATGCATTTTTGATATATTTAGTGGGAAAAGTTTCAGTTATTGTTTTCAATCTGCAAGTAGCCGCAGATGCAAACCACTGATCTATAATTATGCTTCACAATTGAAGAAAGAAATAATAAATAAAATTGAATAAAAATATCCAAGACCCAAATCCAAAGTTGACTATCCTTGCCCGGCAAAACTCGCGAATGAGTGGGGGAAACGTTCGGCGATACACCGACTCACACCGACACGATGAAATACGCACACATACTAGGTGCTTCCCGATTTCATTGAAAATGTTGATTTTTTGCGGGAATCGATAAATGGATTTATATTGAAATATTTTTATTTATACGATAAAAGCTTAGTCGAGGAATACATAGAACACGAAGACTCACGGCTCAGTAGATTTAGAGAAAAAAATAAAATATACGTCCTGGACCCTAAAGATCCATCATCGGGCGACAGGTGTTAACAAAGTATATATTTTTTAAATTAACATACAATGTGGCTGTAAAATGTCTTTAATAGTCAAAAAAATATAATCAAGTGATTCCACTTTATTTAGAGACGCTTGTTTGATCATCGTCACTAGAAAGTTGAATATGTATGTAAATTCACTGCAAAAAAAGATCTATGTCATTGCCGTAAAGATGTTTGAATGACTAATATATTTTTTCACGACTTGAAATTTGACCTGGCTCTATTATTGAAGTAAATAAACGCCCACTCACGTCCCAGCAATATCTTAAGAATTCTCTTATTCATCAAAATTTACCGGAAGATTTTCATGAAAACACGAATATACATGTTCCAAACAACACAACAGAGTTACTTGAGGAAAATGGCGACCGAAATGTACTCGTTGCGAATATAAAACGATATTCAAGAAACGTTACAATACAAGACATTTTAGTTACATCAAGTATACATTGAAGGTTATTTACTCGTTATTTTCTTACTGTTATATTATATATATAGATAGTTTTTATTTACTTTGCCACTACTTCATTTTGGATTCGTATTATGTTTGGTTACATTTTGAACCGTGACATGCGCACGCGATATCTGAGAAGCATTTTCAGACTAACTGTAGTCGTCAATGTTCGTATTCATTTAGATGCAATAACATAAACAAAAAAATATTTAGTAAAATTTCCTTGAAGATAAAAAAACCCAATTCAGTAAAACAAAAAAACTAAGAATAATCAAACAATGGCAATATTTTTCCTAGCTTCTCGTAAATTATTCAATATATCGACAAATCTACATCCATTCTTATTTATTAGAGTTATTGTGTTTTGTCTTGATACTAACAAATTGAATTGTATCCTGAAATCAATACTAAAATTCGATTTATTTATCCTTGACATGAAACATGGTTACTTCCTTTTTATATTTATTTCACTTACCATAAGGTTATTTACGTTGCATAACGTATAAATTGATAAATTAGAATAATGAATAACACGGTGAAAATTTGCATTGTATTTTAGTTCTACAAATTTTACAACGTAAATAATTGATAGCTATCTCTCATCAGAACGAAGAGCGAAACCAGACTGAAGATTTAAACTACATCACTAATTTTTCACCGATTTATAATGGAGTTCTCTACCTAGTAAAAACCAATTCAATCAATAAAATTCGGAATATTAGATTTTTAAATAATATGAACATATTTTTTAGTATTCATTTCCACAATATATTTTTTGATCAGTTTTGCTCATCGCGAGCATTGACAACTGATAGAATACAACCAGTCGTGACCGGTAAAAAGTAATAAAAATGTGTTTTTATTATTTATAATATCACGCCTTTTCATCAAGAAATGACAGTTAACACCATAAAAGCGAATTTTAAATAGTTATTCATTAATGAGCGCGTACCAGTGTAGCTCCTAGATAAAGGTTTTTTTATGATGTTCCAACTACAATTCTAAGCTTGAAATAAAGCAAAAAATTGCTCTACACTACTTTCCAAAATCTATGCAATAAAAAACGGATAATCCATGAAATTAAAAATATAATCACATGATGACACGTGACCGAAAAATCATTTGTCCACATTTTCATAGGAAACAACACTGATGAAAAATCAACGTCCCGTAATTAAAGGCATACGCACTTGTATGTTTTGAATGATTATATAATATTATTATAGCAATTTTTGATTTCAGACAGTTTTATTAATATGCGTAAGTCAAAGATCTCGCAGCTAACGATCAATTCATATAATTGTGGAATAAGTATAAAAAAGTTTTGATTTTCTTACTAAAAATCTACCTCGGACAAGAGTTGACTATACAAAATAAAATTGATCTAAGGAAAACATTTATACTCTTTAAGTCTTTATTATTTTGAATGTGGATGATTCATGCGACACTTAAGTCGTCAATTTGATTTTTGGGTGCCCATCCATATTAACACGATTGTATTTTTTGTAAAGTAATTGAAATTGAACACGTATCTGTTTTATAGTATGATTACAAATTTTTTCTGTCTTAAGATGACTTAATAGTATTGTATGAGTGAACAAACAGAGCAATTAATTGATTAGTCACTATTCCCTCGCCTCTGTTGAGATCACCGATTCGATCAGACATAATCGACGGTTACGAAACGATGATGCTATTCAATTGTGAACATCGCTATCGATTCAATCAAAATATTACCCTTTATTTGAAAATATACGGAACGGTCTCTCGAAAATAAATATTTTTGAATCTCTTAAGACAAGTTTCTGAGTAAATTAAAATTTGGCAACCTTCCCAATGATACGAAAATTATACACATTGTTCCATTGGCGAAACGACAATGTATCTAATCCTGCTGTGAGGCTATGCCGCCTGACATAAAAGACTTCCCTATGGCGGGAAATAATTCGATTGAACGATTGTGTTTCTCGTAGAATATCCGACTTAATTTACAGCAGGGCGTGCATTGTCCTATAGATGGCAGGAGGTGAAAAGCGACTCTATTTTTTGTCATGTTTAATATATCAGTGACATTTTTGTCATAATACAAAGCAACGTCTTAATCCACTTAAAGTCGTTAATATTTACATGACTTCATTAATTATAATTTAGTTATCAATTTATTAAAATATAAACAGAATTCATTACTCTATTCTTTTGAAGCACTATATTTTAAATTTATTATACACAGTAGAAATTAGTGATATTTTTCAATATTATGTGATGTAGACGTGTTGGACCAGTGCTAAATCCGAATGGAAAACTTTCTTGGTGGGTGCAGTTCCATTAATTTACGATGTCGTCTGCAGGTCTTTGATGGAATTACAATATTTAAAGATAATTTTTCAAATGTGTACATTTCAATATGTTTTGTCACTCATGCCTTATGACTCAGTGACAAAACATACACGACGTTGTGATTATTTTTAACTTATCCCTTACCAAAAACAATCATGTCGCTACATTGTTATCCTTATCCTTCACGTAAGAGGCGCAAATGGATTTTTTAATTCATTTTGAAGACGTTCAAAAGTCTCTATATATATTCTTAAAACTGGGAGTAAGAACCAAGGCTATGAATTCGGAATCTGATGCGCGGTGTTGTCGCCAGAGTCGGAGTCATGCAAAACAAGCGATTTTAAGACGATTTTGAAAAACATCTCAATGAACAGTTTGCCGTAATGGTATGTTGATTGATATCCAATACTTGTAAATAGGAAATGTAGGGAAAAAAAACAGAAAAATGAAACTTTTTCAGTCGGAGTTGTGTTTTTGATTAAATTCCACAGACCTGGTAAAAACGGTTAGAAAAATTACGAAAATGTAATCACAAAATAACGCCACTGCGTTTTAAGTTGTAATCGTCTACCTGACTTAGATTGCAAATAGATGATTATTATCTACGTTTACTTTTACCAACAAACCAACGTTTAAGTGTCCTTCATTACAATTGTATTCGCATGGAATGAGAAAAGGAAACTCGATTTGGGCTTGGATTAGTGACGCACAGTAGTCACGGGTTGTCAATGCATTCAATAGATTTGCCACTACTGATTATTTTTACAGATTACTATAATAAAATAACATATCAAAACAAAACACGTTTCTTGTACATGAAGAGCTGGCGAAATAAAAATATTAATCTAACTAAAAAAAATTTTTTTTAAATAACAAAAACACATTTCTTTTAGTACTTGTTTCCACAATATATTTTTTGATGAGGACCGGTTTCGCTCATCGCGAGCATTATCAACTGAGTCATTATCATCAGTTGATAATGCTCGCGATGAGCGAAACCGGTCCTGATCGAAAAATATATTGTGGAAATAAGTACCAAAAAAATGTGTTTTTATTATTTGAAATATCATGCCTTTCCTTAAACACCTTAAAAGGAACTTAAACATGATATTGGTCCCGTCGATTTATATTTTATGCTTTTTTTAAATTTATTAATCAAGAATATAATGCTATCCATTTTGGAGTAACAACCGAGCATTGTTTTCATTTCTGTTTCCTTATTCCAAGCTTAAATTAAATGGACTGAAATTACTCTGTTGAATGAACTGAAGTGAAAAAACTTACCAAATTGAATGGACTGAAAATGTTAAATATAAATTCTCGGTTCTCTTCAAAGGACAATAACATATTAAGCAAAAATATTTTTTGCTGTAATTCCTTGTTAATAGAGTAATATAAAAACGATAATACTGTCAAATTCTAATGTATTAGGGAAGTGAAAATGTTTCTGATCATTGAAAATAATATTGTATTCGTTAAAAAATGTACGTAATTACAATATCTATCAAAAAATTAATGTCAATCCATCAACAGTATTACAAAAAAATCACTTAAACAAAATATTTATCAAAATGGTTATCACGTTCACAAAATCAATGATAAGGCTTAATTGTTTTCAATCTAAAAATTTAAATGATTATTCAAAATAAATAAACGCAACAAGGTTTTATTGTGATTTGTTACTTTCAACGTGGACACAATAAAACAATGGTAGACGACATGTAACATCAGTTTTCATGGACAGGGATGCAATCATACCCAGGAAATGATAGACGTGTTCAAAAAGTTGACATTATAGATCCGTTAAAGTCAGATGGATCTCGAATTATTAGCAATGAAAACATTATTTTTGCGAGAGCTTTTTTGTCATAAAATGACTTTTTATATTCTATATATATTTATGTTAAGTGCTTAAGCCAAACTACACTAAAAACACAAAATTTAATCACAAGATAACAAGTGTGTTATTATTATTATAAGGTAAATATTATTAAGATTTGATTTAGTTGTCATTTAGTTCTTGGGGTCTGTCTTTTTCTGTTATATCACTCCTTTGGTATATAAACGATGCTAACTGTTGATTGTGTGTCAGTTCTGTTGCATTCGTAGATACAGTGCCTGAAGATGCCGAAAGGCGAAACTGAGGTCTTTGGTGACAAAACATGTGGAACCGTACAAAGTTTTAAAAATTCAAATAACATAACCAGCCATTATAAAATGAAAGATCAACGCATTGAAGTTATTTTCGTCAGTTCTGTTGCATTCGTGTGATAGAATGCCGGAAGATGCCGAAAGGCGAAACCCGGGTCGTTAGCGACAAAACATGTGGAGCCGTACAAAGTTTTCACAATTCAAATTTCATATTGAAATTCCATCAAGCACCTTCAGTCGAAATCATAAATTAGAAGTTATTTTTGAAGTATTTAAATACATATTAATATTTTTATTGATTGAATTGACATTTATTATACTTGGTAAGAACTCCATTATAACACGGTGAAAAAATAGCGACGTATTTTAGTTCTACAAATTCTTGTAAAAAAAAAATGTAGCTGTACTAAAATGCATTGCTATTTTTTCACCGTGGTAGAAATATTTTGGCGGATATTTTTTTTGGGTATGGATGTGTGCGTGCATTTAGTCTGTTAACGCGTTTGCAAATCTATATAATAATTGTAACACGGTAGTTAAAAAAGTCATACCTTTGACATATTTGATTCGTTACAATTAATATATATATTCTTGATCAGAGCATTTGGTCGTAAAAAAAATAGCAAAAGATGTAAGAAATGCGTCACGTAGTTCGGCAACAATGAACTCATGGAATTTAAAAACACCTGATAAACAGCACAAAGGAGATGATGAAGGTCGTTTAAAAACGGCGAGAAAGGTGTGTTAGACACACTTCGATGACGGAACAATAATCATTTTCAGCATAACTACAGATTGATATTAATAAAAAAACTACAGCCATTATTTGTGGCAACAGATTTTCCGATAAATTATTATTTTGCCGATTGCTGATAACTGCTACTGTCAATCGAAGTCAGTGGTTGTCAACAAAAAGCAAAAATGCTCTGCTAAAATTGACATACTGTTCTATGAATGGCAGGAAATTTTCGTACAAAATATTAAATTTGAATTGTTACAACTTTGTACAATTCCATATGTTTTGTCACTAACGACCCGGGTTTCGCCTTTCGGCATCTTCAGGCATTTCATCACACGGATGCAACAGAAATGCATCAGTTCTGTTGCATCCGTGTGATAGAATGCTTGAAGATGCCGAAACCCGGGTCGTTAGTGAAAAAACATGTGGAATCGTACAAATTTTTAACAATTCAAATAAGACAACAAGCAAGTTTTGAATGAAAGGTGAACGCATATTTATTGAAGTTATTTTTATTTAAGTATTTAAATATAGAAATATTTTTATTGATTGAATTGGCATTTACTTGGTAGAACTCCATTATAACACGGTGAAAAATAGCAACGTATTTTATTTCTACAAACTCGTAATAACGTACAAAGTTGTAACAATTCAAATTTGATATTGAAATTCCATCAAGCACCTTCAGTCGATTTTATGAATTACTACAACATATTTTTGATATTTTATCCAGTCAATCTGTTAAAACATGTAATTTGTGAAACTTCCACAATAACCGAAAAAAATAATTGTTAAATTTAACACAAATGTAAACGCTTTTATTATCGTAAAAAACAGAATACGAAATAATTTATGATATCGACTGAAGGTGCCTGATGGAATTTCAATAAATTTCGGAAATTATTTGTGGCATCAAAAAATATTTTACTAGCATTCATGATAAACATTGATATAATATATTCATCATTTTTCGATCACCAGAATTCACATATTGATTGTACTTGAAAAAATTTTCGTTCATATTCATTGAAACTTTCTTTTTCTGAGAGGAAGACTTGGTTAGGTTGTCAACGCTCTTGGATCGAACTTAGTATATAGCCTTGTTCTCTGATATCAAACCCAAAAAAGGGGCGTAATCAATTATACGTTTTCTAACCGCATCCTTTACAATGCCACGTGAGCATCCGTTAAATCGAAAAGGTTATAAACCACTGAATCTAAGTGAATGGCATTTTAAACGAAAAAATATGTTTGTATACGTAATTGATCCCTCCAGGTTTTTATTTTTTGTTTTAAGTAACGTCCGGCTTCTTAACTAAAAAAATAGATTTATAAATGATTGTGGTATTTTATGCGTACAACTTGTCAACAAAAAAAATGTTTAAGGTTGGTAGTTTTCCAATACCAAAATACCAGTAAAAATATTTTATGACTATTCATCCATAGAGCTTTGAATCCGGAAGGTTTTTTTCTGCAGCGGAAATATTTTCTCTAGAATCTGATTAAAATTTAGATATTATAAGTAATTAGTGCCATTATCTTGCAAGTAATTAAAATAAATTTTAGACAAATTTGAATCGTAAAAATTGATAATTCTGTTTGTAGCATCCGTGTGACATAATGCCTGTAGATGCTGAAAGGCGAAACGAGGTAGTTAGTGACATAGTATGTGGATTAGTACAAAGTTTCAACAAATAAAATTTGACATTATAAATTCGGTCAAGTTCTCTCAGTCGAAATCATAAATTTATGGCATTGATGAAAATCAGTTATTCATAATTTTCCTACTTACACCGCTAATCATTGAAAAAACAGTACGTTCTTTAATGCCGTATTACTTTTTTTTTAAATAGGCTGGGTTTATTTATTTTATATTTAAAATAAAAAATCTATTTTGCTAGATTAAAAATAGGTTTGGCCGACCGTGTGCACCACGCAAGTTGCACATACGCTCTGAGCGTGTACACATATTCTATCGCACCAGATTAAGTATGATGGAAGCATTGGAGAATTACCACTCGGGCTCGGTGATTGAACGATCACGAAATGCCACGTTAACGATACATTACTTGGAAATATAATAATATATATAATACACGACATCGCATCACTATTACTTCCGCAAGAACTCACGCATCCGTATCATATAATCATAGCAACCGTGCGAACAATTAGCATAGTAAAATATTTATCAACGTACAATTTTCGTAGGCATAACAATGTTTATTATGTATTTTAAATGATATACTTTTAAAAATCCCTCTCGAGGTTAAAGCACTCATACTTGTCTGCCAAACTCGAGAGCAGATCAAATGATAAAAAACATGTTTGTATTAAAATGAACTAAATGGAATAATTATACATGTAGCTATCAAATGTGCATTAAGCTAGGACCAAGGACGTATCTACCCATCCAAGAATCCTGCCAACAGCAGTAGGTATTCTATTATTGCGGGCAAATCCCACGATTTTTTTTTGTGATCCGAAAAAAGTATACGCAGAAATGATTTTAATTGCACGTTACGGCGTACTTCTGGTTTGTAAAATAATCAGTGAAAATAATGAGGCAAGCGGCTGTTGTTTTGATTTGATTCGATTTCGGAAATATTATTTATTAATCATCGTACTTATTTATTGAAGTGACACTTATTAATACTCCATTAAAATATGACAAAAGTAATTAACTATTAAAATCTTAATATTGAGTATATTCCTTACACGTCAACTTCTAACGTAGGAATGGTTAGATTTTTTAGCTATATTTTATCGCATTTTGTTATGAAAATATATATAAAAATACACTTTTACTTATAGGTAATTCCACATTATATGTAAATACTATAGTAAAAGTAAATATAATTTTTAAAATATATACAATTATATGGTATACCAGATACGTTTTAATTATACGCCGTGATCTGCCAAAATATATAATAATAATCGCGGCAATTATTGTGGTCTATAGCTTGTTGAATTAATTTTGCAAAATATACGTGTTTTCGAATGCTGCTATATTAAGCAATTGATTAAAAACAAATGAATATTTAAATTGAGCCGTAAATGGCAAACAATAAATAGCGATTAAATTGTGTTAAAAAATGCCTGCATACCTGCATAATTGTTTTGTTTAGAATGTTTTTGGACGTTTTCGATAACGTTGCCGCCCCAATAAAATACTTTCTCAGCCCTGAAAGCATTGTTTTTTATCGCTACCATTTATAAAAATATTCCTGAAAAAACAGATTTAAAAGATAAATTTCACAATCTTTAAGTTTTTAAGTCCTTCAAGTATAACAAAATATTATCGAACGTTCGAATTTTGGGTTTTTTTAATATCATTACTAAGATAATTTATCTCACTTATATTATATATACATCCTTTTTTTAAGGATAAGGACTGAAGGTGCATGATGGCATTTCAGTATAAAATTTGAATTGTTGAAACTTTGTACATTTTCACATGTTTTGTCACTAACGACCCGGGTTTCGCAATTCGGCATCTTCAGGCATTGCCTGAAGATGCCGAAAGACGAAATACGGGTCGTTAGTGTCAAAATATTTGGAATTGTACAAAGTCTTAGCAATTTAAATTTGATATTGAAATTCCATCAAGAACTTTCAGTCGATATGACAAATTTTTATCGCAGTTCTTTTGCATCTGTGTGATAGAGTGCCTGAAGATGCCGAAAGCTGAAATCCAGCTCGTTAGCGACCATATAATATGAAAATATATAAAGTGGACAAATTTTCAAACATTGCTCATATTTAAATATATATCAAGCAGGAAATCCTTTCTATTATGGTGCTTATAGTGATGCTTGACAAAAGGTATGATAATCGCTTTTATGTCACTAACTTAACTTCTCACTACGTTTGTCAAGTTTTTGCTTCTTCCAATATGACCAAACATTCTAAAAAGTACAGCAAAACTATATATATTAAAAATTAACTAAGAATTCTAATGAGTATGTTTAAAGGAAAATCTACTTTGAATTATAAAAAAGGTGTTGATGAATACCTACTCAAGTTTATGCGAAATATACAGACATCCAAAGCAATGTCATTAATTAATCACGGACCAATTCTAAAGTAATGATATTATCACTAGAAACACTCTCTATAAATCACTTTAGATAAACACATTATTGTCATACATCTCAGCCTTTAGATGCAAGTGTGTAGTCAATATTTGAGAGTAATTCTGTACAATGGGCACTCAAGTAATCAACAAACAAAATCGTACAAATAGCCAATTCCGATCAACTTAATCGATTGACAGATTTTTTCAAAATCTCATTGAATAATAGTGTATTTTTTTTACAATGGGGATATTAATGCTTGCAATAATATATTATTTAATAATAAAAGATATACATTCACTGAAGGTACATACTTGATGGGAATTTAGTATCAAAGTTATATTGCTGAAAAATTGTATAATATAATTACTAACGATCTTAGTTACACATTTTGGCATCTTCAGCCATTCAAATGCAAAATCAAAATTGAAATAGATTATACTATATGTACATTAAACAATAATATAATGAATCAAGAAGATTTAAAAATTAATAATTACAATTTTTTATGATATCGACTGAAGTTGCTTAATGGCGTTTCAATATCAAATTTGAATTGTTGAAACTTTGTACGATTTCACATTTTGTCACTAATGATTTAGGTTTCACCTTTTGACATCTTCAGGCATTCTATCACACGGATGCAACTGAACAGTCAGTTCTAAAGGCGAAACTCGGGTAACGTGACAAAACGTGAAATCGTTAAAATTTGATATTATTAAAAGAATTATTTCGATAATTTACATTATGTTTTCGCCTGATTTAAAAGTGAATAGCACTAATGGTCTTATTAGGTTTTTAAATCCTAATTTTATTGAAATATTTTTTAAAAAATGCCTTAAAAACAATGTAAAATACTGAAAATTATATATTTGTGAGTTATTTTAAAATCTAAATTATTTTAGCACGGTGAAAAAAAACAGCAATGTATTATAGTTCTACAAAATTTGATGATCATTATGATCATTGAAACGATTTTGTAGAACTAAAGTACATTGCTGTTGTTTTCACCGTGTGATAATGGAGTTATACCAAGTAAATGCCAATTCAATCACACAATTATTTTTACGAGGTGTGCAACACGTCTCCTTTGAATAGAATGTTTTCCATAACAGGTGGGGTGTTACTTGCCAATAAGCTACCGGATATTGTTTTCCATGACTTGTATTAATTAATTGAAAGCTAATAAAACTTTCTCTCATTTCAAAAAGTGGTAACCTAATGCATGGTGGATATGACAATAGAACCGGCGATAATTAAATTAATTATCGCTCGTTTCATTTAATTCGCAACCTCGTGGCAAATGATTTGCAGTATCGTCATTGTGGCGTGTTTGTCAGATTCGCCATTATTGTCAAAATTAATGCCCAAATCACAAGTTGTAATCGAATGGTCAAAAACCTTGGTCCGTTCCGGCATTGTTCGTCCACAAATAAACTGTTGGGAAAATTGTGCTTTAAAAAACAAAACGACAGACGAGAATTAAGAACTTAAAATCTCTATCTTTGTTTTAATTAGTTTTAAATTGGCGGAATATATAATATTATTAATTATTTATCACGATAAATCTTACGGAATTTTACGGAAGCGGCGTATTTGGCGGGATATAATATCAGGTGACGTATTAATGTGATCATTAAATTATTTGATTTGTGAAATATATCTCACGTAATGGATACAATAAAGAGGTGTTTAGAATGGTAAAGCTGTTCATCAAAAATTGATAGGTTTTTCCTTGCATCCATCCCTATCATATTTTGACACTTTATCTGCATTGAACAAGTGGTATTATCCGATCGTACCTAACAAATTTGATTTTGCGTATTAAAGACATGAATATCTTAGAAGAATTATAATTTAAAGAGAAGCGTTATTATCAAAATTCACTATTACATAGAGATGGACACCAGTGTAAAAGTGTACTGATGAAATCTGCGCTTAAACACACTAAAACTAAGAGTATGTTAAAATAACAATGAACGAGCACTACAAAATTTAAAATGTATATATTTGATAGCTATTTCGATCTCAACTTTCATCAGAACTATTTAGTTTTGACACAGTTAGTTCTGATGAGGGCGTACGCCGAAATAGCCATCATTAAATTAAATTTATTTATTATATTTTCACATTGTTATAATGGAGTTCAACCGAATAAATACCAATTGAATCAATAAACTGAAACTAGTTCAACAGTCCAACACTATAGTGGAGGAAAAACTGCACATTTATAATTTTATATAATGTGTATATTTTTGTATCTAATATAGTTTTTTTTTAATTATCTTCTAATTTCGGTACTGTCTTGTCTTTAAGAAATGACAAATAGGCGCGAAACCAGGGCGGATATTGGCGGTAAGATAACTCAAGTGATTTTTGCCGCCTAAACGGAAACAGTAGTACCAACCGCCAGCGTTGCTAAGGCTGAAAAATTGTGCAATAATTTTCAAGGTGCACTGAACATCGTTGTAGCAACATTTTCAATAATGGCCGTTATTTGAGCATTTTAATATCGCAATCGATTTTCAATTTATACTTAACCTATTTGTGTTTTTTTTTACAATTTTTATTTCTGTGAAGGAATAATGTTTTTTTATGAACTATCTTGCTGACTCGTCAAAAATGCATCAAGGTTGTATGAAAGAAAAAGTTTTAGATTAACAATATTAGCTCTGTAAATAGTTGTTTCATGCTTGGATTAATTTACTAAATATTGAAGGTATCTTTGTTCTTATTTTATATTGTACAGCATAAAACATCACAATAAGTATTACAATGGTCATGATTTTGTAGTTTTCAATGTAATTTTCTTATAGTAAACCTACATATATACGTTGAATAGTGTACAGCTTCTCACTCACGTTTATAAAAACGGGTAATCATTTCAAATTTGAATTATTGAAACTTTGTACGATTCTGCATGTTTTGTCACTAACGATCCGGTTTTCGCCACTATTATCTTCAGACATTATATCACATGAATTCAACATAACTGGTTCTCAAGTTCAGACCAAAGTATCAAAAATTCAAATTTGAAATGATAATATTGATGACAGCAGCAAAAGAAAAAGAATTCATCAAGCTGGGCCAATTTGTATGTATTTTTATACCATTTTCCAGCATTTTGTCTTGAATTTTGTGTGTATTATTGCTTTATTTAAGTGCATAATTATATCACCAAGATAACGCTGAAAACTGTGTTAGTAAAGGCAAACAAAGATAAATATTATTTATCAGATGAGTGAGTGTGTAATGAAATATAAATATTAGGTAAATTAACTTCAATATGATTCATAAGTACATTTCGCAGTATTTAATGGACACAATAACATATCTAGCCTATTTGTGACTTTGTTTTAATATAATAGTAGTTGACCTTCATGTATTGCGAATGAACGAATCTTTAAAATCTTTATAGTGAACGAATTAGTTGTTTGTTTTTATGAACAAATTTAACCGTCGCGAATCATTCACTTCTTTGTATTGGCACTAATTAATTTTAACGAGAATATGAAGGCTTTATACCCATCCATATTTAATCATTTCCTATATCGATTCGTTTGCATTTATTTAACGTTATATACGATTAACGTGAAGTGTTTATCTAGAAATACGATGATCCAATATACTCGAATATACGACTAATGGATACATTCATGTTTTAGAAAGCGATACTCATCGACGAACTCTGAAAGGATTAATATTTAATATATTCCCTCCATTTTATTATGAATTTAAGCTGTCAATATTTACAAACTTCAGAAGATCTTTGGTGAATTTCTTATCACTGGATACCGGTATATTTAAGTATGAATAGGCGAGAATAAAATTTATTATAAAATAAACACAAAAATATGATAAATTTCATGTTCTGTTTTCGAAATATAAAACAAATGAAGAAATTAACATTTTGACACCTGACAACTGCCATGATGCATTTTGTTTGTTTTTTTCATATCATTATTTACTATGCAGTTCGTTACTTAAAGTGTACATTAGGATTTTAAAATTTCTTTACTAACTGCGGGAAAATATTCATTATTACAAAAACCTACTGGCTAACATTATAATTATCCTGTTTTTTGTGTTTATTATCTAACGAAAATGTAATAAAAATTATTTATTGTTAAAAATGCCATAATTTTAAATTTCGACGATATTTTTTATTTGTACTGAATTAAATTATATACAAAAAACAATGATATTATTTAACATTTTGAACTGATCTAGAGTTAAAAGATAGGAAATTCTCAATGACGAATCGTTATAATGAGTCTGCTCATTTATGTTACTCAATTTCAAGGCGATCAATTATGGAATTCTTTTCATATAAACATTATTCGTCAGATGATTCAGGTATTTTATGAGCGTGCATTCAAATTTGGATTGTTCTTTTTTTGTGTTGCCAGACGTTTTCCATATATCATGCTCTCTGCTTATCTAGAATGAAATTAAAATAAAGCAGTAAAATTGCAACACTGAACAACACGTATCATCAAAACGTAAAAATATTTATAGCCAATTTAAAGCTAGTTTTAATATACACACACTTATAAATCACATGTATATGTTGTTTATATTTAAAACTATGTCTTTTGTACACTAAATGCTTTTCAATTGTACTCAAATTTGTTTTATGTCATGTGAAATTTATGACGCTTGGAAGATAGTCGGTATTGTTATGTTGAACGTCGAACGTTCGAAATTTAAAATTTCATAAACAATTCACTCTACCATATTATTTATTCAGCTGAAAATTGATTGTAAATTGCTGTGCATTTTATAAAAAAATTATACACTTGTTAAAATAACGTTAAGCATAGTGATTAATAGTTTACTTGCATACAATAAATATTATACGAGTATGACGCATGTAGCTAACTTCACTTGTTTAAAAAGAAGTGAATTGGCTGTCAAGTATTATATATTGCTTTTGCGTAATGGTATAGTTCAGCTTGATACATGGATAATATGATAATAAAATGTCGGGTAAAACAGTGGTCAATGCCGTTGGTTTCTATATGGAACATCACAGGTTCGAATCATCGCAATACGGAAACAGTTTTAGGGAGAATTAATTTATGGACTTCATTTCGATTATATGGGTGTTCGTGATGTCTAAAAACTTCCTACTTCTGCATCCAATCCTTAAAAACGAATTGACATAAGAGTCTATCTCTAATCATGTAGAAAAAGAGAGAGTACCATCCATTTCTGGCAGAAAATAAAATCTGTTGTTATACCTCTATTTGGAGGTCTTTTGCTTCACATTAGAAGCTAGCATGTTTTAAATAAATATAAATTTCATACAAACCTTGTCGCTTTGATTAGTCTGTCTCCAATTATTTCCGTTGCAGATTAATTTGATTTAAAACGAGCTCTTACCTGAAACATAAAAAATACTTTATGAAAACGACTTTCATTTGTTTAATTTCTTAGAAGTTTTGATAATAGAAAAATAGTTTAAATAAAATAGAAAACTAGACATCGCATGAGTTATATTTGTATATATTCATATGTCAGCGATGCTGAATGTGTACGCAGCACAGTACAACAAAAACGCTGTCTGTCTGCGCATCTTGCACGTTGAAAGAATTTTGATACCCATTGTGTTGCGTTTAATATCATAATTCGTATATAAAATAAAAGTAATTACCATTAAGCTTGAAATAACTATCGATTCTTTGACACGTAAAGGTTTAAATAATGATCATGTCATGTACAATATGTTTAATATTCATGGCGTAGTTAGTAGACTTTTGAACCAACCCAAATTTTAAGCCTTGTTAAATTTTTAAAAATAGAATAGTAAAAATTGAAATAATTCAGCGTGTTTTTATGGCAATAAAGCGAATGACCTCCTGGAAACTAATCGTACCTTTGACCCCGAACGTTTCTGTAGGTCTTGTTCACAATCGCATAGCGTATCGCCACTTGATTATTATCGCTTTTATTTAAAAGTCATGATTCCAAGTATAAAAACTGGCCGTTACAATTTCACCATTGGTGTGCGAAGAGTATTTCAACAAATTCGAAACATGCTTCGTGGAAATTCATTTTCAATAAAATTATTTTTTTAATTTTTAAATAATCTAAAAAATGTTAAAACAGATATGACACCACGACAAACTACATATCATATATAACCCATCCCTCGCTTAACACGGCAGATAGGTTCTTTTAGATCGCCGTGCTAAACGAAATCGTGTTAAGTGAGATTAACAAATGTATGAAATAGAGGGGTTAGGTTTTTTAGAGATATTAAGAAAAAACGGGTAGGGGGAACTTATGAAAATTTATTGTTGTATAATGATAAAATATATTATATTATTCAGTTCAGACTTAATTTTTTTGCAATATCAGTCGTACTCTGTCCATTTTTAAGTTGATCCAAAATTTGTATTGTAGTTTTGCCTCCAGAGAAATTATTTTTCTACGAAGTTTCGGTTTTGACATTATGGGTCTAAAATTTTATATGTCTTTATATTATTTAAACTTCATTATACAAATAATAAAAATATGCATTAAAAATATGCCTTGAATAGTCGTGAAATTCTAAGCAGCAATTATTTTATTAGCTGTCAGGATTCAACGAATGATAAACACAGTGGGCAACGAGAGACTTAATGTTTGATGTATTGTCTATATATTATATTTCAGGTACTATTTGTTGTTTGAAATGCGCAGTTCTATTCCCGGTATACCCTTACTATGAATTTCGCACAGCTGTGTGCACATCTACGAAACGTTGAAACATTTTTTTTTTCACCGAAACTGAAACCGTGTTAAGCGAGGGATGGGTGTAATAATTATAACATGAATCAGATATGTGCTAAAATCATGTTTTCTGATGCATAATCTCGTTTTATATCTAATATTCGCGAAAGTTAATTCATCTATTGACAACTTTCGTAAAAGGTTACATTTTAATGAATAGCTTTCTGTTGATAATATTCTACGCAAATTTGGTAAATACGGTTCACAAAACACGCGACCGTTAGAAAATTTAGATTTTTAATACTGAAGTGTGAGATAGCGTGTTATTTTGGCACGCCACTGAAGAGCTGCTTGCGTTTTTAAGTAAAACAAAATATTCAGCAAGGATCCTGTTTACGGTTGGGTTAGTCATATCGCCAAGAAGAACGAGGGGCAATATGTTATTTTTATCCTATCGTAAAGAACGCTTTTGTATGTGTGATCATCGGACCATAGACTTGGTGAAAGAACTACGAGATCTAAACACATTTACACAGTACACATATCGTGATGTTTATTCATATAAAAAAGTTTATCTATCGCTTAGTATAAATATATTTAACATTTTATCTTGGACTCGATGTCGTGCATTTTATGTTGATTACATTAAGCGGACCACTATTTCGTGCATCTAAAATCTTGATGCATTATTTCACAACAGATTTTCGTTATTAAATCAATTCTATAATTATTTTTATTTGAGATAGCTAGGATAAAAAGGTGGTATACGGAAAGGAAATAACATAATTACGATTAGATTTATAGAAGGAAATTAGAACATCTTTTCAGATTAAAAAATCTCAATTATACATTCGTCTGTAACTAATTTACGATATCGATTGACGGCGCTTGATAAAATTTCAATGTTAAGTTTAAATATTTTTTTATAAATTTATTTTAAGCAAATATAATATTTTGTCTGTTTGTATTCCTGTGTCATTCATTTGTAAAATGCATAATCGTTGAAAACCGCGTCAGTTTTATTACACCCACGTAATAGACGCCTGTAGTTAACAAAAGGCGAAACTCGTATCGTGAATGACAAGGCATGTGGAATTATACTAAATTTCACAAATACAAAATTTACTAATTGATTGAATTGGAATTTTACTTGGTAGAACTCCATTATAACACGGTGAAAAAATGTAAATGTATTTTAGTTCTACAAAATTATGCTCTCACTAGAACTGATGATGGCGTAAGCCGAAACGGCTTTCAACTATATATATTATAAATTTTTTTAGAACTAATAATAGATTACTACTTTTTCATCGTGATACAAATTTGATGTATATCTGTTTTCACGGTGTTAAATTTGAAATACGAACGTGTTACGTAAATATTATAGTTACAAATATAGTCTATGTGTAGAGTAAACATATTTGACTTCAATTGTCTATCCATATTCAAAATTCTAAAAAATGCATTGTTCTGTATAATTAACTTGCCCATACGTATACAAGAATACACAATTCTTGCATTATGGAGAGACTATATATTGTAGTCGTGGTATCACGCAGAATAAAACCACTCCCACATGGTAATCGCCTTTTAAAATTCGCGTTGAGTATTTTTGAAAGACGGATGTGATCGCAATGATTCATGGCGCGTAGGAGACAAAATACTTTCTCGCATGAGAAATACAAATACGTAATATGCATTTAAAATTAAAATGATTTTATCAAGCGAACTTTTACGAAAAATTTTACGATAAACAACAGCTGAAATATTTGGTCTCAGAACTATTTTTTTCACGCCGTTTACGGTTATCTTTTGAAGTGGATATCAAATACAGTTATATTTTTATGTGCGATAAGAATAAGGAGCCAAATGTTGAGAATAGTCGAATATGCAAAAATAGCTACAATTCATATATGAATAAATGAAGAAAACTGCAGTAATTAATAGTATACATTTCACGTTGAATTATGTCATTTTTCATTTTTAAGGTGTTAACTGTCACTTCTTAATAGAAAGGCATGATATTTTAAATAATAAAATCACATTTTTAGTGCTTATTTCCACTATATATTTTTTATCAGGACCGGTTTCGCTCATTAACTGATAGAATACAATTTACAAACATGTATATTTACTACCATAATAGTACACCTGCTACGTTTAACTCAAATATTTTGTAAAAATAGACTTGTTTATAAATTGTATTCTATTAGTCGACAATGCTCGCGATGAGTGAAACCGGTCCTGATCAAAAAATATATTGTGGAAATAGGTACTAAAAAATATATTTTTATTATATAAAATATGTTTCTGTTATAAATGTTATAAAAATCTTGTTTCGAATTTCATGCAGAGTACTGACTTTAACATGAAGTGCTTCCCATCGCCATTTTATGTTAGAATAGTTTTTCTAATTTAATTTTAATCATTTTGGCATATGGGGTGTCCACTATCTTTTCTTAGCAGAAAGAAACTATGTTTTCTATTAATATGCTTCTAAAACTGTATCAATATAATTCAAGAACGGTTTCATTTATTATTACAAATTTACACAGCTATTATATTATATATGCATATGCCGATGGCTACAACTAACAATTATTTTTTTCTCATCTCAACCCGTTATGTGAATGCAGCCGGTGCTTCACTGCTTTCTTCCATAATGCAATAACGGTTAAAATAGAAACGAAATTATAACTATTTTCTTTTTGGCCTGTTAGAGAAATATAACAATATTAAACTACTTAATATTGACATTAAAATAAATAAAAAGAGTTTTAAAAAGAGAGAAAATTTAGTTTAAGTGAAGTAAAATATTATGTGTAGCAGAATACGAAGAGGAATTAAGAATATACCATTCCCCATAATGTGATGTTGCAAAATTGAAAAAAAAACAACGTAGTAATAAGGTCTAAATGTAATACCTACAAACTATGTAAACGGTTGCAAATCAGTAATGTGAAAACCACGGTTTTTTGCCTAGAAAGATTTGGTTGGCCACAAATTTAGCAAATAACTAACTGCTATTGTCTCATTTGTTAAGCCGTTTGAAGTATATTAAAACTGAGGCCTAAGATGTAAGAGTCAAAACGTCTTACGTCTAAAAACACTTTCCTTGTTTCGAAATATAGATTGATTTGTCCAGACAATTTACATAAGTCCAACATAACAATACCAAAACGGATTAATTTTTGAAATATTCTATATTGAAATACTTTTATCCGGCTCAGCAAGGAAATGGTTATTTGAACAGAGTTATTAAATTGAATACAAGACACCGAAAATCCTCTTCGAAACGGCTGTAACGAATATAACACAGCGTAATATATTTATATCATATGTAAAATATCTGAATACAATCATCTATCATTTTATAATAAAAACTATTGGTATAAGTATTGAAAAGAAAAGAAAACTTATCGTATTTTATAATGTGCTTTTAATTTTAAAAGAAAAATATATACGTGTCAATTAAACGTGAAAATTATTGTAGGTTAAGTGCATCGTGATGTCTGAAATATTGACGACACACTTTGATGTATCTATTATATAATAACTCCTGCGAACACTAAGTAAATATCTGTTCAATCAAGTAAAACGTGAAGACTAAACAGAACTTCATAATTAATTTCACAAGAATTTATTTTAAAGGTTTATCGTACGATAGTAGGATTATTAATGAACAAACGAATATATGTCGATCACCATTGCTTAACCTTCTGCGAGGTGTTTCTTTGTTTCTGTAATAGACCATTTCCGTGCCATATGTAAATTTATTCATATAGCCGCCTTTTTAGCTTCATTTAAAATTTTTAGTTTTATTGCGAGCGAAAAACAAGCTAAGTCGTTAAAACAGGAGATAAGATGTATCGTGTACCTTTTCTATACAGCTAGATAAGCAAATGTTCGTTTATGCATAGTTCTTACGATGGCGTGAGCCGAAATAGCTATCAACTATATTTAAAAAAATAATTTTGTAGAACCAAAATACATTGCTATTTTTTTCACCGTGTTTATAGTGCGATGTCAAAAATTATGCCCTAGTTTGACCAGTGTTGCGATCCAGTAAATCTTATGTGACTGTTGATTTATACAGAGAACCGAGCCGCAAAAATGTTTTTTGGTATGCAAACATCAAATTGTCGGACGTGTCGATTGTTTGCACAATTTCGACGATTCATTCAAAGAATGGACTAATAAAAAAAGCAACGAAGCCGAGTTGTGCAACGATTTGGGCGACGAGACGTGACGACTGAAGAAATAGAATTGAGCGTGTAATACGTTCTTTTCAATCTCAGTCGATTTTTTAATGTATATAAACATTTTTGATAGTTAAACGCCAAATATTTTCAGAAATCGGTTTACCTTAATTAATCTTAAGTCTTAAAAAATGCAAAATACTTTTCAGATTTGAATATCATGGTTATACTATAATATAAGAATTTTATTCTAAAATATGTATTAAGTCACTGTGTTAGTAAGAAATATCATTCGCCATCTAACTAATTTTCCGAAAATCATTTTTTTGTTAAAACACTTACTGCAAATAATAAAAAAAATACTGACAAGTTTCGCAATCTTTTATAAGAAGTTCACTAATGTGTATTTGATGAAACGTAATAAATGTTAAATTTCTTTATAATGTCATAACACCTGGCTATGTTAATAAAATATTGTAGTAACTAGTCCGTGACCATATGCTTGTAAAAAAACCCCCATTCATCCAAAAACAGCTGGTATAAATGCAGGAAGCAGATTGTACTTTTTTTTAGAAATTCTTTCATCAGCTGTTGTAAATAATCTATCTGGAATCAACGCATATTGCGTCTATATAATAATCCATAAATGTACATTTTTTTTCAGAAGACACAAATCTTATTATCATGTACATATACCATACTGAGTAATATTTTCTGTAAATGTTTTCGGGAATGAATATGTTTCCACAAAGAAGTGGATAATTAGGTAAATTTTATAATGACACGTGGATCAATTTGATTTTTAAATTATAAAAAAAATGTAAGGTGAATTGCTGCCGTATCTACGTTATATTCGGTTGTAGAGTCACAGGTTCACATTCCAGATTGGACACTTTTAAACATCAATGTTTTAATCTTTTTACGTAGTTACATCCATAAATATGAGTGACTGATATATTTTTATATCCTTTTTAACCTACCATCGAGAGAGATCGCGATTAGGTCATACATCTCATTATATAATTTATACAAACCCCAAAACTGAATATCACAAATATGGATAAAAAAAAATAGTAAAATTCAAATTTTATTTAAGACGTTTTTTAATTTTCTATCGTTTTTAAATATTAACTAACGATATCGACTGAGAGCACTTCATGGAATCTCAATATCAAATTTGAATTGTCAAAACTACATAAATACTTTCCCACATTTTTTTATTCATTCACATTTCATTACACAGATGTAATATAACTGAAAGACAGTAAACAGTTTGCATCGCTGCAAAAGAGTGAAACCCGGGTCGTGAGTGACAAAACATGTAGAATACAGTTTCAACAAATCAAATTAATTTGAAGCTTGAAATAAATAAAAATACTTAGTCGTTAATAGGGGTTAATATTTAATCTTCAAACTGTCTACTGTACATATGACATCAAATACTACTTAAAAACTTTTCAACGATACAACGATTCAAAGAAGCCATTAGGTCCCATAGCGGCTAGCACTTGAACTAACGCATCATATCGTTTCGTATGACTTTAGTAAGCGAATTACGTGTCGTACGCCATGTGTCACGTAACGATAAAAAAAACACATGGCAACACCAAGCTGTCGTTGGAAATTGGATTGGAAATTGATACAATGTTTTTTTTTCTACGGTAAATATGATAAAAATTGATTTCGTGAGGGTTCTATACAAAATAAAACATATTTATATAGTAAATATATTGAATATAAATAACCTTACCGCTTTTATAATGTTGTCCTATTTTAAATAGTATTATATAAATATTTTAAATATATTTTTTTAGTACTGCGACCATAATATATTTAATAATCACGATCGGTTTTGCTCATCGCAAGCATTATCAACTAACGATATTGCTCGCCAAGTTGATTGATTGTTTGTTGATCATTTGATTGAATTTTTGATATTGTTTTTATAAGCAAAAGTCAAAACCTTAAAAGTGTGCAATAAAAATAATTGTATACAGTTAATATTATAACAACTATGTGATTTAATTCATACATTATTAACGATGATTTATTATAATTTTTCCCAGATTATTGTCTTAACTAAATTACTCTAATTCCAACAATTATGAATTAAAAATACACTTTAATTGGTCAGATAAATGTACACTCATCATATATTATATAATATATTATACTTTTAAGGTGTTAACTGTCACTTCTTGATGGAAAGGCATGATATTTTAAATAATAAAAACATATTTTTTAGTACTTATTTCCACAATATATTTTTTGATTAGGACCGGTTTCGCTCATCGCGAGCATTATCAACTGAATCATCATCCTGATCAAAAAATATATTGTGGAAATAAGTACTAAAAAATGTGTTTTTATTATTTAAAATAATATATTATAGTTTCTCAACCGGTGGTCAGCGAATATTTTTGGGTGAGCCGAAACAATCGAATTTTATATTGTATTTTATGGATTTTTAAATTATATTTTTTTCTTACTGTCTGTTTTAATACACATAAGTATTGTCATATCAGCATACAATTATTTTGAATAAAAAAAACAATTACAAAAATATTTATTATTTTATTCGAATATTGGTGGTGGCAAAACATTTTTGGATTTTTTGGTGGTAAGCGGATGTAAAAAGGTTGAGAAACTCATTAACCATAATTCAGAATAAATACGCAGTAAGTTTAATTTTTGGATAACTGTTAACTTTAAAGTTTTAATACTATCGAAATAGAAAGTTTATTAATGTATGAAGACAGCGGAAATCTATTTTTATGTTTAAGTATTCGTAATGATTTTATAGTCCTGACAATCAAGAGATTACTAATTGGATGTAACGTTTTTCGACACGATTAATACTATACGTCTAGTCTGAACTGTACCATTTTTTATAATATTTAATAAACGTCATTTTCAAGATAAATTATTTTTGGAAAAGAATATAAATAAAAATTCTCGTATTAAAATCAGATTATTTTTATGGCAATTTCACTGATCTATGTAGGCCCACAGGAAGTGCGTCACTTGAAATAATGAGGGGTAGTGACCGCGCCATTTTAAATATTCCGATTTGGCCAACTTGAGGAAATTTATTTATTCGAAGTTTCGGCGTCGGGGTTAACGCGACGCCTTGATCCACATTCGGCGTCGCTAACAACACAGCGGCCTGAGTAGTTATATTGTTTATGCGGCGATGAAGCCAATATGGCATCGCTATATATAATGTAAACCAGTGATTACCAATTATGTTATTTCATTACCCTCCAATGGGCTAATTTGCACATAGGTTTGAATTTCATTGACGAATGTTTCAATAGATCTTTAGTTTTCGCGATAAAATTCACTTATATTTTAAATGTTTCTATTCCCTTCTACACATACTCTGTAGAAGCATTTTATGGTTCTTCTCACGAATTTATTACAGCTTGAGTAACTAAAAAACAACCAAATATGCACAATATGTGTTGACAATTATTTATTTTAATAAATCTGTTACAGCGAAGTGAATCTCAAATGAAAATATATTTTCAATATTAAAAATATGTTTCCCCAATACAGACAGCTAAAATATACTAAATCTATAAACGATAGTATCATAATGTTATTGATTGAATTGGCATTTCTTTGGTAGAATTACATTATAACGCGGTGAAAAAATAGCAATGTATTTTAACACGGTGAAAAAAATTAGCAATGTATTATATTTTAGTTCAACAAAATTATTATTTTTTAAGATATAGTTGATAATTATGTCGGCTCACGCCATCGTCAAAACTATGCTCAAACTAACATTTGCTTATCTATATATAGCTATGTAGAAAAGGTACACAATACATGTTCTCTCCTGTTATAAAGACCTAGCAAGCTAGTTCTGACGATGGCGTGAGCCGAAATAGCTATCAACTATACCTTAAAAAATAATAATTTTGTTGAACTTAAATACATCGCTATTTTTTTCACCGTGTTATAATGGAGTTCTACCAAGTGAATGCCAATTCAATCAATACAATGTATTTTAGTTCTACAAAATTGATGTGATAAATGTCGATTTATAGCGATTTCGGCTTAAGGCGTCGGATGAAGACGTTGTCACGTATATATCTTATTAATTTCGTAGAGCTAAAATATAATATATTATGTTGTACATGGTTTCAAGAAATGTTTTGAAACGAATTTTATATTATCGGAAAGTATATGTTATTTTTTCAAGCGTATTGTACGATGAAAATGTGTAGGGATGCGATTTAAAGTCATTGTATCGCCAGTAAAAATATATGTTTACATGAAATACACTATTGATGTAACAAACGTAAAAGCGACTTTTTTTTGTGTTGTAATATAAAAAAAATGAATAGACATTGAAAGTTTAAACAAAATCTACAATAATACGTAAATTAATATCGCTTTTCCTTCTATATTCATTCACAACTACGGTCAACATCTCGACTGCATATTTAGTTTTCAATAATTAAAATATGTTGTACAATGAAAACTCCACTAAAAAAAAATTAACTCATTTATTAAACGGTTAAACTTCTGGTAAGAGATTTATAAAATTTTATGTTTGGTTTGGGTATTTAATTAAATAGATAGGACATGTACGGTAGTGAAAAGATTTGTTAAGTATTATTGAATTATCTCATAATGAAAAACCGTGATGGATGATCCTTGTATGTTACACTTTTACGCAAGCAGTAAATTGATTTGATCAATTATATGATGTAAGGTTCTTTGCAATAACTACGAAAATACAGTTAAAATGTCAAGGACCGTTTCATGAATGCTAGATGTATTACTCATGTTTAATAGTTATACATTACATACATACTAGTTTTGCGTTTTGCAACAGACGTTTCAAGTTGCTTCTAAACAAGATCGATATAACGGTGAAAAAAATAGTAATGTATTTTAGTTGTACAAAATTGTTTTTTTAAATATAGTTGATAGCTATTTCGGCTCACGCCATCGTCAGAACTATGCTTAAACTAACATTTGCTTATCTATTGTATATATAGCTGTGTAGAAAAGGTACACAATAAATCTTCTCTTCTGTTTTAACGACTTAACTTGTTTCCTGCTCGCAATAAAACTAACAATTGTAAATGAAACTAAAAAGGCGGCTATATCAATAAGTTCACATATGACACGGAAATGGTCCATTACAGAAACAAAGGAAGACCGCCCAGAGGATTCAATAATGGTGACGGACATATATTAGTTTGTTCGTTAAGAATCCCTTGTGATAGTTGATATAGGACATTAGTTAGGTCGTTAAAACAGGATTTGCAGGTAATCATATTATATTAATATAAATGAAGTAAAATATTATACAAATGGAAAAAAATTAAGGACATATTCGTTATTTTTTTATAAAATGTTATTTGTTTGTTACTACAAATTGATGGTCATTAGAATCTCAACAAATATATTGATTGAGCTACGATGATTTCCATATTTTCGTGATGATATGTATGTTATATGAGTAATTATTTCTGATAGTAAACTATATGACTAGTATATCAAAAAGCCGATTAAAATTTGAGAATTATGCGTTGCGTATAATAAAATAAAATTCAATTGTAAGTAATACTACGATTGATAACTGTGTTGGTTTATGAAGTTTATATGTCTTTTTAGTTCTACAAAATTATTTTTAACAAATATAGTTGATAGCTTTTTCGGCTCACGCCATCGTCAGAACTATGGTGGGAGCCGAAATAGCTATCAACTATATTTGTTAAAAATAATTTTGTAGAACTAAAATACATTACTATTTTTTCACCGTGTTATAATGGAGTTCTACCAAGTGAATGCCAATTCAATCAATTTATATGTCTTATTAAATATTACGATAAGGTTAGTCTGTAGATTTTTTTCAAAACGGCGAAACAAGCTGAAAAACAAAGTATTTGCCTAAATATTTAAATTGATTTTCAAGAGGAATTTTGTTAAAAACAGCGGAAAAGTAATTGCTGAAAACAGACATACGAGGATAATTTAACGAAATTAACATATGCGTACGTATGTCTATTCAACGTATGTTATACGCCTTTAACGTTGTGTTGTTTGCGTTTCTGTTTCTGTAAAGGAATGAAATGTATTAAGCTTTTGATTACACATAGACTGAATTGATCAGCTTAAAAATCAATACCTCAACGTGTTCGCTTGATTCATTAACAAAACATTAATGTATGTAATATAGTCTATCGATGAATTCGACATAACGCTTCCAAATACTGTACTGATGTAACATATTATCCACGTACGAATTATTGATTTACTGTTGTACAATTATTTACTGATAATTAATTATGAATATTTTCGCCGTATGATGCGCGTAGTACAGTGGCTCTCATATTCGACACCAACAGCTTGATACTGAAAATTGAAATGAATATTTATTTATATGAACTATTTTTTTTTTTTATAATGAAAACACATTTTTTAGTTCTTATTTTCTCAATATTTTATAATGAAAAATAACATGCCTTTCCACCAAGAAGAGACAGTTAACACCTCAAAAGTAAAAATTTTAAAATTTTAAATTTTTGCAAAATAATTAATATTTTCAAATTGATTGAACATACCTGTCTTTTCCAGCATTTAACTGATAAAAAAAACATTATTACTATTTTTATCTCACTTCAAAACAAAAATGTGATGCGGGTACGAAATATTTTCGTGGGACCACTGATGTTTATAATACGACCACAGTAAAATTTTAGTTGAGAACTACTGGCCTATAAGCAAAACTGCAGTAATGTATTCAATGTTGGTGTTAATAATATAATTAGTCTATGTTTAAATCTTAGCGAGCATTGAAAACAGGTGATTCTCGTGACGAGCGAAACCGGTACAAGAATCTGTTTTAAATATTATTTTTTTATCAAAAGTGTGATTTTATCTGGTTTTGTAAGAAATATTTGAAATAAGATTTTATCAATCTATCGGTTTTTCCTTCATGATGCTTCATATCGTCACATATTATATATCTGAATATGCAGCATCTGCGATACTTGTTACATAAGTCGAATATGATTGCTCAGCGAGTGATTTTTAAACAATGTAAAGATTTAATGTGTTTTCGCTTATATTGATATGTTAATTAAAAACGAACGATATTTATTTTTCTTATAAGATAAATATAAAAAATTAATTCAAGAAGTATTGAACTTTGGTTTTTAAAAGAAAACCCAGATGTAGCAAATGTTTCTCAATATATTTTGACACAGATAGCGAATGTCCGTTTCCACGAATAACACAATTTAGCAAACATCGTATGCAAATTCGATAACTAATAAAGTTTCCAATTTTATTAACACGTTTAAAGTGATGTCATTCTAGATTACAAAGGCTTACGTAATAAGGCCTATTTATTGAATTTGTCATGTTATGCAGTGTAAAATAAAGATGTAGAGATACAATATGATTTTTTTGTTTTTATAGTAATAAATGTTCTATGTAAATTATATAAATGATGCAAAAGAAATGTGCTATTTTTTTTATTTTAATGTAAGTCATAAAAATGCTAAAATAAAATCACTGCAGTCGTGCAAGATTTGAATACAAATTAATGCTGTATTAAGCGCGTGTTGATAGGCGATAAGTTATAAAATACATAGTGTGTTACGAGCAATATATTGTAGTGAAATTATGATTTTTAAATATTGTCTATGACTTTTATACCAACGAACAGTCTTTTATTTATTTATTTTAAGAGTTCGACAATATTTTCAGAATAGAAAGAGGATTAAAATTTATAATTATTTGAATAATAGTCGCTATGTTACTCTCAAAATATTATTTAATAATTTATGGGAAAAAAATATTGTATTTTATTTCACATAATTTGAAGGATATCCTGATACGCGAAAAGGGTGAAGTTAATAAAGAACTATCCGCAAAAAAATATTTTATTTTTAAAACTTTATTACCTTTCAATCAAAAATGAAACATAGTAATAAATTGATTGAATTTGCATTTACTTGGTAGAACTCCATTATAACACGGTGAAAAAGTTCTGACGAAGGGTGAGCCGAAATAGCTGTCAACTATATCTTATTAAATTTTATAGAACGAAAATACATTGCTTATATTATAAACGTTATTTGAAAAGATATTCTTGATTCTAAAAATATATTTCGATTGCAAGTGAAGTCTTCACTCTCCACCACTGGTTGGAAGTTGCTTTATTAAAAACAATGTAAACACAATATAATTCGTAGCAGGTAAGTCGTAAGAGCTGGAATCCAAACCCGCAAAATAAATAATACGCCATAGCCTAGCGAATAGTCACGAACGGGACATTAAAGTTAATTTATTGACTGACGGTCCGCGGAGGCAGTGCGATAAACTTGGAGAACCGCAGACGTTTTATGCTGTTTCAAGAATTTTATTACGCAGCATGAATTCTATACAACAGCTGTTATGATGATTGTAAAAACATTTAGTTGAGATCTAGTATTGGTTTGTTTTTTTCCGGATACGTGGTTGAGTGGTTAAGACTTTGATTACAGGGCGTCGGATTTGTTTTTTGCAAAAGCCGGTGCGTCAATTGAGCATATGTATAACTAACGTGCATAGCTGTTAGCAGGAAGTATAGAGCAGTAGTTCTCATGAGCTGCCACCAGAGGATTTTGTTGCGGCTACAAACAGCAACGTAGTAAATATTGAAATAAAAAAGATTTTTTTTTTGTTGTAATTTATGATATCGGCTGAAGGTGCTTGATGAAAATTCAACAACAAATTTGAATTGTTACAACTTTGCAAGATTTCACATGTTCTGTTACTAACGACCCGGGTTTCGCCTTTCGGCATCTTCAGGCGTTCTATCACACGGATACAACAGAACTGACGTAACAGTTAACATCGTATATATACTTACTACTAATTAAGTTATTAATTACAGGAAAACACTTACCCCAAGGCAAGTAGTAAATTAGAGCTAAAACAAATTTAACAATGTTAATAAAAATATATGTTTTTTTTTAATTGATTTGTCAAGTGAGGGCACGTGACGTTCCCATTGACCGCTGGAATTTATAATGCGGTCACAGTATAAATTTACATGGTGACCACTAATATAGACAATTGTGCTATATTTTATAAACATGTTTTTTTTAATTATCAAAAAAAGACCCCGCAACAAAGGGTTAAAATAATAAATTTAAATATAAGGTTGCCGTGTTCGCGGGTTTAAATTCATGTGTGCAAAAATTGAAAAATATATTCATGAAATCTTGTTCGAAGGTATAGATATCTGTACCTATTAGATATATAGACCTATTCGATCTGAAACGAACGTATGAGAGCGACTAGCAAATTATTGTAGATATCTTGTATAGCCCTTTCACCTTATCACCTTAAATGCTAACAAATTTGGTTTAGCAGCTGAGTATTAAGAAGTTTCTATTCACTTTTGATATTAAAATTATGTATACAATTACCTTCGTTAGATAACTGTATTTATTCGCAAATTTTTGATGACAAACTTTGTGCTAACACTGATTTTGAGAGTTATAGTTTTGCTTTTTTTGTTAAACCGCGGCACAAGTGATTCAATTTGGAAAATGTTTAGGATGTACACTTATAAATATTTAAATAAATTTCTATATTATAAAATGGATTAACACGGTGAAAAAAATAGCAATGTATTTTAGTTCTACAAAATTATTTTTTTAAGATATAGTTTATCCGAGTTGAGCCGAAATAGTGATCAACTATATATAAAAAATAATATTTTGTAGAACTAAAATACATTGCTATTTTTTCACCGTGTTATAATGGAGTTCTACCAAGTGATAGCCAATCAGTCAATAAAGTGGATTCCCGATTAACCGTTCTCGTGTAATACGTTTTCCAGGATGGATCGTACGTTTTTTATAGTCCTGTCAAACATCCAAGCGAATAATATTAAATAATACCGCATTAACCGTTCCCGATCTATCGACTTCGTTGATTAATCGTCTAAATATCATCGTCCCGTCTCAAATATGATATTATCCTGATTGACCGGTTTTGGTAGATACATCTTTATATCCAAAACAATTTATGAGTTTGAGCACATTAAATATTATATTTTAACTAAAGAAAGTAATGAAGAAATATAAAGCTCGCCCAAATGTGTTCTTTGACATGAGATTATCTTTATGAAAAATTCACAAGAGGAAGTTTAAAACACTATTCGATTATTTCATTTAACTGTGTGTGTTTTTTTTAGATTTGATTTTAATATTATTTGAAGTTTCCCGCATTCATCTTGATTTTAACGTGAAAAAAATCCTGGCTGAAGGGGAGGTATATACTATACTGTATATTTAGTTCCTGTCGATTAAAAGGACAACAAAATAAGGTCTGTGATGAGGCATGGTATCCCTGTTAAGAAACACTGTTTTCGCTCAATTATTAATGATTTTGGACTATTTTTTATCCGGCAAGCTTACCGTGAAGGCATAATGGCGTATACCGTTTGTCTAACAGTTGTCTTTTGTGTGAAAAATCGCGGAACGCTAATTCGTAATATAAACTCATGCATTCTGGATTCAATTATACTTAATGTAAAAAAAAAATACAATAAAACAGAGTCATCTCACGACAAACAATATCAACTCATCTTCACGACATTTTTTTATTGTTAAAATCAGCAATGAACAAAGGCAAGACTTACAGTCATATATTTGCCAGTGATTGTCAACTGATCCTACACTCAAACGAAATTCGTGATTGTGATTTAGCAATTAACCCTTTCATTTTTTTTGCTCTATTCCATTTTTCTCGTGCTTCTATGTATCGGTGGGGACGTCATTTTTTAGCAAACGCCCCCCCCCCCCTGAACATAAAAACGTTCTTTTTTTAAGTATACTATATTGATTGAGTTGGCATTCACTTGGTAGAACTCCATTATATTTACATTTTCAAATTTTTTACTTTTATTGCTAGCAGGAAATAAGCTAGGTCGTTAGAACAGAAGAGAAGATGCATTGTGTACCTTTCCTACACAGCTATATATATAGATAAGTAAATGTACATTTAAACATAGTTGACGACGATGGCGTGAGCCGAAATAGCTATCAACTATATTTTATAAAAAAAATTGTAGAGCTAAAAAATTAACATTTTCCTCCCCTAGAAAAAAAATTGAAACTACGTCGCAAATGATTATTTTTTGTTTGTTTGTCATAGACTTTAATATTTAAATTAAATGGATTACTTATGATATCGACTGAAAGCGCTTGATTGAATTTCAATATGAATTTTAATTGCGGAAACTTTGTATGATTCCACATGTTGTCACTTACGGACCGGGTTTTACCTTTCGGCATCTTCAAGCTCTTTATCACACCGATGCAATAGATTCGTACTAGAAGGAAAAACTCGGGTTAATTAGTGACAAAACATGTGGAATCATACAAACTGTGTAATGTCAAAATTGTGGGGAACTAAGGGCGCGTTTACCGCTCTTCTTTCCCTTCCATATATGGTGTGTTGAATCATACAAAGTTTCAACAGTAAATATATATATGCCAATCTAGAATTATTGTCGTTTTGTTTCGCTGGCCAATCTTTTGTGTCCTCTGGGCTTGTTTAGTATTGCAGTCATGGAAGATCATCGTGACTACATTGTGACGAGCGATGATGTGATCAACGGCCAGACTCGATCACGACCGCTGACGTCATCGGCCCGAGGCTTTACGGCGGTGCGCCAGAAAGACCGGTCGGCCAAATCAGGTTCCGAAGAGCACCTATTTGCTGCCTCTGAATATGCCTTTTAATATTGCTGCGATGACTGTACTGATAAAACAGGTTTTCAATTCACAGCCCATGATTTTGTATCGCAGGATTCATCAAAAAGAAAAGTTGCATGTCGACGACGAATCTATAAAAGGATATAACATAGGCTCCCAACCTTTTTCGGGTGGCGACCCTTTTCATAAAATCCATGTAACCTGCGATCCCCATACAATCCAAAAGCACACAAAAAAATTTTTTTTTAGTTAACCATATAAGTTGGCGACCCCCCAAAAAACCCTTCGCCACCCCCAAGCTGGGAGCCTATGGAATAAAATATAGTCACAGCTCAACTTATACACTCATATTGCCGTAAGCCGAAGTGACAATAATAAAATTGAATTAAAACAAAAACAGCACAAGAATTTAATTCTAGTTAGGTATATTAAAGTATACAATACACTTTTTAACTACCAATATATCGTTTTTTTTTAAATTATGACCTGTTCATTTTAAATAATTACATAATTAACTATCGAGACGTTTATTTTTGTCCTCTAAATGTTGCTAAAAGTGAGATAGCTAACGGTAACAATATGATTTATGATATCGACTGAAGGTGTTTCATGGTATTTCAATATCAAATTTGAACTATTACAACTTTTAACGATCCTACTTGTTATGTCACTAACGATTCGGGTTTCGCCTTCGGAATTTGTGTTGTGGTTCCAGTACCAATTTAGGATATTTTGTATTAAAATATACGTTATTCCTATAATTAATACCTTCTGGTATATAGACGACGCTGTTACTGTTTATTAAGCGTCAGTTCTGTTGCATCCATGCTATAAAATACATGAAGATGCTGAAAAGCGAAACCCGGGTCGTTAATGACATAACATGTGGAATCGTGCAAAGTTGTAACAATATGAATTTAAAATGGATCAACTCAAAATAAGCTGATTTACGTGAAATGATAAGGCTGGAGAAAATATACTGAAATTACACCAATTATTTTGTTTACACCAAATACGATTGGAAAATTATTAATTTAAATAAAAGTGTTTTTGTGCTTTCGTATGTTTAATGTAATATGCTATTTATCATAAACGAATTTTTATTTCATGGAACACTTTCAAAGTATTGCAAGTTTTAGTTCGACGATTAGCATAAAACAAATAATCTTTAAGAAATTTATTGAGAAGATATATTGTGTACCTTTTCTACACAGCTATATATAGATAAGTAAATGTTCGTTTAAGCATAGTTCTGACGATGGCGTGAGCCGAAATAGCTATCAACTATATTATAAAAAATAATAATTTTGTAGAACTAAAATACATCGCTATTTTTTTCACCGTGTTATAATGGAGTTCTACCGAGTGAATGACGATTCAATCAATTATAGAAATGTGAAAATATTGTTATGTTATACCGATAAAACCAATCTGTATTGATATCGTTAGGGCGAATTTCTTCCGCCAGCCATAAAACGGTGCCTTCTCGAAATATTATTGTGAATAACTGATGTTTGTTGTTTCTGAGGCATCGATACGTTTCATTTTATCAAGTGCTATTTTAGTAAGTGGGCATAGAAAATAATAAAACACTCCATTTAATCGAGAATCAATTTTGTAATCCGGACTAATCTAGACGAAATTGGATCGATAACAATCCCATCACGAAATTTCTACAAATTGACATTATTGTATTATATGTTACATTCTTTTACTTGTATTCATATTGGTCGAAGGTGTGAATTATATTGACGTAACGTATTGTTTATTGTTTTAGCAGAACCACCCTTTTTTAGAAAATGGCATAATTTTAAGGTGGAGCGCTATGAAAGCTTTTGAAAATTACACTTTAATATACAGTTATTGTTAATGTAACACAGAGGGTGATCGGTTAATGAACATAATCTATTGCAAGACTATGTTCGCTATCCGAATTGTTCGTTAAACGATCATCGATCACGTCGTTTAGTTAGTTAGGTTATAATATAGAATTAGTGGATTATAAATATCGTTTTACTTTTTATTTAAGTGTTGACTGTCACTTTTTGATGGTAAGGCATTGCCAGGACCGGTTTCGCTCACAGCCAGCATTATCAATTGACCAATCGGTCCTGATCATAAAATGTATATGGGAAATAAGTACTCAAAATGTGTTTTTATTATTGTTATCCGAATATGTGTTCGTTCACAGAAATCCTTAATGATAATGTCGCTGTCCGATTTGTTCGCAATTCGAACTGTTCGTTGACCGATTACCCACTATATAGAGATAATATACATGTGTTTGAACAGAAATCGAAAGGTGAATTAAACATTTTGGTTGAATGAAAATTTATAATAACATAGTGACACTCGGTTCCCCTATATTGCTGTGTAAAAGTGGTGAATTTTTTTTTACATACTTTAATGAATTTTAAATTATTAATAACACATATTCATCACTCTTGATGTCTAAATGTGTTTTCCCGGTAGGAATTCATTGTTTTCAAATAAATAAAATAAAAAAAATTCAGTAAAACTTCCATATCTTTTTACTGAAATGATCAGGACCGGTTTTATTTATTTTGATCACTGTAACATGAAATGTGGATGAAATGTGGATGAACGAAAAAACTGTGCTTAATTTATTTAAATACACACTCATGTCCTTAATCAAAATTTGACAATTCGATTAAAGAATCAATACCTAAATGACTTATTTTTTCAATGATAAAAACCTATTTTAATCTTTAGTATAGACGCACAAAAGCGGTTATTTTTCGTACATAAAAGTTTGTCAAGTAAAAAAATTACATAGCACTGGTATTCATTTTTCTAACACCAATTCCAAGATCCAGTAATTTCACACCGTACTTTATAAATTCGCCATGCTAGACGAAATGGATGCCTTCTTCATTTATTTAATGGCTTTCGAAATTACGTCCGGAATACCTCATAAAAAATAATTATTTCTGTTGAAACCGAAGCGTACAATTCGACAAAATTTTAAAAGTTCATGGGAAATAATATTATTTACATTTACGGCTAATAAATAACGGATTTCAAATTAGAAGTTTAGTAACCCATAGTGATAATAAAGTGGAATATAGTCGCCCAGATTTCTCTGCCCAAATGGATAGGGTAGCGGTAGAAGGGTGATTCACGTATATGATGATACAATATAAAACATACAGACGAATGAAAATAATGGTGAACCTTGACATAACCTCATTAAATTAAGAAAACCAATTGACGTCTAACTAAACGTAAGTATTATTTGGTATTATTTTTATTTTATTAGTAATATTTAAAAGATGAAATACATATTTCTATTATTCAAAAAATATTCGTCAATTTATTCGCTTAAAAAAATACTATATAGATAAGAAGAAAGATGTATTGTATACCTTTTCGTCACAGCTATATATAGATAAATATATTTACGTTTAAGCATAGTTCTGACGAAGGCGTGAGCCGAAGTAGCTATCAACTATTGTATATCTTTTTTAATTTAAATTTTAATTTTGTAGAACTAAAATATAATGCTATTTTTTCACCGTATTATAATGGAGTTCTACCGAGTAAATTTCACATCAATCTATAAATGAGAAGACTTTAAAAAAAAAATTGCAGCTGCATTTTATCAAATATTCACATTTTCATGAAAATTAGAGACCAATTGAATTTTTATATATTTACTTTTGAATGAAAGCGTTATCTGAAATATTTGAAATGATATATCAAGTATTTTTAGTAAATAATTTTATAACAGGTTACTTAAAAATGAAGGAGGCTTTTTATTTAATAATAAAGCCAAAATGATAAATACAGTTTTATCACATTGTAAGTAAAAAAGAAAAACAGAGTAATGCGTGGTTTATTGAACATGAATAATTTTTAAAACAATTTTTATTCCTGATCGTTTAAAAATAGCGTCAAGAGAGTTATAGCCAAATTTCATCTAGTTTATTAGCTTCAACTTTCTATATTTACCAATTCAAAAAAATAAGGTTGTGCGATTGAACTGTTAATCACAGAAAAGATCTACTGTTGAATGCTCCGAAAATTGTTTCTTAAGAAGAGCATCATTGTGAAATTATTAATTTTGACCATTTTGCACTTCTGTTAATGTGTAGATACAAAAAAACAGCAAAAAAATCATAACTACAATCACTCCATCAGAAAAGGCGCCGCACGAAATTCAATATATTATTGAAAGAAGTAAGGATTATGTTTCAGGTATAAGGTGTTCACTTTTATTTGTGTTTAGTATAGGGAATGCAATATCAGACGAAAACATATGAACCGGTGTTTTAAATATGAATACCGGTAATAAAAAAAAAATTGATAACAATGAATAAAACTAAAAACAGTTACAGTAATTTTATTAGAATCGTGATATAAATTAGCTGGTATATCATTAGATTTTAAATACCATTTTATTTTTAATTTATTTCATTTTAATTTGTGGTTTTACTAAATTTGTCAATGATAATTTTTAAACTTATTATATTATTCTTAGACTTTATATTTGTTTTTTTTCTTACTATAGATAAGTAGTAATTTATTTCGTAAGAAGTCATTTCTTGATGGAAAGGGATGATATTTTAAATAACAAAAACACATTTTTTAGTACATATTTCCACAATATATTTTTCATCCGGACCAGTTTCGCTCACCGCGAGCATTTGATAATGCTCATCATAATTGCGAGCATTATCAATATCAGTTTATAATGCTCGCGATGAGCGAAACCGGTCCTGATCAAAAGATATATTGTTGGAATAATTACTAAAAAATATGTTTTTATTATTTAAAAAGGTCATTAACATTTTATTGTTTCAATTTAATTTAATTTATGCATAGTTTAAATAACTATGATGTTAAAAAAAATCTCATAATAAACTGATATATGAAAAACCGAAAGTTTTTTTTTGAATCCCAGTATCGATAATTCCGTTATTGCAAACCCTAATTTCAGTAGATACCTCATCCACAACTGACCATGTGTTGTGTCACTTCGCCATATTTGTTTGAAATCAAGGTGTCTAGCTGTCATTCCAATGTGACTTGCATTGTAATGTAAATAATGGGTTAAATATTTCATACGATGAAATACCAATATGAAATTTGCACTACAGGTGTATTATTTGAAAAAAAGACCACACAACCTCGAGTGCCACAAAATAAGCGACTTAGTAGTTTTCTTTTAAATAATAATTTTTGATAGTACCGTTGTGTCACCATAGGATGTAGATATGTATATAATATGAATTTTGAATGTGACGTTATTTAGAGTTAGAAAATACCTTAGCCAGGACAATTAGTATTATCCAGTCCTTTCGGTCAGTTAGGTCTTTGGCTTCCCTCTGCTTATCGTTTACCCGCAAAATTAGAGTTCTTAAGCAAAGGTATGGATATATACACATTTTTTTATAATATTTTAACTTCTTACAAATTGTATGATTTTTAAACAAAATTCAAAAGGAACCATTAAGCTTAGTTGACAGCTTTTACGACATAACACTATTGTCTGAACTTGCTTTTATTTATACTTGTGATACTAAAGATAAACCCAAATTCTCCATTTGTTTTACGAATACTAGAGTCTTCTGAAACTATTTAGAGTAAGTCAGTTAATTTCTTATCTTTCGTCGTAGGAAATGTTTTAGAAGCCAGTCAGAATAATTACGATTACTATGCCAAAATACTGAGACAACATATTTGCATTTTCGGTATTTTTTTATGATATTCGTAGAAAAGAGTCTCACGTGCTTATATTTACAAGAAATAAAAATAAAGGCAAACGAAAAATAGATCAGGATAAAAAAAAACATGTGTGGTCATGCATATTCCTAAGCTGAGTGTAAAATATTCAAGTTAAAACGACCAATCTGGGTAATATTAATAATGGAAGATGTAACTAATAAATCAAAGAACAGGGAGCGATGACTCCAGAACGATTGAATATTGATTTTTTGAGTGTTCATGAACAGGATTTCACTGTAGGACACAGATAAACTAGCACACGTCATGCGACGTACGTGCAATACTGTGATGAGATGAAGAACGTTTTAATTATGTTTGAATAATATTTTTCACTATATGACACACTACATACAAACACTCATTTTCAAGCTTTTTGAGTGTTAAATATAAGATAATCCAAAGGCACTTCGTAGTGTATTGAATATAATGCAAACTCTTTCATATATTTATATGTGAGTTCATTTTGTGTTACTGACGTGCCATGCTCGGTTGTTTCCAGAAAGTATAGAACAGTTGGCCAATAATATACTGTATGCGGTTTTACTTGAAAGTGCTTATAATACAATTGTGAATATTTATTAATAGTCAGGATTTAGAAGAGAATACTTGTTACTGCAATCGCACATGTTTTCTTTATTAATATATAAATACTCTTAACGTAAACGGAAAATTGCGAAATTGCCATAGTATTATAATACAATATATGGAGTAACTGTGTGAGTCATTGCGCGTTTTCTGATGTAATTTAACAATAGGACAGCTGCACTATGATATTTTTATATCTATTTTAGTATCTATACTGCATTTAAGTGACGTAGGTTTCAAAAAACGTTATCCTGTTCGATACTAAGCCACTTTAAGAATGTTCCAACACCGCAAATAATAGATTGATAATATGCAAACTCATTGAGATTTTCAGAACAAAACGGGTCTTTATTTCTGATATTAAAGTTTTTGCATGAAAATTTTTACAGTTTAAACATTCTTATATTTTTGAGTGTCAATAATTACTAAGATTTTATCAGTCGTCTCATCAGTCAAGACAATTGACAGTCAGGGGTTAAGTTAAAAAAAAGCGTATTAGTCCAAATAAATACTATTTTCACCACAAGTATTAATTTCGTAAAATTATCTTAGCTATAAATGTGGTAACAAGTTTTTATAGAGATGTATAAATAGTTTTTCTTCTCGTATTATTATTATATAGCAGTTTTAATAAGATATGTCTGGCTCGTTTGGGTAAAATTGAAGATGATATTTGAGCTCTAAGTTGTCTTCTATTAAATAGTAAAATATTTCTCCTGTTATATCATTAGTAAGGATTGAATCGTTACTCTATTCGAAGAATATGATGAGATCCACCCGGTAGTTAGCAAAAGCAGAATTCATAAAAGCTTCTTCATTAAATATTTGTGTATATAATGTTTCAAATTTAGAGTAGACATGAAATATATATATAAAGTAATACATAATACGTAGAAAATATTCATATCATAAATAGAATTGGAGAAACAATATTTTTTTTAATGTTATGTAGATTAATTAACCAACTTTGTAATTGTTACGTTTGCTTGCAGCCAGTGAATTGCGGGTATTATCGTTACAATGTATCATACGTGATATTGAGTAATGAGTATTGGAAAATATGGAGGAAAAAAGAGAAAATAGCTTACAGGGAAAGTGCAACTGAGTCGGCCATGAAACCAGCAATCGGAAAAATACAATCAGTGGCGGAGTATACATTGAGGAAGTTTTTGGCGCAATTTGGAGGCTCAATATGTGTGTCCCAATGAAAATTCGTCTAAGCATGGTTGCATGAACTCAAATGTGCAGAAGCCGGTCTAATTGTCTGAATTAATGATTGGATCAAAAAAAACTTTTATGTTTATTAATTTCAAGTCGCTACTCATTATGAATTATTAATTCGGTCCTTAACCCCGAGTTTTTTCTTAAATCTGCATTAGATATCTATTATTTAAATTGTAAATAAAAAATCTTTACGTCCTACTTTAAGAATCTCTTTGTTAGAGTGGTGTTAATTCGATATTATTTTTATTACTTAATTAAATACTCTTTTCTGTGTACACTTTGTATCGAATTATCGAATTACCTGTTTGACATTAAAGACGTACGTTCAGCGTTGAACTGATGAATTCTATGACGTCTACAGTCGTAACATGTCACTGTTGACGTCTGTTGATGTCTGTCAAAATACCAACTCGTATATCCGTTTCGCACCAAAAACCTGAAATAGTTCAACTTTTTTCGACTCACAGAGAGAAATTGTTGAATAAGTGGATTGGAAGTTTTGAATGTAGTTTTTGTTTTCGAGTATAATTTTTCAAGATTTATTTCTAATATCGATGCCAAACCAACTTCTTTGCTAAGCGTTTCATTGAACGTAAGAAGCATCGGCGTTTAATATGTGTGAAGGAATATATTTTGAAATAGAAACACAAAAATTTAGTGTTTCGTTTTTTTTCAGAATCACCTACGATTGACAGCTCATCTTGAACACTGTAAATATTAGTTTCCTACAGACTATAGCAACTGCAAGTAAGAAATAAAATATATCTCTTCTTACAACATCTTTAAGGTAAAAACGCATTTTATTTTCAAAAACTAAAACATTTTTAACATATTTTTATAACAGTTATAATCATTTGAAAGGATATAAAGAAAAGGTAACCTTGTTTTTTGCACTAAATGAAAAAATACATATAGCAAAAATATCTGCAGGTTATATTCGTTCAATTGACCACTTTTAAGGTGTTAACTGTCACTTCTTTGTAGAAAGTCATAATATTTCAATTGGTATTGTTTTTGCATTTATTTCCTCAATATATTTACTCAAAAGCAAAACATGGTGTTGCATGAGTATATGAAGTTATTTTACTTTTGATAGTTTTACCTTATTGAAATATTATTATTTTAATCTGACCATATCAATTCTTACCAACAAAATAAATTATGTACAAGTGAGTGCAGTATCGAGTATTAATGAGAATCGATTCAAGAATTATGAACAAATTTTATCGGTTATCATAAAATTGTGTATAATTGAAATTACATTGTCTAAAATGAAAAACGTTACATTTAATGAAAAGTAAATAGCTAATTATATTTAATATATCACTCTCATATATATGATAATATAAGTTGCATTCTATTCCTTTGGCTGATATTGCTCCATTAAAAATACATATACCTAAAATCTTTTGTAAAACTATATAACCTTGTAACATTCAGATTACAGAAATAACAGACCATTAATTTTAACAGACATTAATACCTCCAACATTGCAAACAACATATTTTCGAACCCCTTTGGGACTAATAACGAATTCAACGCGCCATTCCATAGGCGTGTAATTATGTCCAGATTTATAAAATTAACCTCAAAACTGTCACATAAAATAGTTAATCACTGAAGCCGCACCTTAATCTAGTTGTATTACACGAAGATATTTATACGAGGGTCACAGGGTCAACAAACAGTTAGATGTGCTGTTCAATGCCGTCAAAAGCTTCATACATTTTTAAGCTTAAAGCTCGCCTCAGCGATGAACTAACAAATATTCGCAAGGGCAGGATAATGAACTGTGAGAGTTCAAATTTTTTCCTGTTGATAGTATTTTTTAAGTGTTATTTGTTTAGTGTATTACTTTGACAAGGTTAATTATGGGAGGGATTTTATTTTATATAAACGAAAAATGGCATTGAAAACTATTTTTTTGAAACTAGGGCAATGAACTATTCGCATGCATCAACGATCTTCCCATTAAGTATGTGTTCAAAATTCAGTAGAACAATCCTCTTTTATGAAGACGGTCTATATAGAATGATGAGGCCTAATGTATAAAAGATCTATAGAAGAAATGAGTAATACACGTAGTCTTCGACTTTTTTTTTCGATCATTCGCACTTACGACCAAAAAATAGCATATTTTTAAAGTTGCATTATGCTGCAATATACAGGGAAAAAAAATATAAACAACTCAATTAAAATTGGATACGTTTTTTAAAAGACTACTACAGCTTCTTCTTCCACTACTGATGATGAGCCAATGGATTTTACTTATATAATATAAGTACAGATGACGAAATATTTGAAATATTAATAAATTAAATATTTTATTTTATATCAATAAATAAGTATAAATTTAACAATGAAATAATATAAATAAATACAGATGTTTTATTTTAAAATGTAACATAATACATATTTTGTGTGAAATTCGACTTATGACCAATTCGGCTTACGACTTAAGTCCCGGAACGTATCTCGGTCGTAAGTCGAGGATGACCTGTAGTTCTAATACAAAACAAACGGTGAGCTACGCACCGTTTTAACGATCAGGTGTATGGAAGACAATCCATGCAGATCCATAAATCGATTGAAATGTCAAATTTTGAATCATTTCGTATTTGAACACTTAACAGAATAAACGACATAGAGCACTGCACTGCCCATCTTCATTATTTCGCTATGAATTTTAATTTGGTTTAGTTTAATTTTATGGCAAATTACATTCAATTTGATCTGTACATTGGACGTTTTGTTTTTTTTGACGAATTCTAAATTTCACTGTACACGTCTCAGCTTAACACGGAAAGGCTCTCGGTAATAGTTCATATACTATGCAATAAAACTACCCTTCAAAATAATAAAAAAAACTGGTGTGAAAGTGATAAAACATCTCTATTTTAAATTACGTAATAGTGTTGCCATTATTAAATTATTTCAGAATATATTGTAATATAGCAAAGTTCCGGTCGAGTCTTTTAAAAAAACACGGCGGCACCTCCATTATATTTTCCCTCTGTTTTTTTCTGCTAATGAATTGGTTCAGGAGTGTATTGAAAAAGGTGTGCTTATTACAATTATTATTGCTCGCAGCACATAAAAAATGCTTTTATAACAGGGTGACCAATATTAACATACACTAGGTATTTACAAAAATGATAACGTGAAAAAAAATGAAATCATATTTATAAAACAGCAGATCATTCAATCATTTTTTCACTGTTTGTATTTGGCGTTTATAATTAATTAATGGCGTGCTTTTGAAATCTTCATTCTATCACACAGGTGCAAAAGAACTGAATATAGATGTCGTGTGGTAGAATGCCTGTAGATACTGAAAATATACAAATTTTCAACAATTCAAATTGGATATTGAAATTAAATCACGCATAAATTGTTAATTGATTAATATTAAAACAAGAGTTTTAACATATGAGCAGTTTTTATGATTTTTAAATTAATTATTTTAAACACAAAAGTTTGCTTTATGGATAAAGCACATTTTTTTGTCATGTAATATTTTTTATGTAGAGCGTATGACCACTAAGCAAGACCTGAATTCATCTCTTGGATAGGATCTGACATTCGTAAAGGACTACACAATAACACCAACTGTAAGACAAGATTAATAGGACATAAGTTCTCCGGAGAATATCCATCACAGCATAATCTAGCCATATCTAGCGGCTTTTCATAACCACTGACATATTAAAACGCTTCTTTACTTTCTGAGTAAAAATTAAAATCAGATCTCGTCGCTCTGAATATCCAATACAAATATATACTCTCAAACTTTAGTATATGGTTTTTTCAAGATGCCATGACTCACTACTGGAATGGAGCATCAGTAGGGTACAAGCAATAGCATTTAGTTTATACCATCTATCAGTGACTGACAATCAAATCAATCATATTACATCTGTTGTTAAAAATTACTGTCTCCCAATAAGAGGTTTATCTATTTATTTATCCATATTAAAATATTGATATATTACAAAAAATATAATTGGACTCTTTGTGTGTATTGGTAATGTAAATAATTAATTTAAAACATTTCTGATTTCATTTTGATTTCTTTAACAATTGCTGAATACTATCACTGTTAGAGAGGGCTAATAACATTACCATTATTGTATAACCACGATTGTTCTCGTTGTAGTCACCCTACATATAATAATACTTGCCCATTTGTCCAATCAATATCTAGTTCATGGAAAAACAAGTTCTGATCGCTAATCAGCAGCTAACTCAATAACATAATAACACTTGGTTCATTATAAGGTATGACTCATACAAAAATCAATAGTTTCGTACTATGTTATTAAATATTGACAGTTCAAAGCGTTACCCGACCACTCTATTTGTTATATTTTAACACTGTACGTTGAGTTAAATGATATTAATATTTTTAAGAACTGTTTTTCAACCTTCATATCAATCGAAAACTAACAGTTGGATTTTTATTTATTAAACTTTTTTAAATTTTGCTGAATTACATTTCTCAAATGCAGTACAGTCAATCCAACAACAAATTTTCCTATAGCGAATGTGACAGTTTTTCGTATAGTGGTTTCTTCTACGGCAAATTGTCTAGAAAACGCGTAATTTGCAAGATTTAATTAGGATTTTAATAAACATGTTATCTAACACGTACATTTTAAATAATAACAAAGCATTTTGATGAACTCGAAAACGTGTTGTTATTTTGTTAAATATCATGCCTTTCCACCAATAAGTAACAGGTAACTAACATATTGAAAGTGATTATATATGTAAATATTTTAATACGTGCATTGAAAAAAATGATTGGTAACTATATGCAAATCAAGAAAAAAATATAAAAATTGAGCGAATTTTCGATTAGGTGATAATGTTCAATTTGTCAAGTATAATTGAGAAAAACTCTAACCTCAAATTTTGTATTTGTTCCTACCCTTCCTGCAAGGCATTGCACTCCTACAGTGTTGTTCCTGGCTTTATTTGCCCTATAGAAGGATTGACTGTGATTTATTTATCCAAATACATGGTGTTTTTATGCAATATTAAAAGACAAAAATGGTTATATTGTAAATCAATCTTTTCTTCAGCGACTAAAATATAATAATTCAACGTTTTGAGCGAAAAACACTTGTTAATATTTCCATATTTTTTTCGTCGTTTTCGACAAGTCGTTTTTGTTGGTTTTCGTACAAACGTATGCATATATGTAGTTTTTCTATCTTATTCTACCACTAGCTCCTGAAAAACGGGTGCTAGAAGAATGCTTATTAAAAAACAATGTTATTTCTAATATCAATCAACCTTTTTTTATTCTTTTAAGAACAGGATAAAGCTTCAGAGTTTGGTCGACACTTAGCTGAGAAAACGTGTAAGTTTAGTCAGGTGAGTGCCTAAAAAAGCTGATATGATATTTAATATATACATTCAAAAAGGTTATTTTAACTTTTCTCTATTATATATTTTCGTTGGAATATCCAAGAGTATGAATTGGTAACATTTAGCCTTCTAAGAAACCCCGTAACGTGAATCTTTCATTAGAGTCTTTACATTTTTTGTATGTATTTTACTTTACTTAAGTAAAATTATTATAAAACTTTCTAGCCTTTTAAATAAAAATAGATATATATGAAAAAAAAATGGTATCCAACGATAATCTTTCGATTTATTGATGTTTGTTTCAATTCTAATTTACGTTATGACTTCATCGTCGATAGCAAAATAAATATATATTGCAATATGTTCAGTTGGATAGTGATTTGCCAGTATTGCGTGATACAGTAGAATTTTCCGACTTTCTTCAGATGTCGTAAACTCTCAAAAGAATTTTAAAAATTTACCAGAAGTTACGAGAAGGCGCTAAAAAATTCTCAGAATTATGCATGAGCCCTGTTCGTGGTTACACAATGGACTATTTTTCGGAAGAGAAACAATGTAGCTTATTTAATATTTTTATTTATAATATTGTTATTTTGTAGATATTTCGACACAAAGTATTTGCATGTCATTCCTGGTTTTGAAAGTAATATTGGCTTTATAAGAGGGAGCATATTTAATATTTTGTTTCTTTTAGATTTGTGTTTCGCCCTTAATAAACTTTAAATATTTTATAATTTATGATATCGACTGAAGGTGCTTGATGCAATTTCAAAATCAAATTTTAATTGTTACAACATTGTACGATTCCACATGTTTTGTCACTAACGACCCAGGTTTCGCCTTTCGGCATCGTCAGACATTCTAGGTCAGTTCTGTTGCATCCGTGCGATAGAATTACAAAAGATGCCGAAAGGCGAAACCCGGGTCGTTAGTGACAAAATATGTGGAACCGTAAAATGTTGTAACAATTCAAACTAGATATTTTAGTTCACAAATGCAACTGACATTTAAAATCTAGCTTATTTATATGCAATATAAAACTTGAACCAAATATCCGCGTTGATTATTGAGAGTAAATATTGAACTACAATATTTGAAATATTATAGTCGCAATTTCCAAATGTCATCAACGGCTAAGACAAAATTTCATCAAAGAATAAAGTCAAGATTATCGGCTCCAATAATAAACCTTGAGTACCCCCATGGTAGTTTTTCTTTGAATTTTTGTGAGGCCATATTTAACATATGTATAGTCTCTCTTGTTGCTAAAATGGCTTTATATTAATTCGACAAGGTTACCGTGTATCTGATTCAGTCCAAGCTTTGACAGTAATAGCGGTCACCCCGAATCGTTATACCAACTTCTTGTGTGAAATTCCTGTTGATTTTATAAAAGAACACATTACATCCTTCATTGACTTATTGGACCTGAATACACGATGCTTATTTAAAGTAGGGTAGTATGAACTCAGATATGATTGTATTTCGGTGTATCCATAATAAAACTCACCCATCCCTCGCTTAACACGAAAGAAAAGGTCTATAGTTCTACTAAATTGCCGTGTTAAGTGAGACTAACAAATGTTGAAATAGAGCGGATAGGTTTTTATTATAGATATTAAGAAAAAACAGGTAAGTGGAACTTTATTAATATATAATGATAAGGATAAAATATATTATTCACGGTGAAAAAAAAGCAATGTATTTTAGTTCTATAAAAATTATTTTTACAGCCGTTGTACAGAGGGGTGGTCTGATTTGCTTCCATAAGGAACACTTCCGTCCCACATATAATCTTATTGTCATAGACACCTAGACCTGTTTCATTTAGAATTTTGAAAATTGAGTGTCATTGTGTTAAGGTAACAAGCTAGGCCGTTGGAACAGGAGAGAGGATGTGTTGTGTGCCTTTTCTGCACAGCTATATATAGATAAGCGAATGTTAGTTTAAGCATAGTTCTGACGATGGCGTGAGCCGAAATAGCTATCAATTATATTTGTTAAAAATAATTTTGTAGAACTAAAATACATTGCTATTTTTTCACCGTGTTATAATGGAGTTCTACCAAGTGAATGCCAATTCAATCAATATATATTATTCAGTTCAGATTTAATTTTTTTTGCAATATCAGTCGCACTCTGTCCATCTTTAAGTTGATCCAAAATTTGTATTTTTGTCTCCAGAGAAATTATTTTTCTACTAAATTTCGGTTTTGACATTGTGGGTCTAAAGTTTCATATGTCTTTATATTATTTAAGCTTCATTATACAAATAATAAAAATATGTTTTAGAAATAAGAAAAATATACCTTGAATAGTTGTAAAATTATAAGCAGCAATTATTTTATCAGCTGTCAGGATTCAACGAGTGATAAACACGGTGGGCAATGAGAGACTAAATGTCTGATGTATTGTCTATATATTTCGGGTACTATTTGTAGTTTAAAATGCGCAGTTCTATTCCCGGTATACCCTTACCGTTATTATAAGATTTTCGCACAGCTGTGTGCACATCTACGAAACGTCGCAACATTTTTTTTTTCATCGAAACTGAAACCGTACTTTCCTCAGAAGTACACGGAGCGAACTATTAATTTGAAGATAAGCTTTAGGCTAGTTCGAAAGCTATCTCTATATCAAATATTCATTACAAGCAGTTTATTAGTCTAAAAGTTAACTAATATGATACTTATTGTAGATATTGGTTCATGAGATGTGGGTTAACAGATCCTTTTTCTAACATTTGTAGCCATTTTTGTAACCAGGGCTGTTAAGTTAGAGTCGGAGTGTCGTGGTGTTATGACTGGAGTAAGTGTCGAGAAAAACAAGCAACTCCGACTACTTTTTCGAATACACAATTTTAAAAAATATTTCAATGAAAAATTTTCCGGATTGGTAGGATGAATGATCTTTAATTTAATGAAAAAAAATTAAATAGGAAAGGTAGGAAAAAACGATCTTCCCATGAATGATTTTATAAAATTATTATACAATACAAGTAATACTATGTTTTATTTTTTATATACAAAATAAATAAAAAACATATCTCATCATATTTGCCGGATTAGTTGGATAATCTTTAATTTAATGAATAAATTGGTAAGAACACGGTGAAAAAAATAGCAATGTATTTTAGTTCTACAAAATTATTTTTAAAAATATAGTTGATAGCTATTTCAGCTCACGCCATCGTCAGAACTAGGCTTAAACTAACATTTGCTTATCTGTATATAGCTGTGTAGAAAAGGTACACAATACATGTTCTGTTCTGTTTTAACGACCTAGCATGTTTCCTGTTCGCAATAAAATTAACAACAGTAAATGAAACTAAAAAGGCGGCTATATCAATAAGTTTACATATGGCACGGAAATGGTCCATTACCGAAACAAAGATACATCAGTCATCGGAGTCAATAATGGTGACGGACGGATTATTTTGTTCGTTAAGAATCCTTTATGATAGTTGATATCTATTGATTTCCAGCTGTTCAAAAGCCGTCATCCTGCGACCCTTACTACAAAGATGCAAACACTTAGGCGCTGAGTTTGAATTTATATCATGTGATTCCTTTGCGAATTGTGAATCTGTTAAACAGAACTAAAACACATTGCTATTTTTTTCACCGTGTTATAACGGAGTTCTACCAAGTGAATGCCAATTCAATCAATAATACAGCGAGACGTGGTTTTGTGTACCTGCTACCTTTAACTAAAAAAAAAAATATATGTTTTTTGTATAAATATACTTGTACTTTGTAAATTGTATTCTATCGGTTGATAATTCTCGCGATGAGCGAAACCGGTGCTGACCAAAAAATATATTGTGGAAATAAGTGTTAAACATGTGTTTTTAGTCGAACTTTTGTTCGTAACAAATGAAATAATTCACTGTTGATACAAATAATTTGTACAACAAAATAGCCTGAGGAACTTAGAAAAAGTTATAATATTACCAGTAAACTAAATTCTGCTGGCTTATCAGCAGTCCCAGTGGAAATGAGAAAAATTCATACAACCGACAGGCATTAAAGCTGTTTTGTTGGGGAGAAATCGATCGCTTTCCGCGACCTTCTCGTGTCATATTGCTTTGAACTTGCGGTGCAAAGTACGGGTTTCATTTTATGTGGGGTTCTTTTTAATACCCTTGGAAAATTGTAAATGAATTTTATCGGTTACCCGTTTGTTTACAGCCGTGGACATTTTCTACGTAGGATGTTAGGGGTAGCTTAACGTTCGGTCTAGTTATTTATTTATAACGCGCAATTTTATGACCTCGTTTGGTCAAAAACAATTGTTTAAATAGATTCAAGTTACTTAATTAACATAATCTGAGAATAGTAGAATTTGTTTTCAGTATATAAACCAATTCAAATAAGTTTCATATATAATGAAACCGAAAAAGCTACCAGAAGTTATTTAAAATTATTTATTGATTAAATTTGTAGAACTCCTTTATTACACAGTGAAAAAACAGTAAATTTGTAGAACTAATATACATTACTATTTTTTCACCGTTTTAATGTTATTCACTTTAAAAATACTTACTGTCACATCTTGGTGGAAAAGCATTACATTTTAAACAATAAAAACACAATTTTAATACTGTTTTCAATACATATTTATGATCAGGACTTGTTTCGCATATCGCGAGTATTATCAATTGATACAATACAGACAATAAATATGTAAATATAAACAAAAAATGAGCCAATAATTAACATGTATACAAAATCGAAGGTTTCAATTTCAGGATATCAACTGTCACTTTTTGGTGGAAAGATTTTACATTAAACTAATGTTTAGTACCTTTCCCACAATTTTGTATTTTTAAGATCATTGTAAGCATCAAATGACAATGCTCACGTTGAGCGAAACCGGTCATGATTATGAATATATTGTGAAAATAATTATATATATATTTTTTTTAATTTAAAATATCATGCATTTCCACCAAGAAGTGACAGTAAACACGTTAAAAGTGAAGATTAATATATACTAATGTTTGTTGCTGATAGCTTTTTGGTTTCATTCTATCGTCATAACTAATTTAAACTGATAATATAAAAATTTGTTTTATATTTTACTAAACAAAAATATACTTTTTTGATTTGTAGATGTCATTGTCACAATATCTAATTTGACTTCGACGCATAATATTAGATAGATTATTTGAAAAGTTTGAGAAAGTTAATTTTATTATGTACGACCGCAATAGCAGTAAATTAAACACAATTATCGCCAATTCACATATCAATCAAATCATTGAATGAAATAAATTAATATAATATTTTTTGACGTTAATATACTTCCTGCATAACGAACATACTTAATAATAACGTTTTCCTTCACATAAGAAGTAGTCAATACATAATACTTAATTAGAAGATACCTGCATCCGCATTTTGAAATATGTTGATAAGAATATTTAACAATCATTATTTTTAATTATTCAAAATATCGATTGAGAGCGTTTGATGGAAACTTAACTACAAAATTTGAGTCATTAAAACTATGTTCAATTCTATATGCTTGAGTTAGCAAAGTATGAAAAGTGGGACGCTTAAAACTTAAACCTTTTATTTGGTGAAGCAAATAATTAATAAGGTTAAAATTTAAAAAAAAAATTTTTTTGTTTTTTTTTTTGAACTATAATATATCTGACTTTTCTGAAAAACAGCATAACATATTTTATATTTGTTCCTAGGATCAAGACAAGTTAACCACTTGCACGCTAGCGACTCATCGGTGAGTCGCACACTTATTCACTCCATACGCCAGTGACTCGCCGGTGAGTCCGTGTGTGTATCACAAAAATTTGGTCGGTCCTTTGGAATTGATTAAATATTGATTTCAGTATATAATAACATTGCATGAATCTACTCTTTTGAACTCCAAATCGCTGACGTTGCAGGCTAGATATAATATTTCGTACTGGCAGCTAAGTGGCTAATTGTTTATTAGGGAAATTAGTCCTGATCTGAGGAAAACAGCGTGGAAGCAGTATATAAAATGAATGAAAATACAAAATATGTTACATTGAAAGTACATTTTAAAATGAAAATGTATTTTCACTCATAAAAACATGCTTTACCAATCTGACAGCGGAAATATACTACGCCTGTCAACAATAGTATCGTAATTTTATGTATGGGTTAAATGAAAGTTAAACCACTGGAGAGTATATGTTAAAATATATTTTCACACCTAGAAGTATATTTCAACCTATGATAATATGACTTAACATGATAAGAATTTCATAGAATTTAATTTCACTGAAACGCCAGTAAAAACATATAGTTTTACTTTAAATACTACATCGTATCTATCTACGCTCGCGTGACATTGAGTCATGTAAACAACTAACTATAAAATCCGATTTTTGCGAAGCCGTGCAATTAGGAAAATTATTTTTTTTTGCAAATTTACGTGAAATATATAGCGTAACCTTTTCATTTATGTAAATTCAAATACCGTGAACCCGATCATTAACTGTCGCGTAATAAATAATAGGTGTTGATGATGACAGTGTCTGTGCCGAACCCAACACACATGATGTCATTGGAGAGATAGTCAAAGGTCAAGGAAGGTATTAATAATTAATTAAAGTATTCGTGGAACCGATGTTTTTTTAATGGATCGACATAATCAGGGGCGGTTTCGGGACAGACAAAGGAAATAAGGTATATTAATTTTTTGGTTAGACATAGGTGATCAAAGATTTTCGAATAAGCTCTATTAAGTTGATTTTAGGGTTGGCATATTCATTCAGTATTGAATGAATATATTAATACCGGCATTTTTAAATTTACATCAGAATATATAATTAAAATGCAGGTATTAACAAAAGAAGATGAAGTTTTTCGATACCAATTATATTTTTGTTTATGCAATTATTTCATTGTTACGAAACTCTACAAACTTGGTGTTTTTTTATATATTATGATTTGGTGAAATAATAAAGATTTTTAAATCGCAAAACAATACAACAGTTTTCCGATCAAAAGATTTTTAACACGAAGTTTTCTAACGATAGAACAAAAAATATGAATTTAAAAAACACATATTGAAAATAGGTTCTAATATAATAAAAAAAACATCATTTTTTCATTAACAGGTGTCACTGTCTCAAAATCTGAAAATTTTGTCTAACCCTTAATGAATTAATCAAGATAAATAAAATCTATAGACTGTCAGACAGTGCATCCCCAGAAGACAGTTAACACCGGAAACGGTTGTAATTTATTAGCCGTTAATGCAAAAATGATTGGCCGGAAGTTAGGCGCGTGCCGTACTGCCGATTTAGAAAGACCAGACAGTGGAATGGTTAACACCAGTTGCTCGTTTCTATCACCTACATTTAATTTTTGGTAACACGCAACAAAAGAAATCATATTTGACAGTTGTAATGACGTTTTGAATAATCAACAGACGTGTGAAAAATGTAACGTCGTTTTTATTATAGTAAGTCCGTAGTCATAGGTAATAGACGATGATAATATTTATCTATTTGCTAAGCTCGTTCATACGATCCTAATGGATCGCGTTTCGTATTTTAATTTTCCCAAAATGGAAAAATTAGTAATTTAATTTTTAATATAGTAAAACCTTTTTTTATTATTGAATAGAAATGTAATTAGGCGAAGAGAAATGTAGTAATAATGTCTCATCTCTATATTTCCAAGAAATATATATATATATATATTGATGATAATAATCAGAAATAAATAATCAAGAATGTAATTTATATAATACAAGAAGATAAATAAGAATGTAATACCCACTGTTAGGACATAATAAAGAAAGAAAAATGCGGCCAAAACTATGAATAGAGAGCTAATTAGTTCACATAAGTGCGATTTTACAGAATTAGAAAAAATATAATTGTAGAATGAATAAGACATGATAAAATAACTTTAATTAACCAATCAGTTTCAATGTAATTCAACTATTCTTTATATAAAGACCAGAACCGGTGTCGTTCATCTAATCGCATTGTTTGCCTTATCCGTGCGTAATCATCACTTGTAAGCCGATGTGTAAAAACTGCTTTGGTCATTACACAAAAAATTAGAAAGTGTACAAAAATGCTTTATTAAGAAAATATTGTAATCAATATTTAATTCATCACTCTTAATGTGTTAAGTGTCACTTCTTGTTACAGAGGCATGATGTTTTAAATAATAAACATACATTTTTATCATCAGGACCGGTTTCGCTCTTCATGAGTATTTCAATGATAAGATTCAAATTACAAACAAGGTGATGCTCGCGATAAGCGAGACCGGTCCTGATAAGAAACAATATTTTAAAAATAATACAAAAAAATGTGTTAATGTTTTAAAATATGATGCCTTTCCATCAAGAAGTGACAGATAACACTTTAAAAATGATATTAAAATAAATTTCTACAAAAGCTTCATTCCAAGACTCTATCTAATGGAAACTATCATCGAGTGGACAAACGTCTATGTCATATCTGGGTCTGTTCATCTTTAAAATTAAGTTTCTATAATATAGCCAACGACCATACCACGTTGAAAGCACCGGCTCTCGTGCGATTACCGAAGTTAAGCAGCATTGGACGCGGATAGTGCATGGATGGGTGACCGCTCGGGATCACCGCGTGCCGTGTTCTCTTGGCTATGGGAAGGAAAACCCAGACAGAAAACCGAACAACAACCCGCCTGGGCAGCGTGGTGTTGCTATGTCCACACAACCCCCCTGGAAAAAAAAAGCAAGGGGAGGCCTTCATCCAGCAGTGGATCGACCCCGGCTGATGATGATGATATAATATAACGTTATAAAATAATTTCATTTTGTTTGCTCCTTTCAGAGGCGAGTGTAATTCAGTATGCGATCATAGTTTCAACCAATATACAGCAAATTGAAACCAAAACATCTTCTACGAGTCTGACAACCCGGAATGACATGTTTAATTGATTTATCGTCCAATATAACTAATTTATTGGCTATAAGGAAACCGAAGAGAAAAGTTTGCCAAACAAATATATAATGCTTTGGATCAGATAAACGTAAATCAATTCTCAACAGAAGTTGAGTGTTATGTGTAAATGAATAAAGAAATGAAATAATGCGTTCTATTTCAAAATCCGCTTTATTATCTTATGCTGTTTTTGAGAAAACCGATAAAAACGAAATTCAAATATAAATTTCGTATAATTCCATGTGTTTTGTCATTCACGACACGGATTTCACCATTCGACATCTTTAACCGTTTCATAACATATGTGCAATAGAACTGATAAGCAACAAATACAATAGTTTGCATCGGTTATATACAAAAGAATTACACAGAAAAATCGCAAAACCTAAGGCAAAAATTCTAATATATGATATATTTTCACATTACTTATTCGATTTGTATGTATTAAATTTTATAAACAACACATCAAATTAACAAGTTTTTTGTGAAAGAATTTTAACATAAAAAATAATCAATTCATTAAAATGCGATTGGGTGATTTGAAACTTAGAGATATCTAATCATATTAAATTGTTGGTTTACTATGGAATTAATTACCAGGTGGCATTATATAGGAATTTCAAGATTGCCAACTCATTGACATAATCTCACGTAAGAGATATATAGGACGCTTAAGTTGATCATTGAGAATAAACATTGAGTGTAATTGAACACTTTTTATTAATAAAAATATTTGATAAAATAATTCGTGATTCTCCTTTTTTGATGCGATCATTCAATACACGTATATATTACATTGTAGTTCCCGATAAAAAATGGTTGGTAAATGTCGAAGTATCTTTGTTTCGTTTAAAAGCAGCTAAGTTTATAGTATATTATATATGTTTATAATATTAGAGTATCAGAACACTTTAAAAGATCACATTAGGCTTTTTCGGACGAGAAATATTAATAGGGTGATAAGTGAATATTCAAAATCAGATCGTGACCGTGTATAGACCGAGTAATTTCATCAAATTATAACCCCTTAAAGATTTCGCGTTTACAATCACTGGCTCGGTACTCAACGCGTTAACTTCCGATTGACGTCACACTGAACGTTTGTCCGATACACTTCACAGCGTTAACTATCGAATTGTTTTTACGAAAATATCACGAAAAATTCTATGAAATTACAACTTCGCTGATTGAAGATGACAAAATACGATGATTCGCTTTAAATCGTTAAAAATTACCGTCATTAATTCGCATCGTGTATCCGGGAAATTTTTAATGGACATAGAAGATTTATGTTTTGTAAGCGTGTCTCTAGAGGTCGTACAAATTCGTCATCACATTCAAACAGTCAACAGTCATAGATAGATAGTATAAATATCTTGTACTGCGGACACGAAATATTAACTCCAACAAAGTATTGATTTAATTGGCATTCACTTGGTAGAACTCCATTATAACACGGTGAAAAAATAGCAATATATTTTAGTTCTACAAAATCATTTTTAACAAATATAGTTGATAGCTATTTCGGCTCACGCCATCTTCAGAACTATGCTTAAACTAACATTCGCTTATCTATATATAGCTGTGCAGAAAAGGTACACAACATCTCCTCTCTCCTTTACCAACGGCCTAGCTTGTTGTTTAAACACAATGACACTAAATTTTCAAAATTCTAAATGAAACAATAGGTGTCTATGACAATAAGATTATGTGTGGGACAGAAGTGGTCCTTCGGGCAGCAAATTAGACCACCCCTTTGTGCAACGGCTTGACAAGTGGCGATATTATTATGTTAGTTTGATCGTTAAGAATCCTTTGTGATAATTGGTGTCTATTGATCTCCAGCTGTTCCAAAGCCGTCATTATTCGACCCTTACTACAAAGATGCAAACATTTAGGAGCTGAGTTTGAATTTATATTATGCGATTCATTAATAACGTGATTAGCGAATTGTGAATCTGTTTTTTTTATTATTGAATGATCTTACCAACAAAGTACCTTCATGATATTAAAAAAACACGTTAATTTATCAAGGATATTATAAAAACTGTATGGTCCTTTATTTCTTGGTGTAGAGCAGTGCTCCGCAACCGGGTGTCGCGGCACATCGATGTGCCATCAGACGATGCTTGGTGTGCCGCAGCGCATTTTCTTAACAAAAGAAAAATCGTATAATTCGTCTTCATTATAAAAAAAAAAATTCGCTGGAATTAAATGTCAGAAGTACATAAATATTATACACACGATCTACAATATAAAACGTAAATTTATAAGAAAAGAAATTGTATGTAGATAAAGTAAACAATACAGAAGGAATGTGTTTTAACAAATGCGTCGATGTTGCATATTCTGTTTTTTTATAAGTTTTGATTTGTGATGTATCACGAAATTTTGGAAAAAAGATAAAAGGTTGCGGAGCACTGCTGTAGAGTATTGAATAAAGACGAGTTTTTTTGAAATACCATTTAATGATATCTACACTTACATTTTAGCACCTGTGGTCTAGTGGTAAAGCTTAATCGTTGCATAAAATAATAAGACGGACATTTTTGATTCATGGTTTTTTCAATGGCGTATTATTGATTGAGGATGGGTTTTGTAATTAAAGTTCGAGTGAGTTGAATAAATCTGATGCGAAAGAGTCCAGCGCAATGCCAGATATTTTTTATGAATAAAATAACAAATATTGTTAAGCGAATATTGAAGGATTCACTCAAGAAATAGATGACAAATGCACATTACGGTGCTTGCAGTCAATTCTCCACGTATTTCTTTTCGCACATTTTTGTCTATTACTTTGAGACAATGTTGGTGGTGGATACAACAATGAGTGCCATTAGGTGTTAAAATTTTTTTAATGTTATAAGAATCAAAAATCAAATCATAAATATTTAAAAAAATATTAAAAATAACGACATAATTATTTCATAATAAAATTCTAGATCATTATTTTGCATGAAAGTGACGCATAGGTTTCAAAATTGTGTGTTCACTGGTCTGTTATGTTGGAAAAGCTGGCGACCGCTGCACTAAGTGACTTCTACTTCCATCAAACAAACGTAGGTGGAATTGCAGTGTTAAATGAACAAAAAAAATGCTGACTTCATCGTTACAAAAAACTGTTATATGAGTAATAATTTTTAATACGTGAAAGTGTTTTGTATCATTTAAAATGCTTTAAATTGCCCTCCATACGTGTAAAAAATGAGTAGCATTATTATTAATGTTGTCATCAAAATTTCAAACAGCTGCTATTTATATGATGTTGGATTTTCGGACAATTTCTAAACTTTCGTATCTAAGTGTGAACGGGCTATAATATTTTGATCGTATTGGACATCGGAGAATACTTTGCGTATATTAAACAAATGGAATATTAAAAAAATAGCAATTTATTTTATTTCTACAAAATTATTATTTTTTAAGATAAAGTTGATAGTTATTTCGGCTCACGCCATCGTCGGAACTATGCTTCAACGAACATTTGCTTATCTTTATATAGCTGTGTAGAAAAGGTACACAATACATCTCTCCTAGCTTGTTTTTTGCTCGCAATAAAACTAAAAATTGTATATGAAACTAAAAAGGAGGTTATATCAATAAGTTTACATATGGCACGGAAATGGTCCATTATGGAGACAAAACGGCTTCCCGTAGCGGGTTAAGCAATGGTGATCGACATATATTTGTTTGTTCGTTAAGAATTTATATAAATATTTTCTTTGAACAAAATAAACATTTGATAACGTTCAATACACATTGGATAGTATGTATGTGAATGACTTCTTAGTTAAGTAGGTAATAATTTTGTCCACACTGTCAGTATTAAATAAACCGTACCTAAGGGCTGCAAAATACTTGATTTAACTGGTAGAACTCCATGGTAATATTGTGGAAGTAAAAACACTGTTTTAAGTTAAAAGATGTTAGAAAAAGTTCTGATGATGACATTATGAATAGCTTTAAACCTCATCAAGCATGACAAAGCGGCGAGAATTTTTTCTATAAAAAATATAATTTCTGCGCGCATGATGTCCCCATCACTAAGCAAATTAACCGCTTATGACAAGACAAGATGTACGATACGAGGCTTCTATCATTAGACATCCAATGAGGTTCTTCTATTGACTTTCAATTGATTAATATAATATATCTATGAAAAATTATATCATGTAAATTGAATGCCATTATAATGAAATCAAAAGTTTTTATAGATATGTGTTTGAATCGTAGTCGATGCAAACTATGTTATATGTCAGTTCTATAACATCCGTATTATAGAATATCCGAAAATGTCGAAAGGAAATAAACTGGATCGTAACTGACAAAACGTGTGAAATTTTACATTTCAACAATTCAAATGTATTCTTAATAATACCTCACAAAGGTACTGTCAAAAAATATATTTTTTATGTCAATGTACATTTTTTACTGACCGCCTACATGGATAGTTACTGACCATATATGTATCAAGCTTCTGGTCAAATAAAAATTGTATACAAAAGACGTTTTTTATTTTCTTTGTGTTTGATTGAAACGTATAGAACTGGTACAATATTGTGACCACTTCATACAGTATCCAATAAAGATACTCATCACATTAAAAACAGGTTTTCTGAGCCTACGCTTTCTTGAGATTTGCAGGAAATGTGGGTTTTCTATATTATTCTATTTAACTAATAAAAGTGGTCAATTGAGACTGGAGTTGAAGGCGTTTTGGAAATACAAAACGAATGATGAAATAAATCAATTTTCGATTGGGACGTGAGGTCATCGAATTTAATACTGACGATTAATTAAAATGTTAACGTTTTTAAATTTTTGTTGATAATCGCTTTGGTTAATTTATTACTAATTGTTGTGAAATAACTAAAGAAAAATGTTTTACTTTTTTTTAAATGAACAAAATAATGTACTATAAATAAATGTTTGGTACTTAACCTAGCAAAAAATAAACATATATAGATCAGATACAAGTATGGACATGTTAATGTAGATCAACTCTAAAAGAATAAACATAAACCATGTCAAAGATTCTCTATATTGAATACGTAACGATTAAAAATAGACATACGGAGTCAAGAAAAAATTAATATTATCACGACGTATATACTTTGACTTCAGTATTCGTTAGTAAAAGAAAGAAATGGGTTAATAAATTTATACATCTCGACGTAGCAATTGATGAAATGTTTCCATGTAACAAATTTTTCGGATATTTGAACACTCGACATCTCTAGAAAACACAATAAGGTTTCCGCTCGATTACACCATTGTATCATTTTAAAGCTACGTAAATTCAATATAGTATATTATATATAATAAATAAATATTTCAATAGACAAGTTTTGATAGCCAATAATCATTTGCTTAGATTTTTTAGAAAGGAACACATTTTATTATTTGAATACGCTTTCATTTTCAAATTTATAATAATTCACCAGTTCCTTTAATTAAAATAATGCTATTGTACACATCGCAACCTAATTAAAAGCCTTTTTCTATTTCACTTCCGGAATACCTGTTTTGACAGACATGCAATAAAAACTAATTTTAGTTGAATTTAACATAATTATTGTATTTGCCCTAATTCCATCAGATATGGTTACACCACATAAGGTGTCGATACCTCTCAATAATGACCTAATGATTATCATTACTTATTCAAAACCTTGAGGCATATTCACATTATGATTCATATTATCAATTCGTGATATCTTGGCATTGAAAAGTTGACGTAGAACCTGTTATTAGAGTCAAATTATCATAGATAATTTAATAAAAAAAAAACTTTCACAGTCATTGATCGACTTGCCAATGGTCATTAAATATACATAAAACACTATCAAATCGGAAATAGTTATAAATAAGCGAAATGGTATTTTCAAAACTGATAGATGTATTGTATTGTTATTGTAAGTGGCGCAACTATTTTTTACATTAGCTCAAAATGTATGTAATATTATCTCTTAGATTGATATGCACCGTGGTTTAAAGCCTACTGGTAAGATCTGTGTTTTTTTATCGATGGCCTATTCATCTGATGTGCTAAAATTTTCAACTGACTTATTTCAGGTGCTTTGAAAAACTTCAAAATATTTTGCGAAATAATAGCGATGGCAAATTGTTTATTTTCTTAATTTTTTTAAATTACAATATGACAAAGGCATCTTCGTAGTCTTTGGTTGTTTTGGAATTTAAATTAGTAATATTTTCATATTTGTTGATATCAAAAAGGCACTCAGACAAATGATAATTTCTTAGCAAATAGACGTTAACTTTTCAGATTCTATTAGAGAATTTTTTTTTTATTTTAGATTGAAAAAATGTTTTGGAAAATCAGATATGAATCAGGTGTCACTTTTTGATAGAAAGGCATACTATTTTAAATAATAAAAACACATTTTTTTTTTACTTATAACTTATCAGTTGATAATGCTCGCAATGAGCGTATCCAGCCCTGATCATAAAATATGTTGTGAAAATAAATACTAAAAAACGTGTATTTATTATTTTAAATTTATTGAAGTTTTTAATAAGAGGTGTTAAATAAATATTTATTTAAAAAATAAATCTTAAATATTTCAATGTTGAACTGACCATTCGCTTTACAGCTAACTTTGGGGCTTTGATCAATCAAAATGAGAATTCCACCACTTTTAAAAACGTCAAGATTAATGTTCTTAATCATTTTTTGCGAAGTCGTGGGCATTTTTTTTGTTCTTCCAAAGCGTAGACATAATTTAATCGCCATTGATAAGAACTACTACATTGTTCAACAATTTCAATTCGTATATCGACTTTTTTAACGAGATTTTGTCTTAATTAATTCGGTTGACATTTTTGTCAATTTAAAGTGACAAACATTCCTTCACTGTTTTTATTGTTGTCACGTTGTAAAAGAAATACAATTATTACTTTTGCATTATAAATATTAAAAAGATATTGATTGAATTGGCATTCACTTGGTAGAACTCCATTATAACACGGTGAAAAAATAGCAATGTATTTTAGTTCAACAAAATTATTCTTAACAAATATAGTTGATAGCTATTTACTGTTGAAAAAACAGATTCGCTAAATTCAAACTCAGCCCCTAAATGTTTGCATCTTTGTAGTAAGGATCGGAGAATGACGGCTTTGGAACAGCTGGAAATCAATAGACACCAATTATCACAAAGGATTCTTAACGAACAAACTGACATAATAGTATCGCCAGTTGTCCAGCCGTTGTACAAACGGGTGGTCTGATTTGCTTCCAGAAGGACCACTTCCGTCCCACATATAATATAATCTTATTGTCATAGACACCTATTGTTTCATTTAGAATTTTGAAAATTTAGTGTCATTTTGTTAAAGTAACAAGCTAGGCCGTTGGAACAGGAGAGATGATGTGTTGTGTGCCTTTTCTGCACAGCTATATATAGATAAGCGAATGTTAGTTTAAGCATAGTTCTGACGATGGCGTGAGCCGAAATAGCTATAAACTATATTTGTTAAAAATAATTTTGTAGAACTAAAATACATTGCTATTTTTTCACCGTATTAAAAAGATACATCAAAAAGATGAAATAAAAATAACCACATAATTATCTTATCAATTTCTATCAACTTTTGTTTTTTTATTAAAAAAACGAAATACATATTATAAAGCAAGATAATTAGGAAAATTACATCGGTAACTGAAACTATAAGTATAAATAAGCAGCTAATAATTTCGTTATTTTCGGTTGGTTATGATAAAACTGATATTTCATAAAAAATAAGAGATCGTGATTCATAGATAAAAGTTAAAACCAGTTTTTTGACCGAAGCGTATTTTATGAGCGTCGCTGTAACGACAAGCAAAAATGCGGAACCTGTAGTGTAACTCCAGGGCAAAATTGAAAGTTAAACAAACAAACTATTGTCGCGTTTAAAATAATATATAACTTATTATGCGAGTAAGGTCTCCTTAAGACATTGACCGCAATTAATGGCCCGATACGTATTGTATCCTATACCGAATACCTAGGGGGCTGAGTTATTAATTAGCCATTTTTTTTTCAAATTGATACTGTACATATTTGCGTTCTATTTAATAAACGTCAAAAGAATATCGCAATATATAACATAAAACATCGATCAATTTGAGTATGAAAAATTGTATATTGAAAATATTATTGAGGACCGAGTGCTTAAACAGATATAATTTTAAATGTTGAAAATAGCACTGTTGATTTTGAAATGGAACATGTACGCATTTAACATTTCTGCGGTTTATAGCTTTGGAAGGATTCTTGTGACGAACAGACAGATAGACACATTTCTCTGTCTTTTTTAAATATAAAATAAAAAAATACGAGATTTTTGAATCTCGATATCTCTAGAACAACTAGGATTTACAAAAACTCTTTTGCATACACAATTATAAAAATACTAAAATAATTTTAAAAAGTCGGTTACCACCTCTGCGCTTAATACTACTATATTATTAATAAATTAGGTGAATTGATTAATTTATATGCATATTTCATTCTTTTTTGAACATTGTTTTCATAAAGCAAATTTGGGTAAAATATATTAATAAATAGTCATGTTTTAGCCGCGACCGTACCACGTTGAAAGCACCGGCTCTCGTGCGACCACCGAAGTTAAACAGCATTGGACGCGGATAGTGCTTGGATGGGTGACCGCTCGGGAGCACCGCGTGCCGTGTTCTCTTGGTTGGCTATGGGTAGGAAAACCCAGGCAGAAAACCGAACACCAACCCGCGTGGGCAGCGTGGTGTTGCTATGTCCAAACAACCCCCCTGAAAAAAAAGGCAGGAGGAGGCCTTCATCCAGCAGTGGATCGACCCCGGCTGATGATGATGATGAGTCATGATTTAACTGCTTATATGTTTGTGACATAGAGCAGTGCTCCGTAACCCTTTGCCTTCCACGGCACACAAAAACTTTTTTCAAAAATTTCACGGCACACTACAAGTCAATATCTATAAAAAAAAAACGGAATACTCATCCTTTCTGTATTGTTTACTTTATTAACGTACAGTTTCGTTTCTTATAATTTTATATTGTACAATAGATCGTGTGTATAACATTTATGTACTTATAACAAATAATTCCGTCGGAAAATTGTAGTTTCTGCGTCCATGTTCTTGTATCTTGTTGAATTCTTTTACAAGTATTGCCTTGTAATAAGCACCGCAACAGCTATACGTTAAAATTGTTAAAACATAATTACATTAGAATCCTTTCAAATGATGTTAATTAAGTAATTAACGATTGTTTTATTAAATGCGATTAAGGCGCAATTAAACTTACTAATACGCAATTATTTTGATTGCTTATAACAAAACAGTTGCTTGGTAATCGAAATATTGTGCTGTATCTAGTATTAGTAAATACTATCATGACTTACACAATTAAATCGTTTTATTACTCAACACCTGATGTAAAACGACGTGCCACGGTTTTGATTAATTACTTTAATATTGTTAATAACCTTTTTTATATAAGAACATACACAATTAATTGTATCTTACAGCACCTTTTACGAATAACAGTTACGGAATGGAAACCTCATTTATTAACAAATGTCATATATCTATAATATATACACATGGGCGTCGTATAACACGGTTATATGGTTCCACAAAAACCTCGTGTAATACGAATCCGTGTTACACAAGGTTTGAAATTCATACAAAAGTAAGGTTAGCGTTCCAAAAAAAATTAAATCGAAGATGGTTTATCTATATTATATGTATTCTTTTTAATAAACAAATATACAATTACATATTTATTGAAAGAAATCTTTATAGCATAATATACCATTCATTTAATATCGCTTTCACTTAGAATTCTATATTTTTTACTTTTTTTCAAGATCGGTTGAGTTTTCATTATCGGAGGACTCTGATTTAAAAAAATTCGTTAATAAACGATTGTTCGCTTTTAGCGTATAATCTACGCATTTTCTAAAGACGTTCCAAAATATTTTGTAATTACCTCTTGAATTTTGAACTCCTTCCCATTCTAGGATCATTATCAATAAATAAATAATTTTAAATAGCCAATTCCAAGCCGTAATTTATTGTTTTTAATATGAAACATGTAGCTACTTCGCTGCAACTGCTTTCCGAGTCATTAATTGAGGTGGATTCATTCAACATTTCATTTAAATATTTTTTTTCCATTAAACCATGTTATAAAAAGCGTGTTGTATAAAACCGTGCTATACGAGGCCTAGGTGTATGTAAAATAAATGTATGTGTGTATGTTTGTCCTTTGTGCATTACTACACCAGTCATTTTATCGCTATTAAACTTTACAAATTCCTTGATTATACCCTTACAAAGGTTTCTGGCATAACACTCCCTAAAAATCGATGCTTAATTTCATCTATATTATTACTATTTAACATATTTTATAATTAAATTGTTTGCTATCATAACGAGTCTCCTTGAATTCCTTACTCTGAGATCGCAGCAACGCGCAACGGGTCATTAATTATTGTATTATATACAAAAGAATACTGCCTGCGGAAAAAATATATTGAATTGGAAATTTGAAGCATAGATGTTTTGAGCTGAAATATATTTAGCTGTTAAAATAAACTTTGGTATTCTTTTATTAGGATGAGGGTTCGCAGTCGGAATTGTGGATTCGCGAAGCTTGGTTGGCGATGGTTGGTTCGAATCCGTGAAAAACAAGCTACTTCGACTACTTTCCCGATTAGACGATTTTTGAAAATATCTCAATGTCTAATTTGCTGGATTGATTGGTTGATTTTTAATTTAATGCGCAAAAAAGTGATAGGAAAAAAAAAACGAATAAAATTAAACTTTTTTTGTCAGAGTCGTGTTTTTTTAACGACTTCACAGCCCTGGTTTTTATTTTTTTCGATCTCTTAAATAAAATTACCTCGATACAATAAATTGATTAAAGATTTTGTAGTGTATATTATTTTTGTTTTAATTGAAAGAGGTATTCAAGTCACAAATTGTAGGATATAGGATATGTAAGTCGATATAAGGCAAGTGTTTCTAACGTAAAATTTTACTATGGCCGTATTATAAGCATCAGCGGATCATGAAAATGTCCAGTGACCACACCAAATTTTTGTTTTAAGTTATGATAAAAGTCACAGTTCATTTAATAAAAAAATGAATTAAATAATATATTCATTTTCAATAAAATACGTTTTTTTGACATAATTTAAAAAATATATTAATGGTAACATGACGGTTGATAACTGATTTGTTCTTTGATAATGTTAAAATGTTATATATTTTTACACAAATAAGTTCCAAGAATTTTTAATATAGAAAAGAATAAATAATATTTGTATGGTTTGATAAAAACACCGGAGCTTTCAATTTCAAATGTACACACATGTATAGACCTTTTTCCTCACAGTTAAAAAGACTCAATGGAAACAAGTATCATTTTTGAGCTGTCGACTTTTAGATATTGAATATTATTGCGAGAAATTAAATTGGTCTTACCTCAAGTTTACTAGAATACTGCTCCGTCAATCTTTCGTGCTGCTTCATCAACTCCTCGTTCTTCTCCAGCAGAGCTTTACCAAGCTCGGCCGCCAGAAGGAGGTCAGCCTCCTTCTGCTGTAGCTGCGCCCAGACATCCTCTGGGCCTCCGTCACTCCTCGCCATCTCACTCACGTATCTTCCTAATTCCTCAACAAAATCGCCAGTCTCAAGCGAGCTGGAATTCAACGATAAACTTCCTTTCAACGATCTCGATCCACTTTTGTTTCTCCTGTGCGTTATCAAAGGTATAACTCTATCACTCGTTTCCAATATATCATCACTTCTAGGGTCGTAACTATAAAAATCGTTATTCGCACTCTTACAATCAGAGTTATCTTTAACTATTTCAGGTGTTGTCAAACTATTTTTTGAATAATTTTCAACGTTACTCTCGTGTCCTATACTAAAGGCTTTAGAAATTTTCTTACTACTGTTTAATCTACGATCTACACCGGTTGCCATATATTTTGTGTACATTTAAATTGTTATATACATACTTAGAAAAAATACACGATGATATCTTATCAGCGAAGATTACAACAGTTCTTTCTACAGATAAAATGCATTATAAACTTCAATGCATTTTTGTGTGTTTTGTTTTTCAATTCAACAATTTCAAATAAATAATATGTCACTATTATCACAATACAATCACGTAAAATGTAAAATGCAACATACGTGCATTGAAATCACTTCATAAAAAGTAATTTGTTATAACACTATAGGCACTATATTGAATTCAATAAGAAACTTAACAGTTTAAATATTTTACGTAATAAACATACGGTTTTTTATTTTGTATCTTCTACTTCAATCGTTTCATCGTTCAATCATTGTAAAAAGAAAACAACGCACCATATAAAAACGAGTTTAGTTCTTTATAAATCACTCGAGTTATTTTATAAATCGCATCGGACTGGCAATACTCTCCCGGACTGTTTTGTTATGGAGTAACTATGCCGATTGATCGATTTTCCAAACATTATGTAATTGAACGGCACTCTCGGTGCAGGGGTACTATCGTAGTATATTGTTCGCGTAATTCTGCAAAGCGGCGGCAGTTAGCTGAGAATATTTTTTTCAGAAAAACCTACGTAGCAACGACGCGATCAAGAGGCGGAAAGGCACTGATGCTTGTATAGTTTTTACACCTGAAACTCGAACAACTTTGAATAGTAGAGGGAGATAGCGCAGTGCACACCGGAGCTCGTATCTGTTCAGAGGTTCTCAAAGTAATAATTGACTATAAACTAAAATATTTTGGTACAGAAAGAAAAAAATATTTTATTAAAATTTCATAAATAAAAAACACCTGCTTTTGGGGAAAAAGAGATGATCAAAAAAAATTAAATCAATATTTAAAAATAATGAAGTATATTCCACACTTGTAAAGTGTCAACTGTCACTTCTTGATGGAAAGGCATGATATTTTAAATAAAAAAAACACATTTTTTGTACTTATTTCCACAACATATTTTTTTATCAGGACCGGTTTAGCCTTACCAATTGATAATGCTCGCGATGAGCGAAACCGGTCCTGGTCAAAAAAATATATTGTGGAAATAAGAACTCAAAAATATGTCTTATTATATATTGCAAACATTAATGCACGACCAGTTATTTTCTTGTTGTAACATTTCAAATTATTTAGTAAGTATTTTTTTTTAAATTTTTATCGTGAAATAATCATTTTTCATATGTTATCGTTAATACCACTTTTACGCGGCTAGTCACTATTAAAGTGCTTACTATTACTTCTTGGTGGAAAGGCTTGATTATTTCAAATAATAAAAATACATTATTATTTCTATTTCTATATATAATATATATTATGATTTCAGCATTATCAACTAATGAAGGATACTGATTAGTGAAATATGCCAATGATTACACTGTATTAATATTTAGAACTTTTAATTAATAGTTTTTAATCTACAAATAAGTGTATTTTTTATGTATAGCATAAAGAATTATTGGGAGGGCTTATCGTTGAAACAGAAAAATATTTATATTGTGACTTTGTTATTACTCAAATAAGCAACCTTTTTTTACTTACAGACACTGCAAACGAGAAAGACGAACCCTTAACAGCGTTGACCACTCGGCTGTAGTACTGGCACAATATTATCAAAATCACATTTCATTAAAATTACATTACATACGCTTTCTTGGTGTGATCATAAATATTTATTACAGTATATAGAATTTATTGTAATGTTTGAGAAGCGCTTCAAATGACTTAGTATCTAATATAAAAGTTTGACAAAGCAATAAAAGTGATTCGAAGAAATATTTACCTGTACGTATTCTTTCATTACCAAATAAAGGTCAATTATTATATTATTTATTGGTTAGTTAAATTGGAAAATAGTTTGTACACAAATGTAAATTATAATATCAGAATGGCACTAGGTTGAAACACACTTCCCTTTCGTGAAGTTAAAAAAATAATTTTGCTGGAAATCAGTTAACATTTTATCATCGATAAGCAGGAAACATTTCGTCAGATATTTTATGCTTGACGGTCAATCTTACTTGTTTCCAACTGCATGAAAGGGTTGATATTTTGGATAGTTTTCCTTCTATATAAGACATTATACTTTGATTTTTCAACTGCAATTAATAAAAATCCCATTAATTAGAGCTCGTGCGATCAAATGTAGGATGTACTTTCATATTTGACATCTATAGCTTTATTTTTTGTTGAAATCATTCTTGGAAGCCGATAATTTTTCGTTATTCATTTCAGTTTTTCAATTATTTTTTATCGGTATAATATTCCTCATACCATATTAAAAATGTTAAATAACTTAAAATATCGATGGTTGTATTATTGACGTATCTGTCTAACCTTCGACCTTGAAATCATAATAGGTTCTGAAAAATAAGAGAGTGTTTTAAAACGTCATTTATACCAATGTTATATGGAAAAAAACTCGTAAAAATACATTTGAATATACAAATTTCTCTATTGTGCATTTTAACGATGTTACTTTTGGAGTTTAGACATATCATTATGAAACCGCGAAGACAATACTTTACATGTGCGAGGAGGATAGCTAGATTTTGTCGTTTCTGCGTTTCTAAATAAGTTTATTAGTTGCGTCAGTTTCTATAGCAACATACAGGTGTGCAAAAAGCAAACAAAATAAATACAATCAAACTGTATATATAGTATGAATATGAGCGTACTGGAATTGACATAATTATATAAACTGTTACATAAGAAATATATCGAAATAAAATATACAAAAGATATGCATAACTGTGAAAAGATACTGTGCATGTTAATGGCCATTAAAAAGATTTAAATTAATAATCAACGAGAAAATTATTGTACTTTTTAGATTTGAATAAATACCTAACTCAAATAATATTGAATCACATTTATTATATTATTTTTATAAAGATATTGAATAATCCGGTAAAAATACTGTACTATATAACGACATCTGCTGTTGATACTTGTTACTGTTAAGGAAGATTTATGCGAACTCGTTAAATATTTCTTAGTTGCTATAGCTATTTTTTAAGAGATGTCAGTAAAATCTACAATAAAGTACTTATGGTAGTATAATATTTTTTTATTAATTACTGTTACCTATTGTATTTTGTAAGAAAATAAAAATAAAAAAAAATGTAGAAGACTAGAAATCGTCTTATTTAAAATCGAGAAAAGGTGTTTTGAACAAATAGCATTACTGTTTTTTTCTTTTTTTTTTAATAAGGCAGTTGTCAATATCCATTATGTAGTAAATTATTTATTACTAAGGTAACTTGTTAATTTAAATTAAAAGGTTTTTGTATACTAATTCCACCATTTATATATATATCATTTGATAAAACTTAAGAAAACGTACATTTTTTTAAATAAATAACATATTCCATCAAGAATTAACCGTTACTATTAGAAACGTAGTTTCTTCGATTTAAGTAATTCAAAAAATACGGTAAAATTATAGAACCGATTCATTGAATTTTTTTATATTTATTAAATATTTTTATCTTGTTGGTCGTTGGTCCCTGGTATTTTACGTTCAATTTTATTGTCGTCAATTCTTGCTGAATTTTAAATAAGCTTATTAATCCTTTTCATATACAAGAAACATTTCTAGTGAATTTATATTGAAGATCATCTCAAAATGTCATAATTAATGTTATAGAAATTGCCCTTTTAGACATTTTTTGTGAGCTGTAAATTTCAACAGCGACCAAAAATTAACATAACCGTTTGATAAAATTAGTAATTAAGGATATGCATGAAAATTATAACAAAAACATATATAGCTTCATTTAAAAAAAAACATTGACTCGATCACATTGGTCTAAATATTAAAAAAAAAATATGCCAGTAGCTAGCCGTCTCGCACGCCCATGCGTCGTGATTAGGGCTTCCAATCACGGTATACCGATTAATTAGCCAACCCCGTTATTACGTTTTTTTTACTGTAACTGTTACTGTCTTTTTACATTTTTTTTCTGTAAATTATGTGAAGCAATCCATATTTCAAATTAAATACTCCCTACAAACATATTTTTTTAGAATTACAGTCTCTCTATCAAGATATTTCGTAAGACAAGCGACATACCATTGTAACAACTGCATATGTTATTTTGTTGTGTTATTTTAAAACATATATAAAAATATTGCTAGTCCCACTAAGAATGAAAATCGAAATTATTGTTTAGGCACAACTCGGATAAAAGCGAGTAAGTTTACAGAAGACGAGGTTTATAAAAACAGGATGAAAATATTTAGCATTTATGGCAATTTGTGGTCATTACATTATTAACTAAGCTACACACTTAAACTAAATTAAAAATTAAATTGTGAAATTTAATAATGACAGAAATAATCTATTTGTTTGTATAGTGAAAAGTGACAGTTGAAATGGACTTTCACATAAGAAAATGTCATTATGTACACTTGAAAAATTCTTAATGTATTTTTAATATGCAGCACACCACAATATAAATTATAATAAAGCTTTTTTTTGTATATATATTTTTTATATATATATATTAAGTACTTACTTAGAAAGGAACTAAGTGGGGAAAATGTTCCCTAAAGATAAAAAGAAATTATGATGAAATTAAATCGACCATGTTCTATTTTTGGATATAATCTTGCAGAGCCTATAATAATATAACTGAAAACTATTTTCATTCAATTTATGATATCGACTGAAGTTCCTTGATGGAATTTCAATATCAAATTTGAGTTTTTACAAATTTGTACGATTCCACATGTTTTGTCACTAACGACCAGGGTTTCGCCTTGTGATTATAAGATTAATATTGTTAAATTTGTTTTAGCCGTAATTTACTGCTAGCCCTAAGGCAAGTGTTTTACTGTAATTTATAACTTTAGCATATATACGATACTAACTGTTTATTTTACATCAATTCTTTTGCATCCGTGTGATAGAATGCCTGTAGATGGCGAAACCCGGGTTGTTTGTGACAAAACATGTGGAATCCTACAAAGTTGTAACAATTCAAATTTGATAATAAAACTTTTTTTTATATATATTTATATTAAGTACTTATTTAGAGTGGGGAAAATGTTCTCTACATATCAAAAGAAATTATTATGAAATTGAATTGACTATGTTCTATTTTTGGATATCATTTTGCAAAACGTATCAATATTTTAATTGTAGTGTATGTTCATTTCTTTTTACTGTTTGTTTGTTTGACTGTCGGATAATCAATAAATATAAAACCATAGACTTATTTATTTCATTAGAAGTAATAATGAATTCTATGTTTAATGACCTATTCCGGTATTGAAAATTTTTTAATACCGGGAATGTAAAAAGGGTTCGGAATCGAACGCCCTGATTGTATACAATAGCCAAAGGGCAATATGATTACTTCTGGCAGTCAAGAAGGAATTGAATGCGACAGGAAGAAATAAACACAATAATTACAAAACAATCTTCTTTGTCCCTTTGAATTATTAAAAATTCACCCCCTCGCTACACTCAAACTCCGAAGAAAAGGAAGAATGGAAAATAATATGATTCTAATAATGACTATAGATGCTGCTGTGCCTTCAAATTACATCGAGACGCCACGCCTCCTTGTGTTAAAAAAACGAACTACGCTCCTATAGGTCACCTTGTTAGAATTGATCGATTGTAGGGATATCTTCCCGGCTATTTTTATTCATAGAGTGAGTAAAGACTGGTGACCTATATATATTCTGAATTAATATCCCATTCTGCATGTATCCTATGCTATTGAACTTGATATTTTGTAGGCTGGTGGCCTTCAATGGAGAAAACAACTTCTAAAATTATGTTACGAATTCATTAACAAAAAGTGTTTCATTTATGATATCGAGTGAAGGTGCTTGGTGGAATTTCAATATCAAATTTGAACTGTTACAACTTTGAACGATCCCACATGTTTTTTTTCACTAACGACCCGGGTTTCGCCTTTCGGCATCATCAGGCATTTTATGAATCGAGTCAGTTCGAGTCAGTTCTGTTGCGTCCGTGTGATAGAATGCCAGTTGTTTAAATTGTTACAAAGTTGTAACAATTTAAAAAAGTGTTTAATTAGAGTAAGGAATTCTTTGGGGGTTAATCTAGTTGGTTAGATAGTTTCTAACTGGAAATGAGGTTTTGTTTAGTTATCGAATATGACGTAATTCGTTAGTCACAATGGCTTGACAGGAATACATTTAATTTATAATATCGACTGCACCTTGCTTGATCAAATTTCAATATGAAATTTGAATTGTTACAACTTTGTAAGATTCCACATGTCACTGACGACCCGGGTTTCACATTTCGGCATCATCAGGCATTCTATCACACGGATGCAACAGAACTGACGTAAAATAAACAGTTAGCATCGTATATATACTAAGGTTATTAATTGCAGGAAAGCAATCAACCAATATAAAAATCTAAACATATATATTTGTTGAAAAACCCTTTCAAGAATGAATCATTAACAAGATCGCTAATGAAAATTATCACAGGCAATCGTGTTGATTATTGTTAGATTAATATTGTTAAATTTGTTTTAGCTGTAAGTTACTGCTTGCCTTGGGGTTAGTGTTTTCCTGTAAGTAATAACTTTAGTAAAAATACGATGATGACTGTTTATTTTACGTCAGCTCTGTTGCATCCGTGTGATAGAATGCCTTAAGATGCCGTAAGGCGAAACCCGGGTCGTTAGTGACAAAACATGTGGAATCGTACAAAGTTGTAACAATTCAAATTTGGAATATATTTAGTAAAAAATGTGTTTTTTGCAATATTTATAATAATTCGGTCAACGAAATAAAACATCTCTCACCGCTGGTGATTGGTGGTATAAAAATATATTATTATAAAATCAGGGTCGGTAGGGGAACCTTCATTAATTTTATATCTACCGAAGTCTTGTTTGAAGATTAGCTGACGAAGCAAAAAGCATCGCAGTTATATAAAGCTATAAATATAGCATACTCGGTAAATAATTTCTACACAGAATCCTATCGCTAGTGTTGTCGTATGTAATTAAAGAATAGAATGAAAAAAAATAAGGACACATAATATGATTATAGATTTTTTTTGTCATAATAACGAAAAGAATGATAATGATAATATATTGAGTGAATTGGCATTTACTTGGCAGAACTCTATTATAACACGGTGAAAAAATAGCAATTTATTTTAGTTCTATGAATTTCTACAAAGATATAGTTGATAGCTTTTTCGGCTCGCGCCATCGTCAGAACTATGCTTAAACGAACATTTGCTTATCTACACCATCTTATAATGATAATTAATGTGTAAATGCGTTTTAATTTTAATTTTTAAATGAAATGAATCATTCGCTTAGTTCAATAAAGCTTAATCATAGTTCTGACGATATAGCAAGGTTCAACTAATGAACAAAACACCGATAAAATATATTATTGTAGAATTCAATACAGTGGGTTAACGGACAAATTGGACAATGAACACTATCACGAAAGATTTTTGTGTTCAGACAACGAACACATGTTCGGATAACGAACTAAAACCATCTTTCTAATCCGTTAATTCTATTTGTGGTAAATCGATGATCATTTAACGAACCATTCGGATAGCGAACACAGTCGCTGAACATATTATGTTCGTAAACCGATCACCTACTGTACTCTTATTTTTCCTTGTTTTAATGGCCATCTGTCAGATTATACCAATTCAATCAAAGCATGCACTAGTTTTCCAATTAATAAGTAATATGTAATTCATTTAACGAATTTTTTTGGCATTATTTAAGAGAATATTTTCTCTAATCATAATAATATAACTATGATTAAAGATATCTATTTCATGTAGTAAATTTATTCCAACATCTTTACCGACAAATTTTGTATTTTTAAAATTTTGTATTTGACCGATACTGTTTACTTCCAGTCAGTTATCAAACATATTGATTTGATACTCTTTAAAAATTCCCAACAAAAATGATTTGAATGATTAAAATTTTGTTTCAACATTATAGCAAGCGTTAAGCAAAATATACAAACAATATTATATTAAATTAAATGTTATGCTTTAAATATATATATAAATTATTTAATGTGCATGTAAACATACGCAAGATTTATTCAGTTGTGGGTTATGTTTAGATTAAATAAATATTAAGAAGTATTTTTCAAAATTTTTAATCATACTTCTTACAATATTAGTGCTAGCAAAACTAAATTGGACCATTACGATTAAAAAAAACCGTTTGACTGTCTGTCTGTCCGTTCATTTTTCTGTCTTTGACAAGAACTTTTTCCGAAAAAATCGTAGCAGCGTTAGTAAATGTCATTACAGCCGTTTAGGGGTCAATTGAGCTTTTTTCAGCGATTAAAGCTATTATGTGTTCAAAAGAATTTGATGTGAAGTTCGATCAAGATCCAAATTCAAAAGGACAGAAAAATTATTTGAATAGGACGAAGCAGTAAATCTATTTTGTTATTATCTGGAATGAATGTTTGTGCTTTACTTTATCTTATTTTGAACCGAGTCCGCTCCCAGCGTGAAGCATATGGACACGCCATGAAGCTCTTTTTCGAAAAAAGTATTGGAAAGAATTTCGGCTGCATGGATTCAATTACTTAGAGGAAATTTTATACATTGCATATATTCAAGCGATTTAAAATAAAATCTTTTAACACTTTTTAAAGTTTTATTGAGTATTCTTGAGTTTATATTTAAAAAGCATTAAACTTGTTCTCAATGTTTTTAAATGCCCCTACTTAAAAAGCATATGAATATTGATGGTCAAAAGAACTAATTATAATCATTCTGATACAATAAATAATACTGCAAAAGCCATTGTATGTCTAAGGAAAATTAATTCACGAATTTGCACTGGCGCGTAAAAACACAAGCGCAAAAAGATAATTACGAGCAATATATCTATGTGTGTGTGTAAATGACTTATTAAAATTTCTGAATATTAAAACTATTTCTAACGAGATTGTTTATTTGATTTAAAAAAATATATTTTTAATTTGTTTAATTTCAATATTTTGCCCAAAATGACGAAATAAACTACAAACAAAATTTCTAATTTCTTGGGATATTCTGATAGATAATTCGTGTCGTTTTGCAATCACAAGTCTTTTAGTTGTTTTTTGTCTCTGTAAGCTAATACAAGGTGAAGACTAATTAATTATTCAGCATTCAATATATTTCTAAAATTTTGTGAGTAATTGTCACCGTGAGCTTTTATCGTACTTATCGTGAAAGTACTGTAAACTGAGTAGTCAGTTATTGCCCTCGCTTTTACAGCTAGATTAGTAAGATAGTTTTGGGTAGATAGGTGTGAATAAAACGCAGAAATTTTTATGTTTGCGTATAAATAAATACATATGTTGAAAATTAAAAGTGGGCTTAAAACCCATATGCATTCATAGCTCTATTACACATCTAAGTATCATGGGCAGTACGATTAATAGAATTGATTGTGTTTTCATTTATCGATTAAGATTTACGAGAAAATACTTTTCCGAAATCACCTGAGCCACATTTTGAGATTCATCGTCGATAGTAAAGCCCGTCTCACACACTCTATTGTGTGCGTACGTTTTTTTGTTGTTGTTATTGCAGCATGACAGATAAAGCAAAGGAAGGTAGTGTGTATACATTAAAGACGAACAAAAAAATGTTGACAAAAAACCAATTAAACTAAATAGCTAGTGTTGGTGGGGTACACCATACTACGGTGATAACGCAAAATGAGCTATGTACGCTAAGGTGTTGATTGATTTAATTATTTAATTAAATTATAGGTTTTGTGGTTTAAATTTTGAAAAATATAATGAAGCCAATAGTTCTGCATTACGAGCTATAATTGCTTTAATTTTAGTATTTATAGTTTTCTAATTAAAACTGAAAAATTAATATACAGTTTATAAAACAAATAAAATTTCAATGACTTCTTTAATGCGACGATATTTGCAAATGTCTGAAGATCTTGAAAGGCTGAACCCGGGTCGTTAGTGACAAAACATGTGGAATCGTACAAAGTTGTATTAACATTACTATGCAGAACCAGCCTAAGTGACATTTTGTAAATAAAGCCGCTTAAAGTTTTAATTATTCATTATTTTCTTACAGGTAATAACTCATTTCAACAGTGAAAACGAATTCAAATATAACATCTAAAGTAATACCCTTTTGACGCATTATTAATTACTTGTTATTGTTAACTGTTACTTTTTGGTGGGAAGGTAAAATTTTCGCAACTGATCAGTTTATTATGCTTGCGATGAATGAATCCGATACTGATAATGAATATATAATGTTGTGGAAATGATATGTACGACATTATCAGAGCTGTGGAATCGTAAAACAGTACTTACTAATCCGACACCGACATCGTCCAAAAACACGAGTCCAACTTCAAAATTGACCAGCGACACGAATCCGACTAAAAAAAAAAGTTTATTTTTGTCAGATTTTTTTCTTATCGTAATGATAAGAAAAAACAGTAATTATTTATGAGCACTGAATTAAAGATTATCTAACCAATCCTGCAATTGTACATTGAGATATTTTTCAAAATCTTCCCGAAAAAGAAGTCAGAGTCACTCGTTTTTCACTACTCCGATTCCAACATTGATCAAAAATACAATTGACTCCCACTCACTAGCCCTGAAAATTATAAATAACCATCAAATATTACAAAAATCAAGCACCAAAACTTTTTTCCAAAAACAATGGTAAACTAATTTGGCACTCAAAGAAAGAATCGTTAATCTGTGATGTTGGAAATTTTCTCCTATGGAGTGTAGCTATCATTCCATTCGTATTCTCTAATAAAAAGAGAAGAGCAGTGACATAGTTACAAGCAATTTTCGTAGAATTACTGTCGCGTTAGATCCATATATGCCACATTCGAAGCGGCGTAACATTGTTAGAACACAGCTAGTTTCCGTTTTAAGTAATCTTATTGCTATGTTTTGTTTGTATAATACATTCAACAAATCCAGTCTATTAAATATTTTTTTACGATTCTACAATAAAAACCTCAAATACGTTATACGTTACGTTATACGTAGAACAGTTATCAATATATTAAAATTGATGAATTTGCTTTCCACTTAGTGCTGTAATTAATATGATTTGAATTTTTCTTTCCTCACAAGCATCTTAAGCATTTAGTAGTATTTTAATATTTAAAATGAGCTTCCAAAAAGTTATCTAAAAATTTATTAAAAATATTTGCAATAAAAAGTTTTGTGATACTAAGAAAAAAAATTCGTAATTATCTAATTCAAAAATAGAGATGCTCCTTTTTGTGAGAAGACCGAAGTTTGTATTTGAAATAAATTGCTCCAGAGTGACCAATCATTCTCAAAGTATTATTTCATTTTCACGGTCATCAAAAAAACTTATTTATCTATTTTCAATATTATGATAGACGGCAGACCTATTTTCAATGAAGTGATATGATCTACGAAGCCAACCCGTAACCAAAATACAATGGCGTGTAAAATAAGGCATTATGGCCGAACTTAATATAATATAAGAAAGTGTAACTATCGAAACTTAATCAAACGTGATAACATTGTAAAACAAAATATAGTGTGGGTAATGTAACAATAGGTGTCTTTAGTCAAAAGATCGATGTTTTCATTTAAAAAGATAAAACGTTTTCAAAGTGAGCTTTTTTACTGTTTAATATAGGTACTGCAATTTCTCGATCATCAAATCATCAATATTTTATCAACAAAAAAAAAATACTTTAAATATATCAATGACTGAAAGTTATCTACATAAATGAAAAAAAACAAATTTTTGTAATAAATTCACATTTGACAATTTTTAAGCGATTAAAATAATTTATGATATAGACTGAAGGTGCTTAATAAAATTTCATTAACAAAGAAAGACTTGTTGAAATTTTATACGATTCCACACGTTTTATCACTGTGACCCAGGTTTTTCCTTTCGGCATTTTCATACGGATGCAACAGAACTGTTAACACGGTGAAAAAATAGCAATATATTTAAGTTCTACAAAATTTATAAGATATATATAGTTAGTAGCTATTTCGGCTTAAGACTTCATCAGAACTAATTCTAATGCATTGCTATTATTTCATCGTGTCTTAATGGAGTTCAACCAAGTAAATGCCAATTAAGTCAATGAACTATTATCGTTACCAACAAAACATGTTAATTTGTACAAACAAAGTTTCAACATTTTGTAATTTATATTTTTAAGATCTGAACCGGTTTCGACAACCACAACCATTATCAACCGATTTAAATTGTCTAATATCTATTAAACAATCTTTACAACAAAACATATGCTATATATGATTGTTCAAGATTTGAACGGTTCACATTTAAATATGTATAACTTGTGCTTTTTAATTATCTGACTGCCAAGGTTTTCGGGATTACTATGCACTCATTGCGGCGATTGAACCATTAATAGTTAGTAAATAAAATTTTTCTTATAGTTTTAAGCAAACTGTAACCCTGATTCAATACCGTTTTTATAACTTTCGACATTTTTACAGTGACGGCGTCCGATATGATGAATCCGACAATTCACGATATAGTCGTTTAAATCGACGTATCACGCTTTGGCAAATAGAGGGATAATTTTCACAACATTCTGTTTCGGTCAATCGTATATCAACTTAGTCGTTTTTAGTACCAAGGATTTAAATTATACAATATTACTTAAAATAGTATTTCACTATTTACTATTCCGACATTTCATAAAGAATGGTAAAATTAAAGAAAGCTATATGGAAATAAAACGTATTAAAGATGAACAAAATATTATCGTTCAATTGAGAAAGAATAATGCGACTTCAAATCATTTACTGAAAATAAAATGAAATGAAAAAATAAAAAAAAAAAAAAAATGAAAATACTATAAAAATATCACTCGCTACTATTTTGTATTAATACTAAAACATATTCAAATTTTATACGAATGTAAAATTGAACGTATTTTGTGTGACATTTGATGTAAGTGCGATGTTTTTATTGATCAATTTCAATAATTAAGTTTTATAATCGAGCTTTTCTGTGTTTATATTATGAATAATATGCATTTCTCTTTAAGGTTCCTGTAAACAAATATTCTTTTCATCTTACACACACCAGAACTGCAAAAAGAAGCACAGCGAGAGTGGTTAGCAAACTGATATTTCTATCCTAATCCTATCTCTACGACTGACTGTGTTTTTGAAAAAAAAATCATTTGTTTTTGTATAATTTATAAGCTGATAAGGGTTTTAATATTTGAAATGAAACTGAAAAAATCAGTAGAAAAATCACTTAGAATAATTTTAAAATAAATCCTTTTAAAGTCAAGCCAAAGACTTTAGAAAGTGAAATAGGTATATATTTATCACTGCATATTGTAAGGAGAAAACTTGTATTTCTAACCCTCGGCTGGTCATAATATAGGGCCGTTTTCAACATACATGATCCTTTTAAAAATAATACTCTATCCCACTTACCCTTATATATGTTTTCCTGCCAGTGTGGGTAGTGTTATAGGTATCCTTATTCTATAACACACCTGTTGAAAAACGGTCCTTTTATTTCTTTTTTTGTGAGACATAGAAGTTCAACTGATTTCGGAAAATATTTTTTGATTTCAAATGAACTCGTAAATTTTTCGAAAATTATTGCAGTACTGACTAGCTGATTTGTTTTTTACTTATTATGAACGCAAAGATTTGCACATCATAAGATTTTAGACAATACTTACATAGGTTGAATTGGCATTTACTTGGTAGAACTCCATTATAATACGCTGGAAAAATAGCAATGTATTTTAGTTCAACAAAATTATATTTTTAGATATAGTTGATAGCTATTTCGGCTCACGCTATCATCAGATCTATCAGTTCGTCAGAAATATCTATCGATGTCTTACCCAACGCTATACTTTTTCACCTCAAATAAAATCAGTGTCGATTAATCATATTTAATGAGTATATTTTTTATATGACTATCATCATAATCATTTTACACTGTCATTATTGCATTCAAATTAATACCGTTTGCTAAAGCTCAATAAATGACCACGATTATCAATAACATAACTTTTTTGAAAGAATAATATGTATTTAATGAAACTGATAAAATACAAAAATATATGAGAGACTTGAAGATTAAAAATAAATATTTAACATTTTTCTAATATTTTTTGGAATTGCAATACTGTAATAAAATCAAACGTATCTGTGAAGAATAAGATTTTTAAAATAAATAAACGATAGACATACGCGTACAATATTAGAGGTTGGATTTAATTGATAAAGTTTTAGATTCTTTTTTCCTCATATAAGAAATAATTAAAACGAATTTGTAGAGGAAATTAAAATGTTTGTTTTACATAAATTTCATTTAGAGGTTCACAATTATTTTATTTGAAAGCCTCTGTATTTAAATTGGATGCGCCTTTTGCCAGGGCTAGAGAGGTAAGGAGTTGGCTATCAAAAATAAGTTATTTAACCTTTCAGCGCCGCTTTTCGATAAACAACATGAACTATTTTTTAAATTGATAATATTTAATTTTAATTATGTTTTTATCTTTGTATTGAACGCGGACATACATACATAATATGATATCGTTTTACGCGATTCTATTCTGTGAAATGGTGAGCAGATAAAATGTAACACAGTGAAAAAAATAGCAATGTATTTTAGATCTACAAAATTATTATTTCTTAATAAAGTTGATAGCTATTTTGGCTCACGCTGTCGTCAGGACTATGCTTAAACCAACATTTGCTTATCTACATATAGCTGTGTAGAAACGGTACACAATACATCTTCTCTCCTGCTTTATCGACCTAGATTGTTTCCTGTTCGCAATAAAACTAATAATTGTCAATGAAACTAAAAAGGCCGCTATATCAACAAGTTTACATATGGCACGGAAATGGTCCATTACAGAAACAAAGATACATCAGTCAGAGGAGTCAATAATGGTGACCGACACATATTAGTTTTTTCGTCAAGAATCTTTTGTGATAGTTGATATCTACTGATCTCCAGCTGTTCCAAAGCCGTCATCCTGCGACCCTTACTACAAAGATACAAACACTTCTGGTGTAACGGCTTAGCTTGTTTCTTGCTCGCAATAAAACTAAAAATTGTAAATGAAACTAAAAAGGCGGCTATATCAATAAGTTTACATATGGCACGGAAATTGTTTATAACAGAAACATGATGATTGACATATCTTAGATTGTTCGTTAAGAATCCTTTGTCATAGTTGACGTCTATTGGTATCCAGCTGTTCCAAAGCCGTCATCCTGCGACCCTTACTATAAAAATGCAAACACTTACTCGCTGAGTTTGAATTTATATTATGTGATTCCTTTATAACGTGATTAGCGAATTGTGAATCTGTTTTTTTATTGTTGAATGATCTTACATGTTCCTTAGCTCGAGTGGATATACTTCTACCTGTCTGTCCGATATAAACGGACAAACATGAGCAAAAAAAAACGGACAAACATGAGAAAAAAATAATTTTGTAGAACTAAAATACATTGCTATTTTTTTTTTACCGTGTTATAATGGAGTTCTACCAAGTGAATGCCAACTCAATCAAAAGATAAAATGCATAACAAAATAATGAACGATTTGTAAAACAGTTTTTATAATAAATCATTTGTTTCTTTGCTGAGCATGCTGAGATTAAAAAATATTGAAGCAGATTATTTTTTAAACTATTTTTTGTATAACCATTTTGTCAGTCTAAAGATTATTGCTTTTGAATTAAATCTCAAATTCATTAATGACAATATATTGTAAGGAAGATGCGGATTTTGGAATGTCTTGGTTGATTAATATTTTGATAAAAGTGTAATTAAAATTCGAAATGAATTTATTACATTACTATTATATTTATTATATCATAAATTCAATTATTAATTTGAACTGTTAATGTTTAGCTTTATAATATCCTTTACTACTACTTATCCCACTTTATATATATAATAAATAAAATATATATTAGTGCATTATTGGACACGAATGCATTTTAAAAAATTAATGGTAAATCAGATCGAATGCATCAGTATACAATAATCTTTGAATATACTAAAACGCTAAAATCAATTTACTATCATAATGAACATAATATTAAATACTTTTTTTACCAATAAACTTTGCATAAAATGATCATTTAATAGGTTTTTAATTCTGATACGTACTCTCAGTACAGATATTAAAATAATTAAACCCAACTCAAAAAGTAATTCTTAAGCACTGCTTAGTTAATATTTTTTTAATTGGTTCGATATTAAATGCGGGTTCTGCAGTCACATTGTCAATGCGCTTGTGCGTTTCATTTATTCTTTATGCCTAAATTACTTTACATCCATTTTTTATCTTTCGAGATACAGAGACCGTGTTTTTGTGTTGTATCTTTCAGTATGCTCCACATTAGTGGCGGATAATGTTAAAAAAGTAAGCATTTGTTGGTGCTACTTATATTTTTTTTCAACGAATAGCTTTTTCCCAGCTGATTTCGTTTCTTTCATAGATTATTGATTGAATTGGCATTCACTTGGTAGAACTCCATTATAACACGGTGAAAAAATAGCAATGTATTTTAGTTCTGCAAAATTATTTTTAACAAATATAGTTGATAGCTATTTCGGCTCACGCCATCGTCAGAACTAAATATCAGATAGTTCTGACGATGGCGTGAGCCGAAATAGCTATCAACTATATTTGTTGAAAATAATTTTGTAGAACTAAAATACATTGCTATTTTTTACCGCGTTCATAGATTATGTTTCTGTACAAATAAATATGTATTCAACAATCAACTAAAACTTCCAATTTTTGCGGTTAGTCAATTTAAATTATAAAAAAAATAATATCAAAAATTGAAATATTCAAATATTATTTATTTGTTCTTTTGATAGTCTATGAATGGGTCAACACTTAAGAGGGTCTAGAAGTCACAACAATGGCGGCTGAATTTGATTGTTCTGTTTTCAAAAATTCTTCGCGCCTTTTGTGTCACTCGTTTGCCCTGTCAACACAAACGATTCATTCAAATTTATTTATTTATTCACTAAATAATTATTTGAATCAATATTTTTGTCATGGTCAACAAAAAGTCTTACGAACTGAGAGCTGTCTGATAAAGATCAATTTAATTAATTAAATTGAATATTTTAAAAACTGTTTCAACATGGGAAACGAATAAATTTTACAGTATGGAGCTGTCGTTTAATATTGACTTTCACTCATGTTTTTACATACAATACTACTAACGATTAATTTAATAATTTAAAATTTATCGTGTACTATATTTATTTTATACTGTTTACCATAATTTCCGAGTCTGTAGTTGAGTGATCAACGTTGGACTGTTCGCTGCTTTATAAAAGGATTCGAATACCGGTAGGAATCTCGAATTTTCAAACTATTTATGAACAAGGGTTATATATTATTGTCTCGTACTTATCCAATTCAAATAACGGAACGTGCTGAAAGAAATTAGCTTATTTCTAATGTTGTACTTGTCTCATACGTCTATTCCTACTCTACATAAAAATGTAACTGACTTACAAGCAGCCCTCGTATATCCACATCTATCAATAAAATGTCCAATATATGTGAAACTACCGGGCTTTTCTTTGATAAGGCGTCATTTGAGATTTTCTTTCATTTTCTTCATTTTTAAATTCCAATTTAGATATATTTATTTTGATTCGTGTAATATATAATACTTATAGGATACAAAAATTTTAATTTGCAATTTACATATCTTATAAAACAATGGGTTTTTTTTATCAATTACAAATAACAAAAAAAACAATGACACTGTAACAAAGTTTGTGTTGTGATTTTTGGCACCAAAAATGTCACAATGAACTATTTGAAAGTAAATGTACAGTCACAGTTTATATGATCTACTTATGTTTCTGCGTCGAGAAAACCTGAGAATTTATTCCCGACAATTCCAAGTTTTTTCGCTGTCTCGATTCCCGGGCATTACAAAAATATTGACACGAGGCTCGAGTTTTTTTGACTCATTCCCGATTTGTATATAGGCAGGTTCCAAATAGATGGTTGAAGAGTCAGTAAAGTGACTGTTATCCACAATATATTGCTAACAATAATCAAGAAAACATTATTTCATAGTAACTGATTTACAATAAACGAATAATGATTTATTGTAACTAAGAATTATGTCTAATTTGTACTTGCGAAAAACATTGCGTATTTTTATAAATAAAAAATCACTTACCTTACATATATTTAATGATATCGAACGAAGGCGCTTATTGGAATTTCAATATCAAATTTGAATTGGTAAAATTTTGTACGATTCCGATGATACAACAGAACTGTCAGTTCTCCATCCGATAGAATGCCGTTCATCCATGTGATAGATTTCCTGAAGATGCCGAAAGACGACACCCGGGTCGTTAGCGACAAAACATGTGGAATCCTATAATGTTTTAGCAATTCAAATTTTTTAAATAATTATTTAAAATTTGTTTCTATATATTTCCTTGCATACTTCTTAGATATATGTAATATATGTTTTATTTACCATAAATAAAAAAATATTGTTTATACATTTTTTCCTATGATTCAAACGAAAAATAATTAAAGTTTTGAGTACCGAGAATTCCTAACGTATTTTAAAAATTTGTGTAACGAGTCCCGGGAATCGAATTACCCCGAAACTTTCAAATATAATCCCTTACACGTACAGATGGTGCTCTTTTTTAATATTAATCAATTTTCAGTCTAAACGTCCAGTTACAAAGGCAACATTTTACAATTTGACTGCGATTAGCAATGTAAAATGAAATGCTGTATAATGTAATATTCCTAGATCCCGCATAATGATCGACAACGTTACTCGTGCGCGTGGAAACGTAGCGCTGTGTGCATTTCCGGTCTGAAACAAATGTTGCTAGATTTCGAAAACATTAAATTACCTACTATTCCATAAATACATTTTACATTAAAATATTTATCTACAACAATGTTCATAAATATTGTGGCTTTTTACTTGTCGTTTCTGCGGTTTATTCATTCGTTTTATCCAGGGGTTTCAAATTTAGTTTCATCATCCGCCGCGTTTCCGGGCGCACTGTTATAGCGGTCGGTCTATAGCTAAATATAAGTAAATCTTGAAACTATGGCGTTGGTAAGAAGAGACTTTCGGAAAGTGTATAATGTTCGTAAGCCACATTGCGGCTGTGAGGCGTGGGTGAGAGAATGTCACCGTATTATCCGATAACAAGTATACTGACACAAAGTTACTTATTGGCGGCACATGTGGACACAGCCAGGGAACCAAAACATTTGGACGCCCGTGGATCTTTTTATCGATAATCTACATGGACATCGAACAATAACATATTAATGAAACTGTTCACCGTGTCTTCCCGGATTTAGTGAAATTCTTTGTGATTTTTATTAGTAACACGGTTAAAAAATAGTTGATAGCTATTTCGGCTCACGCCATCATCAGAACTATGCTTAAACGAACATTTGATTTACGGAAACGAAACAGCCCCCTGTAGTGGATTGAGCAGTGGCGACCAACATATATTAATTTGTTCGTTATGAATTTTTTGTAATAGTTGATATCTATTGATAGTAAATGCAAATTCAATCAATAAATTTTATTTGTGCTAAAATTGTACAATAAAACTTTAATAAAATTACCTCTATTTAACAGACTTATACTTATACTATAAAGGGAAAAAATCCGGTCAAATATTAAAAAATAAATAAAAACGTTTTGTTAATATTATACATGTTTAAGTTCAAGTGTCGTCGCATGTGAACAATTTTTAGTAGTCATGAAAATCACGTCATACGAATATCACTAGAATCTAAGACATATCTTACGTATTAGACATTTAAGTCGATATCAAACAGCACTTCACGACGAATGACCGAAGACATTTACATAAAATTTTGTTTGTGTTTTTTATTTTTTATTTATATATAAATACAATGTACTTTCAGAAAATAAAGTTTTGGATTTATATTAAACATATTTTCATATAAAGACTTTCGGCTTTAACGGACACCTTCTCTCACCAATTCACCTCAAACATAGTTAAGACACGAACACAATTTGACAGCCCTTTGACAGCCAAGCTCTGCTGCAAAGTAATGTGTAGTTTTTATTCATATCAAAAACTGTTTGGGCTGGTTTGCGATCCCTGAATCGATGTCCCGCACCGGACCGTCAGACGGGACAGCCAGTTCAAGACCCTTTTTCACCTCTCTTTGAGGATATCGCTCGAAGATAAAAAGCGACGCGTTCCGCTTATCTCGTTCTATTATACATCCTTTTTATTTTTTCAGTCGAAAATGACTAATTACCAACCCGGCGAGTTTTTTTCGTCTTTTGTTTTTCGGATGCTCTCAAGTCAGTGGACAGGTTATTTATTGTTGGAAAATGTAGTTAGCACTATCGAACAAGGTGGTAAAGAAATACTTTTTTTTCGATCACTAAAAATAATGAGAATGAACAGTCTCTCGTTTGTGATAAAATTTTCTTGTAAAATACTATCAGCTTTAGTAAAACTTTTCAATAAAAACAATTCTGAAGGTGATATTTGTTAATTATTGCTGGGAAAACATTATATATAAAAAGCAAAACATAAAATTTCAAAGAGTATTTTTATTTCTGATTTTTTTTTTATTAAAATGATCAGGATCGTTTTTGTTCGGTTGTGAGCATTATCAACTGTTAAAATTCAAATAATAGTGATGTTATTTATATAAATTGAGAGTTTATTATTTTGAGGCAAACAAACAAACGATTGATGAACTAAAATAAGAATTAACAGTTGATCATACAAAATTTATTCAATAGAAATTTTATATAACGCTTCACCACAAATATTGAATGGGTTAATTTATTTTCAATATGGAAAATATTATACAGATTTTTTTTCCTTTTAGCAATAAAAAAAATAAGCTGCAGTAAGAGCGATTAGTTGGTTGCAAATCTTTTACTGAGCTCATTCATTCTCTTCGTATATATTGTGAAAACCAAAAAAGATTAAGCGTGTATTTCCTAAAATTCATGGCGGCTTATACAATACATTGATTGAATTTGCATTTGCTTGGTAGAACTCCATTATAACACGATGATAAAATAGCTATGAGTTTTAGTTCTACAAAATTCGTAGAGCTAAAATACATTGCTATTTTTTCACCGTGTTAATACAATAAACCTACTACTCCCTTTTCTCTTCCAGTGACGTACAAAAAAAAAATACACCGAAAAGTCACGAAATTACCATAAAAAAATATAGCCATAGTCATGTCATGATGCGTAAAAAATAAAAAAAATATTTCTTGAAAAGTCTTAAATACTAAAAATTTTAAAGGTTATGTTCTACATTGGTGAAACCATGATATTCGATGACGAAAACACTTTCTTGAAAGGGTGTGCAAATAAAATACTTTTTATTTTTACTAATACTAAATATTTTTTAATGTGGCAAGTTTCAATCTGAATGAATTTATTAAGTGTCAAATGTGTATCGATCGGTGATATGAAAAGGTGATAATGACGTATTTTCACAAATTAAAGGCCAGGCCTATTGCTCGTACCTAACGATTTAATTTAAGGCGTTCAGGTAAAGAGTATTTTGGTGTATATATTATATTATGCACTCAAAGCTCTTTCACTTTCCATGCAAAATAATGTGCTTAAAAGATAATTTTGATATAAATAAGTGAAATTTGATGTCCATTTAATTGGACTGAAAAACCACGTAAGCATTGTAGTTTAAGCCACGAACGGAAAATTGCTCGTGTAAACTGTTCACATCATATCATCTCTTAATTTAGAATATATGAAAATATTAGAAGCTGATAAATCCACACTTTGACGAAATTGAATAAAAAAATATATAAAATCTAAATTGTTGCAACTTTTTACGATTCCACATGTTTTGTCAGTAAAATTTTGCACGCAACAGAACGGACGAGTAAGTTATGTTGCATCCATGTGATAGAATGCCTGAAGATGTCGAAAGGTGAAACCCGGGTCGTTAGTGACAAAACACGTGGACTCGTACAAAGTTGTAACAATTCAAATTTCAAATCATATGGACTAATGCGGTCATATAATACTTAGGATTTTTTTGTGAAACATGAAGCAGGTCAATAATTACTTTAATGTATGCAATGTTAGTTGACAGAATTAGACAAAAAAATGTAGAAAAGATTTTCACAAAATCACTTACATAACGCTGCTTAACTACATCGTTGAAGTTTGACAGATCATTTTATAACAGCAGTTAAAATAAATGTTAGTAGCACTTGATCTAAATATTAAATATTTGAAATAGCAAAACATAAAGAAAGAAAATAACTAAATTACAAAGCTTAGCCAACATAAATTGATATTTCACTGCTTAGATATTTTCAGCCACTTAAGACATATGTTTTTGGATCGCTGGTAATGTAGAATGTAAGGAATAGTTTATTTTAGAGACATAGTTTGCTCAGTTGGTTATTCATGAATCGATTTGTAAAAGACCAGAAAATCCTATAGAAAATGCATATAACGAGGACTATTAACTGACTAATGCGACCACTACGCGTGGTTGTTAAAATCTGAAGCCTCGGAGAAAGTGTACTTATTTTTATATTGGTTTAGATAACAATTAAGAAAATCGTTTGGAATAGAAGAAATGTGGTGGTTTAATCGTATTAATACTGCAGGCGAATATAGGAAAAGCTGTAATGCTTTTATAACTTGGCTTCAGGCCCAGTTAGATTTAATTTTTGATATCGACTGAAGATGCACGATGGAATTTCATTATCATATTTGAATTGTTACAACTTTGTACGGTTCCACATGTTTTGTCACCGAAGACCCGGGTTTCGCTTTTCGGCATATTCAGGCATTCTGTCACACGGATGCAACAGAATTGACTTAACTGAACTGTCAGTTCTGTTGCATCGGGCAAAGGCGAAACCAGGATCGTTAGTGACAAAACATGTGGAATCGTAAAGTTGTAACAATTCCAGTTAAATTTATTTAATGCAGTGATTATCAACAAAAGATCGGAGCACAAGAAAAAATGTGGTCGGCAAAGTGATTGCAGTAGCATTATTGATGGAAAAAATCTATTCAATTATTTCAAACAAGAAACAAAAACAGTCTCGTTTGTTTTATTTAAAAAAAGCCTAGTTTATCATTTTTCTTTTTATGAAAAAAATTTGTTATATGTAAATTTTTGTGGTTTACGATTGCTGCTATATGAGCGGTTAAATAAAAAATCAAGAAAAAAGTGTATTTTACATTTTTATTCACGACAAAAAATATCATTGCTGCATCTTGTTGTGTTCACCACTTGTTCTTATAGTATATATTCTTCACTCGAACCAGCGTGCTACAAAACCTGTGTTGATATTAATATTTTAGTTTCTTTGCTTTATGAAATACCTAAGTGTTTTATTACATTTTGCCTGAGATTCCGACAAAGTAATCCTCACCGCAACTGCTTCTGCGGTTAGCAAAGGATAATAGTATTGTTTAAGTGCTAGGAAGTCAACATCCTGCATAAAATGCAATAAATAAACAATTTTCACCCACGAATGACTGCCTCACCGATGAGCATTATTTTCATGTACACAGTGTGAAATCACTTGTGACTTGTAGAAGACAGCGAACTCAAGGCTATAAAACATTGCCTGAATCCGGCTTAGTTTTAATTAATCTCTATTAACACAAATATATTATTGATTGAATTGGCATTCACTTGATAGAACTCCATTATAATACGGTGAAAAAAATAACGATGTATCGTCAGAACTATGCTTAAACGAACATTTGTTTATCTATATATAGCTGCGTAAAAAAGGTACACAATACATCTTCTCTCCTGTTTTAACGACCTAGCTTGTTTCTTGCTCGCAATAAAACTAAAAATTGTAAATGAAACTAAAAAGGCGGCTATATCAATAAGCTTACATATGGCACGGAAATTGTCTATAACAGAAACATGGTGATCGACAAATCTTAGTTTGTTCGTTAAGAATCCTTTGTTATAATTGACGTCTATTGATATCCAGCTGTTCCAAAGCCATCATCCTGCGACCCTTACTACAAAGATGCAAACACTAGGGGCTGAGTTTGAATTTATATTATGTGATATGTTGAATGATCTTGCATGTTCCTTAGCTCGAGTGGATATACTTCTACCTGTCTATCCGATATAAACGGATAAACATGAGCCGCAGGACATTTTATAAATACCACTTCTGTCAAGTTTATTAATTTTATCTTTACTATTTTTAAGATGTCTGCCTAAATTGTTGTTGATAAATAACAAATATATAATATATATACATATATATGTTTACTCCTACACTCCTGGAGTCGAGCTTTACAGAAGTTTTCTTGTAAAACTGCTTATAACTTAGAAAGATTGGATTACTATTGAACAAGTTTAGATAATCGCTTTTGTTACGCCCCGTTTTTAGGAACGGATAAGTGTGATGGAATTTGAGATATCACAAACATCGATACTTTCGAATACATATGCATGAATCAATTAATAAGGCACATAAACCGCAACCATGAAACATTGTGTAACTATTTATAATAATAAGCTTTCAGTCAGTATAAACATTAAACGATTTAAAGCTGTTCACTCGGCTTTTCTACGCTGTTTATAAAAAATGATTTAAAATCCTGCATAATTCATTGAATCCCTGAATGAACAATGATATTCCCATTTGTTTTCTGTATATGAAAAGTAATATATTTATAAATAGGCTATATAACCACATTGTCAACTAGCGGTCGTTTTATTTATCGTTTTAGAATGATAACCTTTGTCGGCGAGCTTTCGGCGCATACAAATAAGCTTGGAATCCGATTTCGTAGACATGATAGCTACTATTGTATTATTATTATCAGGGCTGTGTAGAGTCGTTAAAAAACACAATTCCGACATTTAACAACGACACGTCTCCGGCTAAAAAATGTTTCATTCGTTCAGGTTTCTGTCATACCTTTTCAATTTATGTGAATTATTTCAAAGATCAACCAATCAATCCGGAAAATTGTTCATTAAGATATTTTTCAAAATCGTTTAATCACAAATGTAGTTAGAGTTGCTCGTTTTTCACATTTCTGACTTCGACTCCGGCCAAAATACCGTAACTCACGACTACGACTCTAAAGTCCTGTTTATTACAGTGCAGAAAGAAAGTTTCTTTGATTTAATGAATGCCACATAGTGAATTCATATAATTCAAGCATTTGCAATAAAATTTTCTTAGAAATATACAGATTATCCTCGACTTACAACCGAGATACGTTCCTGGACTTGCATTGCATTTCTCTTTTTTTTGTCACATCTACTCCGTCTGCCTGTCGTTATGGGCACGATTTATTGATTATTCACTTCAGAAATTAAATGTGTTATATTTTATTATACTAATGTGTACCTATTTCTAAGTTCAAAAACACTAACTGTTAACTGAATTATGTATATATACATAATTTAAAAACAACAAAGGGAAGAAGTGATAAACGAGCGATATTCCTAGCGCACATCCGCGATCTACTAACCGGCAGGAAGTATTTATGGCATCATCTTTGTCTACGCATGAATCAGGGTTGACGAAGGCGCACCGTAATGTATTTTAGCAAAATTGCTATTTTATTATACCTGTATTTATAAGCTCAAGATAACTAGACACTAGCGTCATCACTTTTAAAATAACTCATCCACCATTCGTATCTATTCTCAATAACAACAATGAAATCATTGTTTTGTACAAGTTAGATCTAGGTAACCGTAAAAAAATATTCTAACCGAACAGAATAGGTATAATAATATGAACCAAGTCTTTGAAAATATTTTAAACAAAAAAATATGTTAACTGTATGACAATGTACTCATACGCCATTTTAAGTTACTGTGACCACGGATTCACATTCTTCCCATTATTTATTATATATCCTAGAACTGGGGCTCAGGAAAATCGTCTAGATAAATAAAATTTTCTTTTAATTAATTCCATATTAATATAAAGTAAATCGGTAACGTTTTTATTTTACTTGGTGTTGGAACTTTACCAAAGTTAATGCATTTCGAGGGAAAAAGTGATTCCCTACTAACCTAAGTATATTAAGATGCAGTAATGCTGAAAATATTTATAAAAATACTTTTTACTCTAAGTAATATAAGCAAATTTTACTCTTTAAGTCTACTTTTCTTAGACAGTGATTCCTCAAATGCGTACCCCGAAAAGTTTCCTAACAAAATATAAAAATTTTCATTTGTAAAATATAACTACGGTTAATGTTTTGACTTTGAGTGTCGCAGAAAAATTCTGATATTTTAATGGCGTCGGAAGTCGAAAAAATTTGGAAATCTTTGCTCTGAGGTAACAAATAAAAAATATATATATGCATTTAAAAATACTTTTAAGGTCTTACCTGTCATTTCTAGAGGGAAAGGCATGATATTTGATAATCACAATATATTTCATAATCAGCACCGGTTTCACTCATCGCCAGCATTGTCTGCCGATATTTACTATTCACCAACTGATATTTTTAATGTTTAAAATAATTTTAAGTATTTATGAAGAAGGTAATGATCGACACGAAAATTAATCTGAGAAAATTACGACGCCATTATTGTAGCGCTCATTCCTTCAATGTCATATTGAGCCCCACGCTTCATTGGGCACATAGTTTCTTGTCCTAACTTTGTATGCAAATTTGTCGCCAAATTCAAACAAGGATGTTTTTTATACATATTTTTTAGAGAGAAATAAATTATTATCATCAAATATATAAAAAAATACGTCTTCAGAATTTCCAAGTACCATCTCTATGCGGATAAATCAATATTGACGAATAGATTTTATTGACGACCATAATCCAAATGAGGAGCATGAGAATTCAAACATTCAACTGCTCATTTTCGAAGGGGCCAAATAAAGACGAAGGAGGGAAGGCAGAAAGGACTAGTGGTAATTTCGTACATACAACTAAATTCATGAAACTAAACATAGATTTGGGGCAGAAAAAAACGTGGAGTATAGCCGAGTGGTAAAAAGTGGATACACAAAAAATGAAAATGTCAATTGATTAACATCTTTAATAAAAAAATCATAGAAATTATGATGAAACTGTAGCATGTGTTGAAGGAAAATAACCTAAAATTATTATGGTGAAAAGTTGCCAATTTTTTTAGTTGACAGAATACTTGCATTTTTATAATATCGACCAAAGGTGCTTGATGGAATTTCAATATCAAATTTGAATTGTTACAATTTTGTACGATTCCACATGTTTTGTCACTAACGACCCGGGTTTCGCCTTTCGGCGTCTTCAGGCATTCTATCACACGGATGCAACAGAACTGATAAGTTGTTCTGCACTAAACATTAACTGTCAGTTCTGTGGTTGTGTGTCAAAACATGTGGAATCGTACAAAGCTGTAACAATTCAAATTTGTACTTGTATTTGCTTGAAGTGAGTACAAACTTTAATTTAAAGTCGAACAAACTCATGAATTGATGTTTTAATAGAACTTTAGAGAGAACAAAAGTATTCGGTGGAGTCTCTTTTAATACCTTTTTTCAGAAATCCTCTTAAATGGTTTACAAAAGCGATGTGGAATTCGCATCTTCAAATGTGTTTTTTTCTTCATATTATTTGTGAATTATTTATTTTATATGTACTTTTGTAAATGTGAACTTATTGATATAGCCGCCTTTTAGTTTTATTAACAATTGTTAGTTTTAATTCGAACAGGAAACAAGCTAGGTCGTTAAAACAGGAGAGAAGATATATTGTGCACCTTTTCTACACAGCTTTATGTAGATAAGCAAATGTTAGTTTAAGCATAGCCCTGACGACGGCGTGAGCCGAAATAGCTATCAAATTTATTAAAAAAAAAAAATGTAGAACTAAAATACATTGCTATTTTTTTCACCGTGTTATAATGGAGTTCTACCAAGTGAATGCCAATTCAATCAATATACAGTTGTAAATTTGACAACATCTCTCACAAAAATAACACACACCCTAAAAATTAGAGCTGCATATCATTGAAATATTTAAGTATTAAATTTGAGTATTATAAGGTAGAATTACCGACAGAATTAATCAAGCAATTTATTAATTATGTTCTAACTTTCTGAGAAAGGTTTAAGCGAGCATCAAACAGTTCGCTCAAAAAAAAACTCCTCGAAAATTCCGTATGCTCTACATACGTATATATATATATATACTATATATATATACTATGAAAGCGTACATGATTATAAAAAAGAAAAAACGCTAAGTGCAAACACTTATATCTATTTCAATAATATCGCTTAGCTACGGTTACATCTGACAGATGGATGTCAAACGAATAATGAAATCAAAAAACTCCGCTCTTTTTTGTCCAGTCTGCGAAGGTGTTCACCGTGTTACTCAAATCAATTTGCCCGGTGCATTGGATCGAGAGAAATGTCAGGACTTATTCCGAAGCCATTCTGTCATAAATAAATACCAGTTCTGGTACATGCCGCAGCGCGTGTGAGAGTATTTTTCAAAAGCTTTGGTGTTGCTAGCTAGAAAAAATGTTGTAATATAATGTATCAGGACGTAATCGGATTGTGGGAAAGATGCGGACCAAATTACTGTGTGGAATTGCTCAAACCAAACAGATACTAACGCAGTAAATTTAAAGTATTTATTACTTCATAATTACACTCTTTCAAAGCCGCCACTGCCTGATAGAAGCCATTAACATTTAAGAAACAAAGCTCGGATTGTAGAGCATACAATTCTTTTATCATAATAAAGCTTGTAATAAAAAAATAAACGACATATATCTCAGAACGATTGACATCTTTTCGCACGATTTAAATACATACTAAAATGAACAAATACGTTAGTTATTGGATAAAGTCTAAATAAAACAAAATAGATAAAAAAAAAAAATTTAATAGATGTTGTATTCGCTTGTTATTATTAATTTATATTATGGTTTGATTCAATACAACGACTTCGAAATAAATATAATTTTATTTTCTTTGATGAGTGAGAATAATTTGAAATAAATTTGAAATTCAATAAAATACACCAAAAAAGTTTTACAGATAGTATATGTATAACGATTTATTTTATTGTTTATTTACAGGGTTTTTTTATTATTGAAATTATATTCCTTCATCGAGAACATTTTCATCCGTATTTTGCTTTAAGTGGGTAAATGAGATTTCTTTAAATATATTTTAGTTTTAAGAAGTTGAGAATCTTTTTTGGATTAATTTTTAATTGTTTTTAGATCAGGTCCGGTTTCGCTTATCGCCATCATTATGAAGTGATAATACCATACAAATTAAAACAGGGCTATTTATACAAAAGAAAAAGGTTAAAAAATTACTAGGTATTATAAAATTATTTCATAATGTTCGCGATGAGCGAAACCCATTTCGATCTTAATAATATTCAGCATTATATTTCATTATTTAAATATAACCATATTCATTAAATTTTCGATGTATTCAGAGGTAACTAAAATATATTTATTTTTAACATAAAATAGAAATCTGTGCTTGTGTTACTTATGTTTTTACACGTGAACTTAGAGTATCAATTTTATATTAATTGTAATCAACCTTATTTATCATTAGTAAAATTAAATTAAGCCACCACACTCTGTATTCGTTAGCTTATACTAAGGATCATTATTCATATTATATATTATATTGTGATACAGTTTGTCTGAAAATTCTTTAGAGGCGAAACACATGTCAAATGGAAAAACAAAAATATTAATGCTAATTTCGATCGTCGAAAAACCGATTGACAACATTCTAAGTCTCACAGTCAAGTTAACCATGAAAGTTATTCTAAGCGGAACTCCACTTAATAAGCTTAACATCAACATGAGTGCATTGATTATGTAAACAACGATTACTAACGAACAAAGAAACATAATACGTCGCGGTTGCAAGTAATACAAGTATCAATTATTTCTGCCAAACATCATCATATGACAGCAATCGTTGCACAGGTGTTTGACAGTTGGCAAGAGAATTTCGCCTCAAGCTTCTAAATCTGCAGATGTCCCCTTAACCCAGGGGTCGGTAGAAGCGACTCGCGAGTCGCATGCGGCTCTTTGTGTAGAAGTTTGCGGCTCTTCGGACATAAACTCCAATTTCAAATTTTCTCGACCAGCCTTATTACTTATGTGTTTATGAGACAAAGCTGCCGAAAAAAACAACTCGAACGACATAATCTCTACTATTCTTTAGCTCAGCCATACTCAAACTTTTTTTTCCTCAGAACCGCATTCCGATTTTTGCTTTACTACGTGGGCCGCAACATATTAATAGAAAACTGTAAATGTAACGCTTACTATACTGCATACTTATGTATGTATTATGATGTCAAAATGAAACTATTTAATTTTTTGTGAATATTTATTTATTTATTAAAGAAGGCTTACCAGCATAAGAACAAAATATAAAATATTTTGGCAATAAAAGGAAATTTTACTGCCAAAAGCAGTCTCCTAGATACAACTTTAAAACTTTAAATTTTAGATGAAAAGAGAAAAATAAAATTCAAAATTAATGCGAATTAGGATATTGAATCAAACTTTGAACTATATATTAACTATATATAACTAAATATTCAGTGAATAAATTATTTTGGACTGAACATAAGAGCTGTCTGCTCATGACCGTACTCTCCACTATGAGTCGAATTCGAATAACGGATGAAAATTTTAATCATGTATTCAATTAAAAATAAGTAAATATTTGACAAATATATTGAAGCCATCAAAAACGATGCATGGACACCGTTCTAATAAAATAGAAAAGTAAACATCTCAAACTTTTTTATAAGAATATGTGTATATTACTAGGCTTTATGGTACTTTGATTATTTTTTCCTTGACAATTTGGCTCTTCTTCTTTAAAAAACTGTCCACCCCTGGCTTAACTGATTCGTAATAAAAAATATATTCACGAGGATTACCACTACCTTCATTAGGAACTCCAATTTACCGTCAGTTTACTGTCACCTCTAAACTATATTCATCGTCATTACTGTAATAAAATTTAACGATATTTAGTAATCAAGTTGGCATTGACTCCATAATAAAAGGGTTAAAACATCTCTTCTTCATCGGTTTATTTCTAGAATTTCTTGTTTATCTGGATATCTTAAAGATTATTAACATTTAATTTTTAAGTTAATTTATTTCATTTGAATGTATATTGTATGACTTCTTGTAATTTTTTTTTTTTTGTTCTTGAACCTTTGTTTTTGTATTCACGCTAGCTATTAACTCAAAATTTTATATAAATAGGCTTGCTTTTAATTTGTATTCTATAGTTAATAATGCTCGCGATGAGCGAAACTAATTATAAAATATATTGTGGAAATAAGTACGAAAAAATGTCAAATGTGAATTGTTACAACTTTGTACGATTCCACATGTTTTGCCTCTAACGACCCGGGTTTCGCCTATCAGTATCTTCAGGCATTCTATCATACGGATGCAACAGAGCTGACAAAATGTGTTTCACATTATAATAACTTGTTGTTAACCATTCTACTTTTATGCCATCGTCAGCACTGTATTCAAACAGATTCCAGTTTGCCCCAGAAGTTAAGTTAAAAAGAGATTGACTCTATTTTATTTTACTCAAAGTAAACTCCTGAATTAAAATTTACGTCACCCCTTCTATGCCCAATGCGCGTTTGTGGCAAATCTTGAATAATATATCTTTAAAGACTAAACATTACTGGTGGATTAAATTGGCTTTTACTCAGTAGAATTTCATTATAACACAGTGAAAAAATATGAATGTATTTTAGTTCGACAAAATTTATGAGATATCATCAGATAAACTAAATATCTTTTAAGTTTTGTGAAACTTTATTAATTGAAATTAACTGAAATACATTGCTATTTTTCACCGTGACTAAACATTACTGTCGCCACTACGATACCTTGTTAAGCGCGTTTACATTTCGCGGCATTGTTGATTCAAATGAGCTACTAAACATCTCGAACAGGACCGCATTAGGTTTACTATATAATGGGCCATAGTGTCTATTGTTTTAAACGTGATTATTTATTATTAAAAAGGTAGCAGCTACCAAGAAACTTTAAGTAGCTGCCGAAGCTATGCTGGTCTACTGTTCTCGGCCTGTGGGACTTGCTTTGTCATTGTTTTTAATAAGCTTAGCTATTCTTTAAGGACAAACAAAAGCAAGTGCATTTGTTTCGTATACAAACGCATTGTGCCAACGCAGTGGGGTGCAAGAAATAATAATTCAACGGGGTATAAACTAAAAGTTATGGTTTAAAGGATGATTGTAAACTTCGATTGCACGTGTTACTTTGAAACTCTGTACAATTCCACATTTCCACCAATTCGGCATTTTAAGACATTTAAGTAAACAATTTCACTTGTCCCAAAAGTTGTAGAGTGCTTGAAGATGTGGAATTGTTTAAGCCATTCTAATTTAATGTGACAATTTCATGAAGCTACCTGAGCCGTTATACTATGACAATGTCTAGAAATTTATAGATATTCTACGATTCCACATGTTTTGTCACTAACGACCCGAGTTTCACCTTTCAGCATCTTCGGGCATTCTATCGCACGGATGCAACAGAACTGACGTAAAATAAACAGTTAGCATCGTATATATATTAAAGTTATTAATAACAGGAAAACATTTAAACCAAGGCAAGCAGTAAATTACAGCTTAAACAAATTTAACAATATCAATCTATTAATAATTAACACAATTGCCTGTGATAATTTTTTAGCGATCTTGCTAATAGGTCAATCTCGAAAAGGGGTTTTTCAATAAAAATCAATCAAGTAACATTAAAATATAAATGGGTTTTTCCTTCATATAGAGAATACCTACTATCAAACATCTAGTGATGAAATATAAGAATTTACGTCATGAGATTGTTGATTCATTGAACCGATCTCACGTAAAAGTTCTCGTTTATAGGATGATTGTAAGCTTCGATTGCACGTGTAACTTTGAAACTCTGAACACTTTCACATTTTTTGTCAACCACGATCCGTGTTACGTCTTTTTGCATCTTAAAACAATTAAGTAAACTGTTTCTTTTATCCTGAAATTTCTAAAATGCTTGAAGATGTGGAATTGTTTGAAGGATTCAAATGTTATGTGATAATTTCATGAAGCTCCCTCAGTCGTTATACTATGATAATGTCTAGAAATGTCTAGATATTTACTAGAATTCAGATGTATATGAAAATTAAAAACACAAAACTTGAATTAAACGTTTCGATCTGCGTTGTTTTAAGAGGCGATCAGCGAGTTAAGTATCCGTTTTATTATAAAGCCTTATAATTTATTTATTTCTCAATGATGGTTAATCAAGATCCTTATCTTTTTTTTCAATTTACTATCAAATTTGTTATGTATTAGAAAAGTATTCAAGTAATGTATATCGTATTAATTCATACATAATTAAGCTCACTTCTCAAGTACGCCACTCTGGTCTGCGTAAGCCTTCTAAGGCATATATAGCCATCGTCGTTATTTTGTAAGTATTAAAAATTTTAAAAGTTTTCCAAGTATATATTTAACAAAGATTACTTCTTCATAAAGTAATAAAACAGCCGACAGTTTCCTAAGCCCAATATGATGCAAGTGTGCTTTTAATGCAGTATTTCAGATAAGGGATAGTGCGACAGTGGAAAAAAAAACTTATTATTTTGATCGGGTAGTCGTTTATATAATGATTTATGATTTTTTATATAATACATGACGAAACAAATAAAGTAAAAGTTTATTTTAATATGTCTTGTTTAGTTTTGTCATCAAAAATATATATTGAATGATCGTAAAAAGATTTTGTCCTGTTTTTAAAAGCGAGTAAAAATATACTCATTCCTTGATTTATATCCAAATAATATGTACATATTATAATAATATAATGCAGTCATTGTACGTTCTTGTAATCATTTTTTTGTTGATGTACTTCACGTACAATCTTTAAAATAGTAAGAAGAGTGACAATCTTCTTCTTGATCCATCATTTAGCCATAAACACTCGTAAAACGAATTTATCAAAGACGCATTTACGCATGTTTCGCATTTCATTTATCATCACTCATTAACTTGCTTCGTTTCTCATACGTTGAAAAAAAAACCGCCATGATTATTATATAAAAATTGGGGTTTTTCCACGAAAAAATTATAATCTGTGATAAATAATATCTGTGACAAGCTCAATTTTTTTGATTGTCGTTGTTAATTTGATTATTTATTCATACCAATATTTTTTGCCTTTTTGTTTTGCCAACCACAGATAATTTTCAATTTCACCTATTTTAAACTTTGTCTGATTAAATGAGATAAGCAATTAAAATTGCGTTACTGTTTTCATCAAGCTAAAGTTTTGTGTAAAGATTTATTTTACATATACATATCTGCAATCAACGGAAAGTATTTTAACTAATACAGTTTATTCGAACAGAAGCTGTTTATGAAGAAAAATTGCCGTCGGCCAAGATATTAAATAACTATGATTTTGGTGTATTCTCATAATCTACAGCCTTAATGTAAGACTTGAAAGAAATGTCTAAATATAGTGGTTCTATTTGAGGCTGGGTGTATTTAAACAGAACCGTGTTAGCTCGGCATGTAAGCTTTATCCTCAGAACAGTGTGGATTTTAATGCGCGTTGGATGAATATGATCAAAACGCAATTATATTGGTACGTTGAACGCCCCGCCCTGCTTTTCAGAGAAAAAACATTCATGGCTTGCGAGCGGATTTATTTTCATCGTTATAACTGTCTTATGCTATCTGATTCCTTGAAAAATTCAGCTTTATAACACCTTTTCTCACGTGAACAGATTTTATTAAACAAAACTTAGATAAACCGACGCAAAAAATGTGATTTTATTAATTCTACCATTCACAATAATTTTAACTGTTTTTCGTCTAATTTCTATTATATTGATGTTCGTAGAAAATATAGTCTTTCTCGGTTTATTTGTGCTTTTGGTGTATTTACAAAATTACGCATAGCAGCTCTGAAACCTAAGCGTCTCTCTTAATACGTCAAATTGTTGTATGCAAATGTTTGATTTATCTGTTACTATTCTGACTTAAATACGTTCTGATTTGATAGCTTAAAAGAAAATAGACTGCCAACCTTAAAAATGACAAAAATCACAAAAACGGTTTTTTTTTATTTTAGATGCCTCATTCGAACGATCGATTTATCTTTAACTCATTTTAGACTGCATATCCATTCATAAATTTTTTCAATTTAAACAAAAACGATTTTATTCGTACTGACATGTCAAAAAGGTTTTTAGGATAATTAAAAAAAAACAATTAAAATTATAAGATTCCAAAACTTTTAATCAAGGGTCGCCACACAAAAATATGACGAGCATATAATGAAATTGAAAATTTTCGTCATAAAAGTTTTTGCTGTTATAAAATATCTACTCTGTCCTGTAGATTATTGTTTTTTAAAATAGCATACTTTTGCATAAATATTCTCGTGGTCTGATCTGTGTGCCTACACGCTTGTGACGTATATCAGACTAAATATGCTACGGAGATTTATGATTGAAGCTAGAATCGATAGTAATATTTTATCAATAATGATTACACTTGTCACAATATTAAATTGTGACAATTTTTATCAGCAGTTTTTAGATAAATATCAACATTTATAAGCACGTTTGTACTGATAGTCACGTCGCATGAATTTCAATTAAAAGTTTGTCAAGAATGCTTGTAAATTTATTTCAACTTTTGTAGAGCATCTGCGATGTAAATTACGAGTCTTATTGAAGCGTGCTTGATATTAGTTACTTTAGTTTAAAATGATTTTTTGTACTTTACGTAAAATTGCATTGTAGGTCAGTTCATGGCAGAAAAATATCTGAATATATACATTTAAGAGTTGTTTGTTTTGTTGCATATTTATAGCAATTTTAACGTTATAGAAATATTGTGGAAAACAAAAGTCATACCCCTGAATTAATACACTATAATACGGAACCGCCTCTCGCTTTGAACGCACCGTACTCAAAGCTCTGGATCCAAAGTGACTTATCGCAAATTAATTGGAATCGGTCTCAACTTTTTTTAATCGTAGCCTTAAAAATAAGGCGCCTATTTTTTTATGCAACGCTAAACCAGCGTACAAATCTAATATGATATAAATACAGGCTACAAATAAATATACGCTGCATATAAGTACGGCTTATTATTTATTTTGTTTGATGAATTCATTAAAAGTTTTTATGAAGTCATAGATATTACAAATATTATGTTTTTTTAAATGTCAATAGCGCAGGCACAACTTCCGTGTTTAGGGTCGAACCATCGAGTTCTTTCCAGGTATCATATTGTTTTTTCGACTTCTTTATCTTGAGTAGAGCAAACGTTCTTATTGCGATGACGTGATACTAAAATAACTGCCAACTACAATACATATATGATTTTAGTGGAGCACAGAGGATTTTAACCTAATATATGAAAATTATGATATCGACTGAAGGTGCTTGACGGAATTTCAATATCAAATTTGAATTGTTACAACTTTGTACTATTCCTCATGTTTTCTCATTCAAAACCCGGGATTCGCCTTTTGGCATCTTGAGTCTTGAGAGCATCTTGATGCCTAAAGGCGAAACCCTGGTTGTTAGCGAAAAAACTTTTAGAATCATTCAAAGTTGTAAAAATTCAAATTCAAATATATGCATATTTAATAATCCGGCTGAATATTTTTAACTATTGTTTTGTATATATCAAATTTGAATCGTTAAAGCTCTGTCGATTTGCAAATAGTTTGTCACTCATTACTCAGTTTTTATATTTCAGCACAGTCAGGCATTACGATGAAAATAGTAAAAGACGATACTCGACTCGTGAGTGCCAAAATATTTAGAAATGTACAGAATTTTAACGATTCATTTTAGACATTAAAATTCCATCAAGAATTTATTTTATTCAGACACTTTACTATCAATAATACAATTTTATTAAATTGAGATATTAAATAATTGAAAACAACATTCTTATGTTTGAATAAGTTATTTTTGCTCCATATGCTTCACAAAAAGAGCTGGTATTATTTGAAAATAGTTATTTGTAGCAATATAAAATGGGAAATACGAATAAGGGTTATAAACAAAACCGAAAGCAATTATCACTAGCAATATATCAAGCATTAAAATCAGTAAAAAAGACTGATTGATTGATTGAATTGACGTTTTCTTGGTTATTATAACACGGTGAAAAAATAGCAATGTAGTTTAGTTCTAAAATTTATTTTATAAGATATAGTTGATAGCTATTTTGGCTCACGCTATCGTCAGAACTAGGCTGATTGAGGCAGCCAAGATTCTTCGAATCGAGAAAGAAAAGAATCATAATGTGGTAAAAATACATGATATTTTTTGCTACCGGTTTTTTAATATTAGAAAAGCAGTCGAAACATCGGAATACAAATGTCGGTACAAGCAATGCAACTCTAAGCCGTGATATTTAAAAGGTTACGAAACACTGCACTTAGCTATGAGGGTGGACAATAATATTTATAAAGCTTCCGTGCTTCCAGACTTAGCCACTGAATTGGTTTTGAATTATAATTTCTCATGTTAACGTATTAGACACGGAATGGTAATTTCGTGCAGACGTCCTGAGATGCTAATGCACCTTTAAAAATCCTCGAAAAATTAATTTTCTCTACCCACTTGATACAGTTTTGAATACCAAAATGAGGGGATTAACCCTTAAGGTACGTTGCTCCATTATAAATTTATTTTAGTTTGAATATGTAAATGAAATTTCTGGCATTGGCGTAACAAAAACTTGACTTCTAAATTTTAAATTCATTAAATTCTAATTAAAGGTTTTTTCGACTATTTGAGATTGATTGTATATTATATTTACATAAGTTTTACAATAGCATTCTATTATAAATTTTGTTTGAATTGTTACAACTTTGTACGATTCCACATGTTTTGTCACTAACGACCCGGGTTTCACGTTACGGCACCTTCAGGCATTCTATCACACGGATGCAACAGAACTGAGTTCTGTATCACGTTAAACTGTCAGTTCTGTTGCATCCATGTGATAGAATGCCTGAAGATGCCGAACGGCGAAACCCCGGTCGTTAGTGACAAAACATGTGGAATCGTACAAAGTTGTAACAATTCAAATTTGATATTGAAATTCCATCAATCACCTTCAGTCGATATCATAAATTCTATTATTTTCATGATGTGACTGTTCGCTAAACCTTGTTTTATAAAGAGTCGCGGCAGATATAAATATATTTTGCTTGGACCAGAAAAATGATTATCTAAATCACCCTAAGATATCCCTTATTTAGTAACAAGTGTTCACATCAATGCATGTAACACTGTAACGTAAACAACCGAAATAAAAGCAAAACATTGTTAAGTTTACGTAAAGTATTTTTTTGTTACTAATTAAAGCATATTTGATCTGCCGGGTCTGATGTAAGTTTTCAATGTTTTTGGATTCGTTCGCGATACTCAAATTTTAAATACCGGTTGCTATTAGAATCAAACAATGAATTCCGTTTGAACAACGTGGAAATCTATCATGTATAAGAAAATCTTTCCTATCTAACTCTCAAAACTTAGCGTAACAACAGCAATTAATAAACTGCCAGTATAGTCTTAGTCCTATAATTCTATTCGCTATAACGTAAACTTTATTAAAAGTCTAAAAGCTTTACATTGAAATTGGCCGTTGAAACGAAAAAGATCTAATTTGAGTTGTTGAATCATTTTTAATTTTTACATGTTTTGTAACTAATGACCTGGGATTCGCCTTTCGGTACCTTTAAGCATCTTATCACACTGATGCAATAGTACTGATACACAGTAAGTGAATATAAAGGGTCTCTTAATAGAGGGTTCGAAATATGTTAAAATATAAATAAAACAGGTTGTGTGTGAGATATTCACTCGATTTTGTTTTATTTGAAAGTATATTTTATGATGTTAAATGTGGAGTAAAATGTCATGCAAATGCCCGCAGTAGCTTTGCTTAGTGGCATTTGGGAGGTCCAATTTTTAATGACTTTATCGCATGAATCAGGCTAAATCTGTTGGAAAGCGTTTGTTATGCTTACTTTAAGGATATCAAGTGTTAGTGGTTTATTTGCAAAAACTTGTGATTTAAAATAGCCCCAAAGAAATAAGTCTAAAGGCGTTAAATCTCACGTTCTCAATGGCCAGTTCCGTGCCCTCAAGCCGCTCGTGCAGAATGTCCATCCAAAATTGATGATTTGCACATGTTGTTCAACGCTTTAACTTTCCATAGTGATTTGCGGCAGTCTATTTAGTAATTGACAACAAATTTGTTCGATATCACTTTAACAAAATGGCTGCAATTACCTTACAAATTTCAACCATCCCTATTGAAAGACTTTTTATAATAAAAGTGAAAGTATACAAAAAATATAAGCCTTATGACTAGGAGTAAAATATACATCTCGAACAACATCAATGACCGTTGATTTGGCTATAATAACACAAAATTTTATATTTGACAATTTTTTAAGCAATATCATAAAAAAAAGATAAGAAAGCGAAATAAATTTCCATTATTTTATGATTTTTTAACATGAAATATAAAACATCCCTGTTTTGAAAATATTTTTTGTGACACTGGAATAATACTGCATTTACAGACAGTTTTTGCCCTCTGTGATCGGTCTTACATCATTAATGTTATTACCCTTTTCTATGCTACCGAATTCCTTCTTACTTGAAATTGTATATTAATGACCGCAGCCTAGAGCTGAATGGACAATTCCTCAATAATAATGACAGCTTACAAATAAAGCAAGTCCATTAAAAAAGCCGCATTATATAGGTTAAGAATTTGTTCATTTTATTATTGAAAAAAAACTTGCAAGTAAGAAAAACCACTTCCAGTTTTTGGATGCGATTTTTGTAAAAAAACATAATATTATAAAAAGGAACTGAGTTGGATTTTAATAGAATATTGTATAGAATAGTTTCAGAAGCAATCTTCTCTTCATATTATTGAAAAGGGTGTTGTTATCTGATTCAAAATATCATGTAATCACAAAACATTAAGAAATTAACTTTTTATGCATATTTCAAAACAAATTTACATCATTATGTATAAATATTTCAAAATATAATTATGCCTTGATTTATCTGCATGTCGTTAGCGCATAGCACAACACTGTACATGCTATAATGGTTGGCAACTATGACGGAGACCGTGTGTGTGCCAGGGTAATTGATAGGTGACACTTCCAACTGTTGTTTGATAATACTGTTTTACTTTAATGTGCTTATAAAAATGAAGTATACCCAATCCATTAACGTTAAAATTTCATTGTTGTTCAAAAAAATCTACTTTTTATTTAAATATTACATTTAAATATTTTTTTTATAAAAATACAATATATATATATATATATATATTATATATATAACTCCGAGGAAGGCAAAAGAACGTCAGCTTCGTATTTTCAAAAAGTTTTTTTTTTCTATCATAATTTAACGTATACATTTTGATATTTCTTAATAATAAAAAATGCAAATGTTTAATAATTGTTTAAGCTTAGTTTTTCAGATTGAAAATAGAACGTCCTGACAAATTTATTTCCGAGAAATTCAACCACATTTCTTTTTCCTTAAATCACTTGTTCAATGAATTCTAAATTGGATAAATAAATCATCGGCTTATGAGACATCAAACACGCCATGATTGCGTTTATGAAATATCAAAAGTTCAGCACAAATTCGATTTTTATGCGTCCTGTAAAATAATCTCAGCATTCTCTGATTTTTTTTTGTACTGCATTTAGTGTCATTCTTAGTATCAATCTTTGGACAATTCACGATATCGACTGAGAGTGTTTGACGTAATTACAATGTCAAGTTAGAATTTTTCAGAATTTCTACAATTTTTGTAACTCCCGAGTCACGTTTTGCCTTTCAGTAAGTTCTGTTGCATACGTGTGATATAATGTCTAAAGATGCTGAAAGGTTTGTCAAATTAAAATAGGAATGCACTATCGACTATTTTTCTTTTCTTGCTACCCTCAGCTAGCCATGTGTCTTTCTTCGTCCATTTCACTCGGCATATAGCCGTCAATGTAAAATATCAGAATGAATTAATTTTAGCAAGGGGGTACGGTGTGTTTTGCCTTGAAATAATAATTCCGAAATGGCTGGTAACAACACAAAATTAACGCCTTCGATACCAGATAGACGAAGCAGAAATCTAACACCACTCCTAGCAATTAAGTGGTATATAAAACGGGTTTGCTTATGTTTTATTTCTTATACGGGGTGTACTGCTTGCTGAGCTGAGAAATATAATCAAACATAGCACCCTGTTGTGCAGTTTTTGCTACTACTGTAGCTCAGTAGAGTCGGGAGGGATAAAAATGCCACTAAACTTATATTATATATTCAAGGCTTGGTAAAAAGTTAGTAGGTAGGTTATGCTTATACCATATCATGTTTCTCATTCACTTATTATTGTATTTTAGTTCTAAATTTTAGCCCACATTTTCCATTTAAACGTTTTACTCTATCTATCTGACAAGAATAGCAAAATAAGTAACATATACAATTGAAATATAAATACAAAACATATTAAGCAAATAAAAAATACAATTAATGGATACAAAGTTGTGAAACGAATGAACTCGCTAGATATAAACTTAAAATGCTTTAATCAAGCTGACACGAACACACGTATGCAATATTTGTCTTTATTTTTATCCCTCATTTAAATAAACAGATCAAGTCAAAGATAAAGCCATGTTATGTTAAGGCTGATATGGAGAAACAAAATTTAAGTTGGTAGCCAACATTCAATTGATCTTGTTACCGAAAGAAGAAGATATATCTCATATTACATCCATCATTTGTATTTTCAATGTATACGATTAAGTTGCTTATAGAATAATTAATAATCAATCATTCCATATGATATTTTTGTTTTTTTTTAATCGAGATAAAATTGCATTGAAAAAGAAATGATTAAGACAGTACAATCAAATGTAAACTTTGGATACTGGTGGTTGAGTTGGCCGCGTTAGTTCAGGCAAAATCTACTTTGAAGCCTTAAAGAAATACTACTTGGCTAAGGTCATATTCGTCCACGTGGAATACGTCTACATTTATAAAACTCTCATGAGAGGCATCTCAATTGACAGATTCTTTTAACACGTTCATGACTATATCACGAAAAATTCCCAAGAGTAAATCAACAGAAATGCCTGGTACATTTCTCTTCTTGCAATCGAGCTGTTAGTTTCAGGAGAAATTAATTTCAACAAAGCCATGTGTAGTATCCATACGCAACAAAATAAAAAAAGTTTCAAATAAACGTCTGAACTATCTACCACTGTAAAGATTATTGTTCATTCTAAAAATTCGTGTAATTTATATAATCTTACTTGTTACATTTCCTAAAACATCTTCTTTGGTAAAAATGTTCCTTATAAATCTTATACACTATACCGAATAGAGAAGAATATACCTCAGTAGCATTCACAGTAATATATGTTTTTTATCTATTCACATTGACATTTATCTATTTCTAATGATATTGGATGAAGATTGGTAATTTCACTAAAATAAAAATGTGTGAATCATTTAATGCATAATCGTCGTCTTCTCAAAAGACTTTGAGACAATCGAGTTATTAAAAAAGCATTGGAAGTATGTGACTAACAGGAGAATAAAATGCATATCTATTTTAACATTACAATATGATACAATCACATCTTTTTGGTAATGCAAAATGTTACCATTGCGTGGTTTCTATTAAGCCTTTTTATATCTTGAGGAAAGTCAAAATCATTATTCATAAATGATTTTTCTTACTCCTTTTCCTTATTCAAAATTTAAAAAAAGCCTTTAGCAATACCGTACGTACTCGAATAAATTTAATGTAAGAAATCGTTATAAAGGCGTGATCGGTACCTACCAATTTTAAGAGAATAAAAATTCTGCATAGTTTCAGAAGACAGTGTTTTCTGTGAGATGAAATTATTTTTTTTAATTTTTAACACAATATTAAAAGGCAAAAACGTTAAATATTATGAGAGTATGTTATCAAAACGGTTCTGACTCATTTAATTGTGATGTCATTTACGATATCGTGGTATATAAGGGTGCCTGATGGCATTTTAATATCAAATTTGAATCGTTGAAAAATTGTACTTTTCTACGTTCTTATCATTGTTAATTTCATATTTATATAATATTTGCCTCCTGGAGTTTTCTTGTCGGATTCTTTTTATATATAACTGATCAAACTATTTATTGTCATCAGTTTTAGTGTTTTTATATTTATAGAATGGCTGTAGATGTCAAAGCACGTGCTAGTATACAAAGTTTTAATAATTCAAATTTGAAATTTAAATCGGTTCAGTTTTATGCAGAAAGCTTCAAAATGTTGAAAGGTGAAAACCTGATCGTTAATGACAAAACATGTGGAATCGTACAAAATTTCAGTAATATAAATGTGATATTGAAACTCCATCAAGCACATTTTGTTGTCATCATAAATTAATTCAAATTTGATTGTGAAGTAGTCGAGAGACACTATTTAGAGGTTTGTTGGACAATGTCATTAACTACACATTTTGAGCGTATTTGAGTATTTGACTTGTTCACCAGGCAATTTTTTTTCCAAATGAGAAAATTGTTGTAGATCTTGAGTTTTGTGTTTTTAATCTACAGTAATAAGCAGCAGTAATTAAAATAGCATTCAGTGGTATACATAAGTGAGAATGGTCCAATAAGCATGAATCAGGCGATAGATTTCAACTTAGTTACATAATTTTATGTGCGTGTATATGAGGTAATGAATTACTTTTTTACCTTATATTTTATTTTCTTATCTGAATGTGTATGTTAACACAATGTTGTCAGCCTTAAAACTAGCATACCTTGATAAATTTCTTTTAAAATTTCGAAAAATGTTATTCGTATCATTATTACTTGCTTTTATGTACAAACTGTTCTTACTATTATATATTTATCAAACGCACAGTGCATTCACGTCAGCTCGAGTACCATATATTTTAATTTATTATATGTTATATAAAAAAAAAAAATTGCAAAATGTCAGTTTTCAAATAGTATTTAATAGTGGTACTTTGGAAGTCCATTTCAACCAGTGCACGAGGAGTGCTGCATCGTCCTTCTTACCTCTGTGGTTTCAAACCCAACGCGTATTGCTTATATTATTAAGCAAAAGCTCTAAATGAACTAATGACATAACATTGTTAGTACGTATAAAAAATGTTGGTTTTTAAATAATACATTTAGTATTTTATTTTGCGTCATACTGACTTGAATATAAAAATCATTACTTATTGATTGACCTATCCCTCTACATTATTTTTACCGTAAATGGAAATTAAAAGCAAAATTTAAATAAAATTTGAATTGTTAAAACTTGTGGAATTGTACAATGTTTTGACATATTGAAATTCCATCAAGCACCTTCGGTCAATATCGTGAATTAAAACCTTTACTGTATTCTCTTAATATGCCTAATATATTCACTACAGCATGAGCTTATAGGTATATTTAAATTTTAGCATACTATTATATAATATAAGTGTGTCAAAGCTTTAACTAAAATTTAAATCTTTTGGGACAAGTTTCTGTTTGTTAAAAATTGAATGAAAATAAGTTCTATTAAAAAAAAAGTTACGCTTACATTGCACGGTAAATCCAAAAAATGTATGTTTTACATAAAAATCGTAATAATTTTGTAAACATTCAAAATTATTATACCTGTCTGTTAAATAAATATTTGATTTATATGTATTATATTAGTATGTTTATTATTAAAATATGAAATCTGAATTTCAAAATATTTCAATTCAAGAAACAATTAAACGAAACAATCCGTGTTATGTTTGCCATACTACGAATTTTTTTAGTCATGCGACTTACATAAAATGTTTTTTAATTTCATTTTACATTCCCCGAGTTCATATATCATTGTAGTCCTAAAGGTACATTTATCGGATATGAAAGGGTGTGAATATATAAATATATATATAATGTATATTTTTCTCCACTATATATGTAACATCAAAATTAATTACAGTGAGAAAGTATGATTATTTTCGTGACATCAATACCCAATTCAATTTTTGAATAAAACTAAAATGGGTCAACCGAAAAATTTGTGACCATTTTAACTCATTATATCGGTTTATTTGTATGCTGCCACCTGTTATGAAATAGTTCATGTTATACTATTTCGGCTTATTGAAAAAAAATCCGAAAGCTATTCTTATAAGGGTACACATACTTGGGTCATAAATGCCCTCACTTCTCATTACAAATTTTCTTCATTATTTTTCTATATTTCCGGATTGATTTTTATCACACATGAAAAAATAAACAAATATTATGTAATATACGGAGAGTTGTGAATATTTTTTAGATCTTATTAGTTCAGATTTTTAAAGTCGAAACATTTTTCCTTGACGTACTCTCAAAGTTGCATCAAAGTCATCTACAAAAAGTACCCAGCGCTGCAACTTGGGTAAAGCGAGTAGGTACTCTCTCCTCCTCGCTTCTTGTAGCCGGCATATTTTCAAGGTCAGGCTGGGGTCACATTCCAATATGGCGGCGGCTAGCTGCGCCTGCGCATACGGATACCCGCGCAGCGATCGTGCGCACAGCCTCAGTCGCCTCTCGAACGCCGCGGCCGGAGGGTCATTTTCAAATTCCAAACAACCCGCTGCATTCATATCGAATTCGCGAATGGGGAATGCAATAACGCGACACGGGCCGCATGCCAATTTACCAAAAAAGGCCGTAAAATGTTATCCACACTCTTCAAAATGTTAATGTGAATATAATAATATTATCGAATTTTTACCGATGTGTAATAAAGCAGTTGTAAAGTTTGACGTATCTATGACGTGCATTATAAAATAAATATGCACAAGAATACTTTCATATAACGTAATAAATTATACAATTTTACCAAAAAATTACTTTCATTTGTTCACAAACACTTTCGTTTAATTGAATAATTAAATTGTGACATCAAACCTCAAACGAAAATAATCACAATAAATGTTATGTTTAAGTCGATTTATTGGTTTTAAAACATCAAAGTGAAATTTTGAAGGTTCTAAACTAATTTTTGTGGTGAAGTTTATTGACATTTTTACGTGACTAAAGTAGCAGATTGTTGTTTGGTTGATCGGTTGATCGGTAATTTGAGGTTATACTCCTCGTCGACATTCCGCAAAGTGGCCGCACGGTATACGAAACGCGAGTGTTGATTGATAAAGATTTTTCGGTAAGAGACTTCAACGCGCGGTCAAACTCGAATAGTTTTGACGTAACATCGAATACAGTGTGAGTGTATTACTCTAGTTTTGATTTAGGGTTACGTGTGTACCAGTGCGTTTATCTCTCTATGTAATAATTTGGAAAATTAACAAAACTCGAACGCTGTCGTATTAATTCTATGAAGTGCTGAATAATTATAAAAATACTGTAAGTAAAACAACATTTTTTAATATACTGTGGTGGTGTCTTGGAATAATTTCGAATAGTTTACAGAAAGGTTAAAAAACGTTTGGAAAATATTCTAACAATTTGCGCCTAGGGAAAATATCCGACTCAAAATGTAATCGTTTGCAACTGAAAATTATATTCAAATGATTTGAAGTTATTGGTATTATAGTATAGGATACTCTCGATTATCCGTGTATGGGTTATCCGGTTTGCGGATTATTCGTGCCTGAAAATAAATATTTTTTTATTCAAATATAATCTGATTGAATTTTTTTCTATAACGATTATGAGACGCATTAAAGAATTGCGATTGTTTGATGCGCGTTGTTTGAAAAAAAGTATGAATTTAGCAATGTGTTTGTGTTTACGTAACTAATCGGTGATTTTTTTAAAACCAATTGTGTGTTTTGTTATGTATGAATGTTCGCATATACCGCAATAAACATCACAATTTATGGGAATAGAATGAGTCAAGAATTGAAATCCTTTGCGCTCCACATGCGTCTCTATTTACATTTCCAGTGACGTGCAAAACCGGCGCGAGTGCCCCCAGTAAATTTGTTAATTCCGATATGTATTGCCTATATTTGTCAACTCTCGGGACTACGTTTGTTATTATGATAAAATATTATATTTTTACGTATTTTTTTGTGTTTTCCTGATAAATAATGAATATATATGAAATTAACAAAAAATTTGTAGTGTTTATATGATATTATATTCGAAAATAAAATTAAAAAATGATGATTCGGATTATCCGTGTTTTTCAGTTATCCGTGACCATCCTCCCCAGCATTAGCCCGGATAATCGAGAGCGCACTGTATTATAAACCTAATATATCATACGTTTCTTTTGCTAATAAACATATTAAGTTTTTTCGGTATCAATCGAAAATATCTCAACTCTCAGGATTGTAAAACTTAGATGAGTCCATATTGATAAAATTTGCATAGAAACAAATATCAGTAATCGATCGTTAAATCAAAAACCATAACTTAGCATACGGCATTATAGTTTTAATATTACTCAGACGAAAACAAAATTCTTGAGGACAACTATTTATATTATTGACAAAAAACCAAAATCAATAATGTGCATTTTTATTTTACAGATATAACATCTTCACGCTGACATACAATCTTTTTTTATGTAGTTGCGAGATAAGATCCACTGAGAATAAATTAAATGTTATTGGTCAACATAATATATAATATGTATGCAAATTATATCTTGGGAATAACTTTCATTGCGGTCGAAATCGTTAATTTTTGTTTGTATAATATTAAAATAGTCAATTTCAAAGATAGAATGTTAGCGTAATGATTTAAAGTAAAAATAAATGAATTATTTATTAATAAATATTCCATTCTTCAAGAAACTTAAAATATATCCAGGTTTCATCAGTAAATTATAAACCGTTAACTATTTTGCGAATTATTGTGATTAATTTATTGCTTTGGACTGTTTAAAACTACTGATAATTAACGCGCCGCTTGACACACATTTTTAATAATTTATATTTTTTAAATATAATATATAATATGTATTTTAAATGGCCATTCGGTGTAACTAATATAAACGATATACTATCAAATATAACGTCAGTATTGTTCAACTTTTTAAGTGATCGAAATCCATTTTATGCTGAAAATATAAAACGTCCGTGCACTTCATTGAAAAATATGTGCAAATGTTTTACTTGCGAAAACAAATTTTTTGCAAGACAATTGATAAATTTGATAAAAAAAAGTGTACTATTATTTTTTATTTGCATTAAATAAACATTTTTTTGAAATCGAAATAAATTCTTAGATCACTCGATGGGAAGAAGCTTCAAATATAATTTTTTGAACATATCGAGTGCTAGAAATTCTTTTTGCACCCCAAGGGTTGCGCCTACACAATGCTGAAAACCACCCAATATTTATGTAGGAACTCCTTGATATTTAATTTCGTTTATACATCTAAGTATAATTGGTTTGATAGTCTGAAAATCGTTATAATATGTCTCGAACCAATTGTTTTCTATACCTTATAATTATTTATATTTAATTTTATGTGAATATTCCCGGTATTTTTCTTACTTCGATAGTCGATATTACCCGCAAAAAGCAGAACCGGGTAGAAATCAAATAATATCACTTTAAAAATAAAACCCCTTCACATATAAAACTGACAGATAAAATTTTCATTGAACGTATGTCATATTGTTTGTTGATATAGTGTGTTGTTATAGCTGTACTTTTAAATTAATAATTCTTATTCTTATTTCATTGAATTGTCATTGAATTACTTCAAAAAAGTCCATTTTAAAGTAACAACAATCGTGCTATTTTGAAATCACTTACAAATAGCATTATTTCGATATTTTAATAACATGACATTTGTGTGGTTATAAGTGTTCGCAAGCCACCTTCCCATCTTATTCACTGTTCATTTATCGCAAGAAAGTTAACAGCAAATTCATTGGAAAGGCGTGTTTGTGTCGCAAGGAGATATTATTATTGTGAGAGCTTTGCAGTATGAAAGGACTCGATCGGTCGAACAGATTCCTACATTATCACCGGAGCCAGTTTCTCTTGGCAGGTGAATGTACCCAAGACAGCTGACGTTAAAATGAACGTAAGGAAGTAAACGTGACTCTTGAATAACCATTCACCTTTTACATTTACTGCACTTATATTACTTATAATCATTTACTATCGGTTTTGAATATTTCTTGATTATTTGATATTCACTTATTATCGAACAAAATGATTACAAAAGATTCATAAAAACGTATTATACTCTAAGTAAAACACACATAGAAACTTGACGCTTCACTCTAATTTATAATTTAAATAAATAAATCTTTTTTACACAGCAAGTGTGAAATGAGACAATTGAATACATGATTGGTCCAATCCGTGTACTTTCATGTTTTAAGCAATGGTTTGATCGAACAATGATATCAACCAAATCTCATTTGGACATGTAAAGTAATCTTTTATATATGTATATATATTTAATTATGCAAACTTTTTGTATGAATGTCACGTACATTATGAAAAAAGAACAACGCTTTATTATATGTACATTAATAATCGAGGCGACGGAATAAATTATCTCCAAAATTAATATTATATTGTAATGCAGAGGGCGCTAAAAATACACGCATAACAACATGGAACCCACGGGACGTCGTTTCATCAAGCCTGATTTCGGTGGTAACACTTAGTGACTGTTACTGCTACCTTCAGGATCATAGGACATGACCTCGTATAAGTCTTTTTTGTGAATACAAATAAATACACTAAGAAGCATTCGATAGTTCTTTTGAAATTATATGTCCTCAGCAGTTATTGCTTTTCATAGCTATACAAGAACTTGCATAATTTTTAACACGGTTTGAATCAAGGAGCCTTTAGTTATTTTATTAAATTTAATAAAATATATCAAATTATAGAGTTGCGTGTGGATTTTTTTTTATACTAATCTTTGAAAAAAATCATCTGTTGACGTAAAATTTAAATAACAGTACTTAACTCAAATCGTGTAATTATTTTGCAACGCTTTCTGTCATAGATTAAAAAAGTGAAAAAAATATTTTGTTTATTTTTTACTCACTGACTTTGAACGACTTTGACTTTTGAACGTCGAAGTTAAGTGTTTATGATATCGACTGAAGGTGCTTGATGGAATTTCCATATCAAATTTGAATTGTCACAACTTTGTACGATTCCACAAGTTTTGTCACTAACGACCCGGGTTTCTCCTTTTGGCATCTTCGGGCAATCTATCACACGGCTGTAACAGAACTCTGTTACATTCTGTTGTCAGTTGTGTTGCATCCATTTGATGGAATGTCTGAAGATGCCGAAAGTAGAAACCCGGGTCGTTAGTGACAATACATGTGGAATCGTACAAAGTTGTAACAATTCAAATTTAATTGAAGTGTTTTAATAGATGATATTCAGATATATAAGAGTATTAACAGTATCAAAATTTTGTTGCATATCTTGATTTGTCCTGATAATCCCTATAAACGTTTTTTGAATCAATACTAATGAATTAAGTTTTTAATATGCTTTGTTAACATTTCCTTTACGTGTCTCATCGGCGACCGGGTAAATAGTCGAGAAAGAGCTTAAAATTATTGAAAAACTTAATCGTAATTTTCTGTTATAATTGACGTATAATTACACAATTCGAAATACCATACCTATTACGATTTTAATGCATGATTATTTAATGATAATAATATTTATTACATGTGTGGTAAGTATTTGATTCGTAGATCGACAGCCGATGACCAGCAATTCACAAGTAGAAACATCATGAGCCTCCAATATATTATTTCGTCATACACAAGATAAGTGTATGAAGCATCAATAGCATACCGATTAAGCAATACAATGTTTTATTTCTATTGAAGCACGTTTGAGTCTATCAAAAATGTACATCGTATATCGAATAACGATTTGTGCGTGCTTTGGTCAGCCGACCTCCATTTCTTTATTGACAGGCAGTGTTTCTAAAGCTTTTTTTATATAAAAAATAAACATCAATAATATTTTTCTACTTAAAGTTTTAAGCACTTGTAAGCATATGATACTTTATAAACCTTTTATATAAATCTATTTGTATAATACAAACGAAGCATTTAATTTTTTTATAGATCGTCTTAACTAAAACGCCTTAAGATCTGGCTTAATGGAGCTTATTGAAAAGTCATTTCTTTCGTAATCAGTAAATAGAGAAGACTTCAGGTTATTGAAGACCTTTGGAAAACGATTAAGCCATCAGTTGTACCAAACGACTTGACTGATTTTTTAGACAATAAAGTGAACTATAAAAAAAATGTTCCCATATAATTTGTACGGTAAAAATTTTGTTTTTACATATACAAACTGATATTTTGCATACGTTAGTGCACGCAATCATGTCTTGAGCAATTTCTTCTGAGATATTCTCCGTTAAAGTATCAGTTTATAATTTAGCTTGTGCTACAAAATTGGAAACTTTTTATACAATTAAACGGAAAAGCATAAGAGGATAGACGACGGCTAGTTTCTTCTATCTATTGTCAATTTTTCTTGATAAATATAATATATACATGTCCCCATCGGTTTTTATTCTATATTCATTAAACTACGGTAAAATTAATAGATTTAAGTTTTCATTTACGTGATTACGCCAATGAAAATTGATTGCTTAGATAAAGATATATGAAACTTCTCCGACGAGCAAATTTATTTTAAAATTCGATTGACTTACGAAGTTCGGGTTAAGATTGTTCTATGAAGGAAAAGCTAATTTTGATGGACTTGGATTAAATTAAACTCTTTATGTGGCTAACAGACACATTGGAACTTAGCCTCTGAAAGAAATTTATCTGTATGTATGGGTTGTTTGGTGACATCTTTTTTTGGTGTCATTTCGAAAAAAATGAACTTTTTCATGTCATATTTGAAGTTGTAAAGCCTTTTTATAGTAAGATAAAGAAAAAGTATTCAAAAATAAATCAACGTCTTTTAATTGTATTAACATTTCATTAAAGTCAATCATCAATCATTGTGAAAATTAGAAAACAACTTGTTTTTTTGGGTACAAATAATGTGCTACCCAAAGCCATTATTTATTATATTGATTGAATTGGCATTCACTTGGTAGAACTCCATTATAACACGGTGAAAAAATAGCAATGTATTTTAGTTCTACAAAATTATTTTTAACAAATATAGTTGATAGCTATTTCGTGAGCGATGGCGTGAGCCGAAATAGCTATCAACTATATTTGTTAAAAATAATTTTGTAGAACTAAAATACATTGCTATTTTTTCACCGTGCCATTATTTATTGTTTAGTGAATGATTTTGGAGAAAAAAGCTTTGTAGGAGATAGACAGATAGTCGCAAGCCTGAGCCATAAAGTACGAGAAGATGAGATGAAAACAATACATCGACATCAATTTGACACCACATTCAACTGAAACTGAACAAAAACTTTGTGGAAAATCATGCTTAGAGATTTACGTTTGTTTCCTTTTAAAGTTCGATTGAAAAAAGAGTTTTTTCCACAACATCATTTAATACACTATAAGATGCCTATATATTGTTGAAACTGGTTTATGATAACCACAATTTCCGCAAAGATATATTTCAAGAAATGGTGTTGTCAAATGGCCTCCAGAGACGCTGGATTTAATAACTCTAGACTTTTGTTTCTGAGGATATAAAAAAAACCTTTGCCAATACACACAGAAACTATAACAATCCATTTTTGACAAAATTACTAAAAAACCGGTAAAAATGTGTAATAACGTGATGAAAAATGTTATAAAAAAGGACGCATTTGTCAGACAACAGAGGCGGACATTTAACTGATTTATTATAAACTGAATTAGTTAACTTTCTCGACAAACACTCTGTTTGTATACAACATCAACCTTTCTAAGGTATTCTTAAAAAGTCTCATTAAATATTTAAGCACGCTAGCATTTATCTAAAACATTATAAAGATAATTATATATTTTCGAGAGGAATAAAAATTTCACTTTGTTTCCATAATCAATACATTTCAGGTATATAAAAAAAAAATTTACCATGCTTTCCAACACGCGGAATAGACTTTTAATGTAAGATTATTTTTCTTCACGCTTCTCAACATACAGAATTGATAGTCCAATTATTGATTCTCCAAATTACGAAAATTATTGGTTCAAAGTAATTCCTGAAGAGAAAGTTTTTTAATCTAGAGGTGGGTATCAATATTGAGAACTTCTGTAAAATTTCAGATGAAACTATCGTGCGTTCAGAAAAAACATAATCAGTATAATTATCTTTCTGGTCCAGTTCGTTTTATATGAAAATAATTTGTAATAAGCAACTGAATTCTGTGATTGATAATTTTAATGATGAAAGTTTACACCGGAAGTAGATTTGGAATGTTTTATCCTAAACGTACATTTACAATTTGTGCGCACAATATTTTTAAATATAGGCTTTATTTTGAATCGTATTGCGATCGTTGACTGAATAATGAATGTAATGCTTTTAATGTTGGTCCCGTAGCTAAGGATTAAAATCTTACCGTCTTTCATATATTATATATTGGATACGCCATGAATATTTTATTTCATCGAAGAACTAATGGGCTTTCCAATTCATAAGACAAATAAACTTGAATACAAATATCATGAAACAGTCTTGTATTTATTATATTGATCATTAACATTTTTTTTTGAACATACATGTGCATATTTTTTTTCTCAATATTTTTCCAATATTAGTGTATATTTTTGTAAGATGTCTTCCTTATAGTTCAAAATCATTAATTAGCAAAATTTTTAAAAAGAGGTTATGTTTATATTTAAAAAAATAATTGATATAATGTGCAGCTGCGCCAAATTACGGAGCGATTTTCATATATATTTTTAATATTCCATCACCACTCACTGTGGTGTTATGTGATTATTACGGGATGACAAATTTCTTATGTAATTTAAAATAATAAACCGTTAAATTATTACACGCTGAAAAAATAGTAATGTATTTTAGTTCTACAAAATTATTTTTACAAATATAGTTGATAGCTATTTCGGCTCACCCATCGTCAGAACTATGCACAGATGGCGTGAGCCGAAATAGCTATCAACTATATTTGTTAAAAATAATTTTGTAGAACTAAAATACATTGCTATTTTTTCACCGTGTTATAATGGAGTTCTATCAAGTGAATGTCAATTCAATCAATACGTTAAATTATTTTTCATTGCATGCTGGCAGTCTTTGAATGTCTGGTAATTTATTCTAGACCAATGGTTCTCACATAAAATTTTACTGTGTCCGTTTTATAAACATCACAATTGTCTCGTAATGCACTATATTGTTGCTATTGTATGTGATAAAAACAGCGATTGTTTTTACTTATACGAGTCATTTGGTGTAAGCAACTCGGTTAAATATTAGATAAGCTAGGTGTATTCAATCAAATTGAAAATATGGATAATTTTACAAATAAATTTGTCAAGACTACCACATGGTACTTAAAAAAATATCTTCCTAACACCAATGCTGTTGTTTCTTCGCTAGCCATCAAAAGAGTTCCTTTACTCGAAGAGGATTGTTCTATAGTAGTCACCAACAGCTTTTCAATGACACATTATTTGCCACCCTCAACCTATCAGTGCTTTCTCATCTGTTAATTTTACGATAATACAATATATAGCAGTAATTAGTTGCTTCGCAAACTCTAAGTGTGTCAAAAAAAGCTTTTATCGAAAAGAAGCGTCGATTGTTTTAAGACAAACTGACCAATTTTCGGAAGTGTAGTAGTTAAGATAATCAATATCTCTAGATAAATGAAAAGCTTATATCATAAGTCAATTCGATATTCAGTGCCGTAAATTGTTTTATACACAGAAACTTGATATCAATTCAGAGAAACCGATTGGGTCAAAAAAGATAGAAACGACTTGCGAAGTCTTTCTCTTTTCTTATGAATAAAATCAGTTCAAACTTTTTCATACCACGACCACCCTGAAGAAAAATATCTTTAAAATGAAAAAAAAAATATTCCCTAACTTAGTTTCCTAAAAACACATTAAATTACATTATTTATTTATTTATTAAATTACTACAGCATTAAATAACTTACATGTGAAATCTTCGGCATCCTTTTTTATGTCTACATATTAATTGCTTGATAGATTGGATTGGCATTTACTTGGTTGAACTTCATTATAACACATTGAAAGAATAGCAATGTAATTTAGTTCTACAAAATTTATAAGACACATATTTGATAGGTATTTCGGCTCACGCCTTCATCAGAACTATGTTTGAACGTACATTTACTAAGGTATATATAGATGTGTTTCAAAGTGTTTACATTTTGACTAACAGGACGAAATCAATGAGTTTGGCCAATTATGAATTGGCTCGTCGTTTGATTCAAATTCAAGACATTGTTTATTCGGACAAAATAAATAAGTCCATCGCCTGTTGACATATACATCTTACGATCCGTAAATGACTGGGGAATCTATTCAAATTTATTAAATCAATAAACTAAATTGTTTTCGATTCGCTGTAGTATTTTGATAAGCTTTGTGATGAAACGAAATATATATTATTCATATTAGAACATTTCAGACAGCCCACGCGAGCAGGGAATTCACATTAAGTTAGTTGTAAGATACAAGATGTGAATAATATTAGGTTTAATGAGAGATATTTCATCGATCGTGTTGCGTAGCTGGATGGCCAAGGCATCCGGCTCGACGCCAAGAATGCGAGATCGTCTCCTGCCGCCATTAACCGAAGAGCGTTAATTCATAATCGTGCACAATTTTAGCTTTTTACCGTTTTAATTTTACAGATGATTGTTTTATTGGACTGTATTATATAAGATTATATCAATTTTATACAAAAAATTCTCTGGCGTTATTGCATTTCGGTAAATCATTTTTAGCTTAATTCTTAATTACAAAAGAACTAAAATAAACTTTAAAGTTACAAATTTTTCTCTAGTATTGTCAATGCATACAAAATTTCACAGCTTTTTTCCTCTTTATTTTAATTTATGCTATCGACCGGAGGGGTGCTTGATGGAATTTCAATATCAAATTTGAATTGTTACAATGGTTTCGCATTTCGGCATCTTCAGGCATTATATCACACGGATGCAATAGAACTGGCGAAAAATAAACAGTTAGCATCGTATATATACTAAAGTTATTAATTACAGGTAAACACTTACGCTTAGGCGAGCAGTAAATTACAGCTAAAATATACATGACGTAAATTCTTATGCTTCATCACTAGATGTTTGATAGTAGGTATTCTCTATGAAAAGGAAAAAACACATTTATATTTTAATATTAGTTGATTATGATTTAGTTATAATTTTTCTCATATTTCTCTGAAAATCGAAAAAATACTTTCATATTAATTTATTTCATTTAACTTGAACTTGAAGTTTTTCAAACATAATAGAGATAAAATAGTATGGCTATGTGCAATCTAGTGATTAAGAAATCGATCTCTATTAGCTTTTTATTAGGCAAGAAAATTTTGAACCATCAAAGACATATACGCATTCGAATATAAATCCATCATTCAATTAAGCAATCCGCTCATCAAACTGTTAGATCTTGAATTCGTACCCGTGACCATTGCAACTGATTCAGCAATATTATCCACTCGACTACGAACCAAATTTTCATTTCCTCCATAAAAAATATATTAATAAACAATAATCGATATAAAAAAATATCAACACAACTTTTAAATTGTGAGAATAAACCCAATATAAAGAGGCAAGGCAGCTATTTCCATAACGCCAAATTTATATGTTCGCATTCATAAATATTTATTCTTTATTTTCTTTTTATATATTTGCGTTTTTCGCCGATTTCATTTGTGATAAAGATATTATTGAATTAACTTGTGTTATTTTAATGAAAATAAATCACGATTTATAGTTATAATAATATTATTCTGAAATTGTATATAAAACTTAGGACCACTTTTTGTCACAAGAATTTTAAATGATTCATTTTGAAAAACGTAAATGTTTTATTTATGTCATTCTAACCCTGAAGAACGTCAGAATGGCGAGAACTGATTTTTATCTAGACTATAAAATTTTGTCGTATAAAAAAGGAGGGGCTAAAACTGGACTTGTAGTTTATTAATCAATATCTCTTCTCCACAATAATAATTTTCCTTTAAAATAAAGGTTCCCATTACGGAAAATTCAAAGGATGAGCAATTTGAACCAAAAAGTGCTGTTTTTCAATATTTTGCGAAGATCAATATGTCACATTTGAATATTTTGATTCATCTGTTATTGCGCTGCCATTAATGCAAGTGTGCCGCAACCGATGTGCCGCCAAACTACGTTGGGTGTGCCGCGGTGCATTTTTTAAACAGAAATCATCTACATAATAAAATACAATTTTGTGAAGACACAATCACAGGGAAGCAGAAATAATTATTTCTTCGTTGGAATAATGTCAAAAGTACATAAATATTAGATACACAATCTGCAAGATAAAATAAAAATTTATAAGAAAAACATAGTACGTAAAAAAGTACAGAAAGATTGAGTTTTACAAATGCGTCGATAGTGAATATTTCGCGTTTTTATGTACATATTATGCATTGACTTTGGTGTGCCAGAAAACTTTTGAATAAAATGATGGCGTGCCGCGGAAGAAAAAAGGTTTCGGAGCGCTGATTTATACGTCAAATGAAAAAAATATTAACATTTATTATTTATTGTATTTTTTTTTTTGAAAAATAAATAATCCTATTTTTTATTATTTGAAACTTTTGTATTTAATTAAAATCCAGCTTTTTCCTTCTCAAGCTATTCGAACTGATTTTAGACTTAACAAACATTCACGCTTTCGAAAGTAAACCTAATAAATAAATTATTGTTTAAATTCCAAGATTTTGGTCAACAGACAAAGCAGTTGAATATAATTGAACGAAATAGTCAGTCCTTGATGTTGACAGCACGGCAGTATAATACTAAGATTCATTTTAAAAGTTCAATTATTATTAACTGTTAGCATTGCATATATCGCAGGCCTGTCCAGTTGCCTTAACACTACTTATTTAGTCAATAAACATTGCATTTGATACGAATTCCTGAGACGTGTGTGGTTTCTTTGATTTCACCGCCGGCTAATAATCACGTCGTTTTTTAAACGAGTTTGCGCCGGGTTTGCATAAAAACGCCCTCTTTAAAAGAATAAATAATTAGTTTTCAATAAGCCGTCCCCCGGAATAGAACTGTCACAGGATTAAAAAAATAATCCATACGTAAGCTTTTTATGAGTCGAATTGGTAATATTATTATAAAGCGCCAACAATTTTGATAAAAAATATGCCTAAAACATATTTTATATATTGTATTTAAATTTCAGTGCCCACCATGATATAAGAAAAATTATAGCCAGTATTCGTAGGGGGTTTGTTGATTTTTTCTACAAAAATTATCTAAGTAGTTGTAGAACAGATTTGAAATAAATATTGAATACTATACAAATATAAAAATTTCAATAAATAAATAGTTTACCTGGAATAAAATCTCAATACGATACATTGATATCCATCCATCATTAAATATGCGTAACAGCGGCTAGGATTGACGTTTTACATGTTTGATACAAAAAGTTTTCTTAATGTTTCGGCCAGGTAGCTATTACATGGGAGTATTTAACTTATTAAAAAAGTCTTGCCATTATCATAGTGGTATAAGGATATGGTTAGAAAATTGCAATTATAGATAATGATGGTAATCTTCAAAAAGGTCAAAAAAATTTTCACTATTTCATAATATAAAGATTTGGGATCGGTTTGATTGTTGCAAGCAACTGATACAACACAAATAAGAGCAAGTCTATAGTGTTTGAATTATTTGATTTATAAATATGGTAATTATTTACTGAAAATTTATATTTACACCCCTGATTCATTATTTAATGTTTCCGATTATAATGATCTTGAGCGAAACCGGTCCTGACCTATAAACAATGAAATTGTGGAAATATTATTGAAAATTGTGATTGGTTTTTATAAATAGCTTTAAAACATGATAAGCGTTATGAAATGTTAAAAAAGCAAACCAACCCCATTTTAAAATACATGTGTGCTTTTATTACGCATGTTATTGGTAAAAAAAATGAGTACACTTTTATATATTACGTTTAAATACTTTTCCTGAGTCATAATGGGTTAGATATTAGACAGTTGTCAACTTAAAAAAAATGTCACAACCTTAAACCGTTCCATTTGTATAATACAAAAACTACGAGTGCTTTGTAATCATACAAGTAATTAAAAAGAGCCTCGAGGGGATACATCTAACAGTGGATTTATAACAGGATTAGCAGGTGATGATGATAAGACTCGTGAAATGTAAATATTAAGAATGTACCTGCTCTAATCTGTGTAAAGATTATTTCAAAAAAATAGAGATTAATGCGTAGACCCGCGAAAGCGTAATTTATGTGAACGCATGGTCAAGTTATAAACCTCAAAACTTGATAACATAAAATTTTTGCCACATAATTTACTGTATTTGATTATATTTACATTTTTACTCATATATGTGTATTATTTACTGCATTATGTCATAAATTTGACGTCGTACTGCTATATAAAAGTGTTTTAAAACATATGAATCGCGAAAAATAGATAGAAGTTGTATAAAACCTGGGTCAAAAAAATTACAATTGTGTGAATACTTGGATATTATACCCTTTTTTGTAAGTTTATTTTAGATGCATTCATAGTCTCATTTGTGTGTAAGAAAGAGTTTATTCTTTAAACAAATTATATGAAAAAAAAGTCAAAGTATTTCGTATTATAGTACGAAAATTTTATATATTATAGTAAATTTTATTCTTTTTTTATCTCATGGTTGATTTAAATGTCTAAACTAAGAACGTCCTTTTCAAAACAAAATTGTATCCCTTTTTGCTCTGGCTTGAATATATATATATATATATATACGATAAAAAATAATTAATAATAAGTGTACATAGTTTGAAAGATCCAAATTAAGTATTTAAATTTCATCAAGAACCTTCAGTCAAAATCATAAAATAAATACAAAATGAAAAGTATACCTGAAACACTGAAATAAACTTATTCAGTAGCATACAAAAACATTGTTAGATTATCAAAGTTCTAGAGCATGAACTCATGACCTATACACATTTATTTTTGAACAATTTACGTGTTCATATTTGAAATCAAGTGGGTGTGGGCAGTTCTGTTCATTCCTCTCAATCCGCTCTCTGTACAAGCTTGAGATGAGTCATAGAGAGATCGACTATCTATCTATATGTCGCTTGCCATAATAACCCATATTCCATTCGGATGACCAACTAACTCAGGAACAGTTCATGATTAGTACAAACGCTCTACATTAAACGAGGAAATGCGTCTAAAAAGAAGTGAAAAACATGTTTTTTGATCGCTTATAAGTATTGATTATATATGAAACTACGAAATAATAATGTATAGTTAAGCATTTTTTCGATTTATTTTAAATATATTGAAACATAATTTAAATCTCACACAGTGACGTATGTGATACTATTGCTTTGTGGCAACTGGTTGTTGGTGGCCAAAAGTATTTGAAAAAAATACACGCGTTAACTCGCGCAATCGTCCTTACATAAAAATACTATACACGGGTCGTCAGTCTTAAAAATGAGTCATTAAGTTTTTTTTCAAACAATATTCTGAATCAACGAGACGTGAAAAAACTAGATGCACTAATTTGCATGATATTATATTTCTTTATTGCCGAAACTCTCTCAAATCTTGTTAGCTATAACTACAACTTGGTTTTTGTTTTCAAATTCATTATTTCATTCGGTAAAAAGCCAAAAAATATTGTATACAGCGCATGCGTATGATTGCGAAAAGTGTATAATAATATAACGTTAAACAAATTCAACTGATTAATTAACAAGTACCATTGTACATAGTTACTTACTGCAAACTATGATTAGATAGTGTTATTTTACCAACGAAGCATTCATAATTGAATGTTAAAACACATTAAAATTTATATAATTTATGATATCGACTGAATATGATTGAACTTGATGGAATTTCAATATCAAATTTGAATTGTTACAACTTTGTACGATTCCACATGTTTTGTCACTAACGACCCGGGTTTGGCCTTTCGGCATCTTCAGGCATTCTATCGAGAGGCGAAACCCGGGTTCAATTCAAATTCAAATTTTATAATTTACTGATTGAATTGGCATTTACTTGGTATAACTCCATTATAACACGGTGAAAAAACAGCAATGTATTTGAGTTCTATAATTTTTTTTTTATAAATTATATCTGATAGCTATTTCGGCTCACGCCATCGCCATAACTATGTTTAAACGTACATTGGCTTATCTATACATAGCTGTGTAGAAAAAGTACACAATACATATTTTCTTATGTTATAACAACCTAGCTTTTATCGTTACTAAATTAAATTTAAAATAAACAGGCGGCATTTTAAGATAAGCTTGAATATTGGCTACTACTAAACATTATAATTCTTTGTCAACAGATTGCGTGGATGATTTTCAATTTTGAAGACCTGACATATCACATATTGATTGGCTTTGCTAAGACGGCTTTGTGTTTTTTACACTAACTACTTATACATTTACATTTTTTTACTTCCCGTACTAAACCAAAATAATGATTAACAAAATGCCAATCAATCAGCAACCCTGTCCGTCAACTTCCACGTGTGGTCGACATTCTTTTGTCATCAACTATGTATAAGACAATGGGCAGGAAATAATGTGGGCATACACCGAATATTAGATTCTAATTCTTAGAGTTAATGATGTTCATGTTTGAAAAAATGAAATTCATTATTTTATGCTTTATATTTTTATTTAATACCGGTCCCGTAACCGAAAGTCCAATGCTCTAAATCAGTGTTTCTTGATGGGTTGATTTTTATATTTTTAGTGTTTTATATGTGTAATTATAATGTGGTTAGTTGACAGTTGCATGACTACAAATTGCAGCGGTGATTAAAATCAATTTTTGTGATATACAGGAGGTGAGTTAATTTTTTTTTTGAGAGTGTAGCCGAGCTCACCTGCATTTAATTATTCTACTATTTTTTTTCATTGAAATTCATTTTAAAAGTTTAAATATAAAAAATCGACTGCCTGAAAACAGATTTTTATTATTATTAAAATTTTCAAAGTAAATTAATAATGAAAAAAAAACCTTTGTTAAAACAAATTTGCATTAATCTGTATAATCTGTAATAATTTTTCCCAACTACATTTGAATAGTGGTCGAATTTTAGAACCATCTCTGATTACATAGTCATATTGATTTGTATACTTATATTACTAATTGACGTTTTTTGTTGTTATTTAATAATTAAGTTATCATTAAATTTAATTCAGATACACTTTATATTTACATATTTTTTTTCGTATTAAAACTAAAAGATAATTGTCTATTCAAGAGCAACCGTGAATTTTAAAAGATACGATAATGTGAGTCACAAAAAGTTTGGAATTGTAGAAACTTTGTTCGTCAGTTGACATCTCAAATTAAGGCATTATTTTTAAATTATCATTAGATTTCCTTATTGTTTGTTGTTAAAGAAAGGAGCGCAGAGAAAATGATGTACTCACTACTAAATCTCTGCTATTACCGTTTATTTTATTAATTTAATTTGAATATATACGATGGAAGATAAGCAGTGCGTAAAGCTGTATTTTTTAAATTATGTAGATAATTTAATTTTAAATTAATTTCATACATAAATCATTTTATCATTCTACTTTTGGAATACTAGTATTAACATTTTGATCACGTATTGAAATTCTTATTTCATACAAACTCCTTTGTGGGAATAATTTTTCTGATCAAAATAATATGGAATACCGGATGTGTAATATATTAAATGGAACGTTTCACAGGATATGTTTACATTTACATAAGTTTAATTTCATCCTGTGTTCATGATTGAAATATCCAAGTGTTTCAACGTTTCAACATCATCAGAGTTATATACCATGATTGTCTGTTAGGCTTTGGTCATAACAACTGAGTGATAAATTGTTAATTTTATCAGTTACATAGAATTTGATTCGATTTGAATTGATGATACAAATATATTTACATCGACAAACTTTTGTTTTCCTACGCCGAAAATAGCAGTCTTTTGTCAGAAATATTATTTTTTATTCAATATAATAAACATCACATCATGTTACGATTTCGTTCGAGTGTATTCAAAGTATTTAACTTTAAAAAAAAAAATATTATATTTTATATCGTTTTTTTCTTTGAAACGAAAGCTCCAATACAAATATCAGAGATACTCCCTCAAACACTAATATCTTGTAAAATAAAAAGGATAGTATTGAAAGTCTAAGCTTTGAGCATACGGGGAAGTAGTTTTAGCTTTAAATCTTTTTTACACAGTATAAAATAGCGCGGTACGAAAGAAAGACATAATCCATATTTTTACGTGAATTATTTTTTTTAACAGGATCATCAGAAACATTTGCATATAGTGTCGGTTCCGATCTAAGATATTCGAAATGTGAGACCACAATAACTGCAATTTTAATATTGAAATATATCAATTTTTCCCTAATAATATATACAAATATGCACAATATTGTGATGGAATCATTACAATTTTATTTTAAGAAAATGTGCTTAAACTTTTCTACACGGGTTTGATGAAACATATTCACTGTGTAAAAAAACAGTTTGTTGTGTTTGCTTTTCGATTTGATGTCAGCTAACATTATAAAACTCTCAAAAAGTTTCATGTTGATATGATGAGAATATATATTATCGGAATTAAAATTTTTAAGTATCTAACAAACTGGCTAATATATTTTGTAATACCGTTGTTATCTTAAAATTACATATGAATGTTTTAACAACTCAACTTCGCTGGATCGTACGTCGTACTGTACAAGAAATCTGAATATAAATTGTATAAATTATGTTGATACGTCACAACTAAGTTACCTAGAGACGTGCATTTTGTGAAAGTGACTGAGAAACAAGTCGTTTCTAATGCGTTTTTTAATAACGTGTAACTGCAGTGGATGTCGGACGCACCTCATTTCATTTCTACTCATTTTAATACGCTTCTGCAATATTATTTTATTAACCAAGCATAGTAGTGGTTAATTAAATATTATCTTAAACAGCGAAATTTATGTTTTCCTACTATTTCCATGGAAAATTTGCGATCATATTTTTTTCACGCAATTTTCGTATTTAATATCATAATGCAATCAAAATTCAATGTATTGTACATTGAAACTGACTATCATGGACCTGAAAAAGCCTATAATATGTATTATAAAATTTGAATTGTTAAAACTTTGTACGATTCCACATGTTTTTTTAGTAACGACACGGGTGTCGCCTTTCGGCATCTTCAGGCATTTTATCACCCGTATGCAATAGAACTGACCAAAAATTAACAGTTATCATTATATATATACTAAAGTTATTAATTGCAGGTTAAGATAATTACACTTAGCCCAAGGTAAGCAGTAAATTACAGCTAAAAAATGTTTCATCACTAGATGTTTGATGGTTGGTATTCTTTATATAAAAAGGAAAAAAACCCATTAATATTTCAATGTTTGTTGATAAACTAAATCTCACTAAATCCTAAAATATGTATTAAACACTTAAAAAGCGTTATTTGTTTCGTTTTATCAAATTGGAACTGTAGTGATTACTGCACTTAAGTGTTCATTAAAAAAATAAATATGTACATATTTATCATGTGTTTCCTATACTTTTCAAACGATTTGTATAACAAGACCTGTCTAGTGCATAAGGGTAAAGTATCTTGTATTGGTTTTACTTACAACACGACTTCGACTAAAAATTGTTCATTTTTGTCAGATTTTTCCTGCGCTTTCTTTTTATGTGTATTAAATTAAAAACCAACCAAACAATCTTACAAATTGTTCACTGAAATATTCTTAAAAATCGCGTAATCGAAAAAGTAGTCGGAATCTTTCGTTTTCTGATTCATGACTACGACTCCGAAATCGACCAAAAGCACGACTCTACCACTCCGACTCCAAAGTCCTGGTTTTACTGTTTGATCTAAGCACCTCTTGCACTTATAACGAAATGACATCCATTCAAAATTTATAAATATGTTCTCCACTCAGAAGCGACAAAAGCAACAAACATAAGTAAAAAGTACCCAGTCGTTTTTTACGCGAATTCGATTATACGCGATTTTTTTGGACAGATAGCGTGACATTTTTTTACGCGCTTCACTAGTTTTTACGCAATTTTTTCCCCAAATTTGTTTTAAAGAAGAAATTTATATATGATGCTAGGCATGTACGTTTCATTTTTTTTTAATAAAAAAAATATGTTTGTTTTTAAAACTTAATTTTGTAAAGCATTCCATTTTTTTAAATACACATACAATTGCCAAATATTGACAAGTATATCGGATATTATGCGAATTTATGTTTTACGGTATGAAAAGAAATATGATGCAATTGCGTGAAATCATTTTTATACGCGATTTTTTTACGCGCCTTTTTCTGGAACCAATGTACGCGTAAAAAAGGACTGGGTGTATTCTAAAAAGATACCAAATCAACTCTTAAGTAAAATTCGCTATCTATACTTATCTATACTAGTCTTATTCGGAAAATTATTTAACATTAAATTTTGTTTAACATTGTATTTGTCGCTAATCATTTTAAGCTTTGAAGGATTAGCCCTAGCGCCTCGGCCAGTTTGTGATTTTATTCCAATTGCTTGTTCAAAGTTACAAATATTCATATGTACTTTTACTATTCTCCCAGTTATCAGCTATTATTCCAAAAATATAATGCGAAAAATGGACTTCAATACTTAATAGTGCTCAGCGTCACAAGTTAGTTGTGTAGTCATCGCGAATGCGCAGTTAGTTTTTGAGTCGCTTTATTACTTAGTCTTTTTAATTAATTCAAAAGTATATAATCAATGATACGATTTTCTTTTTGTAAAAGAATGTAAGATAGTTAATTAACGTTTTGAGTCTAGACTTAAAATAGTAAAAATAATACAATTCTAGGCAAGCCATATGCTTCGGATATTGAGCGAAAATATGATTTAGTTAACAGTACCCATTTGCCTCTACAGCTGATGAAGACTCGCGTGTTTCAATATTTCAGTATTTTTTTTTTTTGGCTTACATTCTCATTCAAATTCTAATTTCCTATGCATCATATATTATAAGTCGTGTGGTAAGTACAAACCAATTCCACTACGTCAATCAATCAAGCAGACTTGAGGTTTTTGAACGTCAGAGAACTAATTAAAAAATATGCTAAGTCGCCCGCTTAAACAGATATATGGCAATTAAAATAGATGTTGGGTCGGCACTTAGAGGAACAGGATGCTCTCTTACACTCTATAAGTCGTTAAGCCAAAGAATCTTATATTCACTTTCTCGAAAAATATATAGAGTAGCGTTCCTAAACCTTTATGAATCGTCACCCAAATGACGATACAAGTTCGATTTTTTTATTTCACGGTGAAAGAAATAGCAATGTATTTTATTTCTACAAAATTATTGTTTAAAATATAGTTGATAGTTATTTTGGCTTGATATCTATCAACTATCACAAAGGATTCTTAGCGAACAAACTAACATATGTCGGTCACCATTATTGAATCCTCTGACTGGAGTCTCTTTGTTTCTGTAATGGACCATTTCCGTGCCATATGTAAATTTATTGATATAGCCGCCTTTTTAGTTTCATTTACAATTGTCAGTTTTATTGCGAACAGGAAACATGTTAGGTCGTTAAAACAGGAGAAAAGATGTATTGTGTACCTTTTCTACACAGCTATATATAGATAAGCAAATTTTAGTTTAAGCATAGTTCTGACGATGACGTGAGCCGAAATAGCTATATAACTATATCTTATAAAAAAATTGTAGAACTAAAATACATCGCTATTTTTTCACCGTGTTATAATGGAGTTCTACCAAGTAAATGCCAATTCAATCAATCAATATATTTATTTTATTAATTATTTTCTACCACCAGTCTTATGATACATTATTAAAGAAAAATGGAGCGTAAGCATTCTTGTAGTATATTGTTTTACAAGGGTGTGCAATATTTTTGAGGGTGGGAACTACTTTGAATTAGATCTGGCGATAGAATTCCAATCACAACAGTGAACAAAATATTAATGATAATTTATTTACTCCAGCTCTTCCGAAAATCCCAACTGTAACTGGGATCGACTAAATTTTGGTTTGCGGCCAAAGCGGCCCTTTTGCTTTGGTGGTTGCGTTCTTTTGCTGTATTATGTGAATTTATATTGTTAGGGGTATAGAGATAGGGGAAAAACAAATAAAAACATTATTTCAAGCAATCTTTACTCTATATATAGAGTATGTTTCCGAAAAGTGAAAGCACAGAAGAATATAACTAATGTTTTGCTAGTCGTTCTTACTAAGACCTATTTTTGAATTGGATTGTGAGTTAAAAGGAATTTTTAGATAATTAAAAAAAGAATTCTTTTTAACGGATGTATATATATGTAGATCAATCAAAAAAAAAATAGATATGATTTTTTCTTAGTGGGGTAAGATTTTGTGAATTTTGTCACCGAAGCCAACGAGCCTGTCCAGACCACGGAGCCTGATACGGACGGACATTGATGAATATGGCATTAGTAAAAATATTCAATCTCTGAATAATTGTGACAATATAATATATTATATATAGTTCAAATGTTTTCCGTTACAGAATTTAAGAACGAATTACAAATTTTATACTCAACTTTTGAAGTTGTCAATATTTTTAATTTTAAATATACTATAGAAAGTTTCTTTTAATGTTTTCCTGTCATTTCTTGATGAAAAGGCATGATGTTTAAAATAATAAAAACACATAAATTTCAGTACTATTTCCACAACATGTTTTACAGTCAGGACGGGTTTTTTCTCATAGCGAGCATTATTAACATTTAAATGCAGATAACTCAGATACTGCGATGAAAAAATACAAAAAAACATCACTGTGATTTAAAAATATTGCTTGGATCAATGTAATATGCAATTTTGCACTCTCCTAATCGGATTTGAACAGCGTTTCCAACATAGAAACATGGACAAAAAATATTGAACAATAAAAAGTAAGGGCGGGCAACAACATTTTTGACGCTTAACATTCATTGTCTACGTTTTTATGGATGTGAATAAACAATGTTTTTCTTATCAAATTTGAATTGTTACAACTTTGTACGATTCCACGTGTTTTGTCACAACGACCCGGGTTTTATTAGTAGGTATTTAATAGAAGAACTATTATTCAGTTGGTTAAGTTACCATGTATGTATGCTCTTTTATCAGAATTAAAAGCATAATGTGTGATAGTGGGTGCAACATTGAGTTGACTTTCTAATTTTTTGTATTCACTACTTTTATATCAGAAGCGATTTTAGCATCGGTACCCGTCATTCTTATCACGACTCGCAACAGTAAAAAATATTTTTCAATCAAGCGTAAGTGCTGAGCTAATTTCTCTTAATGAAAAATGATAAAAAATAATATTTAGTAGCATCTGTTCAAATTATCTCGAGAGGTTTAATATGTTATTAATTATTAATCTAAAAAATGGCAATAAAAACTATCGAACGCGATAGTTCTGCAGTTCACACTTTGCGCGCTTGTGTCCAGTAATATTCTACCAAACGATTTAATCTCAGCGAACAAGATTCAGTAGTTTACTTATAAAATTTTCAAGCCGTATCGTTTCGTACGGCTTTTTCTCTATCAGGTTTTAGAAATCAAATAGATGAGATTTCTTTCTTGATTTTTCACATTAACTCTGACAAAAACTGATAAGAGCTGTTTGTTTTAGACTTATTTTGTTTATATTACGTAGCTATATTATACAAAGTGTCTGAATAGCATCCTAATACCTTTATTTCTAAATATAGTAAAACTTCACTTTTTAGGAGATTTGGTTACACATCTCTGAATTAATAGATTAATTATTTCTTCCAATATGAACAGTGCTAATTGTTCAGCAAAACAATTCAAATGTTTTTCAATCACAGCAAAGATTTTATATATTTTAATTATTAAAAAAACATTTTTAGTACTAATTTTCACGATATATTTTATGATCAGGACCGGCTTCGTTCATCACGATAATGCTAGCGTTGAGCAAAACCGGTCTTAATCCTCCAATATATTGTGCAAATAAAAAATGTGTTTTTATTATTTAAAATATCATGCATTTCCATCAAGAAATTAACATCTTAAAAGTAATTTTATATAGAACATTTTTATATCCGCATACCTTTTTAAACATTCTACGCTGGGGTTAAAAACTACATGTACCACTGTAGGACTAGCGGCTTTATAAACGAAGCCTCTCGCAAACTTTTTGTTCAATACTTTGTTCATTCAGAAACCATAACAAATGACAACTTTAAGTGATAATGCATTGCAATGAACTGAAAGACAAATCATGCCTAAATTTTAGCTTAGTCTTCAACATCACCAAACAAGATCGAGACGTTATTAAGGAAAAGGATTCAAACGAACTGAAAATCAAAAACTTCCAGGTGGACTTCCAAACTGTAATTTCTTTTCTAAATTAACATATAGTGTAGGATAGAAAACGTTTAACGCAAAATTTTACATATTGAAACGTGTAGCGATTCTCTTCTGCATTCTGCATGGAGTTTTTTTATGTAAGCCCTGATGAAACTGTTGATGAATGTACGAGCAACTAATAAATTTAAAAAGTCTTACGTTTTTGTATTAGTGTGATATTCACTCGGTATCTAGGGATTGCAACGATGAATCAAAATCGCCGAATCGGTTTTCCGGTTTTTATAATATAACTCATATTGAGCAGTTGAATGTTTTATATTTGAGCACAGGGTAATAAAAAGGATTTAATACTTAGATATATTTGTATAGCTAAATGAAATCTAACTTTTTTCTTATTTTGTTTTTTAATACCTGTTACTTAAGTTTTTCTTCAATAACTGTTTTTCTCAGTCGCAATTTATATTTTTTTCGTAGAGATAAAATAAAAAAGGCAGAGCTATGACAGCTCTGATGCTTTTTGTCTACAATATATGATCTAATGGGTGATTGAGTGCTTTCAAATAAGAACTTGCACATTGATTAAAAAAATGTTATTCTTCTGACTTAAGCCTGTGAGATCCATAACCGGTGCTAACGATATTCACCACTGTACCAAGAATCTAAAAATGGTATTATTAACAACATAAAAAAACAAATGTGTTTGTTATTGTATGATCATGTAAATTTCCTCATAATTTTAAGCATCGAAATTTTTGAGAATTGAAGCGCTGCGAATATGAAATAAATACCAAATTTCTGGTACGCAATATCGACTTTAATAAGATCATTATATTGTTTGAATTGGCATTTACTTGGTAGAACTCCATTATAACACGATAAAAAATAGCAGTGTACTTTAGTACTACAAAATTTATACGGTGTATAGTTGATAGCTATTTATTACGCCTTCATCTTTAACTTTTAATAGTTCTGACGATGACATTAGCCGAAATAGCTATCAGCTACATATCTTATAAATTTTGTAGATTTGAATTGTTACAGTTTTGCACGATTCCACATGTTTTGTCACTAAGGACCCGGGTTTCGCCTTTCGGCATCTTCGGGCATTCTATCACACGGATGCAACAGAACTGACTACTGATAACGGTTAGTTATCAGTTCTGTTGCATCCTGACTATTGATGACTGTCAGTTCTATTGCATCCATGTGATAGAATGCCTGAAGATGCCGGAAGGCGAAACCAGGGTCGTTAATGACAAAACATGTGGAATCGTACAAAGTTGTAACAATTCAAATTTGATATTGAAATTCCATTAAGCACCTTCAGTCGATATCATAAATTTCACTCACATTTATCGTTCATTTGTAAAAAAGCTGGCGTATAGAACAGCTTTGGCAGCCTGGCAGACCAGGTGGTCTGCTTCCACAAAAGGTCGCCAAACATATCTTTCCTTCCCAAACGTAACCTGGAGGCTCGAAGTGAAATGCCTTTCACCTGGACACTGGGCTTGCCAATTCATAACCGACCATGGCAAGTTCAACAGCAAACTATTTGGGCTGGGCAAGTTGGTTGAAAGGCCGGATTGCACTTGTGGACACAACCGTCAGGACGCTAATCACGTACTGTGGGACTGCCCCGAGATGAATGCCGAACGAACAGAGCTGTTTGCTGTGGTCTGTCCTCATACGGGCCCAATAGGCCACGCTGACTTAGTATCAACCAAGGCCAACTTTGAGGCATTCGATAAATTTGCAAAATCATACGGGGAACGAGACATTCTCGATTCGTCTTAAGATTCAACGCGTAGCACATTAAACTCGTCCGCCATGGCGGATATTTAGTACACAGATACCTAATATCACGTAGACTAAGTGGCTGAGCAAGTCACATTTTCATTTTCTTTCTTTTTTTTTCTCTTCTTTTAAGCACAATAGTGCATGGTTTAACGATCGGTCCGTGCAGCTCTGTATCGGGCGAAGAATATAAGGAGTAAAATCGATTCTTTTTATTAGTATTGCGTTATGGAAGGCGGCCGTGTAACAACAGCTGCATACACATAACGGGTGAAGGTGGGACAACCAACTTATATATCATAAATTTTGTAGAGCCAAAATACATTGCTATTTTTTCACCGTGTTAAGATCATAATATTATACTTTTTAACAGTGTATTACAAAAAAAAAATGTTCCTTACCGAAATATACAATCGGTATAAAGAGCAAACCCTTAAAGCAACGATACATTGGTAATTACTATGGCTACCCGTTGGCAACAGGTTCAATTTACTCTGAATGGATTACAGTCAAGTCGAAAACCACACGCCATCCGACGCACGCTGTGAGCCGAATTGGCTAACTTCAATACTCAGTCAAAGGAAAGGAGCAAACCACCAAGGAGGTAATGCCGAAATTAAAATTTGAAGACAGAGCAACGTGATCCACGTAGATTTTTAACAATCCTGACCTTTGGTTGTAAGGGAAGACATGATTTATTTACCCACTGCAATATTTTCTTATGTGTAGGAAAAAATCTAGAATAGTGTGATTTTGGTGTAAGTTGGAATTATTGAATCAATGACTCGTTCAATTCGTTTTCATTGATACATTGCTACCATTTAAATGACAAAAACGACTAATGTTGCCAAACTCTAAAAGGATTTTTTTAAAGTTATTTTTTTCCTTTTATTGATTGAATTGGCATTCACTTGGTAGAACTCCATTATAACACGGTGAAAAAAACAGCAATGTATTTTAGTTCTACAAAATTATTTTTTTACATATAGTTTATAGCTATTTCAGCTCTCGCCATCGTCAGAACTACGCTTAAACTAACATTTGCCTATCTATACATAGCCGTGCAGAAAAGGTACACAATAGGAGAGAAAGTAGAAAACAGGAGAGAGCGAGGCTCACTCCATCGTCAGAACTATGCTTAAGCGAACATTTGCTTATCTATATATAGCTGTGTAGAAAAAGTACACAATACATCTTCTCACAAATTTTAAAAATTGTAAATGAAACTAAAAAGGCGGCTATACCAATAAGCTTACATATTGCACGGAAATGGTTTATTGGATGGGGATGGTTTATTACGTAAACGACTCAGCCCTTAGTAGTGGCTTGAGGAGCGGCGACAGACATATATTAGTTTGTTCGTTAAGAATTTTAAAGTTCGTTAAAAATTTCATAACTAAAATACATTGTTATTTTCTCACCGTGTTATAACGGAGTTCTACCAAGTAAACGCCAATTCATTAAATTGAAATGAGTTTCCTATCAATTAATCCTACGCGTATTTGTTTTGACCAGAGGCTGGTCGGTTTTATAAGACTCTTGGTTAAAATAAATGTATTTCCTTAAAAATAGATTGATGTTTTTAAAACTTTGATTGGATAATTTTCATTATATAATCGATGCAATTGGCATATAATTGAGACCCTTCCCAAGAACTAATGCTTCTGCAAATGCGTTAAAACATAATTATACTAATAATGTGTTTTATTTTTACATTGAGTATAAATAAATCACGTAAATGTACCTGATGTTCATTTTTTTTAGGTCTTATTACATAAGTCGATGATAACAACCTAGCCTTGATTATAATTAGTATTTTGATTTGCGCACATCAATTCGTGACGATAATGCTAGAGAAGTAGCAAATTATATGAAAATAATGTTGCCAGTAAAAAATATCTAAAGGTGTAAGCATAACGGCATTGCGAGGAATGCGTTTAATTGACAAGTGCATCCAATGGCAACACTAACGTGGACCAGTGCTCTTCAAACTGGAAACTAATAAATTCAAAATAAATATTTTCAATTATATGACGGTTCGTACCATGCTAAATACATTTATAATCCATTAGTTGCTGAGTCATGTTAAAAATATACCAACACAGGATATTTAAAATATTATAAACTATTAAATTGTTTGAGAATAACTATCAAAAAACTGAAATATGTTGTCTCAACAGTTGAGACGTTAGCAGTCAGTAGGCTGGAAATATCAATATCAGTTGCAAGCATATCTGCCTTAATAAACATTCTTCCAAAATCATTGATATGTCCACAAAGATCCATCTTAGTTAATTGAAGAGAGCATTACAAAAATTAAATTTTCTATATCCCTTTTTTTATAATACGTCGAATAGTGAAAATCAATTAAAATAGTTATAGTACAGTAAAACCCTGTTGATTTCTTACAAATTAACGCCTACTCGTATAAAAATGCTAGATAAAATGTTCTACATTCATCTAGTGAAATATGTCCAAGGAAATGAATCGCAAACTTAAACAAAACAACACGGTGAAAAAAAATAGCAATGTATTTTAGTTCAACAAAATTATTTTTTTAAATATAGTTAGTAGCTATTTCGGCTCACGCCATCGTTAGAACTATGCTTAAACTAACAATTGCTTATCTATATAAAGCTGTGTAGAAAAGGTACACAAAACATCTTCTCTCCTGTTTTAACAATTGTTAATGAAACTAAAAAGGCGGCTATATCAATAAGTTCACACATGACACGGAAATGGTCCATTACAGAAACAACGAAACACCCCCCCACAGGATTCAATAATGGTGATCAGCATATATTAGTTTGCTCGCTAAGAATCCTTTGTGATAGTTGATATCTATTGATTTCCAGCTGTTCCAAAGCCGTCATCCTGCGACCCTTACTACAAAGATGCAAACATTTAGGCGATGAGTTTGAATTTATATTATGTGATTCCTTTATAAAGTGATTAGCGAATTGTGAATCTGTATTTTTACTGTTGAATGATCTTACATGTTCCTTAGCTCGAGTGGATATACTTCTACCTGTCTGTCTGATATAAACGGACAAACATGAGCCGCATGACATTTTATAAATACCGATTCTGTCAAGTTTATTAATTTTATCTTTACTATTTTTATGATGTCTGCCTAATATCTGTTTACTATTCCATTGTGTATGTTGTGAACCTCTGGTTTGGCTTTTCTATGCGCTCGTAGTAGATACACCTCGTGTCGACGTTCATATAGTATGCAAGCAACTACCTATGTAGCGTGAGCTATACAGCATTCCAAGCAAATAGATTTTATCATGCTAGGCTTTTCTATTACCGCCACCCAACTCTGTGGCCAAGTGAAAACTGCGCCTTAGACTTTTCGATGCTTCGGGAAACAGTACATCGTGAATCTCGCGCAGTATGAAAGTTATTCGGAAAATAATTCACAAGTTATAATTAATTATTTTCCGATCAATAGATTAACGATCTCGCTAAAGTAACATGAATTACACATATCATACAATCACCAAAAAGTTGTTCGCATTGAAACAAATAACTATTGATTACTATTTATTTATTACTTATCCTCTATAATTATCAATACCACGAAAGTTCCGCCAATCGCATAAACCTTCAACTGGCGTATTATACACGATATGTTTTACAATTATTGCACGTATTAAATATTTACAATCAAAGATACTTAAGAAAGCATATTAGAAGGTAAGGTACAAACTAATTCACTTTAAAGGTGTTATATGGAAAACCAATATTTAGAGCTATTACCAGATTTATGTATTATTGAGATTAAGACCGTTTTCGCTAACCGCGAGAATTATCAACTGACGTTTAATTGATAATGCGTGGTCTTAATTTTGTAAAAGGCAAAGTTTTATTGTTTTAATAAATACTTATACTTTATATGCGTCGACTAACTGGCCATTTTTAACTTAGGATTCCGTCAGTTTACCTTCTGCTAATATTCTCCATAATATATGATATTTAATGAAATGTTCAACCAATCAACTTCCGTTATGATTTTCATACGTGCATATTCCATTATGTACGGCTTTCTTCAGTCTTCTATACATTGACTATCCCACCCGTCCGATCCAAAAAACCCTGTTTAAATTGAAAATTTTTCAACAACTAGCATCGTTTCAGACCTAATATCTTTATTCTATTCGAGAAAATAGCGATTCTGACAGAAAAACGTATGTTGAGATATCTTCAATAGTAGTGCAAAAGCTCCATATTGGATGATGACATTATATATCCCTCCGTCAAAGCCAAATGGACGATAGTAAAAAATTGCTTGTAAAAAACTTTTTATAGCTAAAAGACAATAAATTAATTATGAAGGAAACCGCCCTTTTCACATGCTAATACCCTATAACCCCAAACACTAAATGAATTACGTCGTGTACTATATATTTCATGACGCATGCATCACGTAAATTATATGGTATATAAAAGGGCTGTCATTATTTTTTATTTCATAGTTAAGAAGCTACCATAAAATACACTTCGCGGATTGCAATTAGAAACAGGGAAGGCGGCACTAAAAAAGTGTTTTTTATGGTAAACACAAAACTTTACTTTACCTTGTAAATAATACGTTAAAAATGTTCTCATTGTCTCTCATGTAAAAACTGTTAATTCAATTACATCGACCAGAGAGCTTTATCAAGAATTAAGAATTTCTAAAGCTATGTGCAAAAGTTTTCACGTGAGCAAAAATGAACGAGCTTTTAATATGTCCTCAGGAACATATCTGTCTAAAAGCTTTCAAAACCGTTCAGTCTAATACATTAATACGATGTCTAGATTTAATACGCACTATATATTATGTTATTATTTTAAGTATATTATACTTAGCAGCAATGATCGTTAAAAAATAACCAATTATATATAATGTAAGTTGATTTTTTAATTTTCTTCAAATCAAATTTCTTCACAATAAAAACACATCATTGTTATTATCAATATATTTCTTGTCTGCTATACCGATACAATTCTATATTTATATATACAAGAATAAATTCAACTTCTGCTATACAGATAGAAAAACCAACGAAACAAATATATTCAATTTAATATATACCAAAAAATGCTTTTAATGTAAAAATCACATTATAATTTATGATATCGACTGAAGGTGCTCGATGGAATTTCTATATCAAATTTGAATTGTAACAACTTTGTACGATTCCACATGTTTTGTAATTAACGACCCGGGTTTCGCCTTTCGGCATCTTCAGGCATTCTATCACACGGATGCAACAGAACTGACGGTTCTGTTGTCGGTTTTTTTTAAATTATTTTTTTATATTAATTTAAAAAGCATAACGTTTTTCCATTTTGTTTTATTATACTGATAGATTTTATTTGGTTATGAGCAAACCACGAGAATATTATTTTAAATTATTTTCACACGGTATATAACTTTAATTCAGCAAGATTATTGTAGATATATTATGATATTATCACATATACTAGTAAATCAATACAGGAAAAGAGCTATCCATGTTTTCTGCACGTTACTGGAAATGTATTCTCAGGAACAATTTCGATAAACGCTGTTTGCGAAACGGCGTGTAATAACATACCAATTATAGTTTAAAATTGCTAAACACGACATATGGTGATTAGAAAACACGATGATTGATTTGTGAACTATGAACTTGGGTGTAGGACAGCGACTGTAAACCCGTGACCTGTGTGGCGGTTTGTAGCTACCCAAAAGAATGTTCAGTACGTTTAAAAACTTGGAAACTGATTACAAGTAAGCTTTCAATAAGACACTTTCCCCACCTTATATATATTAGCCTAATAAAACAATGTACAATAGATCCCCGTTTATTCGAATATTGAATAATTTCGATGGATTTGTCGGTAACGTTGTGGAAGTTCAATTTGATACAAAATTTAAAGTACTTTGATTGTTATATATATTGATTGAATTGGCATTTACTTGGTAGAACTCTATTATAACACGGTGAAAAAATAGCAATGTATTTTAGTTCTACATTTTTTTTTCATAAGATATAGTTGATAGCTGTTTCGGCTCACGCCATCTTATAGTTCTGACGACTGTGAGCCGAAATAGCTATCAACTATATCCTATAAAAAAATGTAGAACAAAAACTCATTGCTATTTTTTCATCGTGGAATTTTGATTTCCTTACTTATTGTACTACCAATAAGTTACACAATACGTGGAATAATCAGTAATTTTAAATTTTATATTAGACTTAAGTTCCTGTCAGTAGTGAAATTGATATAACTCCTTATGAATACTGACTTAACAAATGTTTCTATATTTTGCAGAAATTGTATGTAATATGATAGCTTAACTTGTATGTCTTTCGAAATTGACTCAAAAGTAAATTTGCAGGCGCTTTATATCTTAAAATTTCCTCGTCACGTACTTTAAGCTTAATATATTTTACATAATTCAAAAGCTAAAATTTAAAAAAAAAACATATAATATTTTTTGAAGTAAATGGAAGACGATATGTTATTATAAAAAAAGATTCACCTTAACTGATATTCGAATATATTTAATATTAATTTCATTACTATCAATAATTTCAAATCTACTGCTAGAGAAGCAATTCTCAGGAATCAATTAATTATATTTTTATACATAGTAGTAGATTGGTTAAGTGTTGCTAAATTTTTTTTCTAGCGTATACGATAATTTATTGATTGAATTGGCATTCACTTGGTAGAACTCCATTATAACACGGTGAAAAAATAGCAATGTATTTTAGTTCTATAAAATTATTTTTAACAAATATAGTTGATTTATTTTATAAATTTATTTATTTATAGTTGAGCTATTTCGGCTCACGCCATCGTCAGAACTATACCTCTACCATGAACTATATCTGTTTTATATATGTATATTACTTTATCCACAGATTTCACTTTTTGGTAATAGAACTATAAGACTATGACATGGGTAGAAATGAGCTAATCTCTCTCGATATACAGAATTTTTGAGATATCAAAGATTTAAGACGCCAATACTTTCGAAGGAAAATATATTATTCAACTAGACCTGAACCCGAAAGCTTGTATCCGTTATCAATGACGCTGGTTAACAGGGGTAAAAAAAGTATTTAAAAGTCGTATATATATATATATATATATATACACACACAATAGTCGTTTTGATAAAATAACAATACGGTGAGTGATCGGTTAACGAAAAATTCGGTCTGCAAATAAATCGGATAACAAACACAATCACGAAAGATTTTTGAATTTGGACAACGTACACATATTCGGATAACGAAAAATTTGAATAGCAAACATTGTCTTAAAACAGATTATATTCGTTAACCAATCATCCACTGCACATATGATTTTTATTTATAAAATTGAGAGCAATATCTGCTCACGCTTTATAATTAATATACAGTTCTGACGATGGCGTAAGCCAAAATAATTATCAACAACAATACATAGAATTTTGTACAGCTAAATACTTCAGTAGTTAAGTTCATGGTGCAGTGGTCGATGCCGTTGGCCGTTGGTTTGAAAACCAGTACAAACAACTGTTTTAAAAAAAATCGAATTAACACTTATGTTCAAAGACATGGATGTCTCTAATGTTTTAGTTTGTTGAATTGTAATGGAGATACTAACGTTGAATGTTTCAAAAATGCATTCAGCTTTTTTAGTACTTATATATTACGCTATAGTTCAACATAAATGTTAGTTTGTAAACGAAAGTTATGGCCCAGTAAACTCTTTTTTTCACGACTACGACTTTGACTTTGAAGCCCTGAGTAATACATTATAATTTATAACGGATGGATGCGAAACAACCAACTTGTACACAGTCTCTAACTTTTACCTTATAACTTTATATAACAAAATCAACACGCAACATTTGTTAAAAAAGTGCTATGTTTTTGCTTTGACAGTATAAATTTTCAATTTAATATCCATATTGAATAAGTTACTGATCGTTTTAGATTGAAAGATAATAGTATAACATGAAATTAGATATACGGTTATAAACTTCCGCATCTCTATTCATAGCAACTGGTTTGTGCCATCTTAAATATGTATTCTCAGGTACATTATAAATTAAAGTTTTTCATATCAATAAAGAGCAAAAGGTCGTTGCGGTTGGTTACCTTCGAGCTTATTTCAAAAGTATATTAAATATTACTTACAGAAAACTGAACTAAAATCTTTATATCCCTAATATTCTTCATAAATATTCAACATTTTTTTTTTTACTGAAAAGCTAAAATCTAAATTCGAAAAAGAATTTTCTTGAATTTTTACCTCATTCAAATCCGTTAAATGTAAATATTTATAATTTTGCACTTAAATATACGCAGGTTGCTTTAAAATCTGTTGAATTCACATAGTTTTAATAGGTAAATAAATGTACAAAAAAAACGATTGAAACGTTTTATAAATAATGTTTTACCGTCCATATATATTCATAATGTGTTGCCATTTGAAAAACAGCCAAAAAATAAAATTATTTTAGCGTGACACCGTGTACAGAACTAAACTTAATCATACCAAGATCTGCATTATAGATTTATTGATTAAATCGGCATTTTCTTGTTAGGACTCCATTATAACACGGTGAAAAAATAGCAGTGTATTTAGTTCAACATTTTTTTTTATAATATTTAGTTGATAGCTATTTCGGCTCATGCCATCGCCAGAACTATGTTTCAACGTACATTTGCTTATCTATATATAGCTGTGTAGAAAAGGTATATAATAAATCTTCTCTTCTGTTTTAACAACCTAGCTTATTTCCTGATAATAATTAAACTACAAATTACTAATTTAAATGAAACTATACAGGCGGTAATTTCAATAAGCTTAAATATTGGACGGAGACGATTTATTACAGAAATGCATTAGCCCCTCGCAATGGTCTGAGGGAGGATCTGCATTATCATTATGAGAATTATTTTACCGTTTTTAATTATTACACTATCAAAATATACTAAGCCGTTTTGAGCTATTTCCGTTTATGTTATTTGAACAGAAATTGTAGACTTGTATGTAATTTATTCGCAAATGAACTCCCTCTCAATTAATTAAAAATTACTACTTCTGGTGTACAACGGCGCTGTTTGGTAGTCGAACTAAATTGTTAATATCATCACGAACTGCAGCAGGGACTCAGGAATCAATATTACCGAATCTTGAATTTAGTATCCCGGTAATATGGCTATGTTAAATACCAAAATCGATAAAAAATAGCAATGTATTTTAGTTCTACAACATTTGTAAGATATATATTATAGTTCTGATGAAGGCGTCAGCTGAAATAGCTAACTATATATCTTTGTAGAATTTAAATACCTTGCTATTTTTTCACCGTGTTATAATGGAGTTCTACCAAGCAAATGCCAATTCAATCAATATCCTAAAATGCTTATAATATGGCAAAATATTAATTTAATATCAATTTTTAATATTAAATGTTAAATTACAGTTTCCTCATCCAATTGGCGATAACAATGTATTTGTTAAATAGATTTAAATGTAATTTATGATATTGACTGAAGGTGCTTGATGGAATTTCAATATTAAATTTGAATTGTTACAATTTTGTACGATTCCACATGTTTTGTCACTAACGCCGGGTTTTTGCATCCGTGTGATAGAATGCCCGAAGATGCCGAAAGGCGAAACCCCGGTCGTTAGTGACAAAACATGTAGAATCGTACAAAATTGTAAGAATTAAAATTAGATTTAAATATATTAAATATAGGTAAAAAAATCGTTTGTTTTGTTTTGAAAGTAGATAAGGTGTTTAAAAATGGTTTAAATAAATTGACAGAAAAGTATACACAAATTAATTTACATATGCAATACACGGTTTTCCGCTTAAAAAACGACACCTCAATCTGGATTACCTACTATTTGCATTTCCGGTAATAACTTTGATATATTCATCCGGTACGGCACTCCCTAATCTGGATGACCTGTCTTAAATGATACGATTCAAAACAGCTTCTGCAGCGTTCTATTGGAAACGGTATCAAATATTTGCAATCGCCAATCGATATGTTTTTTTTTTTTGTTTAATCTTTGCGGTGCGCCGGAATGAAAAAATTGTAATCATATGAAATTTGACCACAAATCAGTATGGTAGTATTTCAGTCGTTCTGATTGATTATTGTACATGGTTTTGTGGTTCACTGCCCACAAAAACCCGCCACGCAACGGTTCCCTGGCATAGATCCGGGTGTGTACCAACATTACGAGCCATCGTCCTCTAAGATGAGACATCAACTCGGGAAACCAGATAACTGAACAGGCCAAACCAACAAATGCGCGACATTGTTTTAATTATAATAAAAACTTCGATATATTTTGAATAATATAAATATTTTTTTAGTAATTTTTCCACAATATATTTGACGAATATGAATAAATAAATGTGGAAATGTGGAAATCTTATTAAAAAATCATTAAAATGACAGTTATAACTAAAAAGTAAAACCTTGGTGTCATATAAAAATATCTTTTACTACTCGTCAATTCTTTTATTGGGTATAAACATACAACAGCAATATTTTTTTCTTCTTTGAAACAATTATATTAATTGACATCATCAAAATCGTATCCAATCATAAAATTTATTGCAAAAAATAGCACTAAAATACATATAAGAAAATATATATAATATAATGCCTATACACGAATAAGTGATAGTTACCACCTTTGAAGTGACTTAGTCCGTATTCACCTAACCAATATATTTAGACATGAAATTAGTATCCAATTTTAACTTAAGAAATCCAGAAAACTAAGCGAAACTCTTCTTTTCAGAATAAATGTTTTATAAAACACTTTAAAAGTGTTAAACATTGTCGTTAATATTTTGCCTTATCTCCTGAACTATTTGTTTCTATGACTGCTATTAATTAGCCCTCAATGTATATTTATATAAAGTCTTGTTATCGTTTTATTTTTATAGTTCAGATGATCTCAATGAGCGAAATTGGTCCTCATAATAATGTATATCAAACAATTAAATAGCACAAAAAAATTGTGTTTTATTTATATGAATGCTTTTCTACCAATAAGTGACTTACTATAAAACATTTGAAAAGTTGTAATGAAATTCATTTTACTAAAATGCTATAGTTTTAAAAATATATCATACAATTTTAAACTCATTATTTTTAATATGTGAGTCGTGGATTTATTCAAGATGAATCATACTTTATGAGTCAACGGAAACGAGTAAATTACTAATAATTGATTCATAAAAAGTCAACAATGGAGACCTTTCAATTGTTTTATGTCTGCAAAATTACAGACTTTAAGCGAATTCGGTTGCTTTAAAACACGTAAAAAATGTCGCAACAGGACGTTAGCAATTATCTGTGATTTCAGCATTCTTTGTTTTGTCGAGAGTATCTAATTCGCGGTATTAATTGTATACAACTTTTTGCAAACAAACTATGTAATTATATATTTATTTATAATATTTGCGTGGTATTATTACAGTGAAGAAAAGAAAAACAAAACCCTAAAAACTCGTACATAATTAACAGCATCGATATCGAATTGAAAGTCAATATTTTATACTAAAATAATGTGTATGATTTAAGATATATAAAACCAGATAGATCTCTTTTGAGTGTTTGACATATTATTTCAAATTAAAATTTACGTACGAAGGTATAGGAATTTACGATTTTTGATTTATATCTTTATACAGCTCTAAAACTAAATTTTATAAAATTTATACTTTAAGCACGTAATTGAATATTTTGTCTGATGGTAATTCCAGTGATAAAGGGAACCAGTTCTATTCATTTTTAAACATGTGGAAATAATACAAGAAATTAAAAAAATATTGTTGACGTATATTAACTAAGACAGGTTTAGTACAAGATTAACAAGCTAGGCAAAAACAATTCTTATCTAAACATTAATCTTAACATTTTCAAATTACTATTCAATCATTAGTTATAATAATGTTGTAAAGGACAGAATTGTGTGGGATATTTTTTTAAATACACATCGGTATTTCAAACAAACTTTATGGAATACAAATTATCTTGTCGTACCAACCGCAATCTAAAGCATCGTTTAAAAAGTTATATGTAAACATGTCAAACGTTCTAGAAACAATCAGATAAAATCATATACGAATTTTATAAAAGTTTAGGGCAGATCCAATGGATTATTATATAAATTTGATAAACGTTTGACGACAACGAGTCTCATATAAAATCTATATCCGATACCTGGTCCAATTGAAAATAACCTGAGATTCTATTTCAGGAATTTGTATAATATGTATTTTTTTATGGTATTCATAAAAAATCATTGCACGTTTATTCGAAAAATTTACATTTTGCCCTGTGAATGGTTAAATGAACCAACAGTGGTAAACTTCTTTGTTACGATTGTTACTATAACAAAAATCAGTAGAAGTTAAAAATAGTAAAAAAGAAATGTCGCAACAGGTTGGCCAATATTTTGTGACTATGAAATAATATTTAAAAAGAAAATGAATTATTTGTAATTCTTATTGTGTCTATCGTTAATATAATATATCAATTAGCGCGTTTGTCACTGGGTGCATATTTTGTAGACGAAATGATAACCTCCGCAAGTCTTATATTGTACGCCTTCAAATTAGATGGCCAACTCATATTAATAATTAATATGTAATTAAAAAAATATTTAGCAATTTTTGAAGAAATTTTGAATGTCCCGAAATAACGAGGGATTAAATTGTTGAAACTTTGTTATTTCTGGCAGTATTAATGGCAGTTAAATTATGTAAAAATCATTCATTGTAGAGTCATTAACTGTATTGCTTGTAAAATTATCGTTTTAAATATTTTAATCAAATAGTAATTAGTAATTAAAATTATTTCAGATATATATTCATTTCTTAACCTTAAGGACAATATGTTGTTTGTTAGTTTTATTGCATCAATGTGATAAAATGTTTGGAGACACGAAATGTGAAACCCGGATCGTGAATGACAAAACATGCCGAAATGGTCAGAAAGTCAAAAATTGACATTTAATATCATGTCAGTTGTCCGTAAAAATCGAAATGTTCACGACTACTCTAATTAGCCAATCTGTAATAATTACAATAAACACGTACTTCTTATTCAAAAATGCTCAATATTTATCGATAAAATATAAAAATCATTACGCTCGGCATAAATATGTCGAGCAGTAAAAATCTGAGAATAGGACCACGTAATTGACAGCAAATAGATAACTAGGATTATTTGACTAGGGTAGTCAATAGGTAACTTTATTTATATTTTATTCCCATTGTATACTTATGTAAAATTAGTTCCGCGTTTATTCGTTTGAGACATGAAGGTGTAAGTTAGTCCTATATCTTTTTAATGATAACGTTTAAGTTTCTGAAAAATAAATTCTGTTTGATGTACCGAATGTTTTCCTTCATACATTCTTTCATTCTGATAAAGTTCATCTTTCTATGTTTCAGGTATTACAAAGGCCCAAAAACAAGAGTTCAAAACTTAAAACAAAAGCGATTGCAGACAAAGACAAAAAGAAGATAGTTAAACCGCACTGTTATTGTCTCTGGGCTGATTTTACGACAAGGTTATCATCAAAATGCAAATATAATTCAGTGGGTGTGACATATGAATAAAAATGAGTTGCAGTGTTTTAAAAATAAATATGCAGCAAATTATTTTTTTTTTGATGTGCTTTTGAGTGACCCTGGCAATTCCCGATACGAAGAATGTCACAACGAGATTTCTCTGAGGTAAGTTATTGCTATTATGAAAACCGTATATTTATATTACAATGCTATTCCTCGAATATGAAAATGCCGAAATTGTCTCAGTTTTGTTACTTCTGGCATGTTTTTTATCTAAGAGGATATGCACGTAGTACAAAACAAGTTTTGAAATCACATTGACTACCTCACTTGTCTTGTCTCATAGAAATGTAGGAAAAGCTTTAAGCATTTATTTATTACGAATTCATCAAAGGGTATTAATGTCTACAATGTTCTCAAACCCCTCTATAAACTCCTTATCACATCCTTAAAGTTGAACTCACAAAAGAAACAAGCTAAGTAATATCAAATTTGAATTGTTACAACTTTATATGATTCCACGTGTTTTGTCACTAACGACCCGGATTTCGCCTCTCGGCATCTCCAGGCATTCTATCACACGGATGCAACAGAACTGACAGTTTGACGAATTCAAATTTGATATTGAAATTCCATCAAGCACCTTCTGTCGATATCATAAACTAAGTAATGTCTTTTTGTGTATCAATTATCCTAACACTGCATTCGCTTAACAGAAGAGTGGAGCAGCTAACAGTCAGTCCTCTTAAAAATCACAAGCTTCTCTCCCTATATGATGATATGGTGCCGAAATCACCAACTAAACATTGTAATACATAACTCTACTTACCAATGAAATGGATTTCTACTTAGCAATAGTTTATGATTTACTTAACCCATTCACTACCGAGTCGCATATAGGATTCTCTAACAACAAATATTTCAAAATACAGCGTAGAGTTGGTATTCACTGTTATAGGAATTATCAAAATAAATTAAGCTATAATATATATAAAACAAAATTAACTCCGTTGAGAAAATTTCAGACGGTGTCATTTTTTTTTTGTATTTTTGAGTGTCAAATGTCACTACACTGCAATCAACCGTCTGACATCTGTCAACAGTTGAGACATTAGCAATCAGAGGACCAAAATATTGTTTACACAAATTTGGCCAGCAATTACAAATAAATGTACCAGATATTTTTTGATAAATCACTCAAGATTAACCCAATGATAAATAACATTAGAATTGAAAAAAAGGCATTACATTAATATTGTAAATTTAAACTCCAGATAACAAGTTATTTTTTTAATCAAATCAAAATAGTAAAAATTACAGGCTATCCTCGACTTACGACCAAGATACGTTCCTGGACTTTGGTCGTAAGTTGGATTGGTCGTATGTCAAATTCTATACAAAATATGTATGTACTTACATATTAAAATAAAACATGTGTATTTATTTATATTTTTTATTGTTAAAATTATACTAATTTATTAATACAAAATAAAATATTTCCTTCATTAATATTTAAAATCTTTCGTCATCTGTACTTATACAAGTACAATCCATTGGCTTATCATCAGTAGTGGAAGAAGCAGTAGTAGTCTTTTTAAAAACATATCCAATTTAAGTTGAGTTGCTTGTTGTCGTAAGTCAAACCTCCGTAAGTCGAGGACCACCTGTATATATCTATGATATAACTGACGACCGGTTACAAACTGATATACAAAAGATTTAATCGTCCAGTGAAGTCCATTCATAAAAGGAATATGTTGTTTCTTACGATGTATTTTTGATACAACCATTAGCCATTAAGGTATATTAAATTGGTGATTAGCAGGGATTGCGTCACTTCTTATTCCTTGCGAAATGTGATTATTATACGCCCATATACCCATCTCTACTGAATCTCATTCTAAACTAATCACATTTATATGTAAATGTAACCTGAGATCTATCTCAACTAAAGTCTCATTAATTCTAGAACACTAAATATTAATTGAAGATACCAAGCAATACAATATTGTGTACTGGTGATGCTGTGACAGAGTACAACTGTTAAGGGAATTCGAAGTTAATTTTTAATCAAAAAAGCAATTTTTCACACTTTTGACTTTAATTTTTATGAACATATCCAATAACAAAGGACACTAGTATGACTAAATTATATAATCACAGGATCAATAGTGAAGGTTTCTACAAAAGTTGATACAAAAACAATATAAAGACTTTAAACATCTTGGGTAGAGTCTTCTTAATTCGTCTAACATTGATTTCAGCTTATTTTGAAAAAATGCTATGTCAAAAGCCGCTGTATAAGAAGGTATGACTAAATATAAAATGTCACGATTAATGAAGAAGGTTTTTTAGACATTTCAGTATAAAAAATGTGAACTATTCATTTCTAGAGTATTTTTTTTTTATTGTAGCTACATTATTTTTTTTTTAAATAAAAAAAAAGAACCAACCATCGTTACTTTTTCATAATAATCATACAAATCATAATTGATGTATACATAAAAACATACAATACGTAGAACTAAGAATAAATTGATTGATTGAATTGGCATTCACTTGGTAGAACTCCATTATAACGCGGTGGAAAAAATAGCACTGTAATTTTAGTTCTACAAAATTGTCATTTTTTTAAGATATAGTTGATAGCTATTTCGGCCCACCCATCGTCATAACTATGCCTAAACGAATATTTGCTTGCCTATATATAGCTGTGTAGAAAAGGTACACAATACATCTTCTCTCCTGTTTTAACGACCCAGCTTGTTTCTTGCTCGCAATAAAACAAAAATTGAAAATGAAACTAAAAAGGCGGCTATATCAATAAGCTTACATATGGCACGGAAATGGTCCATTACGGAGACAAAACGGCTCCCCGTAGCGGGTTAAGCAATGGTGATCGACTTATATTAGTTTGTTTATGTTTGTGATAGCTCGTTATAGAATGTTCGTTTCATAAAAAATAATAATTTTGTAGAACTATAATACATCGCTATTTTTTTCACCGTGTTACTAAGAATAAAGGTCACGAAAATAAGTATAATGGGAAAATTAGAACTGTTAAAACTTTGTACGATTCCACATACTTTGTCACTAACGACCCGGGATTCGCCTTTCGACATCTTCAGGCATTCCATGACACGGATGCAACAGAACTGACATCAAGCACCTTCAATATCAAGTCAAGTTCATTATAAGTATTCAAGTCGATATCATAAATTATATAATGGGAAAGAAAACACTCACATTTTATCAACATATATTGCGAGCCGCATTTGCCCACGCTTGGCTTATATAAAAGAGATAAACATTCGAAATTGAAATATCAAACACGATTTTTTTTATAATGACATTACATGTTCACATCACAAAATTATTAAATTAAATTTTAAATAATAATGTTGAAATTGATCTTGTCAAGACTTAGCAAGACAACCGTACACCACCTGATAAAATAGATATAGCTCTTGCCGCTCGACCACAGACGTGATTTCAGATACCCTATATTATAAAGAGCAGTTAACCCTTAGCGTATTAACAATTAAGCTTTCAATTAATCTTGGGTGAAGGTTAAATTGTCTCTGAATTTATCTGACGTGTTTTGAAACTAAGAATTATCCGACCCATCTTATATCGCTATAATTCCGTTTTTATTTAATATCTCATTTTATATATGTATTTAGTTACTCAAATATCTAAAGACTATCTTAATCCATAAAACCTTATTATGAATTATTTCGCTCGGGCAGGCCGGAGAAGTGTTTCCTGCAAAAATTAATAGGTATCGATTATACCCCGAGAAGCCTTCAATGCCCAATCACGACTTTTGGTACTTGCCAGTTTGTAAGTAACTTAACCCTTCTGTGTCAAACAGTTTATAAATATAATATAAAAAACTCAATTTTTATTCGTATCGGGACGTACCGATAACCGGGATGAAAAGCAAATTTTATTTCAACGCGAATACGTTTTTTAATATTATTGATTTAATGAAGATAAAAGTAAAATTGACAACTTTGTTATTCCGCTGTTTGTATTATTAGTTGTGAAACGTGTTTCGTCTATTTAGAAATATCTTCATACCAATTATTACTAAATGCTTTGTATTGTAAATCCGCAACAGAAGGGCATTTTAGAACAATTATTATACACAAAAATTCATTCATGAAATAATCATGACTGACTTCTTTTGCAGCTAGTATTTTTATAAATAGTTTTCTGTGTTAAAATTTTGTAAATAATGCTTTTCCTAAAAGAATTATTGGGGAATTATTTTTTAAACATGTCGTTAATAATTTCAAAAGAATATATTTAGAACATGTTGTCACCAGTTTTGTGAAAAAGTTGTGTTAAACCGGTCATATCTATCACAGTTAGACACTTTCGAATATTTAGTATGTACAGATTTTATAATTTAAATAATATAAAAACTAAGAAATATTTATATACTGATATAAAAATGGACATTGTTTTTAAAATAATAAGGTAACCGACATCTGACAAGCAGAATATGTTTAGACATCAATATATCTGAAAATTTAAATTTGATTTAATTTTATTATTTTGATGGCCTTTTGGAGTATTTTTATTAAATTTTATATCGTTTAAAATAAACAATTTGATATGTTGGATGCATATTTTAAGCTACCACAATTTTCGGTCTTTAATCTGACTATTTAATTTCATTTTGTAAAAATTCTTAATGTTAATATGATCTGTTAGGAATTGTACTGACAAAATACAACCAGTCACTAACGGGTTGAAATTCCATTTTTAATAATACCCATCGAAATGTTGAGCCTAAGAAATTTTCTTACCGTAGATAAACATCGAACGCCTGTTTCGATGTAACATGTAAAATTTAATATTATTAAATTTCTTTTTTGTGTATAAAAAACAAAATTAATTAACTCTTTTGTTTTAAAAGACCGTTCACTATAATTAAGACCAGTCTACACGTAGTGCCTCATTCGATTCTGACAAGGGAGATCATAGTATGAGTTTATTTATTAGGCTGTTATATGTTACATTATCGACTGACTGTGAGCGATGGATCATTATGGCTGCTAATACTATTATAATGTCCAGGGCCGGAGCAAGACGCACAGCCGCCCGGGCTAGAAAATAATTACAAATATTGCATATGCACTTAACTCTTTTTTGAATTGACATGATTAAAAAAAGAATGAATATAAAAATAATTCATGATATCGATTGAAGGTGCTTGATGGAATTTCAATATCAAATTTAAACTGTCAGTTCTGTTGCATCCGTATGATAGAATGCCGAAAGGCGAAACCCGGGTCGTTAGTGACAAAACATTTGAAATCGTACAAAGTTGTTACAATTCAAATTTGAATATAAATATATTGTATTTTACACAGTTTATTTGTTCTGACGTGATTCCCAGGAAGTCAATTTTTATAACAATTGATCACAACAATCAGCATTTACTAAAACTATTGTACATGCAATTCAAATATAAGTTTCAAATAACACGAAAAAAATATTTGTACGCAATTCGTTTCATATACAATAAAACAATGTCCACTCAATTTATACATAAGCTTTGATCATGAAATAAGTAATGTTCATTTGGTATATGTGACAAGAGAAACCATATTTTTTTACTACTGTAAAACAATTTTGTCTCTGGTCTGATAACTGTAAAAAAAACATGTTAAATGTCAAATGATATGAATCATTTTACTTTTTCGTTCACATATTGTTAGGTTTTTCCAGAATATATAAATAAAAGTATATATTACTGTTACAAATTTGTACTGAAAACTTTATCTCTATGGCGGTATTTGGCCGCTCTTTTACTTAGCCGCCTGAGTGCGTTGCACACATAGACGAAGCGACCCTGATTATGTTATATTGAGCAGTTATTATTCTTGCCCATATTGCGTGAAAACATTGCTGAAGGTTAATATAAAATTGTAATGTGCCGATCAATATTAATGCATCTTTAAAATCTTGCCGTTTTCGTTTTTGAATTTATGTTCTAAATAACCCTAGCGGCTGTTTTTGTAATTAATCCTCTTATAATGAACTGTCAAAGTTTTCGACCAAATTAAACATTTCAATACAGCGTAAAACGAGTATACATCTGTTTTTTCATGCAAGTTAGACCCATTCGAGGTTAATAGGCATTAAACATAGCCGTGTTGCAATTGTCAGTGAGAATATACAGATTAATTAGTTTTAATTTATAAAAGTTAGATAGATGCCAAGATAAGAAATCTTGAACATAAATTTGTGACGAATAAAATTGTAAGGAATGTACAATTTGGAATAATCACAGTACTTAAATAATAGACTAGAACTATATATTTATGATTCACTTTTAAGGTGTTAACTGTCACTTCTTGATGGAAAGGCATGATATTTTAAATAATAAAAACACATTTTTTTAGTACTTATTTCCACAATATATTTTTTGATCAGGACCGGTTTCGCTCATCGCGAGCATTATCAACTGATAGAATACAATTTACAAACAAGTCTATTTATACAAAACAAAAAATTAATTTGAGTTAAAGTTAGCAGGTGTACAAAACCATGGGTACAAGAACTAGGAAACAATTTACATAAAATCAATAGAATAATAAATCAATAGAATAAATAAATAGAATTTGTGTTCCTGATGCCAATTTTGTTTCATGTAATGCTGGAAAATAATTTCAATAATAATGGATAAATATTAAAAATTAATTTAGTATTTCTCACATACTCATATTTATTTATATTATATATTACCTGTACATAAAAGGCTGCAATTGATTTACGTTTTTAGGCATAGTTACGAAATATACACGCTCTTACTTGCCCACATGTTGTTTATCAACAACACATTAAAGTTTTTAAGGGCCTATAATAATATTTTTAGATTATTCAATTAAATCAACAACGCTGCAGTTTTTATTATTCACGTGGGACTTGAACCAGCTCCCCACTCGATAATAATAATTCACTTAACTCACTCCGCGATCGTGATATATCGCTATTGGCTTTGTTTTAGCAGAGAACGAAAACAATTGGAATGCGAAATCAAAAATTATTGGTAAATAAAAGGGGAAGACCTGTAGAAATAAAATTAAGCTTTTTGGCATCTTGCATTTTCCATCGATTATTTTAAATAATAAAAACACATTGTTGGTACTTATTTTTACAATATATTTTATGATCAGGACCGGTTCGCTCATCGCGACTATGTACTAAAAAAATGTGTTTTTTTTTTAAATTTAAAATATCATACCTTACCACCAAGAAGTTACATATAACACCTTAAAAGTAATTACACCGACTATGTTGTATTCTGAGTTTCATTTTATAAATTTTAATTTCACAATTAAAATAAGACCATTCAATTTAACTAATTGCACTCAAGTAATATAGAAAATTTGTATTTGTTAAAAATAATCATAATTTCACAATAAACTCTGACAGCTAACGTCTCAACTGCCGAGACGGCTTATTGTAGTGTCTTGAAAGCTGATACTTAAAAGTATTATAAAGTTAGCAATTTTATAATGTTTGATAAATAACAGATTTTGCATACAGCCTGATTTGTTCTGATAATCTCCGTAAGTTTGTGTAAAACCATCACATAATTATTTTAAAAAAAAATGGAGTTCCAATAACTTTTTTTGACTCAGCAAGTGTTAGTAAATATATGACAGGAAGATATTGTAATCCTTGAATATATCACATATTTCACATATTTCGATTTTCCGATTATCAGTTATATAATAAATAAATCAATGGTTTGAGATATTGTACATATTAAATATACTACATAACGGTTTATGTGCTATATGCGCGTTAATACGCTCATTATTTCCGAACATCTTCCACGTGAGCGTATAATTACGTTTTACTTCATTTTGACTGTACTAGTCAGAGACGATTGCTTGAGATATGAAACACTCGAATCCAGTGGAATTTATAAATTATTATGGTCTTAATAATCACATTGCTTGACGTTTATTTACATTAATCATAGTTTTACTCAAAAAAAATCTAGATTCTGGACTGTAATAAAAGTTTGGTTTTTTTTTGGATTCGTAAATTCGTAGTATTGTTTCATCAAATTTGTTTGCTTAAAAAATGTTTATACTGTCTGAAATATTTTATTTTTCATATAAATATCGCTTTGTCCCCGCCACGATCGCTCCAATCAAACGCTTTACAACATAATCACCGAGAATTTTGAGTAGCAGCTCAACTTTTATCACCAGTGGCGTTCCATATTTGAAATCATATATGGGCGATGTATGATTTCAAATATGGAACTAGAGTTAGATCTAGAGCTTTTAGTTAAATACTAAAAGTTCTAGCGATAAGTTGTTTTAGGTTTTAGTTCTACTTCTTTTTAAAGCTTCGCATTTATATCTTTGATGTGGACGTTTGAAATGTCTTTAATTTGATCACATTAACTGAAATATGAAATATTGCGTGATATAATGCGTATTTTTGTCTCTAAATGAAAAATAATGAAAATACAACGAAAGCTTGATTGAACGAACGTTCAATTAAAACAGAAGTTATGGTAGCGCAATCAACTATATTTTTGGTGTAATTTTTATTCCACAAAAACGAGGTTTTTTACTTCGATCACTTCCGCTCCTAATGAGTGCCATACGGTGAAATAATAGAGTTACTCTGTTAGTTAACATATTTTTTCTTCAAGAAATGTCTTTTAAGCATTGACTAAGCATTTTTTTTCAACCGAGAAGAAAAATAACGATCAAGCGATAGGGTAGAATCAGTGGCTGCAAAATCGCTCTGACTAATCGTTTTTGTTTTTTATTTTGATGGTCAAATCACACATCCGTGCCACAGGAAGATTCTAACTCATAAGCAACGTATCCAAAGTCAGTGGCCAAAGACACTCTTATCAATTGAGATTAAAGTCTACTAAACGGTTAACTATTCAATTTCTAAAGATAACTCGCTTCAAACGAAATTACTTTACTGTACTTCTATAATACTTTGGGTTTGTCTTTAACCTTAAACTTCTTCCAATTGACAATATAACTGAATAAATTTGCCATTCCTAACATACTCAATTCCATTTGAAAAAAAAGGTTTTTTTTGTTTCTTCATAAGAACATGCAGACTCAAAAACAAATCGACTATTTCCCGCGAACATTCAGAGGTAAGTCACTGTTTCGATGAGAAGTAAGTGTACGGATACAAATTGATTTGGGAAAAATACAAGAGACCGGTTTTTTTTGACTTTGCGGTTTCTATCCGCAAGAATGTAATTATTACCGTAGCCCATTTTGAAATGTTTTATTTCATAATAATGATCTCGCACAATAACAACAGAACAAATTTAACTGGCCGTACTAAACTCGTAATCTTGTAGACAAAAGAAAAACGAGAACAAAATCAGCGTTCAGCTAAATTAATCATTTCACAAAGAGACTTATATGCACTGCCCTGTTAGGCACAGCCTTGGAAAAATGAATATCTTTGCAAAGTACTCACCAATATACCCGCCGCTAACCAAAAAAGATAGCTCAAGTGGGTTAGATGATAATGCACGCGATGAGCGAAACCTGCCCTGATTTGTATATTATAAATTTATGGAAATATTGCATATTATTGTTCAAATTTAATGCCATTCCACCAATATGTGACAATTATAATCAAAGCTATAGAGTCGAAGTAAGAGTCGTGAAAACCGAGTGACTTCTACAAATTCTTCTATTGATTTCGAAAAATATCTCAAAAAATTCACCGGACTTTTTGGATCTTTAATTTATAATAACACACATATATAGGAAAGGTACGAAAAAAGCCTGAGTCGTTTTTTGTTGAATATCGGTCTCGTGCTATATTTTAACTACTCCACAGCCCTCGTTATAACCTTTAAAGTAGTCTTATATATTAAATATTTTAGCTGTTTTTTTCCCGATAATTAACTAAAGCTTAAAACATCATTAACAAAGTGTATTACCAGCCTCTCAATGGTATCGTTCGGGAAGAGTTTTCAATGCTACTTCGAATGTTAGTTACCATTTTCTAAATGTATCCTTTGACACACAAAAAAAGCAAATATCTTACAATATTTAAATAGCACCGAAGGCTGGTTATAAGTAAACATCATTCTCCGAAATCGGACAATGATAAAACTGTATAACAATACTATACCGCGCAAAATATTCGAGTCCACTTTATAAAACCTCATAATTATTATTTCAAAATTTTTCCAATGTATAATATAAACTATATTGTCTATTTGAAAATTCAATATTTTGTCATACCATAGGTTTCTCAATCGTAGATCGCAAAACTTTTTTACGTGCGATGTACAGTTGTCGAACAAGGAAGATAGACCCCCTTAAAAATGTAATTTGTGCTTTTGGCGCCATCACTGCACACATATACATATTTCCTATAAGAATAAATAGTTTTATTAACTATATCGACTGAGGGTCATTGATGGAACTTAAATATCAAATTCGAATTTTTGAAGCATTGTTGATTTCCACAATATTTAAATAATAAAAACACATTTTTAGTACTATCTCCACAATATATTTTATGATCAATCAGGACCGGTTTTGCTCATCGCGATCCAATAAATATACGACATTATATCTTCTTTCAATAATATATCTATTTTAATTATAAAAACATTTTTTGTACATTTTCCACAATATATTTAATGACCAGAGCCGGTTTTGCACGTTCTGATCATAAAATATATTATTGAAATAATACCTAACAATGTATTTTTATCATTTAATATACAAAACCTTTCCATCAAGAAGTGACAGTTATGACATTTAAGTGATTTCCATATGTTTTCTCACGACTCAGGGTTGACCTTTCGGCATCTTCAAGCAATCTACACACGGATGCGGTTAGGTTAGGTAACACGTAGAAATAAATAAAATCATTAATTTTTATATGAAAATTATGCGTTTGTAATGTTGTTAACAAGCAAATTTTTCCTATACAGATGCCAAAAACATACTACATTGGTTTATCATTAACAGTAAAAATCGCGCTCCATTATTTAAATATTAAATGTGCGGGTCCTAATATTGTCAACACCAACACAGATCTTCAGTTGGGAAACACTGGTCTAGCCAATCAGCTGATTTTATAATTCGATTACTCGCTCACCGATCGTATGCTAATTCATGCACAATAGCTGCAGGGGATATTCATGTCATTTGAAACAATGTTAAAATGCCAATGTGTTTTTTCTTTCGAATGATTCACTTTGAAATTTTGATTTAAATAAGCAAACAAAGCCGAAACAATTTATGGACACACTGTTATCACGTAAAATAACGTTTTTTAAGCAATTAGCTAATGCGAAATTACATATTAATCACTTTAATTAGGTAGTTAAAAGTGCTGCATAGATTGTGATTGATAAGGTTAACACGAAGGTTACTCGTAGCAATAATTGTAGTATTTTTTAAGCATATCTGCTCTTAACGTAAAATCAAATGAACTTTTTTATAAACCAGTCATTCTCAAAGTTTTGCGTTAGAAAATAAAACTGTTAAATACAATATCTATCCGCATTGCTTTTAAATATATAAATACTTATATGTTCTTATTGAATATAAACTAAAAAAAAACTATTATTTGTATCATATCTCTAAACAAAAATATCGTGTGGCCACGAGATATTTCCCAGGGCCCCTGATTTGTATAATGCGTACACAAAAAATATTTGAAAACCACTGTTATAGAGCATTGGTCGTAAAATTTGATTAACTTAAAAAACGTAATAGTATAATATTACGCAAAAGACATAAACAAATTTTAATTCCCACCGAAGTAATGATGGACATTTTTTCTGACGATTTCACAGTCCTGATAAAAAAGCTCATGGGTTGAATGTCGTAATATGTATCGTATCTCTGTATAATTTATGATATCGACTGAAGGTACTTGATGTTACTTCAATATTAAATTTCAAATGTTAAAACTTTGTACGATTCTACACGTTTTGTCTCTACGACCCGGGTTTTGCCTTTCGGCATATTCTGGCATTCTGGATCACACGGATGCAACCGGACTAAAAAAACTTGACCGTTAGTGACAAAACATGTGGAATCGTACAAAGTCTTAACAATTCAAATATCTGTGTATGTCTTGCTTTTCGTTTTTTTTAATATTATTTATAAATATACACTACGCTATTATAACATCTATTGTTTGGTATATTTTTTACGTCAACTAATCAACCAAACAAGGTTTTCGAGCAATTATACAGCGCTATGTTCGACAACAGTTCCACGAATTATCAACAAAAACTAAATGGTTTTGTTGCTTGCGAAGAAGAATGACAAGCTAGTCGGCGATTTTAGTTTTTCGTCATTAAAAACCACTAATGCTATTTAATACCCTCGCTAAGTAATATTATTTGTTCCCCGCGGGTAATTATATATTTTTTGTTCTTGTGCTCACGGGCCTAAGGAGGTAGACATTGGTCTTTTCGGCGGTAATTTGTACCGCCAGAGCAGAGCGGTCGTTAAAAACCAAAATTACAATAAAACAACAAAAAAAAAATTCGAGCACAAATAGACAGCGTTTTCCTTTTGTCATCGTTTTTAAGTGTTTTCAAAATTCTCGGGTATGTAGCCGGGATTCTCAAATTAGAAAAAGGTTTTCGGAAAACCCGCCGGCTATGGACTTATATGGAATATAGGATGGTCAGAAACGTGCGTACGGTAATCATTCCATTTTTTGTGATAAAAGGTTGCCTGGACAGGATTGAAGGTATTGTATCTGGTATATTTTTTTGTCCTATAAACACATTATCTACTCAAACTTTGTGAACAATATCAGGAATAGGTGTGTTTCCAGCGTTCTTTGGCGTTTGTCTTATTTGACTGTAATGTCCACAGGGTCAAATCTTACAATTGACAATTCTATTCATTGATCTTGATTCTTTAAGTGCTGTGACTGAAAACCATAGATAACAGTCATTGTGACATAAATTCTTTCTCATACATCGGATCCTTTAAGTATTTAGGAGAGTCGATGGAAAGCGATTAGCTAACCACTGATACCTTTTAAGGTATTGATTGAATTGGCATTTACTTGGTAGAACTCCATTATAACACGGTGAAAAATAACAATGTATTTTGGATTTACAAATATTTTTACATGATATAGTTAATAGCTTTTTCGTCAGAATAGCTGTGTAGAAAAGGTACACAATACATCTTCTTTCCTGTTTTAACGCCCTGGCTTATTTCCTACAAGCAATAAGATTTCAAAAAATATGTAAATGAAACTAAAAAGGCGGCTATATCAATGAGCTTACATTTTGCACGGAGATGGTTTATTTGATGAGGATGGTTTATTACGAAAAAGAATTAGCTCCTCGCAATGGTCTGAGGAACGGCGACAGATATATATATTAGTTTGTTCGATTTTTCTACGAACAAAAAATTTGCTGAAAGAAGGATTCGGGCTTACTGACACTATAAGAATGAATTTTTTTAAATTTTAATTTCATTTTGAATTTGAAGATTTAATATTAATGACAGTGTTTTAAATATTTTTCATTCTATAGCTCTCTGGCTCTGACCAAAAACAGTTGAAAATGAAAATTTTTGATGCTCCTCTAATTCTGCTCTAATATATCATTTCTTACCAATTTTATATTATGTGTCTGAAAAAATCTCATTTATTTGGGTATTAAACTGACTTAAGTTAATGATGTTGACCTTACTTCACTACATACACGATTTTGGGGATAGCCACAGCCTTAAAAGAAAAAACAAGCTAATGGAAGAAAATATGAATGTTTGTAAATGGCATATAATCTTAACGAATAAATGCAAACGGGCGAATAATTAAAAAATAAAAATATTAAATATTTTTAGGGTGAAAAAAAATAATCATTGTCATTTTGAAATAAGGTGTACTTACTTAATAAAATACATTATATTCACTTCCCGTTCACACCTGTCATTTGATAATGAGAAAGACAAAGATGGATTACCTTGAACATTTTTTTATGTTGATGTTCGAATGCAACTTATCACGCCCACGGCTTTTCGTTCACTTCAGTCTCAGTGTTAATTGCATAAGCGTGAGGGAGACCGAGTCAAGGTTGACGTCATTTACCTGTCCAATGCACACACCTTGCACTACCCTGTGTCTCTTTCTTTTCGTTAATTCTTGTACGTGTACGGATGAAATGCAAGTAGTAGATGATTAAAAATTATTTTTTAAATATGAAATGCAGTTATTTCTTTGTTGGTGACGTTAAGTTGATTATAATATTCTGTTGAACAAAGTAAAGTTCATTAGCATAGTTGTATTGTTCAAATTGATTAAAACTTGTGTTTAGAGAGGTTAATAAAACATGTAATTATTTAGTTAGACTTACAACTCAAAATGATTTCACATTTGATTCTTTGACATGGTGTATGCAATACAAAGTGTTTCTATAAACAATTAATTGTGTATTATAAACAGGAAACAACCGATCTTTTGAACTAATATTATAGATACATTGATACAATAAACAATTTTAACTATTTATATATTATAACATAAGTATTTCAGCATGAATTTTTATACAGGGTTTAACGAGTATGGACCGATTATTCTTCCAATACAAATTCAAAAAATAAATACACACTTGAATTCTTAAGAAATTATACAGATTGTTTTACTTTGTCATAACTCGTATGCTTTTTAAAACTTCGGTTAAAGTTATCAGTCGCTTACTTTTATCTTACTGTGTGTATCTGGTGTATAATAATAAACAATGTACGAGTGTATGTATCGCAATGCCTACGTTAACTGTTTTAAGTATTGAAAGTCATTCATTTTTAATTGTTCACTCTTTTTTACGCAGTTCCGAACGTATACATATAAAAATTGAGAGGTATTTAATCAATTTACAATTATATTTCTATTTTGAATTCTTACAACTTTGTACGATTCCACATGTTTTGTCACTAACGACCCGGGTTTCGCCTTTCGGCACCTTCAGGCATTCTATTTCACGGATGCAACAGAACTGACAATACAAATTTGATATTGAAATTCCATCAAGCACCTTCGATCGATATCATAAATTATAATTATATTTCTCACCAGTGTTCCTTTAAATTTTGTTCAACACAACTATAATTTTTTAAATAATAAAAACCTTTTTTTTTATTTATTTTCGAAATATGATTTATGAGTGTAATCGGTCCTGACTATAAAATATATTGTAGAATAAGTAGTGTTTTTACTACCCTTTCAAGGTCAACAATAACTTAGGCAGACATCTTAAAAATAGTAAAGATAAAATCAATAAACTGGGCAGAAGCGGTATTTATAAAATGTCCTGTGGCTCATGTTTATCCGTTTATATCGGACAGACAGGTAGAAGTATATCTACTCGAGCTAAGGAACATGTAAGATCATTCAACAGTAAAAAAACAGATTCACAATTCGCTAATCACGTCATTAATGAATCACATAATATAAATTCAAACTCAGCCCTAAATGTTTGCATCTTTGTAGTAAGGGTCGGAGAATGACGGCTTTGGAACAGCAGGAAATCAATAGACACCAATTATCACAAAGGATTCTTAACGAACAAACTAACATAATAGAATCGCCACTTGTCCAGCCGTTGTACAAAGGGGTGGTCTGATTTGAAGGACCTTCCAGAAGGACCACTTCCGTCCCACACATAATCTTATTGTCATAGACACCTATTGTTTCATTTAGAATTTTGAAAATTTTGTGTCATTGTGTTAAAGCAACAAGCCAGGCCGCTGGAACCGGAGAGAGGATGTGTTGTGTGCCTTTTCTGCACAGCTATATATAGATAAGCGAATGTTAGTTTAAGCATGGTTCTGACGATGGCGTGAGCCGAAATAGCTATCAAATATATTTGTTAAAAATAATTTTGTGGAACTAAAATACATTGCTATTTATTCCACTAAGAATTGGCAGCTAACACTTTAAAAGTGACGATTATATTTGCATAAGAAAATCCAAGGTAAATTGTTCGAAGAAAACTGTGTTTTATTATTGATAGATATTTTGGCATCATTCCATTTATCTATTATATTTGAACATTTATTTTTGCTTTATAACACGTACATACTATAATTAAGAATAAATTTTCCCAACTGCAATTTATGCTAATCTAGACTCATAATTGTGAATCTCAACAGAAGTTTGTTTACTACATCGGCTTTGCTCAATCTCTCTTTTTGGAGACTGTAATTATATAAAATTATGGCTAATACAGAACATTATAGCTTTTATGCATCGGATACTATTGAACAAAGTCCTTTAACGGATACACAACTTTTCAACATTCGTTTACTGAAAATTGATATTTCCAAATGACTGACTCTCTCCCTCGTAATATAACATATACTAACATAATATGATCGGTGTAAGATTTCGTGATAAAAAAAATCGTTTGATTTCATGTTTTATTCGTTAAGAACGGATGTGGTGAGACAAAAATTTAAGGAAAAAAACTTTGAAACGTTCAAGCCAACTGCACTCGTTTTCGTTCTTTATCAGTAAATTTTTTTTTTATTTATTAATTTTATACTTTCTCCACGATTGCACAACATAACACCTAGACTAACGTCATAATAAAACGCACAACCAACAGCAAAAGGAATGTAATGAGCTCATTTAAAAAAAAATATTCGCTTTTGAGAAACTATTATAAAAATCTCTAAGTGCTACACTTAGTGTGTCGCACACACTACTAAATGCTAATTTAAAAATTGATTTGACATTTATTTTATAGAACTTCGTTTAACAATAATTTATTAATTTAAATTATTACACATGCTTGTGGTTTAGCTTTACATAGTGATAGACACGAATTTTCAGATTTACGAAGTGATAGACAATGCATCGACTCACTTATTTTACTATCATAGCTTTTCAGTATTATTTAATAATAATATAATAACTTGGTGAAGACATTGTATCTGGTTTATTTTTCTGTCCTATAAACATATTATCTACTCAAACTTTGTGAACAAAATCAGTAATAGATGTATGTGCAGCGTTCTTTGGCGTTTGTCTTATTCGACTGTAATGTCCACAGGGACAAATCTTCCAAATGACAACTCTTATTGTGATAATTGTCATTGCAACATAAATTATTGTACTTCTCATACATCGAATCGCTTAAGATTTTAGCAAAGTCTATCGAAAGCGATTAGCTAACTACTGATACCTTTCAAGATATTGATTGAATTGGCATCGATTTGGTAGAACTCCAATATAACACATTGAAAAAATAACAATGTATTTTAGTTCTACAAAACTCTATTAGATATAGTTGATAGCTATTAGAACTACTTCTGACGATGGCGTGAGCCGAAATAGTTATTTTTCAACGTGTTCTTTAGACACTTTACTGGAACTTCTTGGTGGAAATATATTATGATTTTTTTAACGATAAAGCACATTTTTTAAAAGGCTAGGATATGTTTTTATTTATTTTATAATATTGTATATTTTAACTTATTGGTAATTTGAATTCTATCAATTATCAATGCCCGTATTGAGCGAAACCGGCCCTGGTCAAAAAATACGGCATAGAAATAAGTGTTTTATTAAAAAATCTACGGATACGGTTCCCGGCTCGTATCTTAACCATTATTTAAAAAAGAAAGGTTTACACACAACTGAAATATTTCATTAGAATACATATTCAATTCCATACGACCTCACGTAATAATTAAGGTTTAATAGTTCGAAAAAAAGTTTAACAATCATCGGGTATCGATTTTTTTTCGCCGATATAAAGGAACTTTCCAAAATGTATCCAAGCGTTAAATTTCCAAGGGTTCGTTGCTTCAACCGCAATTTCATTTTTATCAGTAGCCGGTGAAGTAAGTACGATTTTTGAACGGATATTAGTCCCGATGTTAATATGTCGAAAACGATCCACGATCGGGAAAAAACACCTAAGTAGACACCTTTAAGTTGACTCAACAGCGGATGCGGTCAATTATTATCGTGAGTTGCCTTCTGCGTTTCTTTTGGATCATTTTTACGGCGATCGCATCGATTTGTTTTATTTCAAATCAAAGAATCGAACAGTTGAATAATAACCGAGTCGTAAGTTTCGATTTGTTCTTACTGATTCACTAAACATTATTTTAAATATATTCGAGTCATTTTTTCTTTCACTATAATATAATAGCTATTGATAACAGGTTACCATGAGAGGAAGCAACTGGTCTTCAATAAAATGTTGAAAACATTAAAAATCTTGAATAATTATCATTTTTTAAAAAAATCCTATATCAACAAGTAGAATATTTGTCTATCAACCCTTTAATTAAATTATTAATGAAAAAATACAATATTTATTACTAATTCCACAATTTTATATATTATGTTTATAAACATGACCATTCATGAAATGAAACATTCATCGCTATCAACTGATTCAACACAAATAAAAAAAATGAAATAAGCCAAAGAGATGCGATAGTAAACACCGTAAAAATAACAGCCCTTTTTTGTATGATTCAAAATAGTATAAAGTGATGCAAGTTTTTTTTATCACACAATTTTTAAACGAAAGTCACTATCTCTTTTTGGTAGAAAGATATTACATTTTAAATAATAAAAACACTTTTTAAGAACTATTTCTACGATATGTTTTATGATTAGGATAGGTTTCGCTCATAGCGATCATTATTAGCTAATATAGTACACATTACAAATATGGCTATTTATACAACATTTTGATTTAATAATAAGCAGGTATACAAAACCAAAGGCTTAAAAATAGAGATATGTAAATGAAATAAAATGTTCAATTCCTCTTGGTAATAGCTTGCAATCAAAATGATGTCAAATCAAAAACCCAATTGTTCAAAAACAATCATGAAAAATTCATTAGTCAAAATGAAGAATGGGGAACTTTTATAATCAAAATAACTCGTTCCTATTTTAGATATTTTAGGGAAACTATATATTTTAAAAAAATACCAAAGGAATCACATAATATAAATTCAAACTCAGCGCCTAAGTGTTTGCATCTCTGTAGTAAGGGTCGCAGAATAACGGCTTTGGAACAGCTGGAAATCAATAGACATCTACTATCACAAAGGATTCTTAACGAAAAAACTAATATATTGTCTTCCCCATTAATTAAACCTCTCCACATTTCTGATTTGCTTCCCTAATTGACCACTTTCGCGCCACATGTAAACTTATTGTCATAGCCGCCTTTTTAGTTTCATTTACAATTTTTGAAAAATTTAGTTGTATTGCGTGAAAGCAACAAGCTACGCCGTTAAAACAGGAGAGAAGATGTATTGTGTACCTTTTCTACACAGCTATATATAGATAAGCAAATGTTAGTTTAAGCATAGTTCTGACGATGGCGTGAGCCGAAATAGCTATCAACTATTTTTAAAAAATAATTTTGTAGAACTAAACTACATTGCTATTTTTTTCACCGTATTAAAAAAAAAAGGTTACTTTTTTAGAAATAGAGGGCAATCTTGGCAAACGCTTGGGACAACGTCGATAATTTCAATCTAATAAGCCGTGTGGGCATAACGATGTTCGGCTATAATGACTCCACAAGACGCAGTGTCCAATAAACAATTTCCAGATCTCAATAACAATGTTATAATGTAATACGTAATTGATAAAGCCGATTCTAGAATCTCATTGCCAGCAACAATGGTGAAAACACTAGGCGGTCTGCTAAGCCGGAAACCACCTAAGCGGATTACCAGCCAATCCGAGGAAAGCGTCTAAGAATCAATTATTATTGTTGCCTATTACAACACTTTGAGCTCCATACACACGTTTTCACACGATAAACTAATTGCGTTTCGATCACTTATTTTACGTTATTTTCTATCCTATCAAAGTGTAGAACCAGGATGCCAATGGTAAGGGCATTAACAATGTTCAACAGTATTGCTTCGTATGTTGACGTAGTTCATGTGGACGAAAGTGAGTTCAGACGAATGCTATTTTTTCAGTCAAAGTAGACATTTCATGAGCTTACTTGGTTGACTTTATTTACAATCCTTATTGATTGTTTTACTGTGTATTTGTTGATTTTCCAATACTTTATGTTTGAATATGTTACGGTGCAAAAGCAATGAATTGATAATTTCTAAGTTTTGTACCGTGTAGTTTAAATAAATAAAAAAATAATCCTTTCATACAAAGCTGAATATAGTGATATTTGACGGTTTGTATCACGAAAAGCACGGCAGTGATAATAGCAGTTATTTTTATCTTTATTGATTAAATTAGCATTTACGTGGTAGAATCCTGTTATAATACGGTGAAAAAATATCAATATATATTATTTCTCCAAAATCAATAAGTAATGATTATAGTTCATAGCTATTTCGACTTTCTCCCTCTTAAGAACTATTCTGAGTACTAGAATCAGAACTAGTACTGATAAAGGCGTAAGCCGAAATAACTATCTTATAAATTTATAGAATAATACATTGCAATTTTTTTTACCGCTCTTGAACAGTTGTTTAGACGAATTTGAATCGTTCATTCTCTGTATAAATATATACGTTTTGTCACTCATCACCTGCGTTTTGCCTTTCACCGTTTTCAGCCTTACTTATAGACAGATGCAATAAAACTTACATCTTGGATCGTTTAAGGATGAGACGAATTACGACAAATATTTACCCTTAATATAAGACGTAAATTTTTTCCAAATTATTTTTTATAACGACTGATGCTTGAAGATGTCGAAAGGCAAAACCCGCATTAATTAATAAGTGTGATATCCGTTACTGCATGCTTAAAATATATATGTACAAGTTATTTTGGTCTACATATATTGTATATAAGAAGGATGGATGAAAAACACAAAAAATAGCCGGGCTGAGTATAAATGCAAAACATCGTATATTTAACCCCAAAATAGAGAAAATATTCATTTAGTGTTCTAAAATTGTTAAAAAGATTCCTTCCAAGCCTTTAAAAGGGAATGAATATTAGTTTAAAAAATTCGTCAGGCTCAGAGATATTTATGTAGCTTAGGCCGGGCCTGAATGTGTAAAGTATTCTTTGAAATCGAGACACGATCCTAGCCCACCCGCTTCGCACATCGAGTGAGAATTATTGGCACTACACCTACTTAAGACATGAAAAAAATTCTTATAGAAAATAATCATTATAATCATCTCGAAGGATATAACGTTAAACGGATTGAATGAAATAATCGTAATATTCAAAAGTTACCATACAAATTTACATATATACAAAAGAACATCAATAGGGATAAATGTACTCGAACAAGACGAAACCATAATCGGATAAATGAATAATAATTTCGATTGATACAGACTTATTAATAGTCACATAATATAACTATATAGTTTGTCTGAAAAATCACGTAGCATTATACATAACAAAAGGAATTGAAAAAATATTTATTCTATATAGATAATGAATTTCCAAAGTGTTTGTCAAATCCATAAAATAAATTATTTATGCAGTGTCTTTCACTGTTGAAAATGTAAAATTTGAATGTGAAATATGAAACATCAATTTCCATTGAATTTACAAAATATGATTTATGATATCGACTGAGGTGCTTGACAGAATGTCAATATCACATTTGAATTGTTAAAACTTTTTACGATTCCACATGCTTTGTCACTAACGACCCGGGCTTCGTTTTCTGGCATCTTCAGTCAGTTCTGTTGCATCTGTGTGATATTTTGCCTGAAGATGCTGAAAGGCGAAACTCATGTCGTCAGTGAAAAAACATGTGAAATCGTACTAAGTTTCAACAATTCAAATTTAATGTCAGTACAATTTTTCAAAAGATCTGTTTTGCTCATCGCTAGCATTATCAGTTTTATAATATTAATCGTATCGATGTAGAATTGTGTAAATATTCTAGTAATAAACATTGTATTTTATTACATAAATATAATGTCTTTCCACCAAGAAACAGTTTACTCTTTTGAAGTGATAAAAGCTATTATATAAATGAATATTAACTAATCAGTTACCCTTGCTTAAATCATTATAATGAACTCACCTAATTTAACCTAATTATAAATTTCAATGTCATTATTTTAATAACTTTTAAATCTACTTTATATGATTATTACGTTTTAAAAGCAACTGTAAACACAACAATAAATTTAATATTAAAATATGATGCAGGAATAAGTGACACGATGTATTGTATATCTCTTTTAAAGGCTAAGTTTAAAATTTGTGCATATTTTTGGAGATTGCGGAAGCTGAAATATGTATCAAAATAAGAAATGTTACATGCTTTGAATTAATTAAATTGAATGGAGCTCTACCAAGTTAATTTAAATGTAATAAATGAATACGAATACAAAATAAATATCAACAACATCATAAAAAAGTCCTGGTCATTTGTTGGCACATTTTGATAGTATGGTTGCTATTTTTAGGTTAGGTTTCGATACACTGAAACAGCTTGTAATAAATTTTAATCTCCATTTATCATTTTTGAATTTGGAATAAGGAAGATTGGAATGAAATAACAATGAAAGCGGAATGAGAAAAAAACGCATATCTCACAGTCAATAAAATTATGTTACGGAATTTAAATGAACATAGAGATATGCGTAAATGTTTATTATTTATGTACATATAATACTCAGGAATTTCATAAAAACATGTAGTTAGTATTTTTTTATTGTCTGAGACTCTCCAGGAAACAAAATGGTGGAATTTAAAATATTTATCAATTCACACACCACGTGATATGCACGCTTGAGGAACAATAGAAGGTTGCAGGGGCTTACTTGAAAGGCGGCTGGACTTGTGTATGTATATAATATATATAAATACAAAAATGTATTTATGGGACTATATATCTCATTTACAATATTTCATTAATAAGACATATAACATTAAAAAAATGGAAAATCATGAAAATATTTGAAATTACAAGATGTTATTCAAATCAACTTGAGATGAAAATATCTATGTTTTATGAATATAACCTCCACGCACTGTGTTTAGCTTGTAAGCCCTTTCACCAGGCAACAAGTGTGATTGAATCAACGAAAAAGTATTGTGTATAAAATTAATCACAAGTAGGACATAGAATCTAAACAATCTAGCCAATAATTTTCTTTGTTTTTATTAGATTTCGTGTTATATATAGACTGTATCGATTGATGATGATTGAGATTAGCGACACCGGTAGTGATCATAAAATATATTGAGGAAATGTATTATATCAATATGTGTTTTTATTGTTTAAAACATCATGCCTTTCATGATGTTACACCTCAATAGTGATGAACTGTACAATCAAATAATCATATTATATAATTTATGATATCGACTGAAGTTGCTTGATGGATTTCAATATCAAATTTGAATTGTTACAACTTTGTGCGATTCCACATGTTTTGCCTGACGTCAGTTCTGTTGCACCCATTTTTGAAATTGGTTTTAGTTGCAATTTACTGCTTGCCTTGGGTCAAGTGTTTTCCTGTAATTAATAACTTTGGTATATAGACGAAACTAACTCTTTATTTTACGTTCAATTACAATTTAATTCTAACAGATACCCTTGTGTCTAACTATTTTATTTAGAGATGTAACTTTCTTCAAATTATGATATCGACTGAAGGTGCTTGATGGAACTTCAATATCAAATTTGAATTGCTACAACTTTGTACGATTCTCTTACGAGAAAATTTGACTTTTAAGTTATTAAATTTCACTTCTTGATGGAAAGCCTTGATATTTTAAATAATAAAAACTAATTTGTCAGTTTTGTTGAATCCGTGTGATAGAATGCCTGAAAATGTCGAAAGGCGAAACCCGGTTCGTAAGTGACAAAACATGTGGAATCGTACAAAGTTGTAACAATTCAAACTGTAGCTTTTATTTGAAATTTAAATATAAATTAATTTCTCCAACAACTGGATTGAAATTTTACTGTTACATAAGTAAGGACGATGAATTAGTGTTTGCTATGTCACTTAGCAGATTGTTACTTTAATATATATATATTAAAACTCATTCAAATCATATTATATGTTACAATCTGACTAAATTAAATCAGGTATTTATTCTAAGTCCAAAGTTCCCTGAAATATTTTTAATTATATCCCCAAAACGGTGAATCGGAGGACTACACTGTCAATTACTCCCACACACCAGGCATTGTGGTATCATTGGAATTCTTTCACGGAAGAATTCTCGATTCTTCGGTCGACAAAGGCCTCGCTGCGCTTTGCCTGTCCATAAATCCCAAAGGAGGCTCACAATAAAGCAGCGCGCATCTATGAAAAAGGTATTAGCGGGTCTGCGGTAATAAATTATTCAACTATGAACGGGGTTGGTCGTTGTGTTTGTCCGCGCCATTGTGTTAAAGCGTTAACAACCTCAAATAATGTTATTTAACACACTGCGTGCCGTACCCAACTATGGATACGTCGGAATTCAAAAGACGTTATTGACTTCGACGAATACCAGTATGGCTAATTTTGATAACTGATATTTCATTTAATCGAACTGTTTTTAATCGAATGTCTGTATATTGGCAGTCATTTTTGATGCATTACCGTTTTTTTAATGTCATAACCCTTCTAAGTAGAAGATCATTATATTTTAATAAATAAAACAAAGTATTATATTGCGTTGGATTTCTAGAATTGTTTAGTTTTCTTTACCGGTTTTGCCAAACGCGAGTATTATCAGCTAATACAATACAAGGTTTTTAAAAATTAAATAAGTGTTAATTTGTACCAGGAATACAAAATAACGAAAAGAATTTACAGTTAATTAGACAATATCTATTAAGTAGTTTACAAATAAAATGTTGAAAGTCTATTTAAAAATACATATCTTCAAATATTACTAAAAATCACATCCAATCTTAAGAAAAGTATATAAAAATATAATATAAGTCAAAAATAACTATTTTTAAATAAATAGTACTAAAAATATGTTTTATCTATCATGTTTGTGAAGTCGGAGACGATTTTGAGAAATATCTCTATGGAGAAAAGGAAATAAATAGTCTTTGAGACTAAAGATACTCTATTTCAAAATATAAAAGTTATTTTTAATTTTATTAAATCAATGCATTCAAATTTTGCTAAAAATTGACCAAGCATATAATTTAAATATTAAATGGTGATACAGCAGTCTCAAGAAATCGTAAAATATTCAGAATTGATCGTTACAGTACAGTATTGCCGTCAACCCAAATACACACACGTAGAGCGGTTATTTTACGCTCTTAAAATCAGTCATTCTAATAGAAGCAATGCTATATTTATTTGAATATATTATAATTAATAATAAAGTCAAATAAATAAAGTTTGAGCATTATTCCTATAGCATGTATACTATAATATAAAAAAATTGGATATTTGTTGGTTTATCGTTTATTTAATGCACATAAAAAGGAAAGGTAGGAAAAAATTTGACAAAATTATTACTTATTTTGTCGGAGTAATTTTTTTTAACGACTCCACGACTCCAATTTAAATATAAATATATAGATAACATTTGAAATTCTCCTCGCATTCACCCGTTCTTAAAAAGTAAGTAACGAAAGCAACTACCTTGAATAAGTTCAATTATATTCCTTCACTCCTTCCAAAGAAACAAGTGGACAAACGTAACAAGAGGATTTCGTAGAAAACCTTATGTTCAGATGCCTTTATCAGGAATCTTTTATGTTTCACATTGAAGGTGGACATGGAAAATAAACTTTTTTTTAATCATTAATGTACTCAACGACGTAATTACCGTTATATGCTACGAGATTACACTAGTTCTATTACACAGCGTTTTATTTATTTTTACACTACTATCTAAGCAAGAAATCCTCAAGACTCGATTGCAACTGATCTACTGTGCACGAATGTATAATAAATATAAATTATTGTAATAATTTATGATATCGGCTGAAGGTGCTTTATTGGATTTCTATATCAAATTTGAATTGCTACAACTTTGTACGATTCCACATATTTTTTCACTAACGATCCGAGATTCGCCTTTCGGTATCTTCAGGTATTCCATCACACGAATGCAACAGAACTGACGTAAAATAAACAGTTAGCATTATATATATAATAAAGTTATTAATTACAGAAAACACTTACGCCTAGGCTACCAGTAAATTGCAGCTAAAACAAATTAAATAATATTAATCTAATAATAGTCGACACAGTTGCCTATGATAACTTTCATTAACGATCTCGTCGATGAGCCGTATCGTTAGTGGCAAAACATGTGGAATCGTACAAAGTTGTAACAATTCAAATTCAAATAAATTATTGACCTGTATTGAACGTGTTAACAATGACTTACGTTGGCACTTCTGTTTAACATATCACTTCGCTACTGGTTTTGAATATTTATTTAAAACGCTACTATTAATTTTTATCCCTTTTAACATAGCTATTTATACATCACCGCCATTGAGATTTGTGGTTCTAAGCTTTATTTATACACTTCTAATATACTATGAAAGCGTTAAGAGCTTTAGCTGTAAAAGTTTACTATACTCTGGTACATTTATCGCTCTTTTAATTTTCGTACGGTTGTTATATTACCTCTCGACTGGACTAGATTTAACTTTTTATTACTTTATAAATCACCGACTTGAGTTACTTTAATAACATCATAATAAATAATAATATTTTTACTGGGACTTATTTGATTCAGAAGAAACTGTTAAATCAGTGAATCCCAACCAGTGGTGACTTCCTCAAAAAGGAATTACAGGTATTATTTATTATATCGACTGAGGGTGTGCTTGATGGGATTTTAATATCAAATTTGAATTGTTAAAACTATTCCGAAAACTGTTCCACATGTTTTATCACTAACGACCCGGGTTTCACCTTTCGGCGTCTTCATGCATTTTATCACACGGATGCAACAGAACTGACAACAGAATGCAGAAAGGCGAAACACGTACCGTTACTGACAAAACATATGGAATCGTACAATGTTTTAACAATTCAAATGTGGAATTATAAGGTTTCGTAAGGGGCAGAAATCGTTACCCTTTTTTGAGTAAACAAAATATTTAAATTGTACATTTGAAGTTTAAGCTTGACTGCATAAAGGAAAATTATTTTTTGAGCAATGATAAGCGGAAAAAATCATAAAAAATGATAAGAAAACACAGTGTTAATGTTAAACAACATTTTGTCTTTGCATTACGATATCGCCTGAGGGTGTTTAATGGAATTTCAATACAAAATTTTAATTATTGAAACATTGTACATGCGTTGTCATTCATGAACAGGGCTTAGCTTTTTAAGTTCAGTCAGTTTTTTGTATCCGTATGGTATAATGCATGAAAATGCAAAAAAGCGAAATTAGGATCGTGAATTATCGACAACACATATGGAAATTTATACGTATCAATCATTCAAATTTAAAAGAAAAGTTCCTTATTTTTTACCAGGTCAGCAATTTTCTGGTATGTTAACATGCATAAGATGTAATGATTGAATATACCTGATATATTCATAATTATATATAAGTATAGCAGATTTCTTTTTTGAAAAAAAATATTAATTTTCCCGAGAAACATAGAGTACTTTGACTATACCATATACATATTGGAATCATAGGATAGTTGTGATGACGATGAATAAAACATATAACATAATTCTTGAATAATTTATCACCATCATATTTTTATCGTTTTACAATGGAATGCAAATAAAATTCTTTTAAATGAATCCAAAGAACCATTGTAGGAATTTGTACAATATTTTACTATAAATATTCTTTCAAAATTATTTATTTCGTTTTTTATAGACAAGATTAGAGCATGCATAAATTAAAATTAGAATATATGTCATTTAAAATCATGATGTCTTTCCCAAAAACTAGTTATTTTAGAAGTCCATTTAATATCAGGATATGCGTTCTTTATCCCTGTGTTCTTAATTGCTTTCTTTTATTTTTTAACGTACACGTTGCAAAGAATCCGTAAAATTGCTTATTACATGCAGTCAGCAAAAATTTGTCTAATTTAAAAGTCTTATTCATGTTTTAGACAATTATACATCGAGTACGTGAATTCTCTGAACTAATTTTTATTATTTGATGCAATGGGCAAAGTAACTACTAGCGCTTTGGTGTTGTTTTTTTGAAACTTTACCAAATGTCATTTGGAATAAAATTTCATCGTAAAAACATATTTATTATTACATAAAATGAAACTCAATTCAATTTACCAAGCATGCCAAAACAGTCTACAATTATTATATGACGATGAATCAATATTACTTGAAGGTATATCCATTACTTTTGATTTTCCTTGTCGCTTAATTTTGGAATCATCAGCCTTAATTTCATCCTGACTATTTCGCAAAAAAAGATATGCGTCTAAGCCAAAAACGTGTGCCAGCATTTCTGGCGAGACGCGTTTTCCCGTATCCTATTATCATTAAATTTGTATTTTATATATCTGTCGACTACTATTAAATTTGTTTCTTGGACCATTAAAATTACTTTAAATGCGGTGGGTGTTTACGGTCTGAAGGTCCTTGGATACAGGTAGGCATAAAAAATACAAGAAATCAGTGACGGCATCGTCAAGAGAAAATCGCCGACAAACAAATTTACCTTACTTGTACATTCCCGAGACGGTGGAATATTAAAAAGTGGTAAAACTGTGGTAAATTTTATTTACCTGTAATAAATGCAGGTAAAATATCAATTGTGGCTTGCAGACTTATAGTTATTTATTTCATTATAATATGTTTTTCACGACCTTATTTGCTCTTTCTGTGGACTTGAGAATCTTCAATAAAGGAAAAGCTGTAGTTATTATTCAGTCGCGCAACCTATATAGGATGTATAATAGAAAGGATAGAACTTTTGACGTAAGAAAAAACAAGTGGTTAATTTATTTTATAAAAAAAAAATCGTAAATGGATCTGATCCCGTGGACATCGCTGCCTAACGAGATAAGAATGTTTATGATTTAGTTAGGTGACCATTCCTTCTAATCTAATTTGAATACCATTAAAACGTCATACATTATGTTCCTTTTAAGTATTTAATTGCAGGTTATTTTGTTTATAAAAGTTCCCCACTCTTTACTTTTCTTAACGAGTTCTTTATGATTGTTCAGGGCTCTTAATAGATTATTGATTTACCTTAAATTTGTGATTTTTAACATTAAATTTAAAATTGATTTACATCATTTGTATTAATATTGTGCGATTTCTTTTAAGTTGATTCTCAATTCTTGGACCCATGATTTGTATACCTGCTACCTTTAGGTATCAGGACCGGTTTCGCCCATCGCTAATGCAATAATGCTCGCGATGAACGATCAAAAAATATATTGTGGAAATAAGTACTAAAAAATATATTTTTATTATTTAAAATATCATGCCTTTCAATCGAGAAGTGACACCTTAAAAGTGATCAAAATTTTGTATAAATAGACTTGCTTGTAAATTATATTCTATCAGTTGATAATGCTCGAAATGAGCGAAAACGTTCCTAATCAAAAAGTATATTGTGGAAATAGGTACTAGAAATATGTGTTTATTTTACAAAAGATTCGTTTGGAATACAACTGACTCTCCTCAGCATAAAATTATTTTTGTTCAATAATAATTACGTTATTAAAAGCTATTTCAAATTCAAGTAATCGGCAGAGCTTTGTTTCAACTTAATTAAAATGAGCTATAAATATGGTTTAGTGATAAATATTCTCAATGTCTTAGCTTTAAATTCTCTCGAATAGCAATCTTTTGATATAAAAGTGAAATCGGTATAAAATGCTGTGTTCTTTGTCTCAAACAAAACGCTTTTCGACAAAAAAAAAAGTGCCATACAAGTGAACCGTGAATATATTATAAACAATCGAACCCGATTTAGTTCATAATGAAAAGCAAGGAAATAAAATAAACAGATTTGAATTTACATACTGGAATTGTTTAATAATACAGTTTCACTTTCTTCGTGCAATAAGGAGTCAGTTAAATATTTTTTATACAATTTTATATTGATCAAAAATAAGTTAAGGAATCAACACTATTTTTTTGTTTTTCCAAAAAAATATCTCGCGTAAATTACATCTTTATTGCTAATGAGAAAACGTGAGAGAATGTATGTGGGAAGTTCAATATAAAAGGCATTCATATAAAACGATAAAAGATTATATAAATAAAATATAATTTGAGTTTTACTTTGACTTTGTCATATTTTCGACATATTGTAATTAAATACAACTATGACACAATTATTGCTCTTTATTAAATTAGTATTAACCTGATAGAAAGTTCGCATAATGTGGTAAGAATGCTAAATTAGTCAAATTTGTCCTGAACTAAATATCAATAATTTACGATGTCAACTGAGGGTACTTAATATGACACGGTAAAAAAATAGCAAAGTATTTTAGTTTTACATTTTTTTTTATAAGATATAGTGGAACTAAAATACATTGCTGTTTTTTCACCGTGTTATGATGGAGTTCTACCAAGTAAATGCCAATTCAATCAATCAATATATACTTGAATATGAATCGTTTAAGTAATGTAAATGTACTTAAAAAAGTTTTCGCAAGTGTCTGAAGATACTAAAACACAAAAATCGCGATCGTAAGAGACATTTTTTTGGAAGTGAATATAGTTTGAACGATTCAAACAAAATGTAATATAAAATATTTTAAAATTAAATTGTTCATATTTAAAGATTCGTCGTTAAGCAATCGCTTAACGACAGTTTTTCAATACAATGCATAGAAAATAAGTGACTTTAGATTGATCAATTTGTATTTAAATTTTTTTTTTTGAATTCTTTAAATAAATATTGAAATAAACGAATATATCAATATATGACTACAACCTTAGCACTATTACTGTAGCGATATGGGTGAATTGCATCACTTAAGCATTGTTTTTTATTTACTTTCTTCAATTAAGTATTATACAATTCAAATCAAATATAAACTTCATATAAGCTTGTTGTAGCTTAATCGGCTGGTTTTTATTCCACCGCCGTGAATGTTATCAAATGTGGTATTACTATTTTAGACAGCTGTTTGCATGAACCACCTCTTCTGTCTGCGCCATCAGGAATTTCTTATTTTTATTAATATGATAACTAATTATTCATTCAGGATATTACCCATTTTCATTATTTATCTTATATATTGTAGGACTAAAAGTAATTGTCGAATAAAATTATGTGATAATAATAAAAAATGACTGTGCTTTATTTTTGAAAATCATGTTAAATTTAAAATAAAAAATAAGAGATTGATTTATATTAAAAGTTAAAAAATATGCATTAAACATCTTCATCTCAAGAGTGAGACATCCGATATAATATTCAAAAATTTAAAAAATATTTAAAAATAAACATAAATACCCAATTTTCATAGTACCATATTTAGTGAAAAAGATGAAGTGCTGTTTATTATCAATCGTGGCATTTTAATTAATATTGTATTATAATATTAAATTATCAGGTCCTCTCTCAATATGGAGTGTGTCTCTTCTTTTATTATTATATTCAACAGGAATTATTTCAAAAGCACTGCTTGTAAATCAATAAATTGAATACTTATTTGATCAAACATAACCATGTAGGACGAAAGCTCTATCCAATTAATAAAGTTTTAAAATTTATAACTCAATAAAAAGTTGTTTATTCCACCTCCACGTCGAATATAAAGATGAATCAAGAAAATACCGCAAGTCTATTATTATTATTCAGGTCTATCGGGCTCGTATGAGGACGGACCTCAACAAACAGATCTGCTCGCTTGGCATTCATCTCGAGACGGTTCCATAGTACGAGTTTAGCGCCTTGATGATGTGTCATCATGTTCAATCTGCTCTTTCAAGCAACTTACACAGCCCAAATAGTTTACGATTGAACTTTTTATAGCCGGTTATAAGCTGACAGGTCAAGTACCCAGAATCTTCTCCCTAAGCTTTGATCATATTAAAATTTAATCAATTTAATTTCTAATTAGAAAATATTGCAAAAAGCAACATATTCTTCATTTTGAAATCTCACTGATTTCCCTCGTGTGGCCAAAGCATCGGCTGCCCCAACCAAATCACGAAAAGTAAATTCGCGCCACAGTTGTGCCCCGCCAATTTTGGGCAATAAAATTTTATCCACATTGGTGGGCTCGTATAAAGATGATGAGCCAAACGGAATGGGATCAAAAATAATAACTCTGCCGAACGCTAGACGATAATTTTTTCAACGAGTTGGCAACAAAATATTATTGATTGTTATTTTAAGTAATGTGATTCCATATTTAAACTGATTTAAAATATTGATTGATTGAATTGGCATTCACTTGGTAGAACTCCATTATAACATGGTGAAAAAATAGTAATGTATTTCAGTTCTACACAATATTTTTTTTTAAATATAGTTGATAGCTATTTCGGCTCACGCCATCGTCAGAACTATGTTTAAACTAATACTTGCTTATCTATATATATCTGTGTAGAAAAGGTACACAATACATCTTCTCTCCTGTTTTAACGACCTAGCTTGTTTCTTGCAATGAAACAATAAAACTAAAAAATTTAAATGAAACTAAAAAGGCGGCTATATCAGTAAGTTTACATATGCCACGGAAACGGTCTATTACAGAAACAATGAAGCACCCCGCAGAGTGTTAAGTAATGGTGATCGACATACCTTAGTTTGTTCGTTAAGAATCCTTTAAGATAGTTGATGTCTATTGATTTCCAGCTGTTCCAAAGCCGTCATCCTGCGACCCTTACTACAAATATGCAAACACCCTAAGTGTTTTATGAAATTTGAATTTATATTATGTGATTCCTTTATAACGTGATTAGAGAATTGTAAATCTGTTTTTATTATTATGTTGTGATTGTGATTAAATATATATAATAAAGTAGCAACCTCCTAAGTGTCATAGCAAACATTAATTCATCGTCCTTACTTATATAAACAGTGAAATTTGAATTCAATTGTTAAAAAAATTAATTAACATTTAAATTTCAAATAAAAGTTACAATTTTGTGATAAATAGGATGATATTTGTGTATCTCTTCCTTAAAAGTATGAGCCTTACTTTTAATGTGTTAAGTGTCATTTTTTGATGGAAAGGCGTTATATTTAAAATAATAAAAATACATTTTTAGTACTATTTCCACAATATGTCTTTTTATTAGGACCGGTTTTGCTTTGATAGTTGATCGATACTGTTTGCAATGAACAAAACCGGTCCTGTTAATAAAATTTATTGTGCAAATCAAACCAAAAAGTTGGACTTTGGTTCCAAAATGAGTACCATCAAAAAATCCATCGATTCAACAACATGAAAAACAACATTACTCAGAGGATCTTGCTTTTGGACTTATATACCTTACTCGATTACAGGGTCACGGGTACGAACAATAACAGAAAGTCTTTCCAAATGATGAATTGATTTTTAAACAAAAGTTAAAAGGTTTTTATTGATTGAATTGGCATTCACTTGGTAGAACTCCATTATAACACGGTGAAAAAATAGCAATGTATTTTAGTTCTAAAAAATTATTGTTTTAAATATAGTTGATAGTTATTTTGGCTTGATATTTATCAACTATCACAAAGGATTCTTAGCGAACAAACTAACATATGTCGGTCACCATTATTGAATCCTCTGACTGGAGTCTCTTTGTTTCTGTAATAAATTAAAAATAATTTTGTTGAACTAAAATACATTGCTATTTTTTCACCGTGTTAAAAGGTTTTTGATGTGATGCATAATTGTTAACCAGTTCTCTAATATTTCAAAAGATAATTAATTACTTTATTGAATTGGCATTTACTTGGTAGAACTCTATTATAACGCGGGGAAAAAATAGCAATGTATTTTAGTTCTACATATTTTTTTAAAGATAGATATTTTGGCTCACGCCATCGTCAGAACTATATCGATAACACAGTGAAAAAATAGCTCTGATGATGGCGTGAGCCGAAATAGCTATCAAATTATTATTATAGCATTACAATAATTGTAGAACTAAAACACATTGCTATTTTTTCAACGTGTTATAATTCATTAGTGTATTAAAACTATAATTTTATTAAAAAATTAGCTGTCACAAAAAAGATTTAACATTGTTATGTCACATATATATTATTGTATTGTAACTATTCAACAACATTTGAGACGTTAAAGGTCACAGCGTTAAGAGAAAAACGTTGACCGCTCAGTTAAAGACCCAGCTTAAACATGATACAGGTGTTTTAATTAATAACCAAACAAAAATGCTGCCCATTTGGATAAATAGTTCTCAAAAATCCTTACCCGATAAAGATACGCTAATGATTTTTTGAGGTCATACAGAGTCAATATAGAGGCGGTTTCATCACTTATATCGAAATGTAAAAATCCATTGTCATATTCAATTAACTGGTGCAAGAGTTGCATCGAAATATCCACCTGTTTTATTTCAATGTCAGAATTATTTCTTAGAATAGCTTCTCATTATTTCTCCAAGCAATGGCTTTATTTATTTTTTGCTGAGTAACGTGTGTTATTAAGTAATATAGCGTATCATTTTTTCTTTATATATAACATTCAAATATACTAGTATGAAAAAAACTTGTTTTCCCAACATGCAGGTTGTAGCCATTTTGTAAAACTTAAGTAAATATTTTTTTATAATTATTGATTTTCTGAAGTTTTCGAGCATTATTCGTGTTTGTTCACGTATATGACTTGGATTCCAAATGCGTAAAATTGTTTATGGAAATATGAATGCTAAATAAAATACAAAAATGTATACATTTGTTTGAATTTCTTTTCACCAGAGTGATTGCCTTACAATCCATGTTTTAGTCCCATTATTCAGAGATTTGAATAAAATAAGAATATTTGTTATCTGCTATTGAGACACACTAAAAGGAATCAATATGGTATACATTGAGAATAATTGTGTTTGAAAAAAATTAAATATTATCAACGTTGTAGTGAATATAATACACCGTAAAACCGTAAGCAAATGAATTTTGTCTATCTTCGTAATAAAGCTTTCCTCTTGTCTAAATAAATCCTCTTGTCCTGTGTGATACAAGTTATTAATTCACATTTTAACAATTCATATTTTAAAAATAAGAGATCATTAAATGTATCATATTTTAAATTTGATCTTAATTGAGCTTTAATTTTTCCTGCTGTTGAAAATACTCGTTCCGTTGCTTTTGATGTTGGTTTTATTGTTAGAAGTGTTTTAAACAACACGTCCAGGTTTTCAATCTTTTTTTTAATCGATCTATGTATTAAAAATATTTTTTTAGATTATTTGTATTGTCATTTGTGTTGGCGTCAGTTTCCGCGAGAGAAATAGAATTACGCATTTCATGTTGCAATTCGGAAGTCTAAGGTATTATTTTTACATCAGAGTCCTGAGAGATTTCATCATTACTAGATAACAAATTTGTGTGAATTCTCTTAATAATACTTTGTGTTAAAGAAATTTATTTGAACACATTTATTTGAGTATCGAAAATGTTCTGTAAAATATTTGATTAAAATACTATCCGGATATTTCCCCAAATATCCGGATATTGAATAGTTAAAAAGGGCCGGATATATTCGGATACCTGAGTTGGAATCCCTAATCAAGAGGCTTGCAAATAAAGGAGAGGAAAAACTTAATTACATAACGTAAGAAAAACACATAGTTTTCTTTGAATTCTATTTTAAAATATTTTTTACAGGACGGAAAGTTCCGGGAATCGATAAAGTTTCCGGATCACTGATATGAAGAAAAAGACATTTTCTGACCTCTGCGTGTAGTAAAGGCTAAAGTAATACATCTGACCTATTTCATTGTGTCACCCGAAATGAAATAGGCAGAAATGCCAAATAATGATTAGTCGAATGTGGAAATGTTCTTTGCGAGAATTTGCAAACTACTTCCAGTCTGCCAGCCCAAGTATTCTGTTGCCACGCCGTAGTGAGGCATTTAATCGTGTGTATTACCGGTCGATGCGTGACCGTGCACGCATATATACGGAGTGCAGATGCCCGGTTCGTGCCCCGGTCCGCCCAGCCAATTTGTTTGGATCCCGCTCATTCCGCGGAAAAGCAATTAACCCCCAATCGAGAGCGGGTATCATTTCAAATACATATTATTTTGTATGCCTCAAATGTGAAATAATTGATACTTGGTACACTCAATTTGCGAGATTGTTGTTGTTATGCGCACGGCCGCTGGACGCCATGCCCGAGAACGTTGCGCCAAGTGCGCACCGTAAGAATTCATGGCAATTATTTACATATGATATCAAACGAGGATTCCTCGTCATTGTTAAAATGTATTACACATTTCATATTGTATGGAATATACAGACGAAATATTTGTGCGGTAGATATTATACGCCAACAGTTCCCAAACCATGGGTCGCGACGGGTTTTTTGTCAACTAAAATAATACCGCCAACTAAACTAAATTTTGATTGTATGGGGGTCGCGGGTCACGTGAATTTTCCGACAAACGTTGGGAAGCACTGCTATACGCGGAAGATTTTTCCGATATTCTACATTGATTTACGATATGAATAAACCCTTTTTACGCTACTAAAACGGAGTCAAAGAATTGAAATCTACCAATTTGTAATGATGTAAAATTAAAGACGGCCAAGTCTTCGCTGGCTATACGAAGTTTTCGTTGTGATGGGGAGCCAAAAACAGTTTTAAACGTTTTGGACGTTATGGTGCCAAATATGCTCGAAATCAAATACTTTTTTTGGTGGAAAATGCTTCAAAATATTGCCAGTAAATTAAACAATTTCGTCAGGTATTTGTGAAAATATTATGTAAAACATTTTATATATAGACTGTCTGAATGTATGAAAATGTCGGAAGGCAAAACCTGGGTTATTAGTAACAGAGCATGTAGTATCATACAAAGTTTCAATAATTGAAATTTGATAATAAAATTCCGTCAAGCACCTTCAGTCGATTTCATAAATTATAGACATAACTAATAGAAGACTGAAGTTAATTTAATCACCCCATATATTTTTATGACACCGTATGGTACGGAAATAATTAAAATAAAAAACGACGTAGTTCTTGTAGAATTAAATTGAACTTTTTTTTAAAATTAATGCAAGTTCAACCAAGATTATTATATAATATAATAGCCACTCGTGCATGATGCAAAATCAATGATCGAATCGCCGCACGATCGATTTTTATTTCTGAAATTCGTGAACTGCTAAATTTTAATTGTCTAATATCAAAACAATTTTTTCATTGTTTCCACAAACTTGAGTTCGTCACCACACGTGCCTGACGTGTTTTGATTATGTATTCGAAAAAAACTTGTGGTATATGTGTACCGTTCTTTAGTTTAACCAAATATAGAAATGGTCTTTCTCTCAACTCTTTCAGTGTTAAAAATAACATGGAAAATATATGATATGCATTCAAAAGAAGCAGAAATCCAGATGGTTCTATTTAAATTTGACCTATTATCTTGTAATCTGTCGTGTCAAATATGAACCATAAGGTTTGGACTTCTTATCGACAAAACTGTTTATAAATATGATAATGACTGTAAGCTCGTATATGTTCGGCATCAACTGTTGGCACTTAAATGGTCTGATAGTGTTTGCTCGAACATAGACTCATCCGAACATTTAACAAGCTTCAAATTCTTTTTGAAAATCACGAAAACATCATCAAAAATATCACTATATCTCATCCAATCAAACACACTCCCCGCCTCAAAGTGTTGAAGAGCAAAAATTTACCTTTTTGTAACGCAAGCTTCTCCAACTAATACAGCTGAGAACCTTCTTGAAATATCGCAAAACTTTTACCAATTTTTGGGCACTGTATTTGCAATGTGAAATTTACTTACTCAAATGCGTCTTATTTTAACAAAAATTTTCTTCGAAAACTGATTGTTACTCCGTTGTCACTATTTAAATTATATACAATCGAACACATTTAAGTGATGCGAATTACAAAATTTTTGTTTAGATACCAATCTATAATATATAATTGTATCAGAAATATGAGGCCATGAATCCGTGTTATGGCGAACGTCATCAATCATTGGCCACTAGACTACCGGACTAATATATATTTCTCTCAATATTTTTCTGGTCCGTATTTGCGATGTTTAAAAAACAAATTTAGCCTGGAGATAAATAGATTCAAATATTGAATCAATATGCATGCTAAAAAGACCACAGTAGCATAGCTAGCCTGTGATGTTTGGTAAAATTGTGCGAGACACAGTCTGAGAAGTCGCGTGCTGTAAATTAATACCAACCTCCCGACTTTGTGGGCAGTTTACCCTTTGACCTGCGCCTCACGGTTTTTACCTTTTTTCTTCCTCGTCTTTTTCTTCAGAGTAGTGTTTTGTTTTGTTTTATAATACACAAACGTATTTAATTCTCGTTTTTTATCTGTGTTTAGCATCACGCATTACGTTCTTAACTATTTACACATTTTTAGGAAACATTGTTTATTTAGATATTGAAAAAATATTATACATACATTCTTTTTATATCTTGTATTTTCAATTTAAAAAAATACATTAATTTTAAACATTTGTCAGACCTGTGGTCAGAAATTTGCTTCAGTTGCAGTGATAACGAGTTTCGTTAATTGATCTATGGATTCGTTTTTGAAACATAAATCCCAAATCCTGGCTATATTTTAACATCAAACCTTGTTTAAGCGCTTATCTCCTGCTGAAAAAATGTTTCTTTGATGCAACTTCACGTCATTTTGTATATTAAGGTTTAGTGTAAACTTCCGATTATCAAGCCAAATGTTTTTGAGACATTTCTGATCAAAAGAGAAAAACCTTTAATGCTTTAGTTATGCCTGCCGTTAAAAATTTAATTGTTGATAGAAAAACACATTTAGAAATATCTACGAGTTTTACTAGGATACAGAACACAGATCAAATAGCTATTCGTCTGAGTGAGTGAGTTTATTCCTCTTAAATTAAGTATATATTGCTTTTTGTTAGATATGTTCTTCCACCGACATCAGAACTCCGATTAAACTTAAACCAAACTTAGCTCTGTCAATATATAATTTCACCTTTTCTAGCATCGTTACTTTTTTTTACTTATGTCGTTAATATCTAATTGTGTTAAAAGTCGTAATTAAAATAAATAAAAATTTACATGTAAATTAATTGTGAAAATATTTGCAATAATTTAACTATTATGTATTATTACGTGTGTTCATTGTAATGACTCTTAATGTGTTAACTGTCATTTCTTGGAAATTCGTTATATTTTAAAGTTATTACTATTTCTACATTTTTATGATCAGCACACGTCTCAGTTATCGCGAGAATTATCAATTGAGTTGAATTGAATTGTAATATCGATAATAAAATCACTTGATAATGCTTAAGATCATAGTTCCTCAACCTTTTTACATCCGAGGACCACCAAAAAGTCCAAAATTGTTATGCGGACCATTAACATTGGAATAAAATAATAGATATGTATATAATCGTTTTTTATTCGAAGCAACTAATTTTGCAACACCGTATGCTGATATAACAATATTTAAGTATATTAAAACAGACAGTAACAAAAAAATATAATTTAAAATTCCATAAAATACAACAAAAAATTCGATTGTTTCGGCTCACCCAAAAAAACTTTGCGGACCACCCAAAAATCTCTGCGGACCACCGGTTGAGAAACTATGTTCTAAATGAAAGAAACCTATATAATAATACATAATAGTGCATATAGAAGAAAACATTTTGTTTTCATTGCTTAAATTATTTGTCATTTTGGTGATTAATTAATGTTCGTTTAATTTATGATGTCGACTGAAGGTGCTTGATGGAACTTCAAAATGAAATTTGAATTGTTACAACTATATACGATTCCAAATGTTTTTATGGATCCGTTTGATAGAATGCCTGATGATGCCGAAAGGCGAAACCCGGGTCGTTAGCGACAAAACATGTTGAATCGTACAAAGTTGTAACAATTGAAATTTAGTGTTCATTATTTCACTTAAGAAGTTTGCAGAGCTAAATACTTTGACGGTTGTTTTTATTTTATTGTAATGGAGTCATGTCAAGAAAATGTAAATTTAATAAATAAATTTAAGAAAAACTTTTTTCGAAAGTGGGTTTTGCGATGTTTGAAACACTACTTTTGAGTTGGTATGTTTTGTTTCTCATAGATACATCTAAAAGTCAGTTGGCATGATACGGCATCTAAGGAATTCGGTCTCGTTCATCAAGCGACGGCTAGGAAGCGCGATGTACTATATAATTAGCCAGATGTACAGAATCGCTTTGTTCCATAATCTTCATTCTTACCGATGTTAACTGCACGTAAAGCGACGTCTGAATCGATACAATATGTCGCTTAGCAATGTAGAATATATGGCAACAAAAGACTTTATTTTTATGAGAACTGATTTATCAATCAGGCTTTTGGGGATGGTGTAAATCAAATACTTTTAAAGTGCTAGCTGTCTTTTATTGATGAAATATTTTAGATAATAAAAACACATTTTTGGTTTGGTACTATTTCTTTATTATATTATATTTCATGATTAGTACAAGTTTCGCTCATTGCGAGCATTATCAACTGATGGAAAACATGGAAAATGGAAAACAATTTACATATAAGGCTTCAAAATTCAAAGTTTTGCGTTTGTAATTAAAAAGCATTTCAAATACTTAAAAATCTATGTACTCATACAATGTAATGTATAATACATCTAACTGTAGGTGCTTTGATGGGATTTCAATATCAAATTTGAATTGTTACAACTTTTTACGATTCTACGTGTTTTGTCACTCACTGACAGTCAGTTCTGTTGCACGCGTGTGATAGATGATGCCTGAAGATGTCGATAGGCGAAACCCGAGTCGTTGGTGACAAAACATATGGAATCGTACAATGCAAAATTTGAAGTGAAAATAAGTTACAAATAAAATGTTAAGGGCCTCTTAAAAAGAATGTTCATCTTGTACCACAGTGTTTTTTTGTTAATTCCTTTGCGCCTTACTTCATTCAAGTTGAGCTCGAGTCCTGTTTTACGGTATACGTTATGGAAATTCGCAAACAAAATTGAAACGATTGAAAGATTGTTGGTTTTCGTACAATACCCTATTCAGCCGTCGTCGGTTGCCAATCCCTGTGGTAGGTGATTTTTAATTTAAGTTCACGTTTTTTCAAAGTGATCAGTTGCGTCAGACTTATGGGCGGCAGTGGCGTGCGGCAGGGACATAAATTTTCACCGGGAAGGGGCGTGGTCAATTAATTACCAGCGGTTGAGTTCAATGCCGTATTTGTAATCTCAGGAGATAAAATTAAAAAATATCATTCTTAATATCTAATATTACACGGAATGATTCATTAGTTTTACAGTTCCAACGGCATTTAACTGGTTGTCTTAAACCACCTATGCTGGCTCTCCAGGAAGTTATGCGATAAAGGGTTAAATACAGACCATACCAACAACACGACTCCCACTTTAAAAAGTTTAATTTTGTCAGGTTTTTCTTCTTCTATTTCCTATTTATGTGCATTAAAGTAATGATCGACTAACCAATTTAGCGAATTGCCAATTATTTCTATATCGGAACTCAAACGAGTGTGATTTATTTCTTCTTGTTCATTGAGATATTTTTCAAAATCGTCTAATAGAAACAGTTATACCGACTACTCGTATTTCAGGAATCCACAGACCTGCTCAAATACCATACAATAGTAGCTGATCGTAAAAAAATAAGTAGTATGAAGTAGACTTAAAAATATTTATACTTGATTTATTCGGTGATCAAAAATGACTCAAATTCACATACTTACTTTTTCTTATATAACAACGTTATTCTATTGATTGACTTGGCATTCACTTGGTAAAACTCCATGATAACACGGTGTTAAAATAAGAATTTATATTAGTTCTACAAAATTTTAAAGATACAGTTGAACACATAGTCACACATAGTTACATCGTCAGAACTAGATCTATAGTTATTTCTGACGATTTTTTCGGTGATCAAAAATGACTTTAGTTCACATACTTACTTTTTATTATATAACAACGTTATTTTATTGATTGGATTGGCATTTACTTGGTAGAACTCCATTGTGACACGGTGAAAAAATCGCAATGTATTTTAGTTCTACAAAATTTTTAATAGTTGATAGCTATTTCGGCGCGCGTCATCGTCAGAACTTGTTGGATAGGTAGTTCTGACGATAGTCTTTAAAATTTTGTATAACAAAAATACATTGCTATTTTTACCGTGTTAAAGTTATTCTGCTTAAATTGCTTTTGTACAGAACCAAACCGGCGCAAATTTTAAAAATTATAAAAATGTGACACTGCTCATTTAATTAACTGTGTTTTTTGTACAATAATCTAATGGTGTCTTTGTGGTTTTATTCCAGGTGGAGCCAGAAGGCACATCGGAGCTTCCTGCAGCATCCAGGGCACTCTTCGTGGAGAAGGTTCGTCTGTCGAATGCAGCATGCCAAGCTGGAGACTACGCGACTGCAGTTGCTCTTTATTCTGATGCTCTGACGCTGGATCCTGCTAATCACATCCTTTATAGCAACAGGTTAATTCAATATATTATTAACATAATTTGTATAGTCATTTTTTTAATTATCTCGCTTTTATTGACATAGTATTACTTGGCAGAATTAAGAGTGTGACTCTCTTTTTGAATTATTTCATTTTTAGTAGTCCAACAATAACGATAATTCAGGGGGACTCAACAGTATAGTCTCAGACGCTCTTTAAAAAACAGTATTGATATACACAGTGGCGGCTCGTGAATAAAAAAAACCTGGGGGTGCTGCGGTTCATTAAAAATGAAAAAAAGTTTATTTGGATTATAGATATTTATAATATCATCAAAATTATTAAAATTAAACACACTGATTGAATTGGCGTTTACTTGTTAGAACTCCACTATAAAACAGTGAAAAAACAGCAATATATTTGAATTCTTATTATAGCTATTTCGGTTTACTCTTCGTCAGAACTATTAGTTCTGATGAAGGCGTATGATGAGCTTTAAACTATGTACCCTATAATTTTTGTAGAACTAAAATACATTGCTATTTTTTCACCCTATTAAAATTATACATTTTAATATTTTTATTTCATTTTAAAATTCATTCTTATACATTTCGTTTTAAGAGTCATCAGGCATTCAATCACACGAATACAATAGAACTGACAATTGAAATTAAAATTACATCAGTCACCTTCAGTCGATACCTTATATATAATACGTTTTACATTCAAATGGTTATGAATTCTTATAACTACTTATGATTATTATATAAAGAATATATATTTATTTTAAGTCTATTTTCCGGCTTAAGGTTTAATATTATTATATCAGTTTTAAAAATATATATATCTAAAAATTTGAATACCATACGAATAATAGATAATTTAAATTCAATAATCTACAAACAAAATGTTTACGACCATTTACATATGAATGAGTAAAAATCTTTATAGAAATACAATTCCAAATTATTTTTCAATTAGGTAAAAGAATTTTACAATTTCAATTAAAGTACACATATATTAACGGTGTTAACGATTGGAGAAATTTAACGATGAAATTTAGAAACACTTAACCAATCAAATTAAAAAGTGATTATCAACGACCGTAAACAGCATATAAATAAATTGGGAAGTAAAGCCTTTCGTCAGAAACAGTAAAAACAAGCCTGAAGATGTGTTCGGTAAAAAAACAAAATCAATTTTTAGCTTTGAGATACTATCACATTATTTCGAAATGTTTCGTTGGGAATCAATATGATTCGCATTGGGCACGTACGTGTTCAAAAAAGCTTAAGTAAAAGCTCAAAAGATAATTCTTTTTTATTTTAATTTGTTCCAGATCTGCAGCAAGACTAAAACAAGGACAGTTTTCTGCCGCACTGCAAGATGCCATACGCGCAAGAGAACTATGCCCTACTTGGCCGAAAGCTTATTACCGACAAGGTAAAATAATAAATAACATTCATTTTGATAATTTTACAACAGTTTGCAACTTATTAAAACTATTGGCTGAAAGTTCTGGAAATTTAACACTATTTTATTCAATTTGTAAGACAAGAAAAACATTTTCAAGCGATGTTCGACAGGAGGAATAAAACAATATTAATTGCTATTTTTTATTAATTTTAATATACTGTGGATAACTCAAGAAAATTTGACAAATGATCAAGCTCGTTGGTAATACGGGTGATCAATATCGAAATAAACAAGCCTACGGGGGAGTACTGAGAGCGAGCAGATCTAAGTTCATAGAAGTATTTTTATAGTTAACATCATTCATTAAAGTTGAAAATAGTACATATCTTGTTTTGGGCAAATATATTGTTTGTTTTCTTAAGACAATCCTGGCAATCATTAGAGAATGCTTGACGTATTTGTGTTTTACGATATGGTAAAGATATTAAATTTTTAGTGAGCGGTGGCTGTTACCACGATAAGTATATTGCGAAGATAGAGATAGTTTATTCTAATTAATATAATGTCCGTTATTAACCAGCATATTGTTTCTTTATTATTTTTAGGAGTGGCACTACAATGCCTTGGTCGGCACGGAGAAGCCCTGGCTGCCTTCAGCTCAGGGCTTGCACAGAACGCAGGATCCCGTCAACTCTTGGCCGCCTTGGTGGAAGCCTCTCTTAAATCTCCGCTAAGGCCCGCACTTCATCCAACATTTATGCAGCTGCAAGCGATGAAATTGGACCAAAGTCCATTCGTATTGATATCGGTAAATTATCTGTTTTATCACAATGCTTTCGAATGTAGTGTTACTCAACGATTGATTTTATTTTATATTTAGTATACTACACACTTAAAATAAATAATTTCAATTGTTTCGTTAAAAGTTATATATATCATAATCGTATGGGTTCTGTGACGAAAAATAGTTTTGAAACGCTGATAATTTTTTAATTTAATAAACGAGACGTTTGTGTCTCGTTTATTAATTGAGCAAACGTCGACATTAAAAATGTATTTTAAACAGATGCAAAAATGTATCTATAATAATTGAATATGACTGTAATAAGTGGAACGGTTTTAATTCATTGTTAAAAATTTTAATGTAATGGAAAAAAATAGTTTATTATTATCCTAATCAGTGACTTAAAAAATCCCCGACATGAATATTCATTAAAAACCTTTAAAATATCAACAATAATCATGATAATAAAGACCTATTGATAATTTTTCTTTTGGCAGGTTGTCGGTCAGGAGTTGTTAGGAGCAGGTCACTATCATGCTGCAGTGACGGTACTAGAGGCCGCTTTAAGAATTGGATCCTGTTCGCTCAAGCTGAGGTAAGATCCCGATCAATGCTAGATAAAATGGTCAAACTTTTGATTCGTAATAGTTTTACATATGTATGTACATTTGTATCAATAAGAAATTAAAAATAACAGTGAAAAAAAATAGCAATGTATTTTAGTTCTACAAAACTATTTTTTTAAATATAGTTGATAGCTATTTCGGTTCAGGCCATCATCAGAACTATGCTTAAACGAACATTTGCTTATCCATATATAGCTGTGAAGAAAAGGTACTCAATACATCTTCTCTCCTGTTTTAACAACCTAATCGCAATAAAACTAATTTTTTTCCAAAAACTAAAAAGATGGCTATGACAATAAGTTTACATGTGGCACGGAAATGGTCTATTACGGAAGCAAATCAGACTCCCCCCCCTGCAGAGGGTTAATTAATGGAGAAGACAATATATTAGTTTATTAAAAAAAAAATATCGTGATAAATATTCCACTTTTAATAATTATTGTTCAAATATACCTATACGGTATAAATGGCACATTGCTCTCTTGTCTATGACTCGTCTGTTGCCAGGCAACGACATGTTCGTCGCCAGATATCGAGGAATCGATTCCTTAAATGGCGTCAGCATCTTCGATTCAGCGCATATATGTATGTTTTAGGTATAACAATGTATAATCCTCACATACTGGTTTGTCTGTTTGCACTCGGATAGCCACCGCAAGGGGCCCATTAGAGTGACAAACCAGATTATTGCATTAATCGAAACACATAGCAGATTAGATCTATGCAGGTGGTTATCAACTAGTTTATAGAGTTTCCATAAATTGATCGCGAAATGTAAGCCAGAAAATTATATCGAATGATAGTGAAATTTTTATTTATGCTACCGATCAAAATAGAGAAATTTATCAATGGAGTTTTTCGGGGAGGGATACTTTTGCACGATCGCTAATACGTTATATTTATCTTCAAATTCATGTTGACCTTTTTTACCTTTTTAAATACATAACCGTTATATTTCTCTATATATTATATTGAAATCATAAAAAATTTAATGAGATATATTAATTTTAGAAGGCCACGGTTAGTGGAGATTAAAGCACGGTGAAAAAATAGCAATGTATTTTAGTTCTACAATTTTTTTTTAAAGATATAGTGTTATCACACTAGTAATTTACACACCGATCTATATAATTTTCGCACTTTTTGCGAAAATAAAAAGTTTGCCATCACCGACATCGAGTACAGAAATAGTGGCAAGTTGCAAGTTGTTGCGACTGGTTGCAACAACGGCGACCGTTGTTGTGTTGCGCGGTGTATCGATGAGTGCGCGCATCCATTCCGCACGCACCACCTGCGGAAATGATTATCTGAACTTAATTAATCAATTGATAACAGCGCGTTTGATGCGTGATTGATGCAACACTCCTCAAGATGGCCGCCGATTCAAAATGGATGCCGTGAGATCACATTTTTACTGTCAGATCGAGTGCGGGAATTTATTTATCCATTAGTTTTCAATCTCAAAATCGATAAACATGTTTAGTGTAGATAACGCAACGAAGTGATGGTTGGATGTCAATTAAACCATTTTTGCTTAAGCTGGTTCTGTAGACGAAGGGTCATCGTTAATTCTTTGGGATATATTCCTTGACTAGACTATTTCGTAGCGTTATTTCACAATCGATTTATTGATTAATTTTTGAACGTACTTCAAAGATAATATTACATAATTATCATATTATTAAACCATCTAAAAAGGCTTAAAAAAATACAATTTGTTTAAAAAATAGTCTACGCTCAGGGCCTAAAATAGTTTTAGTATTCTAGACGATTTGAAAAGTTTGAGGTTAGAGAACATCACACGCTTAAAGTTATATATGATAAATATTATTATTTAAGTTACCTGTTGAGTTTGTATTATGTAATTTCAACTCCAATTTAAAATCATTCAAATTATAAACATTTCCATTCATTTTGTCAATAATAACATGGGCTTTTTCTGTATAGTATAGAAATTAACTATCAGCGATAGTTAACCTTTACTAATTTAGATGAATTAAGAAAAATGATATTCATTACCACAAAACATATTTGACAACTTGGTAATTTTACTTATTGTGTTAATAAAAACGTTAACACGAACTTCGTCTCTTTGAGAAACATTCTCAGACATCGCATATTTATTTCTATAATAAAAATAATTATAATTCTTATGTTAGTAATGAAGTTTAGGCTAAGATTATTTATACATCTGTATATGTATACGACGTATTTAGTAATTTCCGGAAAATCATCATTAGGAAATCTTAAATATAAAGTTGACTATGTGTTTTCTCACAGAAATTATGAAAATTCCTAATAAAAAATTCATGTTAGTTACTTTAAAGATACATCATTATCGGCTTATTAGTTATATGCGTATGTTAATAACATCTGGTGTAAATAACATTACTTGTTTGTTGGTGAAATCATTATTAGATGGTATTTTACTCATATCCAAATGAATAAACCTACTTAAAATGATATTTGAAAATTAAGACTTTATTAATGTGTTTACCTTACAAATTTACATGCTGACCGATAATATCTGATCTGTTGATGACTGCGGGGTGCTGATTAATTACCAGTGTTAAAATTTTTAGTAAAAAGCAGCGTTAAACCTTTCATTGAAAAGCTATTTTTTTTATTATTTATATTTACATCTTAATATATTGTTTTAAAATAACATTAACATTGCAATAAACAAAAATAATTATTGAAAAATATCATACATAAAAAAATAGCCCAACGCAGAATCAAACGACTTCTTTTGAAAATGGAACAATCAAACATGCAACATACCATAGAGTATAATAAAAATGATTTAACATTTAAAATGTAACTGTGCTGCAGAAGCCAACAGTCAACAGACTCGCCAACAACAGTCAATCAATACCGGATTATTCTTACATACAGACATTACCGTCTGCAAATGTCAATTTTTAATCATCACGCATTTCTGTAACAGCTGTCATCAGATAACCGCAGAGGAAATTCAATATCAGCAGGATAATTGCTGTTACATCAGCATGCGATAGTAAATTATAATAAACTTCATAGAATGAATGTCAACGAATTGCATTTTTCAAATTTTTTCGCCAAAATTTCACTAGCGTAAATAAATCACGTCTTCAACATGAGAATGTCTTTCATGTCAACAGCTTAATTATTAAAGAAGCACAAAAATGCTACGTTATTTTTAATAATAGGAACTTTACTCAGATATAAAAACCAAACAAATCCTTCCATGGACTAAAGAATTTTATTATTATTTAAAATACATACCCACCTTTTTGATACGTTTATTACAACTCGGCGATAAAATACTCGTGTTGAACGAAACCGGCACTAATAGTACAAAAAAGAAAGCTATTTTTATTCTAATCTTTTTTAGATTTTGTACTGCGTCTCACCCATTTATAAGCAAATTTCTGACGATTTCATCAACTATATACCGAAATAACTATCAAATATTGCACAATTTCTGTCGTAATATAACGTTTTTTATTACATACAAAAATATTGAATTATAATCTTGATTAAGCCGGGAAAATATTTTTTTAAGTGGCCACACACAATTTTGAAACTCGGTTATTACCAATCGAACATAATATCACATTTAATATGATCGAATGTAACAGAAATTATATTAAAGAATTAATATGAAAAGATGGTCATTTCAAGCAAGACGCATACGTACGTAACCGTGGTAGTGAAAAAGAACAAACTGGAATTTAAAACAATTAACGATGTTCTCTTCGTGTTTAAATTCCATACCATCTTTATCAAATAAAGACATCGAAATAAAAACAGTCTAGTTTTTTTTCGCCATTATTTAAAACATTTGTCACTGCGTTAGGTGGATGGTCGTAACAACCAATTAATACTAAAGAAGAGGCATTCTCAGCCAGTTTCACTAATCGAGATCTAAGCATTTTGATCTCAGTTACGAAGACCTCCCGCTTGGAATGAGCATTTAAACTTTCCAGTAAGTTCACTTTTGCATACGTATTGTCATTGTGGTAGTTGACCCACGAGATGTGAGTGATTTTTTTTTTAATTTAATGAATTGTGCTATAACTTGTCAACTCAGACTAAAATCACAATTCCTGATAAGAATTAAGCACATTTGTTAAACTGAATAGTATTACAATTAATTTATCTCCATTATTTGTCTAGTTGAATCCTTTCAACTGACTTTATAATCTTAAGCAAATTCTAGTGTCAATTAATAGCTCTGATGAGGGCGTATTTTTATAGCAATGTATATTGTAAAACAAAAATACATTGTTATTTTTTCACCGTCTTTATAATACAGTTCTACCGAGTAAATAGTAATTCAATCAATATATTCTTAAGCAAGACATTAATTATCATATATATAACACTTCCATATCTATATCAGACAGATACCCATGTCAGACAAAGCCTAAGCGTTGCGCTTAATACATATCATTAAAAGAGTCATACGTAAATCAAGTCACACAAATTTAACCAATTTTTAAAATGTCCCATACGATACTTTTTTTTCGAAATCTATAGCTCTCATATTCAAATAAAATCACATTTTTGAAAAACAGTATTCCTTCCGTTGGAAAATATTTTTTTAAATAAAATGATTTAAATAAATTTCAAAAAGAAGATTATTGTTGACTTGATGACGTCAATTTTCAAATCACTTCTTTTCTCTCCGTTAACTTTTTCCCCTCATAAGCTATGTGAAAGATATTACGATACCAAATACAAAAAAATACAATTCAGTAATGTTGGTATTAAATAAATTTAAAAATATCTCAGGACAGATTTTATCACTTTTAACACATTTATATGTTTGAGTATCAACAAGCAATACACTGCAATTAGTCATTTTAACATTTGAGACGTTAGCAGTCAGTAGGTTAAAAATAATCAATGTTTATATGACAACTCCCGTCTACCTATTGTATGTTATTATACAAATGTATAATATGGAATTAACGACCATTTTTTATTTAAATCATTTTATTTTTTATTGTATGTCACATTCGCAAAGCTGAACTATAATGAACAATCGAATGGTATTGAAATCATTGAATGCATTATTTGCTTGCTTGAAGCTGGGCCACAATTGCCACGGCGACAGTTTGATTATTATCTCGCTTAACTGCGAAAGAACCAAATCACAGTGGTTCTCAATACCGGACCACATAAACTGTAGCAAACTTGTAAGTCACTGACTGTATCAACTATTCAAGACTATTTTTATCTTTCATTTTGGCCGGTTTGTCAACGTCGTTATTTTTGCCTGCCGACCTACACGATCCAAATCCACTGCGAGTAATTTCGTAAGATTTTTGTTTGATACAATTAACTGGACATATAATTCTCGTTAGTTTTTTTCAATCTCACCCTTCTATCCCTACTTTATTCGAAAGAGAGATTGAGCGACCAATTAATAATCAAATCCCAGAAAAAATATTTAGAGATATACTCTATCAAACTGAAGATAAGTTTATTTGGTGCAAAATCATCCATTAACTGCTAACGTCTCTATTGTTGGTACGACTGATAGCAATGTATTTATATATGAGTGTAAATTTAAGAAGTTTTTGTGCGTTAAAACTGTTACTTAAAAGCTATTTTTTTGCATTGAAAGATAGTCTGATTTTTCCTGATAATCTCAATAAATTAATTAAACACTGACACAAACAAATTATTTTTTTTAAAACATTCGGTATTGGAATATCTTTCACGGAGTTTAACTGAAAATATATTAATATATAATTAGTTTACTAGAAGTAATATGATCAGGATCATGAAATAACCCTTTCGTTGAGTTTTTGTAACAATATTAAACGCTTTTGAGGTGTTAACTGTAACTTCTAGGTGGAAAGGCTTGGTATTAAACAACATTAAAAATATAATTGTTTTATTTTTATAAAAATAGCGGTTCCAAGAAGATTAATCTTGTATTTTATCATTATACTATATATTGCCCCTTTAACGGATCATTTTTTCCACATGTATACGATATATAAAATATGTGACCAAAATGTTTCATATTACAATAACTTGTCGCAGAATTATCAGCGTTCTTCTCTTCGACTACATTGTTGACGAATCGTTGAAAACGCTCATAAGGATTTTGTCATCCATCCAATTCTTAAAACGAGAAAAATCAAGTAAAAGAACTATCTGTTCCTGCTTTTAAATCACCCTTCTAACATTACAGTCATCATAAACATTTAATGATTAAAACAGAACATATCGAAAGAAATCAACATAATATTTCTCAAGTTCTAAAATTACGCTTAACTTTCTCGTTATAAAGAAGTAGATTAAGAAAATAAATAAAACAAACCCAACTTTTATTGATTGAATTTGCATTTACTTGGTAGACTCCATTATTACACGGCGAAATGATGGCATTGTATTGTATTTTACTCTACAAAATTTATCATATTTATTCACAGTGTTAAGCCCAATCTTCGTAAAAATTGGCAGGGAATATGGTTAAAATTTTTACATTAATTGCTTTCGCCACTAATAAATTAACTAATACCATTAAATGTTTACTATTTTTTTAAAATTTCTAAAACAATATTCTCGTGTCCACAGTCTCGAAAGAGTTAGAACTCAGCCACGTAGATTAATCGTTGACTTCTTTATTGAATTGAATACGAAATCGCATTAGATTACAGGTTTAATTGAAAATTTATTCTAAAATGTGCATTGTTAATTCTGCAAAAGCTTCCAATTGGGCAGTGGCAGTACTACTTTAAGTTGACTGCGACAATTATTCAAGCAGCGAGTTATTATCTCGCTTGTCCATTTATTTGGATCTAGGAATTTGCTTCGATTGGATAATGGTTAACCTTTTCAAGCACGAGGGCCGTTACAGTGTTCATATATGGAATATCTAAAACAGACGTCAAAGCAATAAACAACACTTAACAAATATAATTAGTATTAACGTTTAAAATCTTAGCATTATGTTTATTGTTCAAAAAAAAAACTTAATTTTGTGCGCTAATTCCAAATTTCTTTTTTATGATCGGTACCGACTTAATTCGTGAACATTATCAGGTATATATATGATCAGTTTTTAATGTCGGATTTTTTGATTCAATATATATATTTATATATTATAAATCACTAGGTACCAATGCCACCTGGTAAAATGATTGAATGTGACTTAATTCTACAGCAGAAATTATTTCGAATTATATTACATTCAGATTTTATCAACTAGAATTTGATTTGACACTAGATTATACTCCACAGTTTTAAAAATATGTCATTTTGACATTGACACTTTTTTACACATAGAAATATAAAACTGTATAAGTAAAAAAAACAGAACATTTCTTAATTTTTGATCCACAACACCTGTCAAAAATGCATATATCTGTGAGCCTTCAGTCATTCTATTAGAAACATAAAACCATATAATTTAACTAACTTAAAAGATTTTCACGTTTCACGGGCTTATTTTAAAATAATATCTGTTCTTACAGACAGATAGATGAATAATAAATAATGACAAATGAAGAGAGAAGAACAAAATTCGATAAATCCACACTGTCTAAAAATACGTTAGTACACTATGAATCATTTCACAAAATATGGAGTAATAGATAACTTGCAAAGCCTGAAAATATTTACGATTTCGATGATATGCAGAACCGATATATTTAAGCGTCACAATTAAATGACGATATATTCATTGTCTATCCTATAATAATTAGAATAAGCGGCTAACTGGCTACACATAACATATTATATATATTGTAGAGGTATTCATAATTTATAATTTTAAAATGTTGAAACTGTCAAAACCTCACAAAGATATAATGAGAAAATTTGATTCGTGTTTCTTTCTCATACGTCGATATATCCGTATAATTATAATACATAATCTAATATTTTAATTAATTTCTTTAATTATCTCATTGATTAAAAAATATCAGTAGTCAGTCAGTCAGTTTTATATCAAGTAAAAGAAACGTGACAATATATTAATGGAACATTAAAGCTTAAAAAATGTTCCCAAAACATTTTTAAATATTTAAATGTATATTTTATGCATGCATTTTAACCAGAAGTCAATGTATCAAATTTTGACTTGCACCAAAGAGATGTTTTTAGTAATTAATTTTAATACTCGCTTGATAATTAAAACAGAGTTATTGTGTTATTTAAATTTAACGCCATTTTGACATTAAAGGGGTCAAATTTGATGCCGCGTTTAAAATTATCAGTGCATTCTTCTCACGATTCAAAATTGTGTAAGTTTAATTAAATTTTTAATGTACGACTGATTTATTCTATCCAAATAATTTGATTTAAATTATTTTGTTTTATCTAATATTTTTTTTATTACATTTTATATTTTATAGATCAGTGATGTACAACCTAAGTATTTAACAGCAGGGCAAGTGTATTTTTTTTTTGCAATCGTTTGCGAGCCACATATGGAAGATGTTTTTCGTCCCACACTTTTTTATGACACACGTATTAGTACCAATAAAAATAGCAATGTATTATATATATAGGTGATAGCTATTTCGGCTTACGCCCTAATCCGAATTATAGTTCAACGTTCATAGTTCTGAAGAGAGTGTAAGCCGAAATAGTTATCGACTATAAATCTCATGAATGTTATAGAACCAAAATCCATCTCTATTTTTCCACCGCGTTATAATGGAGTTCTATAAAGTAAATGACAATTGAATCGATATATTTTAAGCTTATTTATTAACTGATTTAACAACTTATTAACAGATACCCTTGTGCCTAACTATTTTATTTCGAGATGTAACTTTCTTCAATTTATGATATCGACTGAAGCTGCTTGATGGAATTTCAATATAAAATTTAAATTGTTACAACTTTGTACGATTCTCTTACGAGAAATATTTACTTTTAAACTGTTAATGTCACTTCTTGATGGAAAGCCATGATATTTTAAATAACAAAAACAGTTTATCAATTCTATTGCATCCGTGTGATAGAATGCCTGAAGATGCCGAAAGGCGAAAACCGGGCCGTTAGTGACAAAACATGTCAAATCGTACAATGTTGTAACAATTCAAATTTAACTTTCTATCTTTCTTTTAGTTACATGAATGAGGTTTTACTTTCATAAAATCACTAAGGTTGTTATTATTCAAATGGTTTTTATAGCATATGTTATATTAAGACTAAAAAACTTTTGCCTTCCTACACTATACAAAAAAAAAAAAACACCATGAATATACTTGTAAAAATTCTACAAATCGCTTTTCTTAATAAAAACAAAAAAGCTGTCCAATAAATGCCAGAAATCATTTTGAGCCAAGAGTTGTACATCACTGCTCTGCTTAAGACTATGTCAGTATAATTATTGTCCATATTTTATCTAAAACGATTATTTTAATATTATTTTTTACGAATTTTATATGTGAAATAAATGTTTTCATAAACTTTCTTCAAAATTGTTTGCCTATTTTTCCGAATAATAAACATTTATTTTATATATGATTATCATATATAAAACGACGAATGCAGTGTCTCAAATTTTTTTAAACACAGATATTTTTACTTTTAAATTATCAAATGTCACTTCTTGATGGAAAGCCATGATATTTTGAATAATAAAAACAGTTTGTCAGTTATGTTGCATCCGTGTGATAGAATGCCTGAAGATGCCGAAAGGCGAAACCCGGGTCGCTAGTGACAAAACATGTGGGATCGTACAAAGTTGTAACAATTCAAATTCATAAAAACCTATTTTCTATTACTTATTTCTACAATATATTTTTTGATCAGGATCGGTCTCGCTCATTGCGAGCTTTTTGTATTCTATCAGTCGATAATGCTCACGATGAGCGATCCTGATCAAAAATATATATTGTGGAAATAAGTACTAAAAATGCGTTGTTATTATTTGAAAGCACAGACGTTTTCATTTTGCGTTTATTTGCGTAGGAAATAAATCGATCGCACCTCGCCGAACTGTGTCCAATTTGCACTCGCTTAACAAGTGCGTGAAATGTTTTCTACATCATTTATTAAAATTAGCATATAATCTTTTTGTTACATTACTTTGAGATCACGGCGATACAATTGTCTAACCAACGTTCACTTTCTTATTTCATTGTTTCTATTATCATGTTAGTTTCTCGCTGTTGTGAATTTATTTCCATTTTACTTTACAAGATTTTTGAGTAACAACGTTTGTCTTGATATATCGGTTAAATTTGCATACAACTATTTTTGCGCGACATTGCGCGAATTTTATTAGCAATACAATAAAAATCCATAGATTTTTCAGTATTGCAATTAATTTATAAACATCAACGGTCTTATGGAAATGTCGTATGGTCGCACCGATATTTTTTTTTTAATACTAATATTTACTGTGAAGCTGTTTGTGGCCGCAATTAAATTCTCTGGTGGCCGCATGAGAAAACTGCTCTAGTTTATTTTAACCGTTGAAACACATCTTTGAGATTCATTTAAGCAATATAAATACCGTTGCATGTATTTTTAACTAGGCCGACGGAGAGTTCGTTAACTACAGGGCGAAAAAGCAGAAGTCCAATAAATGGACCGAGCAATAATACATTTGACATTTCATTATCAGTACTCAAAACATGGATGATTTGTATGACTAACATTTATAATAATGTCCATTGGTATTTACGTTGCTTTCCTCGATTGGAAAAATACCTTATGATATTTTTCAAGTATTCATATGGAATCTATCAAAGCACTAATTTAGTTAAGATAATTGGCATATATGCATTGTTCGAATGCTTCTGAAAACGAGAAAAACGAGAAAACTACGACTAATTCAATTGTTCATAATATCATCTACCAAAATCTATCATAGATATTTCAACATGGTGAAAAAATAGCAATGTATTTTGGTTCTACATTTTTTATATTAGATATAGTTGATAGCTATTTCGGCTCACACCATCGTCAGAACTACGTATTTTATATTTTAAAAAGAGTATTGATTGGCTATTGAAGTGTTAATCTTCAACTAAGTTAGTTTATCGGTTAATGCAGACAAGAAAATTGACACACTGATTAAAAGGAATTGACCCTTTCTTTGATTTGTGAAAGGCATAAAGTTATAAACCAATCGTAACGAAAATAAGATAATATTAACGCTCTTCACCAATGCATTGGCTGAGTACTGCGTAATTACGTACCTGGTCTTAATACGCAATAATTAAGGTGAGTTTTGTTGTTATTAATGCTGATTGTCGTGGGTATCGGCGGACATGCAAGTCGGCCATTTTGTCGTCGACATAACGGCGGACATTTTACAGAAAATTTACATTAAATCGCGAAGATAAGATCGCATCTGCCCTTTAGGAACGAAAAAGCGAAATCCAAATGCATTTATCTTCATAAATTTAAAAATAAATACCAAATTAAGCGCGGACACGGCTCTCAGCGACGATCGTCGACAATGTGTAAAAATTAACCCTACATGTCTTGAATCTTCTCATTATAATATGGAGTCGTTTCCGATCATTATTATTTTATATTAATTTAACACTTCGTGGCTTAAATTTTAACCCCAGTAACACAATTTAATCACCTAAATTATGAAAAGCCTAGTATTTTACTATCAAAACTGGACATTACTATTGTGTTCTAAAAAAGTATTGTGATCAAATTTGACGTTTGTCTGCGTATTTCAATAGAATCTCATTATTATTATAATTAATTTCACTCATTAAGGTTTCATAAATTTCAAAATCAAATATTAAAATATATAGTAAATCAAATTAATACATCTCATTAAATTTATTGAATTATATTTGTAGACACGTTATGATTTCAATCAATATGTATAGAAATATAACAGTTTTATATTTATCAATTTCAAGATGTTTACAATATAGTTTAGATTTATTTCAGTTGAGTGTATGTAAGAAATTTGAAGGCTGTCGTTACTTTCTAAGTGAAACTATTCTTAACTGTTAAAAAATGAGCTTTTGGTTTCTTAGATTATTTAAAAATAGAAAAAGTTTCCTTAAAACAAGTCTTTGTGTCTTTTTTCCATATGTATTTAATAAAGCACTGGGTAACATATGGCTTTGAGTGGGGACACCATTTAAGAATACTCCCTTACGAATACTGTCCTCGTTCGATAATTAAAACTATACAATTTTCAATAGGAACATTTTTTTCTACAATACGACTTGAAATAATTTTTAAAGTTAGTAGAACAACATAATTTTAAATTTTAATTGTTTTTTCATAAGCTACCTGTGAATTTGTTACGATTGAAAGTTTTTTAATATTATATCAAACATTTCTTTTGTTCCACTTTGTTTTTCCCAAAATGAAATCAAACTATTTTGTAATCGACATTTAGCAAAGCCTTTCACAAATACATTTCTGGGGAAAAATATATGAAAACAATTGTAGTATTTTAAAATTTGAATTGTTGAAACTTTGTACGGTTCAAATATACAATTCAAATTTGATATTGAAATTCCATCAAGCACTTTCAGTCGATATTATAAATTGTACTATTTTTTTTTATTCATCACAAGAAAAAATCAAATTTATTGCCATATGTAAAAACCGCAAAATGTCCGTGGCCATATGCGTTTGTCATCTAATATTTCCTCGACTGTTGCCGAAAGAGTAAACAAGTCTGCGACTGTGGCGCATTGCGTCTGCGCATGCAAATCCCTCCGCCATTGTTTTATTGTCTCCGCTGACATTTCTGCCATTGCCTCTCCGACGACATTATTCATGGACCGCGGGGACATTTTCGAGCATTCCGCTTTTAGTAGTCTTTTAGTCGAAAACATATCCCGATTTTTGGTTTATTTTATTTTAGGACGCAAATATTCTCCCACAAAAAGTCCAAGCTTTGAAATCGAACGCTGCGAAAGCTCCTTACATTTAGCATGGAAATACAAACTAAATGATGCCATTTATTCGCAAATTCGAACTATCATAGAAATGAGAAAAATTAACAATTGATTATTATATATCATCATATTTATGGCTTCGTAGGTCGTTATTTAAAAAGACAATCACATTATCAACCACTAAGCTCAATCGATAATTATTTTCAAAAGTTAAAAATTCGATCTAATTATTACCAATACGCCAATTATTTTTAAACTTGAGACACACTTGATGATTTCTTTTAAGTCTCATGAGATCATCTCGAGAAGATATCACAAAAACCATGTCCAATATTTCTAACATAGTTGAAAAAAATTGGATTTAATTTTGTTCCTCAGACCTAGGTGGGTCATCATCATATATATTGTATTGTTCAGTCATTATTTGTAAGTGCGTTCTGTGAGAACTTTAAGAACTGAAACAAGACTTTTAATACATTTTTAAATTACTGATTTTCAAGTAATTAAAATTACTTTTTCGAATCAAGGTATAATTTAAAAACGAGTTGTAAATATTTTGTATTGTTTGTGTAATCGTAATTGAAAGTTAAACATTTACGAATAGCTGTGAATAAATATAATCACTTTTTTTTTAAACTTACACCTATAAAGTGTATGCAGTAAAAAGGTCAAGTGCATCACATTAGTCGCCCGCGGAATTGTTTATGGCGACCGCGAAATGTAGTATAAATGAAATAAATTAAAAAATATATTTATTAAAATAAAAATGAATTTTCCTAATGAAACCTCATTATGCAAACATAAATTTTGTTATACCCTAAGCCATCTGCTGAATATTTTCTTTTGTACAAGTTGATCAGTAAAGTACTTAACAGTTTCCAATTTGTTTCCAGTAAGTTTCTCCATTTTTCTTATACCTTGATATCTTTTCTCTTCCATCCGCAGAGGTTCAGTATTCAGTGCCCTTTCATCAGCCCACTGGGCCCTAAGTCAATTGGACAAAGCTATTGGCTACATGCAGCAGGATCTGGCGGTGGCCAAGAGTCTAGGAGACACCGCGGGAGAATGTCGAGCTCATGGAAACTTAGGAGCAGCGTACTTCAGTCAGGGTTCATATAAAGAAGCATTGACGGCTCATCGGTATCAACTTGTCTTGGCGATGAAGTGCAAGGTAAGGATATTTCAGTGATAAGATTGAGGTTGTTATTATACAAAGTTATATAAATTTTATAAATAAATACAGATTTTATATGTTGAGATAAACTGTTTGAGATAAATAATTTTTACACGCAGAAAGGTTTGGTGGACCGCAGGTTGAGTATGACTGGTCTATGTTTAATTAGGCAGTTAAAAAAGAACTACAGTACTGAGTAACTAATATTATGAATGTTGGTCTAATAAGTATAAGTCAACGCCAATTTTTGAGCGATAAGAAATAAACAATTGCCCATACTGAACAATTTATAAATTTAGCATCCGGAATTTTTGCATTAGCTCGCAGGTATATTAATTTTTTTTCCAAAACTCTTCATTAACTATTTAAGAATATAAGGCTAGTTAACTAATTGTTCTCTCTGAAATACTTTTAAGAATTGAATGTGGTGAATAGTTTTAAATTAACCCACATAGGCCTAATGTCCTTTTAAAAGGACAGTGGTAATCCTGTTACAAAATAAAATGTTTTATCACATGACAACATTATTATAGATAAAAAATTTTAATATGGTAACACTGGATGGTATGGCAATGACAATACACGTTTTTTTATTAGTTGCCATTGGGCTTTTATGCTTTGAAACAATACTTTCATTATGGATAAAAAAGTTTCAGGACTATCTGGGTTAATATATTGTATATATTCATTCATTTGGCTAGAAATCAATTAAAAATTAGTTTATTTAGGTTCTAATAAGGAATTTAAGCCTTTCATCACGTGACCAAGTAAAACTTAAGCCAAAGAACATAAACTATTCATTAAAATACAGTTTAAGCATTTTTTTCTTACGCATTTTCAATTCATTCTTTTTTACTTAGCACGATAAAAGTTCAATTTGGATATAAAATATAAAACTAAATGTCAAACTATGATCAATGTTCCTTTTTGTTTAGGATACCCAAGCAGCAGCAGCTGCCCTCACATCTCTAGGTCACGTATATACTGCTATTGGTGATTACCCTAACGCCTTAGCAAGCCATAAGCAATGCGTTCAACTCGTCAAACAAATGGGTGACAGGCTACAAGAGGCAAGAGAAATTGGAAACGTCGGAGCCGTCTACTTGGCCATGGGCGAATTTGATTCGGCCGTGGACTGTCACACTCAACATTTGAGACTGGCTAGAAGATTAGGAAATCAGGTAAAAACGAATTATTTTTATATCTATCATGAAATAATACAATCAATAGTATAAGTAAGCAAAAATTTTATAAATACTATCGCTCCAAAATGCACAATGAATCTTTTTGCCGCTAACATATACTGTGATATGACAGGTGGAGGAAGCGAGAGCCTATTCGAATCTGGGATCGTCACACCACTACAGACGGAACTTTACACAGGCTATCGCATTCCATGAAAATGTTTTAAGGATTGCACAAAGCTTGGGGGACAGAGCGGTTGAGGCGAGAGCTTATGCTGGACTCGGACATGCAGCAAGGTAAATCAAAAGTAAAGATGGCCTACAACACAAGCCTCAAACTACAGAAGGCAAAGAGTGAATCCACAATGCTGTTCATACAACAAGACCACAATATTGCCTGGCATTTTTACATTCCCCAAATTCTGTGTCTTATCTGTTTCAAACTGTGATTTAAATATACTATACATTTTAAATAAATCAAAACCAGGTCCATAAAAATATACAGTTTATTCACAAATAATAGACAGTTTTAGGTATATGATCAACTATCATCAATAACAAAAATGTGGAATCAAAAATATTATGTCCAGAAACTGAAAACTTGATTTCAAAATCAACAACACATTGCTACAACAGAATTATAACAGAAATACAAAAAAAAACTTTCCAATTTTTAGTTAATTCATATCACCTAATTAAGAAACTTGTCATGGTTTTGTATTGATAAGTAATAAATATTTTTTGACAGATGTGCTGGTGATTACGCACAAGCAAAACGATGGCATGAAAGACAACTTGACATGGCTCTGACAGCTAGAGATAAGGTAAGCTACAACTTTCATTTTAATAATATACTTATTCAAACTTAGAAGATAAATATTTTTATTAAAGCTTAATATCAAAAGGATATCAAACCTAACAGTATAAACAATTCCATCCTATTGATTGAATTGGCATTCACTTGGTAGAACTCCATTATAACACGGTGAAAAAATAGCAATGTATTTTAGTTCTACAAAATTATTTTTAACAAATATAGTTGATAGCTATTTCGGCTCACGCCATCGTCAGAACTATCCATCCATCCATCAGTCCATCCTACCTACAATTATTTGAATGTTACCAGCTTACCCCTTTCCAAAAAGCTTACTTGCTACCCTCATTTGACTATTTTCTCTGCTAGCCTTGTAGACAGTCATAATCAACAGAATCCACTATTACTGCTAATATATCATCTATTTAGACTAGCATCAGTTTATCATTAGACCTATAGAATTGATTGCAGTGTATTGGTAGTTTCCAGTCAAAATATAAGAATATTTATATATTATATATAAGTTCACTCGAATATCTGGGTCAACAAAACAATGGTATAAACATTTATTCGTATTAAAGCAATCATTGAAGATATATTTTCAAGTCACTTTTAAGGTGTTAACGGTCACTTCTTGGTGGAAAGGAGTTATATTTCAAACGAGTATTTTTTAAAGTACTATCGACAATATATTTTATGGTCATTTATTATTTTTTACCAAATTTTGAATTCACGTATGTAAAAAAATAGTTCTAATAGAATGCTCTGTAAATGACACGTTACAATAATGCCTCTCATGTTTTCTTTGATGATTTTCTTTTCATTTTTTCTAGGTTGGTGAAGGAAGGGCGTGCTCTAATCTAGGAATCGTCTACCAGTTATTAGGAGAACATGATGCTGCATTAAAATTGCATCAAGCCCATTTATCAATTGCAAGAGCACTACAGGTAAATATTGACATTATAAATATACAATACAATTATTTTGTAGCTTAACCCTCTCACTACTAACGTCTCAACTGTTGAGACGGCTGATTTTATTGAGTTGATACCTGAAAATATATGAATTAACAGTGGTTAAAACTTTCTTGTACTCGCTAATTTTTGTGTTAATGCATTGTTTGATTTGTCCTGATAAACTCAATTGTTTCAAGCCAATATTATTCAATAAATTTTTGAAGTCAAGGCGTTAGAATATCCTTTAAAATGCTCAGCAGGTAACGATTTAAAATAAAGTAAATCATTGTACATGTCTACAGCAACAATGTTTCATATAATATGACACACACAAAATAATTTTCATCGCCTTTAAGTATAAGCTAAATGCATTAACGTATCAATCCTAAATACTGGTTTTTTTTATCACAGGATCGTGCTGGAATGGGTCGAGCTTATGGCAACATCGGCAATGCATATTCTGCAGCTGGATTCTATGAACAGGCAATAAAGTATCACAAACAGGAGCTGACGATATCCAAAGAGGTTCATGACAGAAGTTCAGAGGCTTCCACTCATGGAAATTTAGCAGTTGCTTATCAAGCTCTCGGTGCCCATGATATGGCTCTACTTCACTACCGATCACATTTAGGTAAAGATAATTTATTTAAGTCAAAGATTTTACAGTAATATCAAAACTCACCATCATAAGGTGCAGTCATTAAAATATGTATTTCCTCGATGATAAATAAATATTTCTTTATTAAGGTATTGCACGAGAACTGAAAGATACAGCTGGTGAAGCGTGCGCGCTACTGAACCTTGGAAACTGTCTTTCTTCTCGCCAGGAGTTTGCGCAGGCTGTACCTTTCTATGAACAATATCTGATGCTCTCGCAAGAGCTCGGGGATGTAGCCGCCGAAGCAAAAGCTTGCCATTTCTTAGGATATGCTCATTACTGCATCGGAAATTATAGAGAAGCTGTTAGGTAAGATATTCATATTTGCATTGAAACTCGTCCAAGATCTGCGAAATAATTCTTCCGCATTCAATGCTTTTTAAAATTTGTTTCAGGTATTACGACCAGGATTTATCTCTTGCCAAAGATTTACAAGATAAAATGAATATGGGACGAGCCTACTGCAATCTTGGACTTGCGCATTTAGCTCTGGGTCAGCTGGAGTCTGCATTAGAATGCCAGAAATATTTCTTGGCTATAGCTCATATGACTCAACATCTTCCGGGGAAGTTTAGGGCCCTGGGGAACATCGGAGATGCCCTCATCAAGATGGGAGACATTGAGGAAGCTGTTAACATGTATCAGAGACAGTTAGGATTTGCGAGACAGGTATGAATGTGTATGAAATTTGTAACTACGCCTAGGAAATCTACATTATATGTCGGTCCCTTATAGTCAAAGATGTGTATGTAATCTTTCTTTGCTTTACAACTTTAATTAACACTTAGATTAGTAAGCGATTGTGATTATCGAGCATTGGAAATATACTTCCAATAAATTATTATTGTATATTGTTTACAGGCTCGTGATAGAGCTTTGGAAGCTTCAGCATGCGGGGCACTCGGTCTTGGTCACCGCCTGCTGCGACGCCTCGACAAAGCTCTCGGATATCATACCCAGGAATTGACATTGAGACAGGAAATGGCTGATTTAGCAGGAGAAGCGAGGGCTCACGGACATCTTGGAACAGTGCATATGGCATTAGGAAACTATACGCATGCAGTAAAATGTTATCAAGTAAGTTAAGACGAATGGATTGCATTTTTATACAGAAAAATTACAAACATTATGATGAGATAAGCAAGAAATTGTTTGCAATTAACAATATTGCCTTTTCATTCTAGGAACAATTGGAAAGAGCACAAGAACTCCAGGATTGTGCAGTAGAAGCACAAGCATTCGGAAACCTTGGTATTGCCAGATTGAATATGGGACATTTTGAAGATGCCATTGGATATTTAGAACAGGTATGCTTGTATAATACTCGTCAATTTACTTTTAAACTATTTCTGTCTCAAATTAAAAAAAAAATAGTCTGTAAATTATTTTAAAGCATTTGTGTTGTTTGTCGTGCAAAAAAATCATAAAAATATCTATAATGTATCTCATTTTCAGCAACTTGCAACACTAGAGCGCCTCAGTACGCCAACTACATTACTAGACAAAGGTCGTGCGTTTGGTTCATTGGGAGATTGCTACGATGCTCTGGGTGATCCTGAAGAAGCTGTCAAGTGTCACGAGCAGCATCTTGCTCTTGCACTCAGCACGAAAAATACAAGAGAGCAGGAAAGAGCGTACCGAGGATTGGGGCTAAGTCATAAGTAAGAATTAATCATTAAAAGACTGTATCATATAAGCCCAAATAATATATCAATCGATGCATATTACCTAAAGTATTTTTATCTAAAAAGCTTTTGTGTTTTATTTATGAACTAGTTAAAAAAATAGTAGCCGCGTAACATTTACTGTGATTCTTATTCTACATACTTTTTATTAAGAGTAGTATTTAGTTATAGAAAGGCTTGCTTAGTATGTTAAGGTAAAGCGCACAAATACTTTCGAATCATCAATAGGATTTTTCATGTCCATTATTGCAAATAGTTTTCTTAAATAATAAAGAAGTTTTTAAACAACGCTCACATCAATAAAGACACTGGATGATAATACCATGTGTACTTCAAAGTGACAGCTCATAGAAACATTGAAACAACAATGTTATCCTCTGGTATTATGTCGCCATGTACTGTATTTTCAATATAAAGCAAACGAGCTAAATATGATTCTCATTTTTCAGTGTTTACTTATTTTAATTTATTTATTTTCAGAGCACTTGGAAATCTCCAACAAGCATTAGTATGTTTGGAAAAGAGACTGGTCGTATCACACGAGCTGGGTAGTTCAGAAGCCAAGGCGCAAGCTTACGGCGAACTCGGAAACATTCATGGCAGTCTAGGAAATTTAGAGCAAGCTGTATCATGCTTGGAACACCAAAGAAATATTGCTAGGTAAGTAAATGTGAGATCGTAAATAAGGTATAATCTTGCGGTCTAGAGATAACTTATGTTTTACAAACCAAAACACAACATAGCTCGACCAGAGATTATAAAAAAAACATAGAATGTGACAAAGATGTTCAATAATACGTGAGCGATTTAATACTTTCGTGGTATTAACTATCAATTATGCCATTCAATGTAATATCAGTGTAAATTCAAATTTACGATAAATAAATGAAATCTAAGACACATTCAGATTATGTAAATGGTTTATTCCATACACACCTACGACATAAATAGAGTATCTCCGATATTAGAAAATAAGAATGAAGATTGATTTAATATACTTTTGAAATCCATTATAATGTTATTTATATTTTAAAACTTTACACTTAAATAAAAAAAAATTTCCTCAATCAATAAAAGATAAAATAGTATAAAAAGACCTTATTTATTTAATAACTATAAAAGTGACATCTAGTGACACAATTCTTGGTGGAAAGGTGTAATACATCCATTTCAATATAATAGATTAAAATGGATGTATTACACCTTTCCAACAAGAATTGTGTCACTAGATGTCACTTTTATAGTTATTAAATAAATAAGGTCTTTTTATACTATTTTATCTTTTATTGATTGAGGAAATCTTTTTTATTTAAGTGTAAAGTATTGTGTATGGAAACAGTGTATTAACACATTGGATGCTAATTGTTTCTTTAAAAACACACTCACCATGTGTCCATGTATGGTATGGGCATGTCTTAAGAAAATTAGTATTAAATATCACTTTTGTGTGCTTGGCCTTCAAATAATATCATATAGAAAAGAACCTGATTGTTCAATAGACATTGAACCTGTTGAATCATTGCATATATTTAAGCACAATTTAAATATCACAATTTCTCAGAGTGTCATGGGCGTATGCGAAATTCAATTAACATTAAACATGCTTATTATACTCTTTATGTCTTCGTTATAATCAGGCTTTAATACAATTATAAAAATTATTATTGAAACCAGTTGTAATGAGATATCACAATAACTATTATTTCTTCACAGGGAATTAAATGACAGGGTGATGGAATCTGACGCAGTCTCCTCACTTGGAGTAGTATATCAGCAAATGGGAGACTATGCAACGGCTTTGAGGTATCATCAGATGGACTTGGAATGTGCCCATCAATTAGGAATAACGCACCTTCAAGTGAGTCCATTTAAGTTTTACATATCATTATTTTGTATATAATATAAAATATGTTATAACTATGTATTATGGCTAATCAACTCATCATTAATATAACTTATCAAATTATTTTAGGGTCGCGCATGTGGCAACTTAGGTGCTGTTCATGAAGCGCTAGGTAACTTGGAAGAAGCAGTGCGCTGTCAGGAACAACATCTCGCTCATGCTGCAGCAGCTAGTGACCGACTTGCAAGAGCAGTAGCTCTCGGTGCTTTAGGAAGAGTTCACCATGCAAGGGGTGCTCCTGATCAGGCGGTAGCATATTTGAGACAAGGACTGGCTATTGCGGAGTCTTTAGGTAGAAGGGAAGAAGAGGTGAGAGATTTATATTTACTCAATATGTAGAGAGTATTTTTTTTTGAGCAAACCACTTAAGTCAATCAATTCACTCGGCAATTGTAATTTTTTAATTCTGTTGCGTCCGTGTGATATGTAGAATGCCTGAAGATGCCAAAAGGCAAAAAATGAATCGTTTAATTAAGCCCAACTAAAATTTTAAATTGTATTTGTGTTTATATAGGAAGAAAATTATGTTTTAGTGTATTTCCTGAGTAAATGAACATGAGAAGAAAATAGTCCATTCATGTTGTACAAAATTTGAAAGAAAATGAATTATTTCCGCTCCTGAAATAGAGCAAATAAATCCTTGATAGAGCATTATTTAACAGATGCAAAAATTCAGGCTAATGAGAATGTTGCTGATAGTGGAACTGTAATTGACCATTTTAGTCCTGAGCTTGGACCATTGGCAGCTGCAACTATCGGCAATGTTTAACATTACATTTTATCACCAGGCTCGTATCAGACACCGGCTAGGCGTTGCTTTATGGGCATGCGGTCAAGCAGAAGGAGCAAGGCAGCAACTGGTTGCAGCCAACGCTCTTCTTGTCGCGTTAAGAGGACGAGCAAGATCAAGTGGGCCAAGAGGAACGAGGATCGCGTCGTTGCAAGCTGCTACAACTAGAGCACTGCAGACGGTTTTAGTCGGTAAATACTTTTATTGTTCACTTATATTACAGACATCAAGTCTACCCAGTGATTGTTACACCCACTCTTTTACTTCAAAGTTCTTCATTTTTTATTCTGGTTTTGAATGGTTTATATAGCACATTCTCTGCTAGTTAAATTATAGCTACACACATGCCGTGCTAAGAAAATTCTGATAAATAAAAAGTATTGAAATATTTCAAATAACTGCTCTACAAATTTTGATCAATGTTCATTTTTAAAGTCATTCAGAGTGTATTTAGTATTCTACACAGCTATATATAGATAAGCGAATGTTAGTTTAAGCATAGATCTGACGATGGCGTGAGCCGAAATAGCTATCAACTATATTTCTTAAAAATAATTTTGTAGAACTAAAATACATTGCTATTTTTTTCACCGTGTTATAATGGAGTTCTACCAAGTGAATGCCAATTCAATCAATATTTAGATTTTTTTCGATATAACATGTGCGATATTATTTCAAGGTGCGCAAAATGCATGCTTAATAATAATTGTTTTAAAAGGGAGTAGTGAAAGCATCTTTAGAGAAACACCATACACAACACATCCAACGTGTTGTATTTCGCCTTTGTTTTTTCTTGCAAATTATGCTAATATGGCAATGAAGTTTTTGAATGATTTGTATTTTGAAGGTCTTGGAAGACAACAGGAAGCTTTAGTGGTAGCTGAAAACGGCAGAAGTCGATCACTTCTTGATCTGATGCTGGAGAAACCAAACCTTACTACACCTGGTAACATTCCACAATCGTGTCCAACTGGAATACCTGGGCTGAACAGGTAAAATATGTTACATTTACTTTTATTTATTTCACAATTATTATCCATTTGTTATTATTTTTGACTACTTTTAAACAGTGTACAAATTCTATTTTATACAACATTAAAAAAAATGTTCTTACCTCGACAAATCACTGTTTTTTGTTAATGAGAAAATAGTACATATTAATAAAAACATACTCAGTAATAAGTAACCATTATTTTTAGATTGTCTACTCCAAGTCCGGTCGATACTGGGCGAGATCGACTACCTGATGTTTGGAGTCCGCAGAACATCGATCAGATTCTAGAAATTGTCAACAGGCAGAAATCATCTGTACTCTATTACAGTTTGGCAGCTGGATTTTTGTATGCCTGGCTTATTGTACCCATGAAAGGTAACAAGAAATCTTTTTACACCTTTAGACTTTTATTCCTCTTTACAATAACACCAAATTATAATTTGATAATGTTTTTATCCCTCTGGTTGTGTTAGTGGGTGTGTATCATGTTTTGCATTTTTAAGAATTATCTTCAAATTATTATTTATAACATTTGCATTAGTACTAATTCTTTCCTTATAAATGATAAATTCAGTGTGTTTTTTTTTCTTATTTTTGCTTACTAGGGGATCAGTCTAACACAATAACATGACTTAACTGTTCTATCACATGAGCCCTGATTGGTATATAAATGAGGATAAGGCATGGAGAAATCCAGCATTTCTCGTATAATTTTTAATCTACTTAAAAACTCGAATATGTAGATAACATCTAAGTCTATGTTTGATTGTAATTGTGAATTAGATTCCAATCTTTGACCAACTATTTCCTTTGCTCGATCAATGTTGATTTTAATTTTATTTATTATATATATTTTTTAAAGAAAACCTTAATTCAGAACCTAATATATAGTATATTTATAGTTATTTTAACATGTATTATTTTCCCAACAGGTATTGTACGATTCCATCAAGTGCCCATCAGCGAAGATCGAGAGAACAATGGCGCACCAAGTATTAACTCGGATGAACTTTTACCACCTTCAGGTACTTTCCTTTGTATTTTTTTCATTCATCAAATTGATAGCCAATCTTAATTTGATGCAATTGTGCTTGTGATAGAATTTTTTAATAGAAGTTGATTTAATAAGAATTGGTTATTAAGATTGACTTTTACTAGTAGTCAACTGATTGCGACCTTATTTTTAGAATTAAATGGGTGTGCAAACAAAATTGATTGATTATGGTATAAATTGATGACCATTATCTCCACAGTAATTCTATCATCTGAATACAGCAGCCAAATACAAAAACCACTCAAATGCAATGAGTATTCTGCTACTTGACTTGATTTATACCATTCGTTTTTGAATAATATATTTTTCAATTAAATGTATATAGCATCTAATTATTTCCTCACAGGTTCCGTACTAGAACATTATATTCAGTCGTGGCGAGACAGCCTTCACACAGAGCTTCAAAAGTCTGGACCGGGTGGCCAGATGGGTCCTCCTGGGGGCAATGGAGGTCCGGGAGATGGTCACGGAGCCTCTAACTGGGATAGAAACACACAAGGAGACGAAATGCCAGGAGATAGGGCTGGATTTTTAAGAATGGTAAGCAATCAAGTCTTATTTAGGAACAAATATTTCTTGACTGCATCTATTCATAATAAACTATATTATGAAACACAATTGCCAGTTTTATATATTATTTTTTATAGATCAATGAATCTTAACGAATATTTTTTTAAAACAATGTCTTCTAAGGTTCGTGCTTTACTAACTATGTTGTCCACATTTATAGTGTTTATTTTAAACATTTCCATAAATAATATGTTCCCAAAAATATACAGTAAAATTCATCTGATTTTTCTATTGCTAAGAACCAGCAAAAATAACATATTGACAAACCAAAACGACATCATTTAAATTTGAGGCGTTGGTGCGGGTCTTATCATAATTCTTGGAGAAGAACCCTTTATTAAGAAGACTGTATATTAGCCAGCCCTACATAAAAAGAAAGAGTATTTCAAAATCAAGATGTGTCCCATTTTAGAGCTCAAAACCATTGGTTAAGTTGCTTTGCAATGCTTTGGTAATCAAAGGTTTTGGCTTGTCAACCTTTCCGTTTTTTGTTTTGTGCTTTGTCTTACTGGCCATCTAAATGAATGGTTTTTTATTACTAAACCCTACTTTTGCGCCCTAATTTTTTCTTTTTTCTCTCTAAGGAGCCTCAAATAATAAGCTAATACATTAAAAGAAAACAGAACATTCATATGTACAATTATTGTTTCTTCCGCAGGTGAACCGTAATCATTTATTAAATTCGTCTAACTATTCTCTGAGCTCGTTATTCAGTGTTGGATCTGTCGGAGGTTCAGTGGCGAGTCTACAGGGTTCAACCAGGTATAGTTCTTTTATATTTTTTGTCACATAACTCGGTGAATCATAGCAAACTTGTCATGAGAGCAATGCAAATAAGCCTTACTACCTTTTGTAATGTTTTCATGTACATTTTGTGGTACATACTTTTCAGCAAAGTGTTTCCCAGTGTGGAGCAAGTGGACTTTTAATGAAGCATCTCGACAGAAGAAAAAATATATAAAATGAGACTAGGAAAGTTCTAGTTGAAAACAATACCACTTTCTAGGTTTCAATAGGCAGGAAAGAATTTTAATGTCTTTAAATGCAAATCTACTAGACAACTCAAACAAATTAAAATTCGAACAATAAATATTATTGCCTTTTAAAAATGCTATACGCTTTGTAAAGAAAGAACAAATAAGTCATAGCCGAATTCGTATTCCACAAGATGATGAATCTTGCATATGAGATTACTATATTTTCAACACGAAGACAATAAATTTCATTACATACATTTTTTCTCTAAACTAATCCCGGTGTTTAATTTTTACAGGTCAAGTGCTAGTTTACAGAGCTCAACTCGTTCTCGAAAAATTTCAATGTGGCAGGGGCCGTCATGTATGCACGCTCTGTATCAAATGCTGCTAGCTCCGTTTGAGGATGTTCTGCCAACTTCATGTTCAACTGCAATAAGCGGTAAGCATATTTCAACCACAATAATAAATATATCTCCACTGCAATTTCAATAAGGATCCATCCTATACATCTATATGTGGAATGTCGTCACCCTGTCGCAATGTTGATTGATATTGCTTTATTCCAAAGCATCTAAACAGGCAATAGAAGAAATGGAAGACTATTTTAAGAAACAAATCCGAAATTCACCACTTAGAAACAAAAGACCATAGACAATAAAGCTGATGGGTAATATATGAAATTTGAATTGTTGAAACTTTGTACAATTCCACGTGTTTTGCCACTATCTTATAGCATCAAAAACACCATGATTAAGCATTCAATATTATGTGTCATTATATAAACAAGTTTTTCATTTTTAAATTTGAATTGTTGCCACTTTGTACGATTCCGTATGTCTTATCACAAACGACCCGGATTTCGTCCTTCGGCATCTTCAGGTATTCCATCGCACGGATGCAACAGAACTGACAAGTCGACAAGACGAGTCTTCCTTCCCGGAACCTTCATTCGATATCATAAATTTTTCATTTTTACTTACAGCTACACACAGCACCAAAAACTGCGGAGGACGCCGTGATCTAGTATTAGTCCTCGAGGGAGATCTTTACCTCGTGCCTTTCCCAGTTTTAAGACCTGGACCAGGACTGCCAGTGGCCTCTGGTCCCCCCAACTCTGCGACAAACCAAGGATCGCAGTCATCTGGAAATCAAAACCAGGGACCTGTTCAAAATAATGTAGACATCAATGAATATCTGTGTGAAAGATTCTCACTGATTGCAGTGCCTAGTATCTTCTCACTCAAAGGGCATAAAGTTTCCAGGAGCAAGCTTCATGCTGACCCGCATCAACAAGGTAATGAAATATTTACTTTCAATTTTGTTTATTGTGCTCAATCATTAGTTATTTCATGTTAGAATTTTTGTTCCAAAAGTAAGAAGAGCGTAAAACTAATTTAAATGTCTTATTAAAAATAAATCTGTTTTCTAAAAGTGCCATCTGTTGTGATTTCTTGCAATTACATTAAATGATTTTCAGTCAATGAGTGGGAGGGCATTTTAGGCACCACAAATATTTATGCCTTCAAATACAAACCCGTGAATGAAGTGAGAAATCAATTTGTGAACATACCTATACAGAATTTGGTCCCATGAGCGCCTTAACTGTAGCTGACATTGAATAAGTTAGTAAATTCATTATGAAAACTAATTCTTTTGCAGAAGGTGGAATGCGATGTTTGGTTGTGGGCAATCCTCGTCTTCCATCAGGAGTGTCAGAGGCTTGGGGCTGGCAACACAGTTCTCCCATGCAAAAAGAAGCCCTGATGGTCGGTGATATGCTGCACGCTCATCCGATGACTGATATACAGGTAAAATACTTAGATTTACATTATGGTATATTTAATACAGGAATATGATATAGTATATATGTAAGTGTGAAAATATGGAGTAGATCATATTGCACAAAGATTGTATAAAATATTGTTTTTATCCAGAGTCCATCTGAATTCAAAGATAATATTGTTATATTCATTTCAGGCATCAAAAGAAGCGGTACTGTCCCAAATAGCTGAAGCGGAATGTATTCATCTATCTACACATGTATCGTGGAAGCTCTCTGCTGTTGTTTTGAGTCCTGGAGAAATGGTACGTATTTTCTAACATCATAAACGATTCTTCCCTCTTAAGACAGCCATTTTAGAAATGAAATTTGTATATTCGTCAGAACCTAATAGTATCTATTCAATTTACATATTCTGAGGTGGCTCTTGTGGAAAATATTGGTGAAACTAATTTTTGAAGTCACCCAGCCATTTATTGCACCCAAAATTAAAAAGCAGCTACACACTTGACTACAATATGTACTGCGGATTCTCCAGTAGAGTCTAATTCATGCCACTTATTCATTCATAGGATGTACTTACCAATGCTACGGGATGCTGCAATAACATCTATTGAAGAAAAAATACTGGCAGGAGACAAAAACTATTGCCATTTCCTCAGAACAGAAAGCAAAAAAAGTTCACCAATTAATTGAATGTTAATATAGTCTTAATTTTAAAGTAGACTTTCTTCATTGTACTTTCCGCAAGCTTCAAGAACCCACCAAGCAAAAAAGCAATGATGTAACATTATTTGACAATTTCAGGTCGATTCCCAGTCACAAGGTGGTACAAAGAGATTCTTGAATACAAGCACAGGCAGTGGACATTCTGATTCAATGCCGGGAGAAGGAGAAGAAGAAGGTAATCTATTAAGAACATCATAGAAGTTGGTTCAGACCAAACATATCTTTAAAATAAAGTCCAGACAACTTGGAAAACAAATATTTATATTTTTGGATGTATTTTTAATCAAACACTTCCAGTTTTGAAGGATGGAAGGATTATTATTGCAATGGATTTAACCAACCCTTTTTTCCAAATAGGGAAGTTGTATTAAATATGACATATTTTCATAATGTGATTCTATATTACTTTATTTATCATTTCTGGTGCACAAAAATATCCGATCTAATTGACAGTTAGAGGGCACATGTTTATTATCACTTCACCCAAACGCACCAGATATGTATTGTTAAAGCAGCTATTCTATATAATATTTTCAGTAATAAAGAACGAATTGACCTGGTCTTAGAAATAGTAAAAATTGATAGATATTCTTTTATTTTCAATGCATGTTTTTTAATAAAACCTTTTCAATAACCAGGAAGTGAATTATCATCAAGTAATATGGAGTTGCCGCCTCTGTCAGAGTTCCTCTTGACCGCTGGAGACATTCTGAATCTCAAACTATCAGCAAGATTGGTAAGTGAATTTTTCTACGTCAACCTTAAGCTCATCTACAAAACTGGTAACATTGTTATTCCTGAAACTTTTTAAGAATGGGAATTAATGTTGTATAGAGTGTTTTTTTTAGTTTAGAACTTTAAGTTGGCAACACTTTTTTAACTGGCGGCCATTTTGTCAGTTGTCAAGTGATTTATGGTATGTTTTGTTTGGCATTTTAACATGAATAGACTGACGCCTGAACAACGCTTCCAAATTGACCAAAACAAGATTGCCATTGATCCCGATTTTCATAAGCGAATTTTGTTTAGCGACGAAGCTCACTTTTGGTTGAATGGATACGTCAATAAACAAAACTGCCGTATTTGGAGTGATGATAATCCTCAAGTGTATGTTGAGACACCGTTACATCCAGGAAAACTGTCTGTTTGGTGTGCTTTATGGACTGGAATCATTGGTCCGTACTTCTTTAAAAAAGATGCTGACCAGAACGTTACAGTCAATGGTGACCGCTATAAAGCCATAATTACTGACTTTTTCATTCATCAGTTGAACAACCATGACGTGCAGGAGCTGCGGTTTCAACAAGACGGCGCAACATGTCACACAGCTTGTGCCACAATTGATTTATTGAAGGAAACGTTTGGTAACTGCATAGTTTCACGTTTCGGACCCGTGAATTGGCCTCCAAGATTGTATGATTTCACGCCACTAGACTATTTTCTGTGGGGATATGTGAAGTCGCTAGTCTACATCGATAAGCCCAAAACGATTGACTACTCGGAGGACAACATTCGCTGCGTTATTGCCGATATACGGCCACAAATATTGGAAAAAGTCATCGAAAATTGGACTTCCAGATTAGACTACGTCTGAGCTAGCCGTGGCGGTCATATGCCAGAATTCATATTTGAATTGTAATGCCAAAAGATTATCTTTCGAAGAAAGTAAATTACATGTCTATTTAAAAAAATCATGTCTGTTTTATTCTATTGTATTTCAAAGTTCTATACCTCTAAAAAAAACACCCTATATTAACATGTTGTTCATTTTCTATAGGTTGTGGTGTCAGGGTGTCATGGATCTAATACATCAGAAGGAAACTCTCAAGGCAATACCGTTGGCGGCGGAGGCTTTGGGGGTGGTGCCTGTGCTGGACTAGTGAGGCTCTGTCGAGCATTATTGGCTGCAGGAGCTCATTGCGTTCTGTTGGCTCTGTGGCCAGTTCCTGATACGGCTGCAAAGATACTCCTCAGAGCTTTCTATTCTGCTCTTTTGCAAGGAAGCAGAGCCGCAAGGTAAGAAAGATTGTTTCTAAAAATATGAGAAAAAATAAAACAGTGACATCTATAAAAAATTACTACATCAACAATATTTCATAAGCATTTGCGTAATGAATTTTTAAAATATTCTCAGATATTCCACTAAATCTTCTGTATGACGGTGTCTGATTATGTTTTTTTGACAACTATATATATAATTTATGATATCGACTGAAGGTGATTGATGGAATTTCAATATCAAATTTGAATTGTTACAACTTTGTACGATTCCACATTTTTTGTCACTAACGACCCGGGTTTTGCCTTTCGGCATCTTCAGGTATTCTATCACACGGATGCAACAGAACTGATGTAAAATAAACAGTTAGCATCGTATGTATATTAAAGTTACTAATTATAGAAAAACACTTACCCCTAGGCAAGCAGTAAATTACATCTAAAACAAATTTAACAATTCAATAACTATATATATGTATATATTTATAAGATATAGCTTAGTCCTTCGGTTGGTATGATGTTTTACAAAATCTCAGAGGGAAACGTTATGTATTCGTACTAATTCACAGGGCTCTTGGGGACGCAATGCAAACTGTCCAGCACACAAAACACTTTGCTCATCCCGCCAACTGGGCTGGCTTCATGTTAGTCGGAGCCAATATCAGGCTCAGCAACAAGGTGGCGCTGATGGGACAGGCATTATGTGACCTACTCAAAACACCAGAAAAGTGCAGGTATGGTAAATTTTCATTTTAGCCACGATAATCGGTAGTGTTGGGACAGCAAAAAATACATGTGGACTTCAGGTTAGGTTTGGTAGCAAGTGTGATGATATTAAGGCAAGAGTCATGGTCTGACCGAACATTTTATCACATTGCAGACCTCTAGTACTTATAGATAAATAAAGTGTATTCTCGAAAAAAGAATCTTCTGGTTTTAAACTGTAATTCAGCCGTAATAAGAAAACAATTATTCAAATAAAAGTTTTTATACCTACCTCATTATTTCAAATTTTATAATATCTTTTATCAGTTTATGGAACTTCACTGCCTTTGAAAAGCTTTCAGAAACCCTACTTTTACATAAGAAACATGCACTTTATAAGAATTTTCCATTTCATAGCTCCAGGAATATCAACAACTTAATAACACATCTGAACTTCAGAAAGAACAAAGTAAAAAAAGAAAAAACAATTGTCAATTAATTTAATTGCTTGGCAGCCAAAACACGATAGAGTTTCATTCTATTCAATCCCACAATAGTGTGAATGGTAGTCAGTAGACACATAAATTAATTTGTATAAATAGATAAAAATGTTCAATATTTACACTCTGAAAAGAGATACTAAGCAAGTAATATATTTATCTGATTTATTTAGTATCATAGCCAAAAGTCCACCTAACTAACCTCTAATTACATTACATTGAATACTATTTTCTTTTTAACACGGTGAAAAAATAGCAATGTATTTTAGTTCTACAAAATTATTTTTAACAAATATAGTTGATAGCTATTTCGGCTCATGCCATCGTCAGAACTATGGTATACATAGTTCATAGGTACAGATAGTTCTTAGGTACAGATAGTTCTGACGATGGCGTGAGCCGAAATAGCTATCAACTATATTTTTTAAAAATAATTTTGTAGAACTAAAATACATTGCTATTTTTTCACCGTGTTATAATGGAGTTCTACCAAGTGAATGCCAATTCAATCAATATATTTTCTTTTTATTACAGAGATGCTTTACGAGTGTCACTACACCTAGTTGAGAAGTCGCTACAGAGGATAGTTCGTGGACAGAAGAACGCTATGTACACAACACAAAAAAGTATAGAGAATAAAGTCGGCCATGTCAGTGGATGGAAAGAGCTTCTGATGAGTGTTGGATTCAGGTATTTTTTTTTTGGCTTAAATAATGTGGAATATATTATTTAAATTTTTGTACTAGAATCAACTCTGTGTATTGGGACTAGTTCGTAAAAGGTTGGTGCTCCTTTTTCTGAATGATCTCCATTTACTTCTATATATTACATATTCTAACATATTTTTATATATAACTATTTTTCAGTTTAATTTTGTTTAACCCGATCCACGTCGCTGTTCATACAAATTAAGTCCGTGTTGTTATCTTTCGAAATAATTTCTCTCAATATAGAGTTATAAATAGAGCAATAAAAAATAATTGAGTTGGCTTTTATGAAAACTAGATGGATTAGGAAAGTTTCACAACATTAAAAAACACAAAGAAATGTCCTATGTTGTCACAATCACAGTAACAAATACATCCCTAACAAATAACTCACTTGTAAACCGCCATTACCGTGACGTAACAAAACCACCAATCAAACTGAAATGAACAAGCGCCATTACTGTCACGTGTCATAGAGTGCCACATTGCAATGCGTGGAGATTGGTGCAAAGTTCAGTGCGAGGTTAGGTGTGAAGTTTGGCGCGTAGTTTCAAACTGGTATAGAAGGGTTTGAAAAATCAATGATTCAAACATTTAAACCGTATACTTTTGACAAGTTTATGGAGGTGGTAGTATCAGAACAAATTGGGCAATATTTTCAAGCCAAAATCAGTCTTATATGCAAAAGATTGCTTGCGTTAACCAACGTTTGAATGTTCGTGTCCCAACGTCTGAGGCGCTCGCGTACAGGTCTTGCAGATTGCCGTCCCATACGTTGGGGCTTTAGCGTGGAAAGGATTAACTATTTGAATATTTTTTTTAATGGAAACTTAATGTTGTAGATCTGACTGTATATAGAGATACTAAACATATTAAAATTAATTGTTACTCCCAGAATTTTTTATTTAGCATTACACCACTAATTTCAGCGAGCTTGTTGTCTGATTGATGATGTAGCGCTATTTGCATAGAACCATTAGCTCACTGTATGTCACCGGAAAATTTTTGGACAGGCTTTAATTTGACCTATTAACTACCAAGTTATATTGAGTGTTTGAAATGATAACTAATTCAGTTACTTTCATATTTAGTCTCTTCATAAAAGAGAAGCTATATTATTCACTCACACTTTTACTGTAGGATTATTATATCATCTCACATGTGTTATTGACATTGAATTGTTTTACTATTTCCAGATTTGAACCAGCAGCTAACGGCATTCCATCGAGTGTATTTTTCCCTCAGAGTGATCCTGAAGATAGACTGACTCAATGTTCTGCCAGTTTACAGGCACTTTTGGGTAAGTGGAAATTGAGAAGAAAAAAAGTGTGAACATTGCAGTCAAACAATAAGTTATCAAACAATCTTTATTTCATAGTACTTTTTCATTGAATAATCAAAGCAATGTCTTATTTATCACTTGAAATTTGTTAATTGTTACTTTATGATGGAAATAAATCATGATTAATCAATAAAAACAGAGTTTGTTTAGTTGTATTTCCTTTCACTGTAACGTTAACGCATTATTTGATTATCTGCAGGTCTGACGTCGACAACACTGCATGCTCTTTCAAAGCTGATCTCCAATGTGGAAGCTGCTGATGATATAATCGGTGTCATCAGATCTGTCATCTCACAATTTACACTCAAAAATGTCGAAACTGAGAGCATTGAAATCTCCGTCAGCGTCAGGTATGTTTTAATTTTTTTAAAAAATCCATCGAATGATACAAAAATCAATATACAGTGTATTCTCCATTATCCGTGTATGGATTATCCGGTTTGCGGATTATTCGTGTTTGAAAATAAATATTTTTTTATTCAAATATAATCTGATTGAATTTTTTTCTATAATGATTATGAGACACATTAATGAATTGCCATCTTGAATATGCGCGTTGTTTGAAAAAAAGGATGAATTTAGCAATGTGTTTGTGTTTACGTAACTAATCAGTGATTTTTTTAACCACTTGTGTGTTTTGTTATGTATGAATGTTGGCATATACCTCAATAAACATCACAATTTATGGGACTAGAATGAGTCAACAATTGAAATCCTTTGTACTCCACATGCGTTTCTATTTACATTTTCAGTGAAGTGCATAAACCAGCGCAAGTGCCCGCAGTAAATTTGTTAATTTCGATGTTTATTGCCTATATTTGTCAGCTCTCGGGACTACGTTTGTTATTATGATAAAACATTATATTTTTACGTATTTTTTTGTGTTTTCTTGAGAAATAATGAATCTATAAATAATGTGTTAAAAAAATGCATTGTGTGTTCTGGCAGCAATGTCCAAGATCCTCTGAGATGATGCGTCTCTGTTTTTCGAGCCACGCGTCCAAATCCTACGTTGGCAACACTTTTTCTTCTCCCCTCTCTTCCCTACCCAAGCCACGCCATCCGGGTGACGCCGTTATGTACGTTATTGATGACGTTGTTTTTGAACGCGCCTGAAGTGATACGTGATCGTCGCTACAAAAACAATTCCGTAAACATCGACACGTGTTGACTATTTTTCATTTTTAAGTCACTAAATTAGCATCCGTACGTAAACCACTGTAGTGCTTCCAAAGTGACATGACTTTTAATATATATTATATATACATATCGTAATCATGCGTGATGTATCGTTCGTTGGTTTCGCATAAAGACTCCGCGTCGGAAGACGAAACGAACGCCGGCCAGACGCCAAGCGTGGCGGGTGATCGTTTGGACAGACTGGAAAACCAGATAGTAAGTTCTTGTTTCAATCGAAGCAAGATCAACCGTCCACCTCACAGCCCGAAAGAATCCCCCTCGAGTCGATAGGAGATTCCTTTCACCTCCCGAAGGCGGCCGCCCCGTCCAATAAACAACAACTGACAGCGTTGGTCGGGACTGTGAAGGAACTGATCGTACCCACGTACGCGGGGCTGTTTCAGTCACTCGAAGGAAAGTTCGGAAGAGACTCTTCCCACCAACTTATAACCGAAGACATTATGCAAATAGTGTGTGGGCCGAACAGATCCAGCACCGCCGAAACCATCCGGGCCAAGGTGAAGGAGGAACACGTCAGGGACAGACTGGCGAAAATCCCCCCCCAGGTTGCAGGAAAGGCTGGCGAGACCTAGACCCTCGTCTGAGAATGATAGGTTGCCCTTTCGGGAGCAAGTCCCGACGCCCAGTGTTAGGAGGGCCAGCAGTGGTAGACCTTCAGCAAAGTACAATCGAAGGCTTCCCTACAAAAAAAAAAAATCAGGGAATTGCACAAAAGAAAGAATCTTCGAGGGGGGTGCCTCCCCAGTTGACGCCAACCCCTTCAAAGGGGGTTGCCTGCGACACCTTGTGGAAGTTTGGAAGGCAGAAGGAGCCCCCTTACCCTTTACCTTTCAAGCTGTTCAACCATGGCTGAGTTCCGTAGTCCCTGCAGAGGAACAACTGAATGATAAAGATAGACCTGCATCAGGCATACCTCCATCTTCCTATAGCGAAGCGACATCGGCAACTCCTCCGCCCTGCTTCAGAGACGAGCTAATCTGGATCACAAGCCTCACCTTCGGTCTATCAGCGGCTCCACGAATGTTCACATTACTGACGAATTGGGTAGCCGAAAAACTTCGGAACTGAGACATTCGGAGGGTTACGTACCTGGATGACTTCTTGATTGCAAATCAATCCAAAACAGTCCTAACCTCTCAAGCATTAGAGATCGTAGGGTTTCTAAAAAAGCTAGGTTGGACAATAAACTTCAAGAAATCAGAAGAAGTGGCTTGGGTAGGGAAGAAAGGGGAGAAGAAAAGGTGTTGCCAACGTAGGGTTTGGACGCTTGGCTCGAAAAACAGAGACGCATCATCTCAGAGGATCTTGGACATTACTGGAAACACAATAAGAGTTTTATTGGTAGCTAAAACTCCTATATTGTGTATATGATATTATATTCGAAAATTGATGATTTGGATTATCCGTATTTTTCAATTATCTGTGACCATCCTCCCCAGCATTAGCCCGAATAGTCGAGAGTGCACTAAATTTATAATTTTAAAATAGATTTTGGCTTTTAAGCATTTTATGGGAGGTAGTTCAGAAGGAAGTTTACCAATCTGTAAATCTGTTTGAGTTTTCCCTAAAGCTTTGTTGACTGGCTTATTTCAAGGATTTTAGTTATTTTTTCGCTTGATAAATACTATTCAGTTCTTTTTTTATTATATCAACAGGCTGTGGAGAGTAGAAGGCTGCCACGAACTACTAGCATCGCTCGGCTGCGACTTGATGGAAGTGGGACAAGATGAAGTAACTCTTCGAAGTGGCAAGCAAGCCAACAGAAGAAACATTCAATTCGTTCTTCAAGCTTTACTCGCACTCTTTGGTAAGTCATTTTGCGAATTCCACTTACATTTCCGTTTCTAACTTTAATCACAAACTAATATGACAATTCAAATGGTCAGTAAACAAAATACAGTATTGCCATATCAAACACTGAAAATCAAACAAAGTGAAAGACAAAGACAGTCCATACTTAAAACCCACACAATCTGAAGTAGAAGGCAGCTTACAGTATGTCATAGTTTACCAAGATGGCAGCAGCATGTAAAGTTTATGTTATCTGTATGAAATTAGCAAACAGATCGAATAAGTTTACCACTTGCAAACCTTTATACAGTACATATGTCATTTGACAAATGGAAATGTAATATTTATTTGAATTTGCAGATACTCAAGAAGCTCCAAGAAGTTTAAGTTTGGATTCAAGTTCTAGTTTAGAAAGTCTGGCTTCCATAGAAAATAATGATCTTGAACCGCATTCGGATGGAGAGCTTCATAGAGCTACCAGCTCCCCCAACTTAGGTTTGTACAGTAGTGTCAGAATTGTGAACTTGTTGAGGAAAGTAAATGAGTATTACAGTATTCATTCAACTTGGAATATAAATGTTGTAAAAAATCTTTAAAATTCCATTTGATCGATAACAATTGTAAGAAAATTTGAATTGTTACAATTTTGTACGATTCCACATTTTTTGTCACTAACGACCCGGGCTTCGCCTTTCGGAACCTTCAGGCATTCTATCACTCGGATGCAACAGAACTGATGTAAAATAAACAGTTAGCATCATGTATATACTAAAGTTATTAATTACAGGAAAACACTTAACCCAAGGCAAGCAGTAAATTACAGCTAACAAAAAAATATCAATATTAATCTAATAACAATTAACACAATTAATTGCCTGTGATAATTTGTTAATTTGATAATAACGATCTTGTTAATGAGTCATTCTAAGAAGGGATTTACAACAAATATTGATCAACTAAAAGTATATTTTTTTTTCTTATAAATAAATACCTTCTTATTTTATTTGCATTATATTACAAATATGTAACGGAACTGACGGTTACCAAAAGGCAAAACCCAGATCGTTAGTGACAAAACATGTGGAATCGCACATATTTGTAACAGTTCAAATTTGATATTGAAACTCCATCAAATACCTTCAGTCAATATCATAAATTAGTTCTGTTGCATCCGTGTGATAGAATGCCTGAAGATGCCGAAAGACGAAACCCGGGTCGTTAGTGACAAAACATGTGGAATCGTACAAAATTCTAAGAATTCAAATTTGATATTGAAATTCCATCAAGCACCTTCAGTCGATATCATAAATTATAACAATTGTAAGACTTTACACTTAAAAATACAGCTACACCAAATGGCAAATTCAGAGCAATATAACATAGTTAATTCATCTGTACAACATCTCTTAAGATTGACAATGTTTCATGTCTGTTTATATTGTTCACAGGCCAAGCCGTAGTGCCACCCTTGCCGTTGAGTGGTCCTCGTCTTACTCCCGGAGCCTTCACTTCATACGTGCGACACCGCGGTGAGCCCGATGGACGCACGGCTGCTCCTCCGGATGCCCCTCCTCGCACGGCGACCTCTAGCATCGACCGCCATCTTTCCCCTGCCGCATATGGAAACATTGCGAGAATACCTGGAACTGCCACCCTTAACATTTCCACTAAATTCGCAAACAACAGGAATGATTTGCAACATCAATCTTACAGGAGCGCTCACGGCAAATCTGACTTCAGAAATGGAGAGAGACCTCCTATCAAGATATCCAGACCCGGAGGCGGCGGAGAAAGCGATGCAGCGTTCACCCCCAGCCCTCCTGTTGCTCTGCAGAGACACATCTCAGATAGACTGTCTTCTCCAAATAATCCAACAAACGTCACACTGGCGCTTGCTCATCAAACAAAAATCAGAAATCTCTATCATGCGGCTCCAGGGGGAAATCAAACTCTGATGGGAGCCAGGATGATGGGAAGGCAAGGGCAGTCCCAGAATATGGTAGAAGCCCAAATGGAGAGTTACGGCTTGAATGCCAGTATTTTAGAAGGGGGTGTAAAGAATTACATGCAGGCAGCGCAAATGCAGAATCCCAATTCAGCATTGAGGCCTGATAGTTCCAGTTCGGCCAGTTCGGCTACCGATTGGGAGAGTTCCGGACATGCAACTGTTTTGAGAAGAGCTCCACTGCCACCGCTCCCTCCTCCGAGACTTCCGCCAGTCCCGGGGCCGCTGGTGGAAAACCTCCATCCCTTGCCTCCTGTATATAATAATTTAAGCACTCTTGCGGGGACCTTTGCCGAGGGGAACAGCTCTGATTCAGATTTCGAAAGAGGGTTTGAGCAGAATTTGAATACGGCCGCAAATCGTGTCGCAGCAGGCATGTCCAATTTACGAGGTAGAAACGATATTGAAACTTTGTATAAAATGAATCCTGCCGCAGCACATAGGAAGGCGGCGCAAGCGGCTGATGCTTCATTAGAAAGATTGAGTGTGAGGAGTGAAATACCAAATAGCGTTCAATCTGTAACCAATGCTTTAGCTGCCATGTCTGCGACCGGGAGAAGAGCTCCCGCATTGCCAACCAATGAATCACTATCAAAATCTCAAGGAAACCTTTATTATTCTGCATCTGAACAAGCCGCCGAAGACCTAGGATTAGAAAGCGTTCCATCCAAGAAGTCTTCGCCTGAGGCTGAGGCCCGTGGGGCCATTGGAAAGCTTGATATGAAGCCTGCGAAGGTTTCCAAAGATCCTCCTTTACCCGGTTCTTCAAAACAGAACAGCACCAGTATCCAAACTAACAGCGGAGCTAGCAGCATACAAGATTCAATTCTCGCTTCGCAATTGAGACACATCAATAGAGAGCTGACTCCCACAATTTCTGAAGTATATCACGAAAGGAGCATAGGCTTAGGGTTGGCCCCGCCTCTGTCAAAGCTACTGTTGAATCAGAATAGCTCTAATGCTTCCGGTGGCGATGACTCCTCTGCGGATGCAGCGATCATGACTGGCCTGGAAAAGTTTGGCATCATCGACGAGAATGCTATACCCGAAAAAGACGTCATGAACATGGGAATGGGTAATCCGCAAGTCACCAGAGTGGCCGCTGAATGTGAAAGATTCTGCGAGATGTGCAATCGGCCGATAGAGCAGGGCTCCGGCATCTGCGCTTGCAAGACGGTTGTCACGATGAGCATCAAGAAATCCATTTCCAACAGTAGACCCTGGCTTTCGGGCGCCACCACACTACACAAAAACATACAGGGGCCAGATTTAACAACAGCTGAAATAATAGAAAGGCAAACTAAAATAAAAACTCTAAATTCGCAAGATTTAGGAAGCATGAAAAATAAAAATCAAGCATTTTCTGACTCAATCAATAATTCGTACGCTGCAGAATTGAGTAATATGCGTCATGAATTAACCAAAACTGACTTGATCGAGCGGGACCGAAGGGAAAGCGTCATTGCCAGTATCAGTTCCGAGATTCAAAATGCTGGATCTGCGACTAAACGTGCCATAAGTCCTTTTTCTGAACTCTCCAGACGTGACGAAGGCGACGGAAGGAGCATCGCCGACTCTCATTCATCATACAACGGAGTTGTAATCAGCCCTCAAAATAGCACGTCGAGCTGCAGTAACCGGCAACCGATGTTTTCTAATAATCCCTCGTCCGAAGAGAGCGACACGATGGCCGGCAGCGGGTCAAGTGATGCTTTAGACAAACAACGAATGGGAAAAAGCACTCATCCCAGAAATAAAAGCAAATCGCAAGGACTAGTGCAAAAGCAAAGGCAGAATTTTAATTTGGAATTAATTAATGATAAATAATGACTTATTAAAGTCACTTACAACCAAATGTCACTTCACCGTGGAACGGCATTATATTTGCTTAATTAAAACATAATCTATTGATTGAATTTGCATTCACTTGGTGGAACTCCATTATAACACGGTGAAAAAAATAGCAATGTATTTTAGTTCTACAATTTTTTTTTCTAATATAGTTGATACCTATTTTGGCTCTAGGATAACTCTGACGATAGTTCTGACGATGGCGTGAGCCGAAATAGTTATCGACTATATTTAAAAAAAAAATTGTAGAACTAAAATGCATTGCTATTTTTTTCACCGTGTTAAGACACAATCTCTTTACTAATTTAGTCAATTTTATTTGTTTTAGTAATGACTCAATTTACAAACGACTAAATTAACAATTCGATACAAAAAAATTCAAACATCTTTATATAAACAGTGTTATGATAACAGATAATACTTTTCAGGAGTGCCATCATAGGAAAAGAAACCAATATTGTATTTTTACGTTCAACGAATAAAGGAAGCCTTAATATTAGATTCACGTCCCAAATGTTCACTTAAGAACTATTTTTAAGTAATATTTGAAAATTACTATGTTTAATTTATAAATATGGCAATAATCAAACATTAAAAAACCTGAATGTGTATAAAATGAACTCAAAAAAATTGCATATCAGACTAAATATTTGTTGCCAAAACTACAATGATAGTGCATATTATTCTGTATAAATATTGTTGGAGATTATTTTTAAATACTAATGAACATTGAATGGATTCAATAAAATTGTTCAGACAGTAATCGATGTATATATAGTTATATTTATTAATTTTTAATTAAGTATTTGTCTAATGCCTAAATTATGATTTTTTTAAAATATAACACTTAAATTGCAATTTCTCAAGGGTATCTCTTGGGTATTATTTATGATGTTTTACATAAAATTTCCAGACTGTAGATTAAAAAATTTATAACATAATAAGAACATTTTTTTTAAATTCTGTGTAGTTTCTTTAAATATTTTTTAAAACTTATTGCTTAATCATATTTAGATATCTTCCCATGTGGATGTTTTGTTTGTGGGGGATAAGACTGTTTCTGTTTAAGATTTCATCAAATTGAAATATTCAATAGAATATTGGGTAGTATAATTTCAATATATTAAAATACTTTTGTGTAACGCTTACTGTACAGAATATAAAATTTAATATGAAAGACTTAAAGAAACTATTGCTCAACATTTTTTTTTTTTATATTATTGTACATTTTTTATTGATAAGACAATAATTTTATTTTAGTTGTATGATATCTATCTATTCTGGAAAAGATTTATTTTTATGTTGCTTTAGATAATCGAAAAAATTGTATTTATGGTAGTATACTATGAAATAGAATCTTTGATAATTTAATATGTTAACATAATGTGACGCCAATAAAATTATGAATATTTAATAGGTGTTTCATTTTGACACCATCTAAATTATTCTTTTATAACTGTGTCATTTTTGGCTTGAAATTTGACCGTATTATGCGTTACATTGAATGATTGAGTCTTATAATCTAGATTTACTAGAATAATTAAAAGAAGGATGATTCAGAAAAAATAAACATGAAGTTTCAGGTTGCTGGTAGGAATTACATTACAATTACATCTAAATCAATATAGTCAAAAATGTTTCACAATTCATCGTGTCTTAGTATTTAACCATGATTACAAAACATGTCACTGTGCGAACAAAATATTACGACTTTCGATACTCAATATTTCAGCGTTGACATAGCAAATGTCTATGGCTGGTGAACACGTTTATGGCAGTTATCCGGTTAAATACTTTTTGTTGTAATTGTATAAGGTCATTGTTGAATCGCTGTTAGCCTCCAAGGGTTGATCCATCTTCTCAAAGTATTGAAAAGGCCTTTTTGAATAAGATCACTTTGTTTTTATTTAACTTTATTTTGGCGTATATTGTGTGTTCCGCAGAAATTTACAAGATCGGAAATGAGTCGAGACTTTTTTTTCCCAAGCTGCGCATCTAAATCCTACGTTGGCAACACTTTTTATTGCCCCCTCTCCATATCCCTACTCACGCTGCAACGTCCGATTGACGTTTGGAGCAGTTTATTTTTGTTTATTGACGGCTAATTACTGATCGAGTTCTGGCGCGAAAAACAATCTGCAAACATTGACACGTATTGGCTACATTTTGTGAAAATACATAACTGTATAAAGATTCGTGTAGTTGCACAAATAGAATCGAAATTATCTGTTAAACCTGTGTGACGATAAAAAAAAGTTCGAATACTCGACACACATTATTAACATTTCGTACAAATTTCACAACTACCGTGAAGTTGCACAATTATAAACAAAATTATTGATGTTTGATAGTGTGTGATGGAAATTCGTTGGCAGCGGATGACATTTCGATCGTTTGTTGATGATTCTTTCATCCTTCCGCAAAGGCTGTTCTGACCACCCGACCACAACTGAGAGATTTCGGCAGGACTGTGGAGACACCGATCGTTCCCAAGGCAGACTCGTTCACTCTGAAGATCAGTGAGATCCATCTATTGGCACGGCTTAATGAGCCGGACGCGTCGGCGAGTATATAAATCGAAGGCGGTGTCAACTCAGCTCGTAAATGAAAGATGCAATTAAGAGTGTGAATTGCAGGACACGTGAATATGAGTAGCTAATGGCAGCCAGCGGTGTTAAACCTACTACAGTGAGGTGCAACTGAAGGCATCCTTATAGAAATGAACCATCTAAGAAGGCACCGCTCCATGACGCAAAGGTTCCAGGAGGGGCTGTCCTCGGCAGTTTGTTGGAAGTGTTGAAGGCAGAAATAGTACCAGTGTACCTAATAATATTAGAGGGAGCACGCATACTATTATATGGAAGCCAACCCTACAACCTCAGGTGCCTCAGTAGCTACAGAATTCCAGAATCATATAATAGGCAAGGTGCAGATCCAGGTAAGTGTTATGAGTATTCTTAGCCACAAAACGGGAGGTCGGTGAAGAAAAGGACCAGTCTTCAGTGACAGTGAGAAATGATATAGTAGCAAAAGGTAGACGACGCGATGATTCAACTTTTCTTATTTTACTTTTAATTATTATAGACCAGATGTAATAGCAGATAAAAGTCAACAGACCCTTTCAAAAGATCTATTCCAACCAGTCTAGATGTTTGCAAGAACTTGTCTTGACAATCGACCGAAGACTGGTTGAGATTTTGCATTGATGAAAATGTCCTCATCAGCCACCAGGTGATAACAAACATTCACTCATTTTGGATCTTGGAAATTTGCTGGAAACACTATAAGAGTTTTATTGGTAGATAAAACTCCCATATTATTATATTACCATTTATGGATTAATGTGAAAATCTATATTTTATATTAATGAATACAAGATTCTTAAAAATTTAGCTATTATCTAAATCAATGATCTCCGAACTTTTAGCCTAGGAGCCACATTGACTACTTGAATAAGTCCTAAGGGCTAAGACTTAGCTCCCTTACCATACTAGCGTGGCGTACTTTTGAACCAGTCATGAAATTTCTTATCAGGACAAGCCAGTGAGAGAGCGATGGTGCAGCAACTGAAAGACTGCTCTGATCCTAATTTCCGTTGATACTGAAGTGTCCAAGACATTTCATCATTTGTCAAAATAACACTAAAGTTTATTATGCTACTTTATTCTATATATATAATGCCATCTTGTAGTGACTAGCTGAACGTGATTGCTTGTCTGACAGATTACAATACTTTCGAGTTTTTAAATATGACCAATACAATGCAGAAATACTAGAGGCAAACCAGGAGGTGGACAGTTCCAATCTTTTCTAATATTTTTTTGTTTTTTGAATTTCCTGATCATTACGTATTTGTAAATAGTGTCGATTGACTTTTAGCTTTTGATAAAAATAACAAACACAGAAATACTATCAAATAACCATTTTTGGTGTTTTATTCATAAAAGCAGTTTATTTACAGCAACAAAAATATGCACATTTAAACAAACAATAAAATAAACAATTATGAACTATGGACACAAACGAGAAATAATATACAGTAAGTTAAAAATAACCTTGCTTGAGATCTATTTAATTTTATAATATATACAAAATACACCAGAAAAAATATTTATCGTTTATGAAAAGTGTTGAGACTTTCGTTAATTTATTATGCAAAAGAAATAATTATTATGTATTTCAAATGTAGAAAGATAATATCCATCTTTCTCATGTAATCACATGTTATGTATTATTTGTTTAATGTAGCACTTGCTCTTTACGAGAGTCCAAACGATTAAAAAAAACATCAACTGAACACAATAAATACATATATTTTTACAATGTAACAATTATTTAGTTCACCATTAAGTTTATGAAAATAAATTTATCAATCAACATTATTAAAACAAATTGAATAGGTATGAAGGTGCAAAATGTGACAATAGTATACACATCACAGCTATTTTTAACCTTTCCAGGAGTAACTAATTAATTTTAACCGTGCTAAAATTAAAGGTCAATAGGCTGTAGGCTAAGGTCAAAATAGTAGAATAAAAAAGTTATATTTATCTTTTGTAGCGGGAAAAGGGGTTTGTAATTGTCTTTTTTGTAAATATTGAGGTAATTTACAAAATTTTTGCATCAAAAGTTAACAGTTGTTTAAAAAATGAATTCCACCAAAGAAAAATCCTGAAATTCAAATACTTATTTTCTTTCCACCCAGTACTGTGTAAACTTGGGCTCGTCAATTATTGCCATTCATATGAATCGATAAAATTGAATTGTTGAAATCAAAAAAAAATTAAATCATAAAATTAGATGAAATAAATATACAAATATTAAGTCCCGATATTTAGGATTTTGGGCAAGAATAATAACTTATTTTAGTAAGTCCACTACAAATAATAATTAATATTAATCATAATAATCTGTTCAAAATCGATAATAAAAGTACCGATTTGTCTTTGCCTATCATTAATTATAAATAACAAATAAACACACATAAATAAAAGATATCCATTTTAAATTCCTTCAACATCACAAAATAAATAAATCTATATGTTATACAGCATATTTGTTATTTAAAATATTTTTAAGTACACAGCTATTTAAATACAATAAGAATTTGGCAGGCACAAGTTAACTATGGACATCTAATTTTCCTTTTACAAAATGCTATTGAATCACCCCAACATGGTTATATAACGGTAATGTTATAACAATAATTAAAATAAGAAATTGACCATAAAATTATGTGCGGTGATAATTTTTGTATGCAATGCCAATATATTTACTGTATATTGGTCGTCGGACAAATAATAATTAAATAACTTATTTTTACACTAACATAATATATATATGCTGATATGAAAAAAATGAAGGCATATATATATATCTTGGAATGATAGATAAATACAGCTAATACCATTAGTGACATTTTCAAGGACACCCTTGAATGTGAGAAATAAAAAAATGCCTGAGGTTTCAAAGAACCCCAATATTTAACATGCATGGTTGGAAGGCTTGGAAATAGTATGCACTAATGTGTTCGCTGTACTAAAAAAAAAAAAACTTACATATAATGAAAATTGAACATTATATTTGTTCAACTATTCTATAATTCACATTCTTTTTAATTGAAACAACTGAATGGCTTCTACTATTAAGAATTATCGATTTTTTTAGCACTGTGCATTTTCAATAAAGATGTGCACTGTGAACTGGCACATACCCTTAATTGTGGCTATTGAACCTGACTTGCTTCCTTGATGATCGAGTATCAGTAGACCCATCTGTAGAATTACTTCTCTGAAAAGTGCCATCGGATGGTGTTTTAAAACCTGGCGGGAAAACATTTCTTTTAGTCTTCTCCTCGTAAGATGAACTGAGCTCCGAGTCGCTGCCGGATGAATCCGGACAATTGGAGCCGGTTGGACGCCTATTTTTTGAATTACCGGAGAGTAATGTTTGTATAGAATCGACTTTATCCTTTTCATGTTTGAAAGAGTTTATCAATTTAGCTTTTTCTCTAATACTAATGGCGAATTCAGATTTTAGTTCTAAGGAACTATCACCGATTGATGCAGTTTCCAATTCGGTATCAATGGAACCGGTCTCTCCGTTGCTCAAAATATTAGAACTCTTACAAGCGTCGTCTCCGATAGTATCCAAAGTCTCGATTGATAATCCTAAGTCTCTTCGGAATGCGGTGTGCCCGTTCAGTTCGCACATCTGAAGGGTATCGTTGTGCCCGTTCTTTTGAAGAGCGGCCAGAATATAAACGGCTCCGGGATTAGACGACTCTCCTAAGAAACGGGGGGCATTGAGATGGACCGTTACCTTTTCAGGTAAACAGGAATGGTCAAGGGTAACGGTGGACACGCTGGCACTGTCACTATCGCCTGAATTTTTTCTGTAAGAGTTCTCCGTGAGATGAAAGATCTCAACGCAGGCAAAGTGCACAACAAACATGAACGGTTTCCTATAGGACACGTGCAGGGGCAGATGAGACCATTTGATGTCTTCAGACCGCGATCGCCTTCCGAACTCATCGACGAACACTCCAAATAAGTTGTAGCATAAAAGATATTCAACGTTCCCTGAAGAGTCTATCGGGACTATAGCGATGGGAAAGATATTTTTCTTGTGGGCGTAGACGGCATGCTGCAGAGTCGTATCGGAAGGATCGAGGAACTCTTCCACTCTGTAGTTGCTGAGATCGATCTCGTAGAATTTGTGCGAGGCTAGCAGTACTGTGTGGTGGGTGAATCGCATGCATGTGATGGGCTCCGTATCCAATCGGCGCACTTGGATGAAGACCATTTTTAAAGAATCATAATTCAAGATGAAAACTTCTTTGGCTGTGGCTGCGCAGACGGTTATTCGGTCTTTGGAAAGCTTCTTGGAGGGGAACTGAAAACAATATTTATAATATTAACTCAGTCATCCAATGTCATCATACAATTATTGTTGAAGTTTTCATATCCTTGCTAATTAGAACTAAAAGTAGTAAAAACTTAAAGTAGTAAAGATAAAATCAATAAACTGGACAGAAGCGGTATTTATAAAATGTCCTGTGGCTCATGTTTATCCGTTTATATCGGACAGACAGGTAGAAGTATATCTACTCGAGCTAAGAACATGTAAGATCATTCAACAGTAAAAAAACAGATTCACAATTCGCTAATCACGTTATTAATGAATCACATAATATAAATTCAAACTCAGCCCCTAAATGTTTGCATCTTTGTAGTAAGGGTCGGAGAATGACGGCTTTGGAACAGCTGGAAATCAATAGACACCAATTATATACATAATAGTATCGCCACTTGTCCAGCCGTTGTACAAAGGGATGGTCTGATTTGCTTCCAGAAGGACCACTTCCGTCCCACATATAATCTTATTGTCATAGACACCTATTGTTTCATTTAGAATTTTGAAAATTTTGTGTCATTGTGTTAAAGTAACAAGGTAGACCATTGGAACAGGAGAGAGGATGTGTTGTGTGCCTTTCTGCACAGCTATATATAGATAAGCGAATGTTAGTTTAAGCATAGTTCTGACGATGGCGTGAGCCGAAATAGCTATCAACTATATTTGGTAGAAATAATTTTGTAGGACTAAAATACATTGCTATTTTTTCACCGTGTTATAATGGAGTTCTACCAAGTGAATGCCAATTCAATCAATAAGAACAAAGTATATTTCCTAACAAAATATTACATAATTGATATCTTTCAAGTCATTTCAAAGATAAAAATGAAATAGTCGGTACCTCAAATGCCAAACATTCATCAGAATTTCCATCTTTTCCTTGGAGAACCATTGTGTGTGTGTTTAAATGCGGACACACTTCCTTGCCGGCCTTTAAAGCTGCCTCCAATTGCCTAATGCTGCAGTGAACGAGGCTTCCGCCTGATTCCAAAATTACAGCGACGTCACCTGCTTTGTTCAGAAGACACTTTCTCACGCCGCACACGCCCGAGACTTTCACCGGAGCAGACTTAGATGCTTCGAAGGAGAACAGATTCAAAGCGGTTCCAATCAAATACAATTCTTTATCGACTTCGACAACGCAGTCTGGATCCATTAGACTACGATCGAACTGCATGATGGAGTTGTATGAGTTGGATAATTGCTTGTCCTCGGAATCAACATCACTTTCGCCGCTGACTATGTCAACCATGTCAATTTTCTGAAATTCAGTGAGCCAGTCGATCTTCTGATTATGAGAAGGACATACAACAAAGAGAGATCTGGATGGCCAACAAGTCGTAGTGGAGGATACGTCGATTTTTATTGATAATTTTCGTTCAGCATTGGATATTCTCATACCTGGATGATCTTTCTCTTGTGGGTGAATCAAAAGGGAAGCACCATCTTTGAGTTGTAATTCGAAACGATCTGTGGCATTATCAAGACGCCACTCTAAACGTTTATCTAAAAGTTTCATATAGACACGTTCCAGCGCAGCCCCTTTTTGTATTCGAACCCACCCTTCCATAAATATTCTAGAGTAGGAATTGGATCGTTCCGATCTGCGCGGTGTTTCTAGCAAGACTTCGTTATTGTTGCTAGTCGTCTCTGACCCGTCTTCTGAAGAAGCGAGTTTTAATTCCAAAGCAGAAAGACGTTCTCGCAGCTCTCTGTTTTTCTGTCGCTCCCTGAGGACAATTTTTGATTGATCTACGCTGGCGGAAGGCGTCGCCGGCAGAGGCATCAAGTGCGGTGTGGACGGAAGGGTATTGGAGTCTTTGGACTTGGTGCCGAACAGCATGTCGGAGAAAGTCTTTTTGCGTTTGGATGCCTCTTCGACCTTCGACTGAAGGAAATCGATAAGTTTGATCTGCTGAGCAACTGTGGCGTCAGCTTTCAGCTGGCGTTGGTAAGCATGTTCCTGTTGAGCCGACAGCTCTGCCTCCGTCTCTTCGGCGATAGTTCTGAGAATGGAATTATTTTCCTGAAATAATGAAAAACAAATTTACTTTTAACTAGTTTAATCCGTTACTTGTTTGTCCGCAGAGAACCATCTTTGATAACTAACTGTTTTGGGGACTTTTCAATGAATAAAATATTTTTTGTATCAATTTTGACATGGAAAGTGAAATTTTTGGAAAAACTAAAGGTACAATATATTCTTTTAATATAGGAATATATTTTGTTGTCAGAGGCATATTCTAGGATATTATATTGTTTTAATTAAATATTTCAGACTCTAACCAAGCGCTTAGCTCTTGGATATTTTTACAGTTCAGTTAAGGGGTGACAATGTGATTTCCAATAATCTCAAATCATCACAACTTCACATACACATTTATGTTTTGATTTAAAGGTATAAATGATTTTTTTTAAGTCCCCATCTAACCCTTATCAAAGCCTGAAAACAAGTTGTAGACATCAGTTAGCCAATCACCATTTATCCGGACTCTATCTTCATAAGCCCTTTTTTATTGATATGAAAAGGGCCAAATTATTAAATGAATTAATTTGTATGTCCCTCGGAGAGCAAAAGAGAACATCTAAAAATCCAATGGACAAATAAAAATTACCTCACACTCCCTGAGAGTAAGCTGCACACGCATGGCTTCTTCTCGGAGCGCTGCGGCATCAGTCAGCAGTCGGGAACATTCTTCTTTCAAGGCTACGCTTTCAGTCTTTGAAATTCTCAATTCCACTTTTACCTGCTTCAACTCAGTTTCTAGTCGGGAGACATCTTCGCTTTTAGAATGAGCTTCTCGAGACGTCGCTAATTCGCGGTTTTTCAATTCATCTAATTGTGTCTAAACAAGAATGGTACATATTTTAATTTATAATTGGGAAAAATACACATGCAATGTTTAAATATGGCTAGTTTTGTAGTCGAGTTGTTAATTCTATTGAGCGTTTGGTTCTGTCTATGCGGGTAGAAGGTTTAAATCTTTGAAAGAATAATTTCATTAATAGCTTCCAATGCCATCAATTCTTATATGGGATATAATCTATTGCCAGAATTTGATAATGACCACAATCTTTGTCAGGGTCGCACATGCATCCAATATCTTCCATGACAAAAATTGATGTAAACTTTCAAAATCCTTTCCCGTAGTCATAGAAAAAATATAACCATATTGTGTGTTCTGGTAGCAATGTCCAAGATCCTCTGAGATGATGCGTCTCTGTTTCGTTGGCTTCGCATGAAGACTCCGCGTCAGAAGACGAAACTAACGTCGGCCAGACGCCAAGCGTGGCGGGTGATCGTTTGGACAGACTGGAGAGCCAGATAGTAAGTTCTTGTTTCAATCGAAACAAGATCAACCGTCCACCTCACGGCCCGAAAGAATCCCCCTCGAGTCGATAGGAAATTCCTTTCGCCTTCCGAAGGAGGCTGCCCCGTCCAATAAACAACAACTGACAGCGTTGGTCGGGACTGTGAAGGAGCCGATCGTACCCACTGCGGACCCGGCCAGGATATCGATGATGATCGGCATCCAGCGATGTGACACATCAGATTGGGCCGGGCTCTGTTACTATGAAACGCAGAAAAAATATGCCGCGACGCCATTGTTCACCGAGCTGGAAGTGAACGATGAGTTCCGTGGGTACGACCAAGGAGCTCTTACAGCTCAGCTGACGGGGAGGACGCCTTACTCGAGGGCCGGCAGTTCGTCATTGAGTGGGGGGGGGGGGTAATGAGACGGTACCTCTTACACCCGCGGGGCTGTTTCACTCAATCGAAGGAAAGTTCGGAAGAGACTCTTCCCACTAACTAATAAACGAAGACATTATGCAAATAGTGTGTGGGAAGAGGGCCGAACAGATCCAGCACCGCCGAAACCATCCGGGCCAAGGTGAAGGAGGAACACGTCAGGGACAGACTGGCGAAAATCCCCCCCAGATTGCAGGAAAGGCTGGTGAGACCTAAACCCTCGCCTGAGAATGATTGGTTGCCCTTTCGGGAGCAAGTCCCGACGCCCAGTGTTAGGAGGGCCAGCAGTGGTAGACCTTCAGTATGGTACAATCATCAGACTAAACTTCATTCCTTCGTCACTCCCCGAGGACGGCTGCATTGCCGTCACCTACAACGACACAGCCGCCAATTGCGCCATCTGCCGCCTCACCTCAGGGTTGCGATTCTAGGTCCAGCCATAGAGGAGTTGAATTGGTGTGTACAGACAATTGGAGTGGCAACACCCACTGCACAGACCAATTTTTCGCCACTTCCGAACCACGGACGCAGCAGATGCAGGCTGGGGAGCTCAACTGAACGACACCCTCATGTCGGGAAAGTGGAAGTGGCAGCATCGGTCATGGCACTCCAATCGGAAGGAGCTGTATGCGGTGATATCGGCAATCAAACTGCAAGCCGATGAAATAGGGAGCAGATCTTCGATCACAGAGGCACGCCCGAGATCGTCTAAAGAGTCTCGAGTAATTCCCAGGTATGTATCTCACGACAGCTCCGACTGCGGCGCTCTGTATCTTTCAGCCGCTTGTGGGACTACGAACTGGTGTGGGTCTTTACCCACCCGAACATGATTCCCCAAGTATTGGCACACCTGAAGACGGCGGGAGGGAGATATCTCCTCGTCGTACCAGACTGGACGAAACCATTCTGAGGAGCAGACCTTCAGAGGAGAGCGACAGGGCTGCCACACACGATACCCAACTTGGCATCAGTGCGGGTGGGCATGTCAACCGGCCGACCACCTCCAAAATACAAGACCTGTCGCTCCATCTGTGGAGGATTTCAGGTGGGAGAGTCTAATTCGCGAGTGGAGCCCTGAAGGAAAAGGGCTGCTATCATCAGGGTAGCGTCAGTCCACCCTGATGATAGCGTACCGATTGGCATGGGTTAGATGGACCACCTGATGCAACCTTATATCAGTGGTCGCAAATCACCCCATCCGGAACAAGTTGCCAGGTACTTAGCTCACCTCTACCTCAGAGGAGGCTTGGCGTACTCCACAATTGGGGTGCACAAGTCAGCCATAACAACTTTCTGCAAACCAGTGGGCGACGTGGACATTAGCGGAAACTCCCTGGTGAGGCGTGTACTCCGAGCCATATCTCTAGCCAGAGTAAAGACCCCGAAAGCCTCTATATGGGATGTCAGGAGGAAGTCCGTCACTTGAAGGCAACCACTCCTCCTACATCCATCCAGTCTATATGAAGTGTCTTGTAGGACGGCAACTTTGCTACTACTGACATCGGTTAGACAAGTTCATGATTTGACATTGCTCAGATATTCAGACAGCGGGCTTAGAGAGGAACGGGACCAGATAACTCTATGGCCTGCATTCGGGTCAACTACCCATCAGCAATCGGGTTGGCATATTAGGAAATGAGACACGCAAAATATAGCCCAATATATTGGCTTCGCCAACTGGTTAAAGCCTCGGAAGGAAGTCGAAAGAAAGGCGGAGACCTCCAAGAACTATTTTTTACAGCTATGAGGCCCGATAAGCTGGCCTCCAGGACAGCCATAGACAAGAGGTAATAACTGGGGAGAGTGATCACATCCGACGGAAGGCCTTATCATTGAGCCTTTCCAACCAGTCTAGATGGCCACAAGATCGTACCCGGACCATCAGCTGAAGACTGGTTAAGATCTCACATTGATGACATAACTCTTCCCCCACGAGCCACCAGGTGATAACAGACATTCACTCTGGGGATCTTGGACATTGCTGCTAGAACACACAATATAGGAGTTTTACCTACCAATAAAACTCTTATTGTGTTTCCAGCAATGTCCAAGATCCAGGTAACCCCTACCTGGTGCACCTTGAGTGACAATGACATACATAACGGCGTCACCCGGATGGCGTGGCTTGGGTAGGGATGAGAGGGGAGACGGAAAAGTGTTGCCAACGTAGTAGGATTAAGACGCGCAGCTCGAAAACAGACGCATCATCTCAGAGGATCTTGGACATTGCTGGAAACACAATAAGAGTTTTATTGGTAGGTAAAACTCCTATATTGTGTGTTTTGGCAGCAATGTCCAAGATCCATTTGAGGTGATGTGTCTCTGTTTTCGAGCCCCGCGTCTAAATCCTACGTTGGCAATACTTTCTTCAGCCCCTCTCCTACTCCCTACCCATGCCATGCCACCCGGACGACGCTGTTATGTACGTCATTAATGACATTGTTTTTGAATATGCCTGAAGTGTGTCATCACAATTGCATCGCTACAAAAACAAATCTGCAGCAACAAAGTATCGACACGTTTTGACTATCTTTAAAGTCATTAAATTAGCATCCATGCATAAACCAGTGTAAAGCATCTAATAGTAAAGAAATTTATATATATATATTTGAAATATGTGCGACAAATTGTTGGCTCTGCATGAAGGCACCGCGTCAGAGGACAAAATGAACACCAGCCATTCAATCAAATGGATCTTGGACATTGCTGCCACAACACACAATATAGAAGTTTTACCTACCATTAAACTCTTATTGTGTTTCCAGCAATGTCCAAGATCCAGGTAACCCCTACATGGTGAACTTGAGTGATAATGACATACATAACAGCGTCATGGTGTGGGTAGGGAGAAGGAGAAGGGCAGATGAAAGTGTTGCCAACGTAGGATTTAGACGCGCGGTTCAAATACAGAGATGACAGAATCATCTCAAATGGATCTTGGACATTGCCGGAAACACAATAAGAGTTTTATTGTAAGGTAAAACTCCTATATTAATTACTAGTGAAGAAGGTTGCCCACTTACCTCCAAATCATTGGAGAAGTCTCTCTCTTCAGCGAGTTTTTGCAGGACCTCATCATAGTTGGATTTAACAGTCTGGGCATGGATCAGTTGAGTATCAATAACCCTTTCCTTTTCAGTAAGCTGTCTTCTCAATTCCTCCAGTACTTCACGCATTTTCGACACCTCTGCCTGGAGTGACGAATAAAATCAATTTGATTAACATACCAAATTTCACTGAATGTACGATACAATTGTTTTTAAAAAAACAAAGATGCATAAAATACATAACATAGGTTGGAAAATTTCCAATCTATTTTCCTTTATTTTTACAAATGTCTTATATTGTTATCTCCGATTTCTTTCTAGAGAAAAGTTGTACTTTATTTGAGAAAAATAAAATAATTTATCAATAGAATAAGTTACCAGTGAGGCTTTGTTGGTCGCCTCTTGTTGGCCGATGATGGTTTCGCAGTCGACAAGCTGTTCATCCAGAATGGAGCATGCCGCTTTCAACATGTCATAATTCTGTCAAAAAATAACACATTCAAAAATACAGAAGACACACTACCTATCCTTTTCGAAGAACCAATTAAATAATCAGTTCTCGAAGTCTTCATACGCATATCATTGCCAAATAAATCAATTTCAATAGAAGATACACATCCTAAATATTAAGATTCAGCACAACAGTCCGCCAGAAGAGAACTCAAAGATTGGTCTAACTTTGGCCTCAACTCACCTTCTATTGGCAGTCAATGTTTTGCTTAAATTATAAAATATTTTTTTTTAATTACAACAGATATCCATGCCATTGAACAAGAAACCCAAATGGGAAATCTATTTACGAAACTGTTTGCATCCATGATTAATCTAAGCCGAGTAGGGATAGAAAATAAGGCTACGACAGGATTAATGGTAAGTTAATAGCACTACACCTGTCAGTACATCCTGTTCTTTACATGACAAACAAAATGCAAAGATGTAAAACCCAACACAGCCATCTCATATAACATATAAACAATTCTAAGATATCAATCGATGGTACTCGATGGAATTTTATTCATAAACCTGCGGGAATTCTACCATATGGATATAATCGAACTGCAGAGATTGAATTAATCAAATTTAAAATAATCAGTCAATGAATAATACTGTGTCGGAAAATACAAAATGATCTCCATTAAATAGAAAACATCTAACCACACGATTGCCATAAACATGCCAGCGCATTCCATGAACTCGTACTGACAAGGCCGGCCATAGAGATTTAATGTGACAATGCATAATAATGTGGCAATGCATCGCAATCAATATCTGGCATTTGTCAACTTTTAAATCATATAATATTTTACACACAGTGACATCTCTTAAAATCATATTTAAATACTCAGATGCCAAAAGCTATGAAATATTATTGATTTGAAGCCGGTCTGCCTGGTACCGCCATACGAAGACTTTGCAACGGTTATAAAGTTAAAATACAAAAAGTAAATTACAATACAAGTAATCAGAAGACGAAAGATAACATACACTCTGCAGGGAAGCGCATTCTTTGTCTCTCTCTTGTAAAGTAACTTCTAATCGTACTCTCTCTTCTCTTTCCTGGCAGCGAGATGCTTCAGATGCTTTGGCCTCACTTAGAGACCTCTCGACTGACGCTTCGGACTTCAACCGTCTGTTTTCACTGTACTGCAATTCTGCTTTCAATCGATGAACATCGTTTTTGGATCTGAAATATGAGCCGAATATTGAGTACTCCAATGTTAATCCTTTGATTAACAAGTATTTTTTATGAAATTAGGATAATAGAATAAATACATATTTTTAATGTTACCACACAAAAAATCCAATAAACACTTTGCTGCTGCATGCAATCTGGGAAAAATACTTGGTGAAAAATCTAAATTAGGCAATTGGACAATTTTTTCGTGAGCATGGGGCAGATGGAAAATCGTTCAAGTAAATTAGGGTACACATCACAGGTGATGGTGATCTGAGTGGAGTTCAGTATCCAATCGGGGAGAACTGGAGGAATCTTTCATTCAATACAAAAACTCGCAGTTGTAGTTAGTCAGAATTGCGTAACACAAAATACAGTGTTACTTTATGGATGCAAGTCATGGCATCTTACAAAGACGTTTGGGAAACCTCATAATCTGCCCAAAAACAAGTTTTGCAGCAAATACTACTTTTAGGGAAAGTATGAATTTTGACTCTCCTTCCCCTGATGAACATCTAAAAAAGGTACTGGGGGAGCTATAGCAAAGAACCCTAGGAACAGAGAATCTTCAGCACAGTTGCGACAACATTAAAGAAATAATTATACCTATCCAATTCTGCAGTGACTCTCTGTTGAATAGATAATTCCTTCTCGGTTTTAAGTTGAACATGTCGAAGCTTCTCTTCCAACTCGTCAATGGTCTTTTTATTGGTTTCGATTTCTTGATTGAGCTTTTCAATGTCCTTTTCTTTGCTGGCAATCTGCTGACGCAGCTGCGCAACAAGTGTTTTCTGTTTTTCAGTGTCTTTCTTCTTTTCCTCATCAGCAGTTTTCAACTTCTCAGTGAGTTGTTTCAGTTCTCTTGTTGCAATGCGTCTGTCCAAATCGCAATCGGAAAATTCCTTTTCCTGAAAGAGTGAGAAATGAATTTTAAGGTCCATTAGAAACTAAATTTGAAGTTAAACATTATGTTCAAAATAACAATACTTTTAACCCTTTGCACTCGAATGCCGCCATAGAGGCGGCATTATAAGTTAATCGTATTACTCGGATGCCGCCACAGTGGCGGCATGTTTGTAAAGTAATTTTTTGTATACTTTTAGCATTTTTTATATATCGATTTCAAATAGATCACAATAACAGATCATTAGGGAATCTTTTTCTGATAAAAAACATAGCCAAAGATAGTCGGCTTGCGTAATATCAATAAGTGATGTCTTCGAAATGCATGGTTTGATCCCGAGTGCGTACTTCAACTGTTCCTACAGAAGACCGTCTTGCAGATAAATTAAATATATTACGTTCAGGGACTAAGGACTGTGCAGTATGTTCAAATAGAAAAAAATTTGGCGGGAGATCGGAAACACGGCGGTTTTGCAAGACCTGCATAAATAAGCCAGGATTACATGTTGGTGATTGCTTTGTGAAATACCATAAAATGAAGAATTTCAAATAAAATAAAAATATGTACATTATATTCACTATATATCTATTTAACAGAAAAAATTTAAAAATATTTTTTTTTTAATTACATATATTTTTTATTACTTTGATTCATGTAGCGAATACGATTTTCACAAAAAAACGCATCGAGTTGCTGGTAGGCACATATGAAAAAGTGCTTGAGTGCAAAAGGTAAACTTCTCCTAAAATATTGAATGTAGTGGAGATTTGGTCCACAATGAGACCTGCATCTGGTTTTCAGTTGTGACATGATTGCGACAACTTGAGTAGACTTTCTCTGTACTCTCTGCCATTTGAAGTATAATTGAATTTATTGAGGATTACTTTCTTCGAAATAACATTCAGAGATTTTGAGTCTTATACCATATAATTTTATAACATATAATATATATGTTAAATATCATATCCTCAGAATAAACAGACAATATTTTCTAACCTTCTTCCAAAGGGCAGAATTTGTTTTCCTAATTTCCTGCTTATTAAGGACGGCCTCCTCTCTGGACTCTTTAAGCTGATCTTCCAACTTCTTCACAATCTCTTCGAGAATAGTAACCCTCTCCTTAGTAGCAGGATCTTGAGCAGATTTATCTTGAGTGAAACAAAAACAATGAAAGTTTGAATTCTTTTTCTCTACTTTTTAATCGCATTCAATTACATTTGAGATCCATAATATTTACCGTTGACGGATAAGATGGCAGGTTCCCCCTTTTTAAGCAGTTCCAGTTTGGCGACTTCCTGTTGAAGCTTTGTCAGTAGATCTTCTAATGTCGCCACCTTTCGGGAAAGCAAATTGCAGTACCATACAATAACCGTTAACTATTCATTTCCCTATTTATGGCAGGGTTCAGCTCTGTCACTGAGGTCATAAGTCAAATTTCATACAAAGATTAATATGATTTATGACATCGACTGAAGGTGCTTGATGGAATTTCAATATGCTAATAATGCCTAAAGATGCCGAAAGGCGAAAACCGGGTCATTAGTGACAAAACAGGTGGAATCGTACAAAGTTGTAACAATTCAAATTTAAATATTCAAATGCATCAAATATCGTAGGGAAAAAAAGTGTTATGAATATGTCAACAGTGCTAGGAGCATTTCAATAATGATAAGATGCAAATATATATAAAAATGACAGTAACCAATGAGTGGTCCAAACAGGGCCAGATAACTAGGAATGAAGCTTAAGGCCTCAAGGTTTCTAGAATCGATCAATATATTTTAAATGGTATGTTATATCCAAAAGAAAGTATAAATCAGTAAAAGTTCTCATATTGGTTTTTAGGCACTGACAAAAAAAAAAATGTTTTGTTGCATGAAAACGAATCAATACCTTATCACGATAGTGTTCTTCACGGGCGACAGCCGAGCCCAATCTAGTCATGATGACTTCTTTCTCCTTTCTCAATTCCATCAGCTGATCGTCTTTCTCAATGCAGTCCGACTCCAATGAACATATGGAAAACTGCAAATCCTATTAAAAAAAAAACAAGAATAATTTTCCTTCATTACAAATAAGAGTTTTTCACCGCACTAAAAATACCCAATTTCCATATATTTTTTCACATAGATTTCGTTATAGAAATCTATTTCAATGAATCATTGTGGCAAATGTTTATTTGCAAATAAATATATCAAAACACCCTTTTTGATGAAAAATTATTATCGTCACACATTTATAAACTTTTAGATTAAATAAAACATAGTTAAAATAATTCATTAAAAGAAAAAAAGAAACTTATCATTTGACAGTTCGTAGATACTGATGGATAGCAAAATATAAATAAAACCAAATATTTCTGACAGTTCAGTGATTCATTAGTATTCAAAAATGATTTTTTAATTAATATCACTGTCAATTATAGAAGCATCTATGTTATATTAATGTAGTTTAAGCTTCCGCCTTCAATGTGTGTAACAATAATTATTTCAAAGTTGCGTCAATTCTTGCTAATCAAAGCATCGAAACTATTATAAGTTCTTTGCACAAAAGATCAGCAGATTTTGGGTGAGTTTAAAAGCAAGGTTTAACGAAATATTTTGAAAATACACTACATTTGAGGTGTAATAATTGTACCTTTATTACTTTGTCGTTATTAATTCATTTTTCAATTTCATTCGCAATTTTTCTACATTGAAAATTGTCAATGAAGACTAGTTTAATTTATATTTCACTAGTCATGTGTTTGTCTGTCATCCTATGAAACTTGAAATACTTATAAATTAACAATTTTCTTAATTACCTATATGATATCTTCAGTATGTGGTATAATGAAGGGTTCTCAGAAAAAACTATTAAGCCAATATTATATATTCTTTAAAATATATGTTCTAGCTGCAGATATATTTTGAATAATACTCTTACGAAATTGTGTGCAATTACCCCAATTTGATTTTCCAAATAATTGGCGTTGTCCCGCTCTTTGTCGAGGGCACTCTGCAAGTTGTTTGAAATGTCCTTTCCCTCGGCCAGTCGCTGCGTGCCTTTCTCCATGAGGAAGCGGTTCTGCTCCTCCAATTCCATGATTTTGAACTGAAGATCGTCCACATCTTGACATTGGTTCTATCATAAAAATATGAATGATTTGATACATCTCAAATAAAACAGTGCAACAAAATTTTATTGAGTAACTTTTGAGAATAAAATTTTCGTGTAGATAAACATTCAGTGCTGATTTTTTATACTTTCTACTTCTTTATATAAAATTCATTCAAACTTGGATTTTTGTTGATAAAGTGCGTTGTCAGTTTATTCGCTATGTTTCAGGAAAATTTTCACCATTACACACTTATGAAAGAACAATGGAGAAACAAAGAAACTGTCATGATGATATTGATAGACAAAAGGAAATTAATGTCTCATAAACTTCAAAATAATCAAGGAAACAATTTGCCAGAGACCTGTTCATCTTTCGCATCCATCAGCCATTGTTTGAGTTCATTTGGCCTTCGGTTTAGTCAAATTGAAAGACAACTTTATAAAAAGGTAAATATTAATTTATATATTCATAAATTATACAAAAATATTAACTTAAATATTTATGAAATAATATTCTTCTAAAACTGACCTACAGCAAAATAAAAAAATGTTTTGATATTCTCATATGTAGTTATAATATACAACACACAAAAAAAATCTTAATGGATGAAATCACCTTATTCTTTCTTTAAAATAATTCTCTTTTATGTCGTCAGATAACTTGATAAGAAAATGTAAATACTGGTAACTTTTACGAGATAACTCACATTTTTAAGTGCCCCATAATCCTTCTTGCATTCTTCCAATTCAAATACCAAATTCTTCTCTCTGTCCTCGGCAGCCTTCAAATCAGCGGTCAGCCTCTCAATGTCGGACTTCATTTTATCTTTGAAAAGGAGCTCTCTGTTCAGGTTCTGAGTCAGTGTTTGAATTTGAATGTTAGATGACAGAGTCAACTCCTCCACGCCCACGATGGACTGGCGGGATATATTTCTCGCCTTGGTCATACTCGCCTGCGTGGTATAAATAAAATGTTACAAATATGAAATTAAATGAAAAAAACTGCACTCAGCAAGGGAGCAAATGAAAATGAAAGAATTCGAATTTATTTTGTAGGGATAATAAAACACGTCTAATTTGTAATAAATAAAAAAAAAAATCTGCATAGCCCTATTAAGAAATCGCTATACTATTGCTTTAGAATTATTTTTTTAGTGTGTACAGTTCCCACTTCAAATTGATTGACAGCCTCTCTGCTTCTTCTTTCAAAAACAAGCACTCAAGTCAACATTGACTAAAAACACACGCAAACTCTCTCTCGTCATATCTCATGCGCAATGTAATAATACTTTTGTTAGTTGATTGATTCAGACTATTTCGTGACTAAGTCTGTGAAATGTTAGAAATCATTACCATATATAAAATATATCAAAAATGCAAATACTTAATTACACGATTTTTACTAAATCAAAAAGCAATGAATATATATTTTTTTTAATTCATTTATGCATCAAAGGGATTAATTGTTAGATTATTTTAGCAGTGATAATGTTATTTAATTATTATACCATCCAGTGAATAGTGACCCCACATTGTGTGTAAGAAATTAGCGTTGGCTCTATTTCCAATGGTTAAGAAGAAAATTTGATAGCCTGTATATGTTTCATTTGGTTGTGTGATCAAGAAATCTAAACTTATTATAATGCTCTTCATTAACCTACTCCCTATCTTTAAAAAAAAATATCAAGCCTGCAAGAGGGAAAAAAATGATCCAACAAACGCAGCAGTCATCAGACACAAACCAATCAGACTCAATGACAATTAAAAAACAAAAACTAATATGGCAGCCAAACCATATATTCACTCACGAAAGAAAAACTCACTCACACCAAACTAATAAAATACTAACTCCATAACCAAAACATCAATACATAATCAATTTTTGAATTCAATGTGTTCAAACATTCACAGTAATAAGTATTCTTTTCAAGGTATGATAAAATTATACCAATGATGATTTATGGATTTGTGTCCAAATGAGACTATAGTCTGTAATCTTTTCATACCACCACCCTCAGTGCCTACCCGAATCCGAAAAACAGGAATTAAAGGAAGCTATCTATGAAAACATCTTCTATAAAGCTGCTCAGGGTGAAAAAACTTGATAAAAAAAAATGTGGTTCAAAACAACTCGCCGTGAAAATCGACCAAAGGAATGAACGTAACAGATTTTATTATATTAAATCGCATCACGAATATAATGTCGTTCGACATCAAGGAAACGGAATAGATTTCCCAAGAACACATGCGAGTCAATGAACCAATTTACAAAACAAGGTGCACAATGATAAGCACGGAATGATGAACAGATAAAACTTAAAAGCCTTAATTATTTTGACATAGCGTGTTCTGTAATTCACATCTGTTACATACAACATATAAATGTGGTATGATTTCATCAGGAATTCGGAAAGAAGAGAGCGGGATATAGCATCCAAAATCAAAAAGCTGGCATAGTCTTTTAGTTTTGATATAAATACAGAGTTGTCTCTTTCTACTGAATGAATCCTTCCACCAGGAAAGCAGAGATACAGATATATTGACAGAGAATGTGGAAACAATGAAAGAAGAAATATATGTATTACTTGATAGAATTGTAGTGAAAAAATAGCAATGTATTTTAGTTCTATTAAATTTATAAGATATATAGTTGATAGCTATTTCACCTCACGCCTTCATCAGAACTAGTTCTATGAGATAATAGTTCAGATGAGGTAAGCCGAAATAGATATCAACTATATATCTTATAAATTTTGTAGAACTACATAGTGCTTTGTTATTTTTTCAATATATTATATGTATTACAATAGGATAAAAAAGATGCACGTATCGCGTAAAAGAAAACCCTTGAGAATATTTTCCAAAAGATCATAACATTACAATACAACATGCTACGTCTTTTTTGTTCATGATTTAATTTTTATAATTCGAAAATTTTCTATATTAAAGGTTTTCCTTAGAGATGGAAGTATAAGTAGAAGAAAGAATCTGGACAAAGCCATTTTTAAGCATGTTCATCATTCCGTACCATAGTAGAAGATATAAATTGAGACATCTTACAGTTCCAGCATTCATAGCGGCACACCTGCGGTTTTTCATCGTAAAAATCTTTATTAAGAAGTCCTGGGTGCAACAAAGCATGTTAGATACAAGCAAACCATGCAAATATAGACAAGAAAATCATTTCAGTATTATACAACATCAATCAATATCTCTACACAGCCACCATTTTTAATTTTTTAAATTTGTAATACTAAGATCAAAACAGAAATGAATCGTAAATTTTCACTGGCAAACAAATCATATAATGGGACATAAGGGATGGGATTCCAATAAAAGTAAAATTTTTTCAGTTTTGTACATGAAAAAAACATCAAATGTGAGTAATAAAACCCGTTCCATTATGTAAAGTGGTATTTTTTAAATAAATCATTAATATCTGAAACTCAACATTTGAGTTGAGACACTTTTCGATGCGATATGAGCCAGTGAAATTTTTGACAGTGTAAGCCACATCTTTTTCATTACACCCATACCTCGCTATACGGCTGCTCTTTATACAGCATTTCGCTATAATGGCGCCCTCTCAATTAAAGCACGTTACAAATGTATGTACTTGCTATGTATGTATTTTTGATTTAAATGAAATAAAAAGATAAAATGCATTTTGAATGATAAACCATGTTACAAATTTAAAAATTTGGAACCTATCCTATTGAATTCGTATAAATTTGTTTTAGAATAATTGATTCCTTAACTTTTAGCTTTGCAGTCAAGCTTCGTGGAACGTAACAAGGCCGTAAAGCGAGGTATGGGTGTATTAGAATTAATGATCGTTTATTGATATCACATAAATCAGAAATGTGTCAGAAGTAAAACATGTGCCACACAACAATAAAGGTACCATTGCATCACTTTACTGATTTTATGTTTAATTAAAGGAACTATGTCAACAAAACTACCATTTGGTTTTTTTTTTTGTTTCCAATGATGCATTGAATTTTTGCTAATGGTAAGACATTACTACAATTCCATTTAGCCCTTAAATGTGTACCCACCCATATATTATATTCTTTTATTAAAGTTTTTTTTTTTGCTAACCTTTTCTCTGCTGAGCCACATTCTGATATTGAATATTTTTAAAAAATGGGCTCAGATTCCAAGACAAAGATACACATGTTAATAATGTAAAAAAAAATATGATGCAAATAAATGCCTTATAACCAAGAATGAGCAGCCAACACCTTTAGTGATTGATAAAATAATATTGTGAATTAAAATAGGAAAATTACTTAATTAATTGATTTTCAATAAAATTCAAGAACACCAAGAAAACACAGTCCTTGTCAGCGGAACATGCAGTTACCTTGTGATTCTTCTGCAGTTCCTTCATACTTTCAATAGTCTCTTTGCTCGTCGAGACTTCCACAGCCAAAGCATTAAGCTGAGCATTGAGAGAGGAAATGGTCTCTTTGTCCTGCAAGCGTTCCGCTTGTAAAGCCTCGATGGTAGTACCAAAGTGAGAGATTTGAGTCTCATGTTTGGCTTGCCACTTTCGCTTCGCTTGGCGAATCAGCTGCAGCGATTCTGATTCAACAGAGCTCCTATCTGAATGTTCCTTCTCCACTTGAGACTTCAGATTCTGAAAGATGTTAATAATTTATTTTTATCTTTCCTGTCCCTGTCCTGTTCACTCCCAATGCGGCACACATAATCTAATAAAGGAGCATTTCAACTAATTTTGGAAGATGAGAACAATTAGTAGTTGCTCAAACATTCTTTAGAGCAATTGAGCAACTGAGACTGGGCATAAATAGGGCATTAGTAAATTGAAGTTTTGAAATCCAGTGGAATACAAGATTTAAAAAATATCACGAATGCATGTGTGAGAAGCGACCTCTTTTTGGGAAAGCTATCAAGCTTCCCAATGTTTAAAATGAAAATATATATATATACCTTATTGACGCAAACCATTTCAGCAAGATCTTTTTCCAGCTGCTGTCTTTGCTTTTCCAATTGGGCAAATCGTTTTTCCTTGTCTATGACTAATGCTTGCTTTGATTCAGAAATCGCCAATTTGTTTTGAAGACTTTCTATTTCTCTCTTCCTTGATTCAAGCAGCTTTTCCATTTCTCTGCGGAGAAACAAATATAAGGTAAATTGTTGAAATATTCCGCGCGCATGATAAACAAGGCAGCAAGTCTGCAAGAACCTTCTCAGTGTTATGATGTTTGCATGGTTTTGATGCTGACTCACCCGCTGAGCTCACTCCAGGTGGTTTTGCAACAGTAACATCACGAATACGTTTGCCTTGCAAGTAAAATACTTTCCATAAAGCAAGTCAGTCTATCCGAGACATAGTGTCACATAGTGAAATATCTGGGACTAACACCACCAACTCTCAACTAAATCTTTACTAACAAGAATGATAATCATCAGTTAATGGTATTAAGAAATTGTGGCCATGAATCTACTTTCAACAACCTAAATCAAAAGGCACCGAATTGCCAGAAAAACCAATTTATATGTTCAACATAATAATTTGCCCAGTTTCACCCCTAACTGCAGATGTCTAAAACAAACAGTAGATTATAGTGTCTTGATAGTGACACTCAATGATATAAATGAATTCAGTGTCAAAACTTTCATTGAAGAGCTAATAATAAGCTTTTGGACTGAAAAAAATTGAGGTCTTCTGTACATTTTCAAATCCCAGAATTACCACTCTTAATTCTTTCCACGCGAACGTCTCAAGGTATGAGATGCAAGCTTTCAAACTTCAATAATACAGGCAATCTTTTGCCTGTATAGAACTGATTTTGGTTTCAAAATATCACTAGGGATATATTTGTTAAAGTGATTGTGACAACATAGGACATTTCTTTGTGTTTTTTAATGTTGTGAAACATTTGTAATGCATCTGGCTTCCATAAAAGCCAACCCAATTATTTTTTATTGCTCTGTTTATAACTCTATATGAAAAGAAAGCATAAATTTAATTTCTATGAAAAGCAGCCGCGTGGAATGGGTTAAATAACTAGAAAAGCATTATAAGTCACACAGCCTAAGCAGTTTTCATATTGACTGAAAAATATATATAATTTGTCTACCTGATGTTTGAAACGCATATTGATGTCCCGTTGAAGCTGGTGTTGAGGAATCCGTTGCTGACTGAACTTTGATTACTTGAATCTGAATCAGTAGTGTCTTTGCTAAATTTGTCACTCATTACGTCATGAGTGTAAGTGAATCCTGAAGTAAAAGAATTTTATTAATCAGAACTATGTCCATAGTGAATGGCTCATAGTGGAATGTTGCTATTAACACATTTGTAATGGAATAAATAAGGCCAAAGTACACACAGATGTGGTATTAGTCGGAGCGACTGGCTATCAATTTATATGAGCATTAAGAATTGATAATCCAGTCATTCTTTTTTAATTCATCACATTGTATCCTATCATTAACTCGGAATATATTTTCTTAAGACCATTTTAAAGTAATACAACAATTTTAAAGAAGACATTATATATTTTTACTTCATTTTAGCATCACTAGATAGACCATTTTGAGAATATTATTGTCGTTTTCTAGTTCACCACCTATCATCATATAATTTTACTACACATTCTAAATTTAATATCGCTTACCTATGAAAGGCAGATTTCTGCCACTGAAGTTTGATCTAGTTCTAAAATTATCCACAGAAGGCTTTGGCTTTTGTTTCTCGTATTCTACAAAATTTGATGTATCATCAACAGCATTCACGACTGGAACAAACGGTGGTGCCTATAAAACAAGTCAAACGTTTTTATATGTAGAAATGCTGTTCACATGACACCTGTCAAATCTGTAACAAAACTAGAAAAAACTATACACCTAGGCCTCATATAACACGGTTTTATACATCATGGATGTACAAATTGTGACATATTTTTATAAAGCACGCTTCTTATAACACGGTTTAAGGAAAAAAAAAATTAAATGAAACGCTGAATGAACCTACCACAATTTATGACTCAGAAAACAGCAAAACTTGCTGCGAAGAAGCTAAATGTCTCACATTAAAAACAATAAATGACAGCTTGGAATTGGCTAATAAATTAGATTTTTTTTTTTTATTGACAACGATCCTATAATGGAAAGGAGTTCGAAATTCAAGAGGGAATTACAAACTATTTTAGAACCTTATAATGAAATATGTTAAGATTTATACGCTAAAAGCAGAAAATCGCTTATTAACAAATTTTTTTAGGCTAAAACTACAAAAAATTCAGAGTCCTCCATTGATGAAAACTCACGACCGATCTTGAAAAAGAGTAAAAAAATATAGCGTTCTAAGTGATAGCGATGATGAATGAATGATATATTATGTTATTAAAGTTTCTTTCAATTAATATGTAAATGTATATTTGTTTATTTAAAAAAATAAAGTACATATTTATAACACGGTGAAAAAATAGCAATGTATTTTAGTTCTACAAAATTATTTTTAACAAATATAGTTGATAGCTATTTCGGCTCACGCCATCGTCAGAACTATGCTTAAACTAACATTTGCTTATCTATATATAGCTGTGCAGAAAAGGTACACAACATCTCCTCTCTCCTTTTCCAATGGTATAGCTTGTTAGTAAGTTTGTAAGTTTGTAAGTTTAGTGTCATTGTTGTTAAATAACAAGCTATACCATTGGAAAAGGAGAGAGGAGATGTTGTGTACCTTTTTTGCACAGCTATATATAGATAAGCAAATGTTAGTTTAAGCATAGTTCTGACGATGGCGTGAGCCGAAATAGCTATCAACTATATTTGTTAAAAATAATTTTGTAGAACTAAAATACATTGCTATTTTTTCACCGTGTTATAATGGAGTTCTACCAAGTGAATGCCAATTCAATCAATACATATTTATATAAACTATTTTGGTTTTTTTTTTTTTTTTGGAACGCAAACCTTTATTTTGTATGAGCTTCATACCTCGTGTAACACATATTTGTATTATACGAGGTTTTTGTGGATCCATATAACCGTGTTATACAAGGCCCAGGTGTACCTTCTTTCTAGCAGCATTAATCAATAACAACGCATCAATAAAACTGTTGATTCAAACAACTAATGTCTAAACATGCCATAATTAGAATGTATTTTGAATACAGTGAAAACTCGATTCTACGTTTTTCATGGGACCCTTAAAAATAAACGAAAAATGCGGGAAAATTTCAAATATTTAATTAAAAAAGTAAAATTTAAAAATGTCCCGCCCTCCCTTAATTTTCAATGATGGGTTATACAAAAATTGGTAAATATGAGAAGGTTTTGTGAAAGTTATATTAATTAAATCTTATTTATTGAAATAATCGATTAGTGTTTTAAACTTCTTGTGGAATTCTTTATTAGAGAAAATCTCGAGACATTTGGGTGAACATTAATTTCTTTGGTTAATATATAAGATTTAATGTGCTCAAACACACAAATTGCGTTGAAAAGAAAGATTAATCTACCAAAACCCATCAATCGGAATAATATTCGAGACGGGACCATTATGTTTAGATGATAGATAGAGGAAATCGATAAATTGAGAACGGTTAATGCGGGATTATTTAACATTGTTCTTATGGGTGTTTAACGGAACTGTAAAAAATGAACGAACCATACGGGAAAACGTACTATGCGAGAACGGTTGATCGGGGTTCCACTGTACATGCAAATTCCTGCATATAACCAAATAGTATCCATTATACTCACTTGTTTTCTTAAGGAATTCCATAGAATCTCTTTAAAAAGTCTATGTCTCAAAACATCTTCGTATGTCGGCCTCTTGTCAGCCAGCGGGTGTAATAGACTCTTAACAAGATCTTTGTAGTCTCCACTGATATCACTCGGTGATGAATTTGCGTATTTGAGCAACGAGCTTTTTCCATTTCTTCCATGCTGCATAATAGCATTGTAAGTATGAGTGGTAGATTTGGAAACCATAGGGCTGGCGAAAGGAGTCTCGCAGGTAACCAATTCGTAGGCCAACACCCCCAAAGACCAAAAATCACACGGCGTCTGAAATAGAATAATAAGGTTAAACAAATAAAAAAAGATATTTTCAAATGTAAAATAACAATATCTTATCACGGAAGGACTTAGACTTACACCATGGCTAACATTCTTAGGATCTTCTAGAGCTTTTAAAAGTTCAGGGGCGATGTAATCAGGAGTTCCGATCGGAAATGAATTGGATACCTTGCCTAATGTGGACAGTCGAGCTGCAGATCCAAAGTCACCGAGTTTAAGATGGCCACATCTGCAATGTATTCAAAAAAAAAATTACAATCTAATATTTTCTACACATTTCAACATTACAAATATGAAGAACTGTGATTTTTGGCATTCATATTACCTTCAATTTTTGTTTCAAATGGACTAAGAATTTGGTTTTTACGGTAAATATTAAGAAGAAAATATTTCAGACTTTTTGACCTGACCAGGAAGTGAAAACTTAAAAATAAATCTTGGTAAAGCAATAACGAAGCATTTTATTTTCATATTTTAGTATCCTTTTCCAATTTAAGAAAATGCATTCACTACCGTTTCAAATAGTACGCATCTTTCTTTATAGTTTGACCAAAAATAAAGAAAATAACTTTTTACTCAAGACCAAAATAGTCTTTCGACACCAAAGTGAATTGGATAAGCCAAAATGAAAGTTAACGTTCCAAAGAATTTTTCCTTTAACTAAATATCTCCAGTCATATTGAACATGATGCAAATAATTTGAAGTATAAGGGTGACAAAACACAAAAAAGAAATTACTCACCTATCTAGTAGTATATTATCTGGTTTAATATCTCTATGCACAAATCCCATGCTATGCAGAGTGCCGAGGGCCTGCGTCAGCTCAGCCAAATAGAAAATGGCATCCTTCTCCGCCAGTGGTTTACCATGTCTGTCAAGCAAACCGGCCAAATCTCCACCAGGACAAAATTCCATTACAAGGTAAAGTTGGCTTGCATCCTAAAATTTTATTGATACACTTCAAAATCAATGTAAGGAAAACTACATGAGTATTCCAATGTGAATATGGTAATATATTAACACATTCCATAGAAATTCTTGATGATGAGCAATGATGACATTGGAAACATTCGATCATGCCACGTTTCTAAGATTGTGGAAAGTGAATAGGCAACACATAAGAATTTTTCAGGTAAAAGCCCTCTGTATTTATATACATTGTGGTGCAGCGGCTTCCAAATTACGGTAGAAGAAGTTTATCCATTCAAATCCTCATTACTTCATTTGACACATGAAAACTTAATAATAGTTATAAAAAATATCTAAATAATTTACTAATAATAAATGCCTGTACAAGTAAATTTATTTAAAAAATAGCCAACACGATTCAGATTATAAAATGATCCTGCATTTGTGAGGCTAACAGTCGAACACATATATTCCCAACATTCAATTAAGCATTTGATAGCAATTAACCATTTTACTTTCATTTGCATAATGATTAAACAAAAATAAAACAGTAAACCTTCCCGGTGAGCATTCTGCACAAGAGTGACGGTTTATTTGTGATATGCAGTAGAGCAACAAGAATTTGGAAACAACTGCCAAAATGTAACTCATCCAATTTTAGAGTAATTTACTATTAATTAGAGTTAATGCAGTACTCGACACTATTCATTTGTTCACAATACTCACTTGAAATGCAAATTGAAGTTTTATCAACCATTCTGACTTAGACATAGCCATAATGTCTCTCTCTTCCTCGTAAAATGTTGCATTCTTTTGTTTCAATGTCAATTCTTTCCGAAGTGTCTTCAAAGCGTACACATCGCCAGTGTGTTTTTCCCGGACAACCTAAAAATAAACAAATTAAAGTGATATATTAAAGAATATAAGTCATAATGTCACTTCTTTTTGGACCTGGTCTGTTTTCCAAGAACGTGTATATATCTTACATCTACGATAAATTACAGAATCTCGAGAGATCAGATTTTAATGATAATGTGATTGTAAATAATTATGTTACACACACACAGACAATTTTTTAATGAAAAACATATAATATAATAATAATAATACATGAATGTACAGTTTTTTATGAAACATTTGGCTTTAAATATTTACTCAGGTGAACAAATTTTGGCTGCTTAAAAAAGCACAACCGGAAGACTCACTATAATCTATAAATGAAAAATATATAAGTTCTTGTGAAAGGGTGGGACAAGATGGAGCTTTAACGCTCAGTAAAAAATTTCTTTTTTCCCTGTAATATTAAAAATTTTCTCATATTTGTTAATCAGCATATTTACAACTGCGGCAGCTGCCAATTTGTAGAATAAAAATGCGAGCACAGTCGTCAACATTTACTTCCAATCCTGTTATCTCATGTACCAATTAAATTCATTTTTCCCATTTCCTATTGTGAGCAGGTTTGCATTAAAATGCTCTTTTCGTCTTAATTACCTTCAAGAAATGGGGATCCTCTGTATATGAATTTAAAAAAAATGAATAATATTTACTAACCATGATCTGACTGGACAACAACACTGTATCAGAATTTATTAATAAGAAAAGGAAATTTAGCGACAAAGTATAGGGTTCAAAATATTTCACAATGCTGAGCATTCCCATTGTTCAATTGAAAATTGAATATAAATGCAAATAATTTATGATATCGACTGAAGGTGCTTGATGGAATTTCAATATCAAATTTGAATTGTTACAATTTTGTACGATTCCACATGTTTTGTCACTAACGACCCGGGTTTCGCCTTTCGGCATCTTCAGGCATTCTATCACACGGATGCAACAGAACTGATTAATTCTCTTCAGTTCTGTTGCATCCGTGTTATAGAATGCCTGAAGATGCCGAAAGGTGAAACCCGGGCCGTTAGTGACAAAACATGTGGAATCGTACAGAATTGTAACAATTCAAATAAATGCAAATATTATAGCTGTAAAACAGGGACCAAAATAACTATTTTCCACTGTCAGCACTTAGCCTTTTCATCATTGTAGTTGCCCCCTCTCATTTTCTGGAAGTAGCGGCACTGAGATGCTCTCTTTCCTGCAGATAATGTGTCCGTCCAGACATCTTTAAACTGATATTATAAAATTTATTTCGAAAGAATAAATATCATGACACAAGTATGTGCACCATGTTATATATATTACAGTGACAATTCACAAAAATTAATGAGAGCTATTATTTATTAAATGACTTACGTGCACTTCCCCAAATTCTCCGCGTCCGATTACATCTTTCACTTCAAAATCAGATATGTTAACTCGCAATTGGCGAAGCTCTAACAGAACACTGCGATCTAGTGAATAACAAACATTTTGTATCAATAAAAATAATATATTATATTTCAAATACACACTGTAGAATTTCTTCTTCTTTTATTTGTATTTGCAAATGTTCTTCACAGCATACAACTCTTTTAAATTCAAAAAAAAAATACTAAATACCACCACACAGACGATGCATGTCTAAGAAATTTAATAATGAATAGAAAAAGGTAAATAACTAGAAATTCAAATCAAGTCAACAAACAATTAATGTGAATTATATATTAGTACAGAAAACAATGCCATATTGAAAATCTTTTTATGGATTGTTTTTCTATAGAAGATAAACATAATATTTCTCAAATTATGATTTCTTATACTGGTTATATCAAAATCACTGATATTGTTTATTTTCAGAAAAATATCGGTTTCTTTATGATAATTTGGCATCATTGAGAAAAGCTGAATAGTGCCGAGCTGTCGACACATATTTGGATTTACCATGAAAAAAGTTTTTAGTGTTATTGTATAGGTTACTTAATATGTTATAATTAAGTGATTGGGACGATAGAGACACTGCTGAGAGTTTAAGATCACCGATTGCCTTCGATAGGTTTCATAAAATAAATTGATTCGCTCTAATATGTTACTCTATGCGAACCATTGGTATTATTATCTGTCATACATTTCACTTACATCTTTCAACGAATCTGTTGATCATCTGATCACTCTTTTTAAGAGTCTCATTGTTGCATTCGTCATAAAGCACTGAAATGGCATCTAATAACCCTTCTCTATTTAGAGATCGTTTCAGCGTAATCCCTTGCCCGGGTAAAATCGACCTGCCAAGCAATTGATTATTCAATCTCGCCAGTCGAACACTTATAGCTTCTTTAGATGGCTCCATCATAAACAACTAATGTCAAACCTATTACAAACAATAAGATAAAACGGAACTAGTTTGCAAACATCAGCAAAACACTAAAACAGACAATAGTCGGGGTTATTTTGAAATAAACTCCACAAATTATACACTATATAAACTCTTTCTTCGTACGGAGATTCGCCGGCATCGTCCTGTTGTTTTGTAAGATCGAATTGTTTCGAATGAAACGGCAGTTCAGTTCAAAATATTGCAAATGTTGCCAGCTCAATACTTTCATCGACTTGTTGCCATACCAATCAAAATTATATAATACTTCAAAAATAATTGTTTGCAATTCCCATTTAAATGTGAAAAATAAAATATCTGTTTTTAATTTAAATGAAATAGTTAAATTATTGATTCATTTTTCAAATTACCATGAAAAGTTCAAGTAATTCAGTCGTGGGTAAGTGAATTTACACCAACGATTAAAAATAGCTTGATATTGCTTACTAAATTCCTCGCAAAGTAAAACACGTCACCTCAATCAAAATCCAATATACCGTAATACTGAATTTGAAGTATTTTATGGTAAATATATGTTGCACGTGCTTTTTCGCACATTTGACCACTTAAATTAATTTCATTTTTAAATTTGTTTGTTCCGCCTAACCTTGAAAAATTTTGAAACGGCATCATTGCCTCCACTCAACCCTTGGTGACATGTATAAAGATTTCAGTGACCCCTCCCCCACTTCATAAAATAAACAAATTAAGAAAAATTAAAAAAAGATCATCAAATATATGTTTACTTGTTTAACCCTTTGTGTGCGTATGGCGGTTATGTGCGTCATATCTGACATGCCCTCACCGCGAATGGCGCGCATAGCGGTCATATAAATTGCCGTTACCCCGTTGTATGAAGAATGATTATTGTCAAATCGAACAGAAAATACAAAAAATTTATTTCACTGCTGAAAAATTATTACAATCTACATTTATAGTCAAAAACGCAATTAACAAATTTTTAAAAAAGCTGCTGCTTTCAGGGTTTGTTCTCTGTATTTTTTGATGAGGACAAAAGATTAAATGATTTCAAATTAACTGTAGCTATAGGCAGTTTTTTTAGAAAAAAGGTGCCGGAACTCACTTCATGCCAAACTTTATACTCAATAAAATTTTATAAAAATATTTAAATAACATTTAATGCAACTTTTACTATGCCACGAAACGCACAAAGAAATGTGTAAAAAAATAACCACGCTGTCTTGTATGGCTCATTGTTACTTCGAGGAGTCTGTCAGTTACGAGGTATTGCTTCTCATCCATCATTGTCTCTGCGAGAAGCTTTTCTTGCGTCTGAGGAGATGAAGTCTTTCATTCCTGATGTTAATTTCGAGGAGTCTGTCTTCGTTGTTTGTCATTTACGAGGTATTGCTTCTAAGGCGTCATGGTCCCTGCTAGATGCTTTTCTTGCTTCTGAGAAAGTGTTGTCTTTTATACCTGATGGTAACTTTGAGTCTGTCTTCGTCGTTTGTCATTTACAAGATATTGCTTCCTATCTGTCATGGTCTCTGCAAGGTGCTTTTCATGCCTTTGTGGAGCTGCTGTCTTTTATTCCTGATGGTACATCAAGGAATCTTTCATCCTCGTTAGTCAGTTACGAGGCATTGCTTCTTAAGAGTTGGTTTCATTTTAAAGGTGTTTTGATACATTTATAGTATAGTGGAATTCCAATATATCGTTGCGCCATGTGTTCACTTTTTATCGTTCTGGTCAAATATCCATAAAAACAATGAAAGACAATCCTTCATTCTTTGTCCCCCAAGTGACGTTTTCTTTAATTTATTGGTTAAATATTATCCTGATTAATCTTTTTGCTTAACATTTGACATATAACTTTGCATATTACAACTTTATTCAGCTTGTCACAGATTTTATTCCAATATATTATAGTTTTTGTAAAAATATGACAAAAATTTGTCAAATTTTTGATGAATCACGGATGTCTTATAACACAACTCAAGTACACATGTACCGGGATAGGCTATGATGATAAAATTATACTTCTCATGGTTTTCTATATACTGATCCCATGAATCAGTTATCCATGTTCAAATATCTGACAGCGATCTCTGAGTATATTTCCTAGTGTCGCAGTAGCAATTAGCTTAAAAATGCAAATAGACAGTACAAGGTCATGTCGGTTGTGATTTTAGAACAAAAACAAAACATAAAACTGCCGAGAAACAAAAGTAGAGTTGTAACCTAAAAATAAATGTATGACTATCAAAGAGTGCCATGGACACCTGTCCATCCTGATAGCATGATACAATATAGCTTTAAAAAAAACAAGTATTAAATGTAACATATTTTAATGAATAAGAATACAACAAATAAATAATAATAAAAAAAGATTACAAATTGTTCTACAAAATAACACTAAATACACGAAGAGCAATATTAAAATATTCAACAATAAATATGAAGTAATAATTTTAATTATTCTAATTGAGCTTGTAAATAATTTTATGCTGATATTTTCAATAGTACATTGCCAAGCGGTGACAGGACAATTGACCACTAAATACAAATAACAAGATAATTCGAAAAATAAATATATAATTTGATATTTTTTGAATTACACTGAACACATTATATTGCCACAAAAAAACTGAAAACTTGATTTCATCTGGCATGAAGGTGTCGGTACATTGATATAACCTATTATGCAGATTTTCCTTTGTGTTTGTGAATTATTTTTTTTCAATGAAACCAGTTTATATGTGACTATAGTTTTTTAACAATGATTTGTTATTTTTTTGCATAAGAAAGGATCTTGAAGGCTCACAAAGTTAAATAATTATAAAAGACAAGTGTAAAAAAAAATAAAAACCCTAATATCACGGAAAGCCCCAGCCTCCTGAGTGCAAAAATTATTGTTGTTCATGTAACATTCGATTTATAGAAAATTTTATTCTTGTGACAATATACTCATTACTTTGCCCCATTGAAACTCGCGACATTTCTTTAAATCAACAAATGTGACGCTATCTTCTGTGGTGCCTTCGTTCCCGAGAGAAACTCCCCGGAAAAGGTGACCGAATGGTTTATAGAATCGCAGTGTCGCCACATCACCAATGATGATAAGTTTATGCTTTGCTCTAGTTAGTGCCACAGTGAGTCTCCGCTTATCGTTTAAGATGTCATTTTCCTGAAAACACAATATAAATTGATGATTTGATTCGAATTTTGGATATTTAGATACTGGTGTGATTAAAATTATACTTGATCAAGTTTCAAAGTTGATGGAAAAACTATTTTATGACACTAACTGAAAATTCTTGCAGCTGATTCTTCTCCAAGTCCCAGGTCTTGGCGCAGGAGTAAATAATGACTTGTTTATCCCGGCCCTGGTACTGATCAACAGTATTGACCTCAACGTCGACTGTAATTGATTTTGCCACTTTATCACAATCCTGCGCTGACTTATCTGTATTCAGATTGTGAGCTCCTGGACGTTTGAAATCGTCGGTTAATTTTGAGACACATTTTTGTAGAAGAGTTACTTGGTCTCTGAATGGAGTAATGACACCGATTTCGCCACTGCCAATTCCTATCTGTGAATATCAAAAAATTAGCAGTGCATTACCTCTCATTTATCCAGGTGTGAATTACATTAACTATATACATTCTCTAAGGTTATTTATATTGAAGCCACCGTTATCAAATCGATTTCCAACCTGACAAGAGTATATTCCGCAACGTAACAATATTATTTATCTTTTCACAAAAATCCATTATATGTGGAAGATTTTTTCAAGATTCAAGAAAGATTGTATACAACAGTTCTTCACTTATGGTAAACCTGGATCAATATTTATTTTTTTGAATATATGTCCATTCACAATGTGCGTTATATGGAGATACTTTTTTTTTCAAAAACTGCTTGAGTTCTCTTTTCTGAAAAGTATGGATAGAAGGGGTAGAACTAAGACACGATTAGTGGTAAGCTAACCGTTATGTCTACACCCTGTTTTTAAGATTATTTAATTCAATTTATAATTTATATAATTTGAAGAAATATTTAGCAATAGTGAAATATTGCATGCGAGAAGAAAAGTACATTTTCAAACAATTCAGAAAATACTCACTCGCAGCAACTCCATAATAATATTGACCACAAGTGCCACTTCACAAACATTATCCATTTTATGATGATCATTCAGGTTGGTATGCTTGCTTCGAGGCTGGTTATCGGCTGATTTGGCATGACCGTATTGTTTCCGCAGATTGGTTGAGTTACCCGTGTCGATGATCACAACTGAATCGTTCAATTTTGTTGAAATGCAAGGCGTCAACCATGTCTTGGATGATAATAATTCCTCCTAAATAATCAATATATTCACAGTTGGTTAAATGACAGTATTCCAGGCACACTTTAGAAATCCATTTTGTAATATTCTTGGGATCTTATCAAGGTGTCAAATAGTGGCGGTAAAGTAATTCTTAAAAAAGCATTTTAGTAATGCATATAAAATTTATATTATTATAATAATATTATTACTAAATTGCTACGAATTGTCAAGATATAAAAAAGTCACTGTTGATGTTGTGAAAGAGAACAAGAGATACGAAGTAGGAAGACCAAACCTGAGATTTAATAGCAAGAGTTGCCGCTCTTGCGGTGTCATTAGCACACTGGAGCTGTCCCTCATAGGTAAACCAATTGGCTAAGTTCATGATGCACTCGTTCATACGATACTGAAGATTCAAATTTACAGTTGAAACAGCACTATCAAGTCTGTCAAAAAGTGATTCTGACAGACCCAACAATCTAAAACACAAGCAAGGCATGTTTTCATGATTTAGCAAGGTAGAAAAGACAGCAATGGTAAACTTTTTGTATAGAGTAATGTGCTATTTTATTGAAATGACCCGTAAGAGTATTACCTGGCTGATTTGCTTCTGACGATAGGCGGTAACTGCTCCGAATCACCAACAAGAATGAACTTATTTGCTGCGAACAGTGATCTTAGAGCTGTACATTGTAGAACCTATAGAAGATATAAAACTTGAATAAAGACAATATTCTGCAGTATTCAATTTACTAGTTGGTTATGACGGTTTTGGATGGTATATAGAATATTGCACACACTGTCTGATCTCTCGGAAGATTTATTTAATAACAGAATTCGATTTAAACTGTAAACATTCAAGTGTCATAGACTTTCTGCATTTAATGAAACAGGACTCCAAAGTAATTCTTAAGTAAATAGCAAGCTCTTTCGTTGTGCTACTCTCTTCCAGACGTGTAAACTGTGTTATTTGAAGCAATCAACCTGTAAGGGTACTATCAGTGATGACAGGTTCGGTTACGCATAGTATTGGTCTTGTGTTTATTTAAAATACAACCAATGTGACCTGAATAAGTTCCTAGCCAGTCAATAGTCACCCAGGTGCCACGAATATATCTGTCAAATACGACCATATCCCATATGTATATATTATTATGTGGAGTTGTATACCTGAGTGCTCTCGTCAATAATGCAGACATCAAAAGTCCTCTTAGTGAGCAGAGCATGTTTTGCTCCAAGGCATGTGACGCCAACAACGTTCTGAAAGAACAATAAGCGCTCCATGTAATCTTTTTGCTTCAGTTTGAAGACACTACTCAAAGGAGTGAAGAGGTGTCTCATATTTTAATGACACACCAAATTGAATAACAAAATTATTATATTTAAATCATAATTCTGATTTCGTAACTTAGTAAACTGATATTTTAAATAATAAAAACACATTTTTTAGTACTTATTTCCACAATATATTTTTTGATCAGGACCGGTTTCGCTCATCGCGAGCATTATCAACTGATAGAATACAATTTACAAACAAGTCTATTTATACAAAACAAAAAATTAATTTGAGTTAATGGTTTTTTTTTTTTTTGGGATATCAAATTCATGGAGCGTTAAGATCTATGACGCGTCAGCATCAGAGCTCTTCAGGTCTTCTCCATCTCTCATATATAGATTTAACTGGTTGTAATTGTTGTGTCATTGTTGACAACATTAGGTCGCAGCTGAGCCTTGGGACCCACAATGAGTGCAGCTCATGCGGACACCATACGCATTACATTCACTCATGCATACACGTGCACACAGCCACACGCATGCATATACAATACGTAAGGAAATAAAATTAGAAAGTCATTTTCAGATGCCGAGGTTGTCCATGTTGGGATTAAGATCTGTAACAACAAACCTATGGCGGGTCATCGAGCAGAACCGCTCTCGGCCTTAGACGATTACTCGGTATTGTCTCATCATAATTATGTAGATACGAAATTGTAGGGTTATAATGTTTGCCTATATCGCTGTGAAAGTTTCGAGACATTTCACGAACGAACTCTCGAATTGTAGGCATTTTCAAGTCTCTATGTAACAGCGAATTGCGAACGTACCACGGGGCATTACAAATTTGTCGCAATGATTTATTTTGAACAATTTGAAGTGTCTTCAGATGCTTCTGGTGAGCATAAGCCCACACTGGAGTAGCGTACACCATAATTGGTCGAGTTATAGCTGTATAGAGGAGCAGCTTGCTTTTGAGAGTAAGCTTGCTCTTCACATTGAGCATAAAGTTTAGTTTAGCTTTTACACCATAAGCTTGACGTTTTTTAATCGCGGTGTGCTCATAGAATTTTAGCCTATTGTCTAGAGTGAGTCCTAGATACTTGACAGTATTGGACCACTTGATTTCTGTATTTTGCATACGAATGCAATCGAAATTGGGTTTTCTAATGAAACCCTTTGAAAACATAACTGCAGCGCTTTTTTCGGTATTGATTTTAATTCGCCAGTTTTCACACCAGTCCGCTATGGTATCAGCCAATAGCTGGACTTGTGTGACAGCACTTTGCCGATTACGAGATTTTGATAAAATAGCAGTATCATCGGCGTAATGAGCTATAACTGTTTCGCTTTCCCTACCGCAAGGAATGTCATGCATGAATATATTATACTAAGAGTTAATGGTAGTAGGTGTACAAAACCATGGGTACAAGAACTAGGAAACAATTTACATAAAATCATACAATATTGATACAAATAAAGTAAATTAGTATAAAAATTAAATGTTCACAATCACTTATTAAGAATTACAATTACAATTATGGTAAATCAATAATCCATTAGGAGCTCTAAACAATCAATAAGGAAGTAAGGAGTGGGAAATTTTTAATGACGAAAATAACCCACAATCACTACTTAATGGAACAAAATAAATTAATACATGAGAAGTCGATTAAAGATGAATCGATGATATGGTCAGTCAGGGGCGTTCCAATATTTTCTGTAAAAAAATTTAAGTAAAAGGAGGCAATATCATTTTTCAAAAAAAAAAATAAAATAATATTTATTAATCTAATTTAATGAGTATAACAATGGTGACGACGCAAAAGTAGTTTGTTCATTTATAAGGTTAGAAGTAAGTAGTAAGTGTGGGTTATTTTCGTCATTAAAATGTCCCACTCCTTACTTCCTTATTGATTGTTCAGAGCTCCTAATGGATTATTGATTTACCATAATTGTAATTGTAACTCTTAATAAGTGATTGTGAACATTTAATTTTTATAATAATTTACTTTATTTGTATCAATATTGTATGATTTTATGTAAATTGTTTCCTAGTTATTGTACCCATGGTTTTGTAAACTGATATGAAACTGGTGTAATGTTAATCTTTTAGATAATGTCAATTTGTCAACAAATTGCCAATGGATAAAACATACATTTAACTTTTAACATATGTACTGTTGGGGCAATCAATATCTATTTAAGCGAAATCAACGAAAAGGTTAATTTGAATCTCTTCTTAGATAAATGTTAAAGGTTTAAATGAGAGTAACAAATTAATCTTATTTGGTCATTTCAGAATTTTGGACATTGATTATATCTGTTGATTTCTAAGTAAGCCTTAAGTTTTTATCACAAAGATACAGACAAACTAGAAGCAAATCAGAAGCTTTGTTGTGTGAATTGATAATTTGTTTTTAATTTTGAATGAAGTAATATGCTTAGATGGCTTATTTTTTCATTCTAAATACCACTGTGTCATTTAGTCATAAACTAGACATCAGTGATTGACTTTTAAAAACAAACAGCTAATATTCCAATAGCACTGAATTATAATAAAATTAATAAGTTTCAGTATAAAATATACAACATATATAAAGGGTTTATTGGAACCCTACTCACAGCACTCATGTAGACATCGTTAAGATCTTCGGGTGACTTGCATCCTTTGGTCAGCACCGATTCAGAGCACGGCTGTAGTTTCAAATGGATACGACTTGTCGGACCTAGTCTCAATATTTTTAGGCATGACTGACGTAACCTAGAATTTTTTTTTATATACACTAAGAATTTTTCTGATACAGTATAGACCAGTATTCAGTCTGTGAACTGCCTCATTAAGTAAAAATTATATTTCAAATTGAAAATCTATCGAAAAGAATGGATTTTTTCACAATATATTTTTATTTTTCATGGCACTGTTACAAACAGGAACACTATTTTTAAGAGGGGGATTTTTTTCTCTCGAAATGAATGTACATATTGCAACAGGTGTATGAAAAAAGACTTTATGTTGAGCTGGGAATTTATTCACTTATACAGATGTATTTGAAAGGTCAGGTGGTTTGTTTTGGAAAAGCTCTGCCACTACTTTATATTGGACTTTTTCAGGAAGTCAGAGATAAGAAATACAGGCAAACGTCCAAAATAAAAGACAGTGTACGTGGCTCGAACATGTGCTACAGTAGCTCCAGGAAGCACGAACCCGTCCGTCACTTCTACAAATTTGGTGGATTCTGTCGCATTGGTAACACTCCTGTGAAAGTTATGAAAATGAATTAAAAATATTGGCTTACCTCATAAGAACATTGTCTACAGCAGAATGAGTTTGACTTGTGATTAGAACAGATTTTCCCAAGATTATCAAGAGCTCAACTAGCGCAACAATAGTCTGCGTTTTACCTGAAAAATGAAGTCCAATCAGCAAATGGTCCAGGCAAACTTATTATAAACAATTTATGACATACTACTGATTGTTGCCTATTTGAAGCATGTGGACTAAAAATAAGTATTTTAATTAGCTATAATTTATTACTTTGCCTTAATACATGCTGTTTAATACTCCTGTTTGGGTGAAGCAAGATTGCAGAATAAAAATTGTACAATATAATCGCTGTGATCTAGTTATTTAGGTATTGTTTATTTCCACAACACAGTTGGACTTGGAGTGTTTAAAATAATTTATTTCAAGTTTGAGAAATAACACGAGGAAAATACATATTTAAATTTAGCAATGGATAAAAATGCAAAGCAAATGAGATGCACTGGGCCATCCGCAAGTGAGGGCGCTTATATCCGACACTCGGATTTGGTGCGTTACACTTAGCAAGTGTGAATATTTACTTTACCCGACAATAACAAACAAATTATAAAAATGGTAATAATCTTTGTCAATAGCCACCAGTCGCCAAAAGTTATATAAATATGATTCTGAAGCATAATGTATTAAAATAGAAAATGGTAATAAAAAAAGAAACCTGTTCCAGGCATTCCTTTGATAAGCATGTAGTCATTGGCAGAGAGAGCTTTCAGCACTGCCCTCTGCTGTACTTTATTCAGCTTACTCAAAATATGTTTTCCTTTGTCCAATACGCAACGGGAAATCTTTGTTGAGAATGTCGCCACTTCTTTATCAATCACAATTCTGGAACAATAATTCAATTAGTATATTATATAATATATTGCATGAAAAGAAGTTTTAAATGATTCGTTTCAATTTAAAATTGAACAGTGATTAATAAACTGCAAGCGAAATAGTGTCAAATATCAGTGGCATTTGTATTCAGTCAACATAACAAGTAAGTATGGTTGATTCAAGTCAATCAACGTTTTATTATGTAGTTATTAAAAGGAGACAGTATTTAGAATAACACAAGATAAAGTAAATGCATAATAAATATATTTGACAGTGAAGTATCTTGGACTAATCATCGGCATGTTTGGTAAATACTTTCAGTTTTATTTTGCTTGTCAATTTACTCTTTACACGTACTGCAGTAATCACAAGTCTCTCTGTAATAGAGTAGTAAAAATATATACCTCCTCAGTCTTTCCGAGACTTCAGTTTGATCCATGAGCACTCCCAGGTTGGTTAAGTTTGACAGATTGAGAGACTGGGATTCGTAGTAGTCCAGATAATATAGTGTGGAATGTGGATTACGTTTTGTTATATCTCTGAAATAATCAAAAATGCACTTTAATTGAGATAATCATTTACTTAAATTTATTTTATAGACACATTTAATTTGTATGAAAAACAGCCGTGTTGATCGGGTTAAGACTGGTCTCATCCATTATGAGAATTTATAACTTATTCACTTGAAGAATTAGTATGAAAATTTCGTGCTATTGACTATTTTCCTTTAAAAAAAGCAATTTTGCAATTTAGTAAATGCCACTTGTTCATTGAATAACATCCAATATAAAAAAAATATGATTGTATAATTTCAATAAAACACTCTGTGAAGAAAATGTACCTGTCAAGTAGTAATGTAACAACACTTTTGTCTATGTGAATGATAGTTCCTGCGGATACAGCGATTTTGTTTTCAGTACTCAAGATGATGTATTCACCAGCTTGGAGTGACGACAACCGAATGTCTTCTGATAGATGAGATTCTAAAACAACAAAATAAAAATACTTCATGGTTTTTCTCGGCCTGAAATACCCTAAAATACTATTATGTGATATTCGTTTAGTCTAGGTACATTAAAGACAAGGATTGCACTTAATCTGGAAAGATCACTGTGATGTGTGAGATTATAATCTATAAAGTCAAAATATTCTAAGTACCTTTACTTGTACCATGCCTCCTTAGCGTGTGCTCATAACGGTCACCCAGTGGAACCACAGTGCCTTCTGCTTTCATATTCATTAAACATTTGCCTCTTTTCTCTCTGAAAAAAAAAAAAGATTGAGTGGCTTTTACACAGCTGACGTTCTACAAATTCAATGAAAATAGTTTTAGAGTTTCGTCACTGAAGATGTTTTCGGAAATTTTATTTCTTTTTGTTGGATTTGACAAAAAATCATTTCATCAAAATAAAAAAAAGCCATACACTTTTTATTATTTTCTCTTTTTTTACTTTTAACTTTTTATTATTATCTTCAAAATATTAAAAAGCCTATCGCTTAAGGCTCATTTGTCTCGGAATAATCGGAGATTTAACTGAATAGTGGATTGTCTAGGACATGTAGCAGAATCAAATGCTTTTTGTTCCATCTATACATAATACCAGTGCTGTTTTAGGATAAAAAAAATTACAACAACTAACGAAGACTTGTAAAATTTATATATTGACATTCAATAGAAAATGCTAGGTTAGATATTGGGGGTGAAATGATTATATTATGGATGAATGTAGAAATTAGGGAAACGGACAAGGTAATACTGTCTACGACAATAATCATGGCAAAATATTCCAAATGGCAGGGTCACTAGCTGCAGATTTCTCTGTGGCAGCAAATATGGTCCAAGAAAATAAATGCAACTAAAAGAGCATTGATATGTACGATGTATTGATTGAATTGGCATTCACTTGGTAGAACTCCATTATAACACCGTGAAAAAAAATAGCAATGTATTTTAGTTCTACAAAATTATTTTTTAAAAATATAGTTGATATCTATTTCGGCTCACGCCATCGTTAGAACTATTGTGTACCTTTTTTACACAGCTATATATATAGATAAGCAAATGTTAGTTTCAGCATAGTTCTGACGATAGCATGAGCCGAAATAGCTATCAACTATATTTAAAAAAATAATTTTGTAGATGTAGTGGAAATTCATTTTTAATATAAAAGAATGTGGAATAACAAAGCTATAAATTTTTACTTTATATTCTAAGAAGATCGGTTGACTATTTATCTCCCTAATAACTTAGTGAGATCCTTTCCTTCAATGATAATCAGACTCACCTGTCACGAGGATCCATGGTCCAAATATCTTTTAGTGGATTGTGCACGAGGACTTCTCTATCCTCCATAGCCAAAAGTTGACAAAACCGCAGAAAATATTCAATGTGGTTGGATGAAAGGTGTCCTATTGAGTCTGGCATTACTCTTCTCATTGGATGATTAGATGACAATTCCACATTCGAATCTTTACTAGAATATTCAACATCATTAAACAGTCTAATAACTAACTTATATATATATTAGAACACGGGGGATAATAGGTTTAAGCGGGCTGAAATTTGATAAAATCACCTGTTCAATTCCTGACCTTGCACAAACCTGTCCTAGCTCTCTTAAGTCCTGCGAATATAGTTGAAGAATTCCAGGGGCTAATCAATTGGCCCCAGTTTTTGAAGACATTTTAATGGCTTAGATTTGTTTGTATTTTCTGTCAGTGGTTGATTTTTATGATACAAAAAAATATATATATGTATAAATTTACCATTTAATGGAAGTAAATCGAAAAAATGAGCAGAATTGTGCAGCCCATTTCATTCAACCAAAGTTATCAACTACAACTTTACAGTTATATTAAAAGTAATGTCGTAAGTGTCTAACCTCAAATGAATAGAGCAGATCGTCGCATACGGACATCGCCCACAGGCGCTGTGATGATTTATTGGTTCAGGTAACTCCATTATTTCGTATTTGATATCGTTATTAATCCTCTCCAAGTCCGATTGATTTATTTTTGGTGTGGAAACACCTGGCTCCAATTCAGTTTTATTAGAGTTAGTCTTGGGCAGTTTGCACCAATTAGCGATATAGTACGCCAATTGGTTCCTCAGCATTAGGAGATCTCTCTTTTCACTACGTCCAGCATTTATTTGATGAATTCCTATTGAATTTCTGCAACACAAATTCTACGATTTTTTCACTGTCACGTTTTAATTGCGGCTTACTATTTAACCCATTTTTGTGATTAATTAACTTATAAATTTTGAATTGCTAAAACCTTGTATGATTCCACATTATAAACATGTGGAATCATACAAATTTGATATTGAAATTCCATCAAGCACCTTCAGTCAACATCATAAATTATATTAATTTATAGTTTAGGATACTGTTGTTGACATGGAAAAAAAGGTTTTTACAAACTGCATTTTGATAAAAAAACGTTTATATTAAAAAAACAATAGGAAAATCCTTTCTGTTGCATATATATGATAGAATACTTGAAGATGCCGAAAGGCAACACCCGGGTCAGGTCAGGTTAATGACAAATCATGTGGAATCGTATATTATTTAAATTAGAAAAATTGGGTTTTATTAGTAATGAAGTTCTAATTATAATCAATACAGCCACAAAAGATCTTAAATCATTATGACATTTTTCACCTTCACGCTTACAAACTTTAGTTACTTTCTCAGCAAAGCCATAAATAACAAGAGACTTAAAATTTCTCAAAAAATGAAAATAAAGAACAATCAATAAATATATTTATTTAATGTTATAAGTATTGCATCTTCATTTCCGTCTTTACACAAAGGCAAAACACAATTTTCAAAAGAAATAAAAACTATTTAACAAAAAAGTATTCAATATATACCTCAGATAAAGTAAAAGGCCTTCACTTATATCTTTAGTATCCCCAGAAGCTATTGCTGTCATCAACATTGTGTAAAGAATTACTTGACCGCGGTGTTCGGAAGACAATGAAGCTTTTCCTGTCTTCAACTCTAATGGCATCAGTCTCTTCTGAGGCACTCCAGAAGAATCATGAATAGTCACTTCAACAGTGACATCAACCTTTCCTTTCACTCCCAGTCTCGGAGACCAGATGTTTTCCTCAATATCCACAATCCGATTTATAGTCCCGTCCCATTCAGCTGCCTCTACTGTCGGTTTCTACCAGATTAAATAAAAAATATAGAATATGTAATTGTTAAACGCGTAGTTCATTCTTCGCTAGTGAAAACAAATTGTCTCTTTTATTCAAATAAATATTAGAAATAGCATGTTTTAAAGGTTGTTGCAAGTTGTGAAGGGTGTGACTCTACAAATGAAAATTTTTATAGATTTATTTGGGGAGGACGTTAACATTTCTTTCCACCCACCATAGAACCTTCATCATCACAAATAATTGAATAAAAAAATTTATGAATGATATAAGAAATTAAATAAATGCTGAATAAAAATTTCACACTAAAAATATGTTGAAAATGAGTAACAAAATCAATTTTCCAGCAATTACCAACACTATAATGTAAACGATTTAGTAGTTAACCTGTTATGCCGTCAAGTAAATGCAGATAACAAGTTAACAAACATAATACTGCATATTATACTATTAACTTCCACTAACCTTCCTATGATCTCTTTTATCAAAGCCACTGTAATGTTTTCCTTGACCTTCTTTTCCATTCAATACATATTTGTCAATGAAATGAGAAATTTGCGGAGCAAACTGCATCATTTCTTTAGTGGCTTCATCCTGAGACATATCCGCTTCGTACAGCATGTACACGCTATCCAGGCTGTTCAGCATGGTTGTGCATTCTTTTCTGATGTCTTTTACATCTCTCAGACCATTGCTGAGAGAAGTCTGGAGCAATTGATGAACCAAGGAACCGATAACCATCTGAAAATATTTGATAAAGGTATATATGAAGATGGAACATTTGGTATGTTAACACTATGTGGTCGGGTCCCTTGAGCAATATACCCAAGTCTGTAGTGGGCGTTTTAGCGCAAAAAATTTTACTTTCTTAAAATCGACACAACTTCTATACCAAACAATATTTTTGATTGAAATTTTCAAAGAAATGATATGTGACATTTGATCTTTAAAAATAAATTATAAACACTCTGATCACATCTTAATTTCATTATATTTCTAAGCTGAATATAAAAACCTATTCTCAATTATGTAAATGGCACTCCACATCTCATCAATATTAAATTTTTAAAACATTCTATGGAAAAGATAATATATTTATTCTTACCATATAATTATATAATAAATAATAATATATACTTGCAATTCCTGCAAGTTTAAAACCACTGGAAGTTTGAAATCTGAATGACGTAAATCGAGAAACATGCGTCTCCGAATAGGAACATTCCGATTTATAATAAATAAGAGTTTATTGCCACTTATCAAAAAAAGGTCTTAGTTGTATTGCCTAATTTACTGTCCTGACTGTTGATTTTTTTGTTTATTACCTCAAACTTCCACTCTTCTAATCCAGCAAAGACGTGGAACTAATGATAAATAGTTGCGGCGTTTTGTTTCACGCCGAAATACAAGCCTGAGAGAAGACGGGTCCCGCAAACGACCGACAGGACACAAAAACAAATTTTATCGGGTTCCGCAAACAAATGACAGTCCGCAAAAAATGAAATATTTCGTTTGCCGACTATAAAGGGTTAAGGTGTGTAACATGCACTTGTCCAGGCATGGCGATTAAATAAATTACTATAAGAAAAATTATATATTGATTGAAACTTTCTGTTTTATAAGCTTGCAAATGCAATTTTTAGATCTTGTCTCCATTTTATTATATATGAAATTTAAGTTTTGATTGAGCAACTATCAATGTTTTGAATAAGGTAAAAGCAAAATGTATTTTAATATTTTAATGTATAAAGCTCTCACCGCTTTGTTGTTGCAGTCGATGCCTTTGAACCTGTGCTGAAGCACCGCTTTCCGTTTGCAGAATATTGAACCCACGATTTCCGTGCCAGAGACAAGCGTATCCGGCCACTGCACCAAGTAACCTTCGTCATTGCTTATCTTGAATCCGTTGACTTCATCTTGCCTGTAGGCTTTGAGAGACACGGTGTCACCAATATTGATCTCAGCATGTGTCCTGTCAACCGAAAGTTTTAATCTTTAATGGCGATTGAAATTTGAAACACTGAGCAATCAAACCAATGAACACCAAATCTAAATATGAGAGTGACCACTAGACTACAGGTTAATAGTAAGCAAAACTATGCACACAAGTCATTAACTTCTAAATTTATTTAAACGCTAATAAAGAATTCTGCCATCCTTAATAATAACAATTTGTATGTTCCGGATAGTTTTTTAAGAAATCTTGTACATAATTTGTTTGTTCTTCCAAAGTGTAGAACCAGTCTGCCAATGAGGATGCCAATGGTAAGAGCATTAACAATGTTCAACAGTATTGCTTCGGATGTTGATGTATTTCATGTGGACGAAAGTGAGTTCAGACGAATGCTATTTTTTCAGTTAAAGTAGACATTTCATGAACTTACTTGTTTGATAGATTGAATTGGCATTCACTTGGTAGAACTCCATTATAACACGGTGAAAAAATGTTAAAAAATGGTGTATTTTAGTTGAATTGAACTTTTGAACTAAACATTGAACTAAACATTTGAACTAAACATTGAACTAAAATATTGTACATTGCTATTTTTTCACCGTGTTACTTGTTTGACTCTTTGCAATCCTTAGATTGTTTTACTGTGTATTTGTTGAATTTTTATATTGAAATATGTTAATATGTTACGGTGCAAGAGCAATGAAATGATAATTTGTAAGTTTTGTACCGTGTAGTTATAAATAAATAAATTAACACACTAACCGCAGGCGAGATTCACACACCACACGTGGGGATAAAATCATAAGAATCAATAATACCGTTTATGTAATATTATAATAAGAAAACTGACATTATATTTTCAAATTTATTGCTTTTGGACATAATTCATCAATCAATTCGAGCCATAAATTATCCAATTTATGATATCGACTGAAGGTGCTTTATGGAATTTCAACACAAAATTTGAATCGTTAAAACTATGTATAATTCCACATGTTTTGTCACTAACGATCCTATTTCACCTTTGGCAAATTAAGACATTCTATCACACATATGCAACAGCACTGAATCCGAAGTGTGATAGAATGCCTGAAAATGCCCAAAAGAAAAACCTAGGTCGTTACTGACAAAACATGTGAAACCATACAAAGTTTCAACAATTCAAATTTCATAAATTGCATATCAACTCAATCAATTATGATATAAAATTTAAAATAACTTTGATTATTCCACGTATTGTGAAACTAACTGTGACATGTGTTTCGCCTCTTTCAGAGGCATCTTCGGGCTAACTAACGCAAGACACTGCTGGGTGTATGACTTATTAATTAATTAGCAATTAATCTTTTAATGATTTCATTGCATTTGTGTGTGCAAGTGATTAATTCAAAATATCTTTTACCATGAGCCCTCTAGGGAGCAAGTTCCACGTTTTGTACCGATTGCCTCTTTCAATTTTATAATTTTGACGTTCCTCTCAGGTATGATGTCCATTATTTTGCATCTTTGCCACTGCAATAAATCTAATTCTTCGGTCTCGGTGTTGTCCTGGAAACAATTTTTGTGACATTGCGAGGAAGACAGGAAATTGGAAAAAGTAATAGATAGTGTTGAGTTTGGTCACAATTCACGATGTTGTGTAAAGTTCTTTACATATATTACTATTACAGTTGTGAGCAATAACTTTTAAGGTGTTCTTGATGGAAAGACATGATATTTTAAATAACAAAACACATTTTTTAGTACTTATTTCCACAACTGGTTTCACTCATCGCGATCATTATCAACTGATGAGTAAGCAATGTTACAGCAAAGGGAGAGGATCTCAATGTAAAAAGCTAAATAAATGAGCAAGTCAAACCAGCATAATTTTAACGTTCAACTTTTGGCTGGGGCGGTAACAAGTGGTGTTCGATACATTCACACACGGAATTATCACAGAAGAAAAAAGCCTTACCTCTACATTTAAATCGTTTACATTCCAGTCATCTTCAAATAAATCACTAAATTCATCAATGTGACATCCTCCTTTATTAAAGGATTCATCCAATTTCTTCAGATTATCAATATGTGTAGACTCCAATTGAGGATTTAAATTTTCTTTGAATACTTCGCCAGAATCAAGTTTAACTTGAACTACATTGTCAAAATCTTGTTCAAAGCCAACGTCTTTGAACTTCGAATCGAGACTTTTAGAATGCAGTTTGTCTATATCAATATTAATTGTAGGATCATTAATTAACGTTTCCCCTTCATTTAAAGAATCTATAACAGCAGCATTGTTAAAATTAGTTAAATCTATATACTCCTTTTCTTTAGCAGTATCTAAACCAATCAAAATCTTTTTGCTTTGATAAGTTTTCCGATTGGACAGTTTCATTTTTTTAGATGGAGAATTATCAATAATAATACTTGGAACGCAATGGTCATCGTTCATATGATGTTTTCCTTTGGTAAGTAAATTGACTACTGCTTTATTGACTTTACTCGGTTGCTTATATTTATTTTCGTTCACTTTATTGTTGTGGTTATTTATCGATTTCTTAGCTCTTGAAACATCTTTTTCAACCTCGTTCTGAGGAAAATTACATTTTTTTATCAAGGTACAACTGTCATTGTTAATTGTTATATCCGCTTTATCAAGTTTCTCTATTGTTTCAACAATTTTCTGTGCATTTTCAGGTAAAATTGATTGAGAAGTAGTGGCAACATTGTTAGATTCATTTTGAGATTTCTTTGGTTTTTTAAGAGTCAATTTCGAATGTGTTGCTTTCGTAAAGAAAGACAATATGTTAGGCTGTGATTTTTCTGGTTGCTGTATCTAAATCAAGAAACAAAACAAAAAAGTAAGTTGATATCAGTGAATTTAAAATTGATTATGTTAATATTCTAGAGTATATTTATTCAAAGTAGAATAATTAAAGACAATTAATGTTGTGTCGAACATAGAGTGGTTGACAGCAGTTGCGGTGTTAACGGGTATAAATTTCTGTATGAATAGTTTTGTACAATTGATGTTTCAATCAATTTTTAAATTACTATTCAAAGCATGCATGTTTTTAATGTCTAAAAATCTTCTGCACCCATACAATTCTTAAAATGAGGCTTAGCGAGATTGATAAGCTAACGATCAGTGTTTCTTTAGTCTGCTCTATCACTACTCTATTCGAATAAAAGTGGTTGAAAAATGTTTGATTTGACAGATAATTAGTTTTATCCTTCCGCTGAACGAATATGGTTGTGTATACGCTTGAACAGCGCTGGGAAATATTGCGACATTACTTTGAAAATCATGGTAATGTTGCAGAATGTGTGCGAAAATTGCGTACGGATTTTGGAAGAAGAGAAGCACCGTCAGCTCCGTATGTTCGTTATCTTGTGAAAAAAGTGAAAGAAACTGGCATCCTCATCGATAAACCAAAGCGTGAAAAGCCAAAAACAGTGCGTACACCCGAGAATATTGATGCTGTGGCAGAAAGTGTGCGTGAAGCGCCATCAACATCAATTCACCGTCGTTCTCAACAATTGAACATTTCGGAGACATCATTGAGACGAATTTTGCATAAATACCTTGGTATGACGCCATACAAAGTCCAATTGGTTCAGGAGTTGAAGCCAACTGACCATCCAATGTGTTTTCGCTTCGCTGAGTGGGCCTGCGATCGACTTACAGAAGATGCCGATTTTGCCAAAAAAATCATCTTTTCGGATGAAGCTCATTTTGATCTTGGCGGGTATGTAAACAAGCAAAATTGTCACATTTGGGGCACAGAAAGCCCGCACGCATACATTGAAAAGCCGGTACACCCAAAACGAGTCACTGTTTGGTGCGGATTTTGGTCCAGAGGCATAATTGGGCCATTTTTCTTCGAAAATGAGCAAGGAGTGGCCGTTACAGTCAATGGCGATCGTTATCGGACCATGCTGAACGAATTTTTGTCCACAAAAATTGAAGAGGAGGATATTGGCAACATTTGGTTTCAACACGACAGCGCTACGTGCCACACAGCCGAAGCTACACTCGATGTTTTGCGCCCTGTTTTTGAAGATCGCATTATCAACCGCAGAGCTGATGTCGTTTGGCCACCTCGGAGCTGCGATTTGACACCGTTGGACTATTATTTGTGGGGTGCCCTCAAAGATAAGTGTTACGCCGACAAGCCAGAGACAATTGACGCTTTAAAGGACAATATTCGTGAAGCCATTGGTGAAATACAGCTGCACACAATCGATAATGTGCTTAAAAATTGGACTGATCGTGTAGGCTACTGCATGGCCAGCCGAGGCAGCCATTTGAATGAAGTTATTTTCCATTATTAACCGGAAGGATTGTACTTTCAAATAAAAAAAGAAATTTGACAAAATATTAGTAGTTTTTTTTTTATAGCATTTTCAAAAAAAAAAGTTATTTGGCGGACCTTATATATGCTCCACGTTGTAAGTGGGTATGTGTGTATGGTTGGAAAAAAGGAGTTTAAATACAAATAAGGCTTCCAAGAAAATGTACGAGGCTGTAAAATATGATTTTTTGAGGATACTGAGAATGAAATTATTTACAGTTTACTTTCGGAAATGTCAAAATATAAACTAATATTGTACCAATAAAAAAATTCTGTCCATTAACATGGGAAAATTTTATACTTTTTAACACGAACATTTGCTTATCCATATATAGCTGTGTAGAAAAGGTACACAATACATCTTCTCTCCTGTTTTAATGACCTAGCTTGTTTCTTGCTCGCAATAAAACTAAATATTTTAAATGAAACTAAAAAGGCGGCAATATCGATAAGTTTACATATGGCACGAAAATGGTCTATTACGGAAAGAAAATAGCCCCTCACAGAGGGTTAAGCCATGGTGATCGACATATATTGGTTTGTTCGTTAAGAATCCTTTGTGATAATTGATATCTATTGATTTCCAGCTGTTCTAAAGCCATCATCTTGCGACCTTTATTACAAAGATGCAAACACTTAGGCGCTGAGTTTGAATTTATATTATGTGATCCCTTTATAACGTGATTAGCGAATTGTTTAAATAATTATGTAGAACTAAAATACATCGCTATTTTTTCCACCGTGTTATAATGGAGTTGTACCAAGTGAATGCCAATTCAATCAATTTATACTTTTTGTTTATCAAAGTTCTTGATCATTTCCAATTTTATAGACAACTTTTATTTTTCCGTGTAGTACAAATGCGAGGTCCCTATAAAGTACAGCTTATAGGATCGAATCCTCTTCCTTGAATGGGCAAGATCACAAAAATATATAATACCAGCCAGCATAAAAAAACATCTATACAACAAATATGTTTTTTATCACTCCTACCCAATGTAGAAATTATGAATGTAGCATCTCAACAGAATATGATTTTGCATGAACTGTTTGGAAAATGTTCCTAAATCCAACAACTCGATCGGTTCGATTTGAAGTTAGTTAGTTAGGATAATACTTGCATCTATGTGATCGGTGTATCTCTACACCAAAGCTTCAGAATTGAATAGGCTCACATAGATGTGCCATGAAGTCAAATTCGTGAATGAATTGGCATCCAGAGATACTTTCATTTGAATCATATTTTTTGTGCATGGAATAAGTAAAGAGCTATACATTAAACATTATTTTTACCTACTGTCTTTTTTCTGGTTCGTACATATTTTTTTTTTATTGCTTTGATAATTTTTATGAATGTAAAAAGAACCATTTCTACTGCAGAAAATATAAGTTCCGTTGGTAAATAACTTTTTTTTAAATTACTATAAAATTTTCAAACAAAAATTATTATTTCAATCTATTATTTGTTTTTTTTTTATTTTACATATGTTTTACAGCCTATATAAAGCAAACATTTATTATACTACAAATTATAAAAATGACAATACAAAAAAATGAAAACTGAAAGTCAATATTAGCTGAAATAAATTAAAAAATGCCTATGCCTATTTGTGGTCTGGGATTAAAAAGGTTAAAGCAAGAAATATTTCTTAAAGTTGACTGACAAATAAATTAAATCAAACAGCCAACTATCAAAACCAAATTTGTTTAAGACAGCTGTATTAATTACACAATCATGTTGACCAGTAGTGCAGCAAAAATGCTAAGCCAACAATTGATACAATAATAAAGTGTTGTTAGTAATAATCATGGAATCAATTTAAGCTATAAAAAAAATTGGGACCACTCTGAATCGTCTCCTAATGGATAATCACAATTAAATGGTACAACATTTTACTCAGTTGCTCAACATCTATCTTTTTAAGGATAATGATATAAGCAGGATCATTGGTTAGCTAATATGCCTCATCTTAAGAATCAAATAGGTAGGATGAATTTTAAACATCATATAGGGACATTAATCAATTAGCTTAACACCTGGGAATATTAATAATGGTTGTATAAAAAAAATTACTTTCTCATAAACACAATAAAAAAATTTCTTGTCTATGTCAAAATTATATTAGTTATCAAACAAAATCGAAAAAATGTCCAGCCATGAAACAGCACAGGCAAGTGCTTGACTTTAATGTGTCTAATAATAATTATTTAAATACACCTATCTCTCAATTTACACGGTACTTATTTTATACATTTTCGCTTTTACACGGATTGAAAAACAATTTGAACCAGTTAAATTTACAACTAATATCATCCACAAAGGACTCGAATTGGGAAGAAAATTAGTTAATTATTTTGTACAAAATAACTCAAATGTTGGATGGGCCCTTCAATTCCAACGTGATATTAATCAATGCTTGGCTGAATATGATGAGGTCCATAAAGATCTAACAAGAAATTCGAAGCAAATGTTAATAACGGATTTTATTACAAAATCTCCTCAAGGTGTAAATTTTTCTACCTTAAACATTGAATTGGCACAAATAATTTTGAGTGATGAAAGTGACTTTGAACCAGTCAAGAAGAAGAGATTGAGTGATTTGTGATAATGATGAATGATAAAAACTCCACCAACCGTTGCAATAATTTTTTTATAAATCTTTTGAATTTCATTTTTTTGTTCCTTTATATATACTTTATGTGTATTTAATTAATAAAAGAATATGTATATTTATACTTTTCAATAATTTTGTTTTATTTATGTATTTTAGAAAACAACCAAATTATGCGTTTTTTGTGTACTTTTCGACTCACACGTTTTTTTCAGGAACCTATCTACCGTGTAAATCGAGGGATAGGTGTGGTAGTAAAAAAAATTTCAAGAGCTTCCAAAAATACATTACAAAATGGTGATTTGAAATTTTAGAATATTAGATATCATCTTACGTTTAAATAATACTGAGATAAATGTAGGCAATGCCCAAATATATCATAAAATTAGATGTTATATTAAAAAAAAATATTTTAACTACTTGAAAATAAGCCGTATTACGAAGTCACAAAAGTTCTTCGTGTCAAAAAATATAGATAAACATATGAAAACTGATTGTTTCTTGAATTAAGCCTATCATAGAATGATTTATTTAGTTAATCATTTATTTCAATTGTGTAAAATTTCAGATTTTTAAATGTTTTTTATTGTATAAATGTGTTTTTACCTTCTTTTGTCCCGCAACTTTTTTCATTTTTAATGAATTTATATAATCAATTTATTTGAAAAGATGAATGAGTTCTGAATTTCTTTAACGAAATATATGAAAGCTATAAAAGCACCTTTCGTATATTTGCAATAGGCTCATTATTCTTTATTTACTCATTTGTTATTGACAGAAGTATGATTGCCGCCAAACACTGCGCCATGACGTATACGGTGTTGTAAGTTGTGAAATAATTCAGATAACGTAATTAAGCCTCGAATATTATAGGATGCGAGGTACATATATAAAATTAAAGATTTTTTGATGAAAATAATATACGGTCTTTACTGCCATGGTGTTAAAAAATGTCATAATTAAATAAAATCATAGTCATATGACAATTTTAGTAGTATCGTCATTATTTGATAAATAAAATACCCAAAAGCGTTAAGTGCAAAATCATACATTTTTAATAAAAAATGGAAAGTTTTATTTTATCAAAATATTTAAATTAATTTCGTAAATAAGAGTTTTTATAGCATATAGTTACAGCGGCGTCACTTTTATATGTAAAGATAAAGCAGTTGCAAGCAAACACGAAATAGATATATTCAAAATATAAAAGCGCGTTTTTTAAATTTTATTTTATTATTGACACCACGCCATCTAATTAATATAGATATAAGTGTAATAACTGATCTCATTGGCAATATAGACATTTTGCCTTCGCCAGTTTGGCGTCAAATTCCACCAAAAACTCATTTCTTGCCTAATATCTCCCAGCATATTGTCATATAAAATTAGAGTAACTAAATTATTCATTTCAATCCACTTTCATAGATTATTCATTCTTTCTTTGGTATATTTCACCTTAATCTCAAAATTTCAATGGCAGACATATAATCAATCTGGCAACATTTTGATCCCATCTCTCAGTATTGATTGATTTCATCTATTTACATCTTATAAGTAATATTATTACTATGCAGTCTAAACATGTAATGTACTTATTATATCTCCCGTTAGTAACGTAGTTGAAAATTTAGCTTCGTTAGAGTTCGAGCTCCACGGAAGAGACCCTAACCTAACCTAACCTTATTGTTGTAAGGTTCGAAAGTACCTTAACTTTCAAACTGTATCATATGTCAATAAATCAGTACTTTCAAACGTTTTTCTTCTCAAATTATCTGAAAATTATAAGACCCAAAGTGTTCATTTAACAAATTTCTTTGTTGATTAAAACTTAGATTCTTTATCATCCGCAGAGTTTTTTTAGTTTTTATATAATAATGAAAATATGTTTATATAATTTAAATACTATTAAGAGTACAATAGCGTAAATACGTTGCGACTTCAGAGTTCAAACTAAAGACGTTATAGTCAATCTGTACACTCGAAGATCTAAAGAGACTAAAGTAAAAATCGAAAAGGTGTAAGTCACGTCTTGATGGAAAGGGATGATATTTTAAATAATAATTCCGCATTTCTAGTACTAGTTCCACAGTATACTTGATGATCGGGACCGGTTTTACGCATTGTGAGCATTATCAGTTTATAATGCTTGTGATCAGAGAAACTGGTCCTGATCATCAAATATATTGTAGAAAAGAATTAGGTGTGATTATTGTTTAAAATATTCAATATTAACGGACAAAATATAACAAGTTATTGTGAGATAGCGTCATTATTTGCAACTCGTTGCACCAATATTGTCTTACATGTAATTTTCATTATTTTTATCCCTCATTGCCGTTATAAATTTCCTATTCCGACTGATTATTATTTAAAAAAAATCTTTTGCCTTTTCTATAATAGCATGTATGTATTCATATGAGCTTGCATAGATGCAATATGATAAATTGTTTAGTTCTTTTGATTTGTCTATTTATTTTGTATAAAATTTAACAAATGCTATAATCGCATTGTGAAATAGTCCTTTTTGTTTACTTGAAGGTATTTCAATTAAAAGTATGTTTACTTTCAGCATGTAACAACTTCATCCAGCAAAACTTAAATTATGCTTTGTTGCAAGTGAGTCTTTTTTGGTGTCTGCTTTGGTAAAAAAAGGTTACCGACTACTGCAATATATACTGAAATGTACATTGCATGTTGCGACGCAATGTAATGTATGAAAATGGCTAAGGGATAAAATATGTGTAATCTTATTAAAGTAGGGAAGAAATTTGGTAAAATAATAAAAAAAACAATTGCTTGTAAAATTACAATAATTATTATAATACACTTCGTCAATTAGCATAATTTTATAATGTAATTGTGTACTTAAAATTATCATTGAATCAGCATACAAAAACATATCTTTAATTTTCTCCTGATAAAATTCCGAATCACAAGTAGTACACTAAGCAATGACTGTCTATACACAAGATACTAAAATAAAACTACTAATTTAATACAGTTACATATTTTTTTTTAATCTCTAGTCACAAATATTTTATGGCAATTTCATCTATAAATAAATGATTAATTCTCAATAGGGCAATCATATTACTGGGTAAAGTTGAGAGCTATTTTATTATTCATATAATTCTATTTTTTATAAACTTCTATTATTAACGACATGCATACTATATTCAGCAAATTATGCTTTTAGAGATGTTGTAAATTATGACCATAGACAATTCAGATATCGAGAATAGTTCGGATTTGAGAATCAATTTTGCTCCCCCAAATAAATGTAATCAAAATATGAAACTATGCAATCAACAGAGTTGTATCATTTAATTTGACAATAATTCTAAGTGACTTGAATAAATTTTTATTATTGACGCGTAAAAAATTATTGATCAATGTTTTTAAAAATCTACCGTCTCCGCATAACAATATGCAAAAGCTCAACTTATCATTTTTCTTATACATGAGCATTTTGTTCGGTACAGGCTGTCGGGTCAGGTAAATATCTGAAAGCTATTTTATTTATATTCTGTACCCCGACTCGGCAGCCCTGCAATTTATGAAACAGATCTCAACAAATTTGCGAACAAGATGTGTCACAATTCTTAAAATTAAATGATTAACTTAAATATTAAAAGTAAAACACAACTACGGTTATTATTCATATAAAATATTTAAAAAAGCACAGTTTCTAGTAAAAAATAATTACACTGCCTACAGTTCATGCAGATCGACAATATATATTTATATATATCAGACTATCTCAAAACAGTCTTAAGCCATTCTCATACATGATTTTCTTTTTCATAATTACTAATTCTTTTCATAAATCACTAATTTCTTATGAACCTAGATAAGTAAGAATATGCTACAATTCTATTGTCAATATCCCCTTGAAGAATGAATTATTGTTTACTCCACAAACATAATTACTAATGAAGAAAGTTACATAAACTAGATTTATTATTACGTGTTAAATTGTGTCAAAAAAGCTTAACTCAGTATTTGTCTTAGCTGGGTTGTATCACGAAAGTGCAGTCTACAAAATATGATATCGCCTTTTGTGAAAGTACGAGTTTCTTTATCTACATTTGTTGAAGTGTACAACGCAATATTGTATTGTTGCGAATTGCACTTCCTGTGTGCAGCCCGTATCAATTATTGTAATGGAACATATTTTATTAGATAGTTTGTTGCAAACGTTAAAATTGTTAGTTGATCATTCGCAAATGATTTTTTAAATGCCAACCGTAAACTTAATACTAATATGTTATTTGGAAAGAATGAGTAAATTTGGTTTTTGTTTGGGTTGCAATCATGCAATATGTAGTTGAATGTAACTTTATTTATTAATGAAGAGATAATTTAAATAATGCATCCATCTATCAGGTCATTAATTATGTTGTTTATTCATGAAGAAAATAGAGTAATAAAAATAAACTAACATCAATAAATGACATACGCAGTCATCTTTTGTGGTGAAGTCCAGCAAAAAATTCCCGTTAAGTAATAATGAAATTTGCTGATTACTATTGCATCAATATAGCAGACTAAATTTATAATGTGTTCTTTTATGTGTATTGGCTTATGTTTATGTGTGGTTGTTGGCTTGAAAAACTGATGATTTGAATGTATTTATTTGAGTAGCCATATATGTGAGAGAAAACAAAACAAAGAAATTGGATGACAAAGGGACATTGAAAAGCAGAATTTCGGTCTATTTTTATATTCTATAAAAACTATAATTTATTTACTTATTCCAAATAAGAAATAAACTCTTTCATCTTATTCTAATAAAATTTACATGGTGTTTCGTTCCTTAGAGTATCTAAATAGTAACTAACTTCCATGATTTTCGACACAATAATAATAAAATGGGATGAATGATTCTTTTAATAGAGTAAACACATATGCTATGTTCATTATTATTATGTTTAAAACTTTGTCTATAATATATTAAACGGGACAACACAGATCTACCACAAAATAAGCAAATCAGAACCATAAAGAAATTATTCAAAAAACGTGTACACACAACTAATTAAAACTCTATTGCGAATTTTCCAATACATCATATTATATTTATGTCAATACAGTAAGAATTATTGTGAAACATAATCTCAGTTTAAAGTAAAATATTATGTAACTTTCGATTAATTCAAAATTATTCATTATTCATTCCATACTGTTGCAATAAAACAATTTTATTGCTACCACATAAAATTTTTAATACAGAATTCAATATGGAAAAGTGCATCACGAATTTGGTTTCAAAGAACAGCAACACTGATTTAATTTGTTTCCATCAATATTTACTACAACTTGATATAGCATATTTAATCTGTTATTGTATAGAGTGGAATAATTTAATATCATGAACTATGACTTTATTTTGATATTTTAGCATACACACGGTGTTGCCATACAGTGTATCAATTTAAATGCATTTGTGCAGGATAGTCCTTGAGCTAGTAAAACAATCTATTTATTGACTGTTTAAAATATGTTTACAAAATTTCTAATACCGTGAAAGAATTAATACATAATGAATCAATATGTCATTAAGTGTTTTAACAAACTTACATTTATTAAGAATATTTCAACAATTAATCAATTAAAATCATAACTCACAACGATATTTAAAAAAAAAGATAAAATGGTATACAAAAATTGATTCAACAGTGAATGTAACTTTTCTTTTACATTAAAACTTACAGTTTGTGATAAATAGCGTTGTTAGACTATTTTAATGGATTAGATATTGTGTTATTCCGGTTATCTAAATATTTATCTATAAATACGTACCGAAGGCTATAAATCAAATTTATATAAATATTTCAAATTTGCATTGTGATGCAAGACGTTACTGAGTATTATACAAGAAAACAATGACATTTCTGTGACAAGGGAATTTCAAATGTATTAAGTATTTAGACAATGTGATATAACGGGGAAAATGGAGACTGCATTTATTACTGAGCATGAAACTAAGATAAAAAATAAAAATCCATTTGATATTTTCATATAAATTGTTATGCACTCATTCCGACAGCATAGTGAAGTATTAATTCTATAAACAATTGATTAAGGAATCGAGTGGGTGTGAATAATATTTCTCTTCCAATAAAAAGTGATAACATTTATACATAAACGCTACAAATTCCATAGAGAATTTACTAATAGCATTTAAAGCATTGCTGTTTTTTCAAAACTGGCAATATGAAAATATTTTTAATTTTCAGTTGTCATATGTCACTAAATCTACAAAGCCAACTTATTACTGACACTTGGCTTACAATGAACAGTGTCAAACTGTTTTTATATATAGCCTCTGCTAGAATCCGTTACTTTGGATTGATCTGATTGTGGATGAGTTAACACATAAAATATAATGCTAACAAAGAACATATTGTTATGTTTATTATCCTTTTTTTCCTTACTAAATTCTAATGTATAATGAACAATATAAAATAGCTGCAAATTACACAAAAAGGCCATGTCTCTCTACTTTTCTATATACATATATTAATCTAAAAGATAGTTTTTTTTATGCATCGACAGTTAATTAATTATAGAGTTATATTAGGATGAAAAAAAAACATACAAAATGTATACAGATCAAGTGATGCAGATACAATAAAATCGTATAATGAAACAAAACTCGGAACATTTTTGTATACAAAAAAAATGTTTTTCTAATACACAGTGCTGTAAACTTGTGTTCTGTTACTACTTCAACACCTTTTGCAGTTAGATATAAATATTTTAAAAACGAAAACCTGTCACTTCGGTTACAGCAAGCAATTCAGCTGTGAATGGGGATATGATTGTACAAGCCGTTCCAGTGTAGTCCATCATATTGTAATAAAAAATGACCATAAGAAATGTTTGTCCAAATATTAATTGTGTGCAAAACAATATTTAGGTTAAATTTTACTATCATTGGTATGATAAAACATCACCACTATTCGATGGACGCCTTTGACCTTTTTCAATTTATTATTGATTTTGTTCCAGTTAAGGATAATGGGTAGATACCATGGAAAAGTTGGGAGAATGACTTTGAAAATATATACGTGGTTGAATCAATCTGATTCATTTGATTGGAAGTTTCTTTCAAGGTCAGGCAAACATTCAAATTCTTTTTAAATATAAAGAGGTTAATGGCGATGATCAAAATTTTGATACATAATTTATGGATCAGTCAGATCGTAATGGGTCATGGTTTTTTCGCTGTCAACTTCTTTTCAGCTTCTAGTCCTAAATGTAAATATATTATTCTGGATGCTGGATTACATCTTTTAAAATTGTCAGGGTATGGACAAAGAACTGGAAAAATTGCTCAAGACGATACGAATATCGCTTGGGTGTGTGGTCATGGTCATATTTCAAATGACAACATATTCAAAGAGTTTTTGTCGTATTATGGCAACCAAATGGCAAACTGAATTCTTAAAAGCCTTTTCATTAGTTCTTTTTTTAAACTGTTTTAATTTTATGAACACTAGAGTGCATGCAACCAAGTCTGGAGGAGTTTTTCCCATGATATTCCAGGCAAAATATTTGAAACACGCTGTGGAATGCACCCAATAAAGAATATGAAGCTGCAGCGGGTGATATGGGAGTGCAACGTTGTGACCGAGGGAATTAAAAAAAAATGTGATACTGTATTGTTTACACGTGGAACGTTCAACTTGATAAGAATATAAAGACAGTCAATTAGTTAAAAGTAATGTTACACTTCAACAGAAACCCAAAACTGGAATGACTGCTATTGATTACCTTCCTTACTGTGTTGAATGATCGTTTGAAAATTGAATATCTTATGTTTGCATGGTGTTGTAGCATCAATGAGTAACATTGATTTAAATATGACAAATGGTGAAACAATGAAATGTTAATTTAAAAGTGTCACAACACTATGTATTGATATTTTTACATTTTCGTTTATCTATTTTATGTATTTTAATTGATTGTACATAAAAGTATTGAAAGCAACTTTAGTATTTTTTGACAAGATAACTGTTTGGAAATCGGATCAAAAAAGCTAAATACTGTTTTCAATTTAACATAAATGCTTATATAATAATTTGATCTATTCCATAATGTATTTTGATTAAATTAAAAATATTGTGCATTGAATATAAAACAAGGTGATGCCACAACACCACATCGAAAACGCTATTCATGTGATGGCTCGCATGAATAAAATTAAAATACATTCATAGTACTACAGCAGAGTTTTGCTAGCGAAAAAAATAACTTCACTTTATTGAAGACTCAATAATTTTGTCACTATTGGCACTACAGTTTGCTATGCTAACAAATACGATGATTACAGTACATACTATGTAAATACACATTTTGATTGCTATTATTAACAGAGAAAAAACTGTTTCATTTCATAAGTATTATATGTTCAATTCAACTGTCTACAATAACATGTTAACCTATTTATGTTTGATTAAGAATCATCAGTAATATTGACATATTCAAACCGAGCCAAGTATATTTTTTTTACTTCTATTGGGTCATAGACAATGTGAAGGGTTTGAATGAGACATTATTAGTAAATATGGGAATATTATAGCCATAAGTCTGGAAACACTAACACAGTATTTGTTTCTGTAAACATGTCGCATTGAGTACAAATAATTCCAACATACAATGTTTGACAGAATAGGCGTGTATATTATTGTAGATGACAGAAATCAACTGATTATATGTGCAGATAAAAAAAATACATTTTATAAATAGAACAAAAAATCAACATGGTTTAATAGGCAATGATTAACTGATTTTGTAAATTTTATAAAGGCAAAAAAATGATTAAAAAAAACCAATATTAATAATCGCCTTTTTATAATGGGGGAGCAAAGGTAATTTTTTTGTAGGTTACTCTGAGTAATATTTTAAGGGTTTATTTCAAAATGGGCAAGAAAAGCCAGCGTTGTTGTTTTCATAATAATATGAAAGCTACTATTTTGCTGCATATGTATTATGCAATTATTTTTTAAACAATTTAACAAAAGTCAAAAGAAAAATATGATGAATGATTAAAACAAGCAGTGTGTATCAAATAAAGGAAAATAAAATTAAAATATTTTGGTAATTTATTCATTGTTAAATCACAAATTGTGAAGGTAAATGGAAATTTTGTTTGAAAATTTAAAAGAGTATTAAAGAAATTATCAAATAATCCACGAGAATACCTCTTTGTATGGACCAGCGATAATTTTAACGATACATCATTATATCCTAAATTTAATACACAATAGATTGCTACGCCTAAATTTACTTTTATTTATTTTTTGATTAGGAACAAGTATCCAAATATGGTTGATAAAATATATATATTTATAATACACATAAAAATAGATCCGTATAATTATTTCAAATAATCACACACATACACACACGTAAATGACGACGATAGGCGTAAAACAATTTCAAAAACCGTAAATGGATTTCATTTCTAATCTAAAATAGCTGCAAGCGATAAAATAACTTACGTTGCCGAGCCACCTCACAAACAAACTTCTAAAGACGGCCTACAACCCTTAAATTGATTGATAATTATAATGCATGCAATATTTTTGAGTCTGATAAATCCAAATTGCAGACATCACAAATTTTATTGTTCAGTAGATATTTTTTTAATGAGGTTTCTTTATTTTTTATTTTCCTGTAAATAAAATTAGATATAAAATTCGTGTAAATCGAAATCACTGTACCTTTGGGAATTTTAAATCAAGTCACAGTCAGTTATTCTGATAAATGACTATATGGCTTTTATTGATGGCTGAAGGATTTTTTATCTTAAAATGTTTTTGTAATTTGTCAATTGACAGATTTTTTATTTAATAAAAAAATAGTTACTCCATTTGTGCTTGGCACATTATTACAATTCTATTATTAACAGGGATCACTGATAACTAGTAAAAGTGCCCCCTGTAAAAAAATCCTTAGCGATATTGATAAACTATTCAGGCGTGGCAATAATTTGAGATGGTATGTGCTCAAATTCAGGAGGCTACGCTGGCTAGCGTATTGTACACTGTAAGAACAACAGTGAGCTAAAAAGGGCTGTGAACAATACTTCAATAGTGAGGAGGACATTTTCATTCTAAATGGAATTGTGAAAGATGCGTTTGCTTGGAAAAGCTTTTCTAAACACAGTTGTTAAATTTTTGAGGTAACTAAGACCCTTCCCTGAGTTTTTGACCTCCTGAAGATGATTTATAATTATGGCAACGTAATACTTTTGAAAGAGAACTACATTTTCTTTTTTCTTATATGTTCACAGTTACATTTAATGACAAATGTGAGCTTTATCAGTTATTTTTATACCTGGGCTGTAGGTTAGACTCTAAAAGTTCACTAGTAGGTTGCGTCGAAAACTAAATATCACTAAGTTTGAGAATTTGAATGAATCCACTATATGTTTAGAACAAAAATACAATATATCCTCTACAATCACATCTTATATTTAACAAATAATTATAATAAAATGACCTCGAAATAGTTCCTCGCGTATATGCTTCCTAGCCGTGACGGGTCACAATATAATAGATGGCATCGGAGAATAAAACATTGTACACAGCATGGAACAAAATTAAAATATCAAAATTTTGCTCGGGAGTCCTTCCGTAAAACAAATTGTCTCTTAGCTTAGAATTAACATGACGATAATGATGATCAGTCACACTGCAATGTTGACAAGGGATAAAAAGTAACCCCATTTCTCCCCAAAAGCAATAAATTTACACTGTGAGAACAGATTTCCTCCAAACGGTCACATGTGTGGAACATATTGCCGCCCACACTACTGTGCCACAATCTGACTACTGTTCATTTCAAGATTATAAAGAATACTAAAAATTGAAAGTGTTTACTACATAGCGAATTGCTCGATATAATAGATTATATTTTTTCTTTTCATTTGAACAAAAAGAATGTAGGAATGAGTACGGCTTGAATCAGATTCACATTTGTATTTACTGTATTCAAGTTTAAAGAAATAATACAATAAATATACAAATAACTGAGTCTTTTAATTGTGCAAAATTTGTTTATGTATGTAATATAGGGAAATAAATTATGGTGATGGTAACATTACCTTTCTAGATCTAAACACAGAAATATTACAGTAGTCAGAATGTCTTAAGAGCAGTAACCAGGAAATACAATGGCACAATTTAAAGATAGACGCAAATTAATAATTAAATACAGATCATATTATTAAATTGATTTGATAAACTCCGTTATGGCTACGACAATCGTGCGTATTAAATCAATTACCAATTTTTACATATACAATAATTTGGAAGAATGTTTTTATTTTAACTTTAGGATAAATGGTGACATTCATGTATGAAGATACAACACTATAAAATTTATGTGAACACATTTTGTTTTCAATACACTTTTAGAAAGTCCTTATACAATCTTACGTGGCGAGGGAGATTCAAAAAATAATAATATACAAATTGAGAAACAGCGTGTTCATAACCAATCGGCTTTTTGATAATATACCAATATATTCTGCAACGAGCCTATTACGAGTGTTGTAAATCAGAAAAATATAAAGTGTAATGTAGTGCAGTATCACTGGAGCAGTAAAGCAATATTTATTCAAAAGAATTCACAATTATGTTCTCTCAATGTTCAAACAATGCAATTAAACACATTATTCACGAGCAAACTTTGTTGTGAATAAGTCACTCGTTTTCTTTTATTAATATATAACTGTTGCCAATCGCTAACATTCTCACTCTGACAGAGCTTTGCCAGCAATAGGTAAAGTGAGAAAACAATAAATTAGAATTGAACCGCAAGCCAATAGTTTTGTTATGCTAAATGTTCGATTTGCATCTAAGTGATTCAATTCCCATGTCTTCTGTCAAGATCAATATATTTGTATCATTTAACAGTAGTGTCATAAACAGCAAGTAAATTTTTTCACCAAATAAACTGGAAATTTTTAATCGGAATATTAAATAACTGCATATGATTAGTGGGAAAGAAAAAGGAATGAAATATGAAAAAACATAATATTTGTCACATAAATTCATTTAAGATAGATTTTAAAAATTGAATTGTCGTCCGACCAAATTTTTGGTCGGTACATCCTTGACTTGTAAGAACATCGATTAAGTAATTACCAAATGGTATTTGATTGCATTATATTTGCAAGTAGGGGTCAGAATTATTCGATAAATCTTTATGGAATTTTTTTTTAAATATAGTCAACTCAGCACTAAGCATTTGCTTCTCTGTAAATAGCAACTAAGTTTTGGGTAATTGATGTCGAAAAAATAATTTGTAAGGGCTTAATATGCTGGCGTGTAACAGAATAATATGGGGAGAGGAAGACACTATACGAATGATCGGTTAGTCATTCAGAATTAGTTGTTATTCATGTTACTTAAAGTGAAGACAATTTTTGACAACATTGAGAGTTCATAGTTGATATAATATGAACAAAAATAAAAAAACAATGTTATTTACAGCTGAAAAAATTATACCTGCCAAAAAATTTGCTATAAGTAAACGAATGAGTGATATGTATGCAGAATTGAAATGGATAAAATAATCTTCAACGAGTTCAGTTTGACAAATTGATAATTTCTATTCTTAAAAGACCACCGTGGGAAAAATTAAAAGTACAGTGGGGGCGTCAGAATTTTTGCAATATTGCGAGACAAGTTGATGGGGTGTGGCAGGCGGTGCGGCCGTTCAACGTTTGCCGCGCAGTTTGCTGAGAGGAGTGTGCGAGTCTTCCTCGTCAGACGATATAACGATTCGCTGCCGGGGCTTGCCTGAAGTCTGGCCGCGGGTCACGCGTCGTGAGCCGTCTTCACCTGGTGAACAAATAAAAATATGTTCAAGAGATGAATTCAACGATAGACTTTCATGTGATGAAAGCAGAATCCTGCAAATGCCGTTTTTCACGGACGGTCGGTAGTTTGCGGGATATGACAAGTCATGGGTATGTAGCACAGGATCCGTTTTTGATAAGATGCAATAAAACTGACATTATACACTATGCTGTACTATACTGAATTATTATACACTAAATCATAGTTTCCCAACCTCTTTCGGGTGGCGACCCCTTTTCATAAAATCCTTATGACCTGCGACCCCCCATACAATCCAAAAGCATACAAAAAACATATTTTTACAAAATTATTTTTAGCAAATATAGTTGATAGCTATTTCGGCTCACGCCATCGTCAGAACTACAGAATAGCTATCAACTATATTTGTTAAAAATAATTTTGTAGAACTAAAATACATAGCTATTTTTTCACCGTGTTATAATGGAGTTCTACCAAGTGAATGCCAATTCAATCAATAAATATTTTTTTTAGTTGACCGTATAAGTTGGCGACCCCTCAAAAAGTCTTTCGCGACCCCCAGGTTGGGAAACTAGACACCAAGCAATGTTCATTAATTATTTTAGGCGACACATGTTTCTCAAATGTTTATGTCACGAGATTTCATACGGAAGAATATATTGTTATGAAGGAAGAAGCCACGGATGCATAATCATTTGATAAATTTACCTCGCGGCGTTTTGGCAGGTGTGGAGGTGACAGGCTTCTCAAGTTTGATAGGCTCGTCACCGGAGCCGTCCTCCTCCTCAGCACTCGGTGGCCGGGGGGTCCTCTTCTTACGAGGCTTTCCCGGATTCTTGTTAGGGGAACGCTTGCTACCGGGTTTTGGTCCACGGCGTCTAGGCGGTGGCCCACTGTACAGCGCCCGGCAAGATTCCACTGTAGGTTCTCCTTCGAGGCCTTTGTCGGTTAATAACTTCAGCAGACGGCCCACGCGCTCTTTGTTCGACGTGCAACCTGCAATATTTCACACATTAATTTCAAAAGATACTCAATATAGTTAGAGTGCTTCCCCTGTGCACACAATGATGATACTGTTTTATAAGACACGAGATGTTAACACAATTCATTGAAATAAATTGTTACATTGAAAATTTGAAAGTGTCTCCATCAAATAAACTTATGAATCAATTGGTGAAATCAAAATTTTATGAATGTGAATAGATTAATAAATAGTGACATTGTAGAGGTATACTTAACATGACCAGAGGGTGCAATTCTTGAAATCAAACACATACACCCAAGAATTGTATTGTTTCTAACACGGTGAAAAAATAGCAATGTATTTTAGTTCTACAAAATTATTTTTAACAAATATAGTTGATAGCTATTTCGGCTCACGCCATCGTCAGAACTATTGAGCCGTATACAGAATATAGAATATATACGTGAGCCGAAATAGCTATTTTTTCACCGTGTTATAATGGAGTTCTACCAAGTGAATGCCAATTCAATCAATAAAATGTATTATTTCTGTTGACTATGCCTTTGTCAAATAAACATATTAGATGATACATGCCGAATTTTTTTTAGCTTTTTTAAAACCCTGCAGTAGAGGCTTAATCCACAGACTATAAAGCTAAAGCAAATATCAGCTATATGGCAAATATTTTTGTAATGAAAGTCTAGCAAATATATATGTAGATGAATACCATCGATGAGTTTGATATAGTCGTATTCAATGCCGGCGATCTTGAGGAATTTCTTCATATCTGTGATGCCAGCCTGCTTCTCTCCTTGGCTACCCGTGGAAGACAGCCGCGGCCCATCTGATCTTCTATTAACTGTCTTTGCACCTCGCGGCCGTCCTGGACGACGCTTTTTCAACGCAGGATCCTGGCAGAAAAGAAAACCACAGTAGAGATAGAAAAGTTGTTCAATGAAATAATAATAATTAGATAAATTTACATCAATGTGATGGGTGGTGCTAGGAGTAAAAAGATTTAATCAAAAAAAGCTTTAAGCGATAAGATGGTAAAGTACGGTAAACATCAATATAAAAAATTAAATTTTAAATTTTTTGTAAAGATTTTTGCGACATTGTTTCTCAAGATAATTTTGAGATACATTGAGAGTTCTTTCAATGCATATTGACTGATTTTATTCATCAATTTGAATTTCTAAAAAAAATATTTCATGAAGATTCTACAAGCTTTCCCAGTCATTATAAGAAAAGTATAATTCTCGTAGTTTTTTATTTATAAAATAAGAAGGCTTTCCACCAATTGACAACTAATGCCTTAAAAATTAAACGTTAAAGTTTTAACTGACCTGATTGGGATCCGTATCACTTGAGTCACTGTCTGATGAATCATCTGATGAGCTATCTGATGAAGAGTAAACCAATGTCACATTTCCTGGAGTTTGTTGTGCGAGCTGAAATGTCAATAGAATATTATTGTCACTCTATGCAGATGTTTTCTAATCAACACTGTTTCTAAAGTGGATTCCATTAGCCAATACATTTTGGTTCCCAATAATGATATGAAATAAACAGTATGAATGTATTCATTTGGGAATACAAATCATTTACTGGGCAATCGAGCGGTAAGAAAGATCTACTACATCATCAGTTGGTTGTGAAACCGCCACTTCACGGAGAAATATGGAGATTAATATAAAAATAATACCGCTTTCTGTTGTGCTTGTATCTTTTCCCGTTCTGCATGCGAGTCGTAGAAATTATAGAGCACTTCCATTGTGACCGGAACGTCTCCAAAGTAAACCTCGTTGGGTATGTGAGTCGAATCCAGTCCATCGTCACTCCATCTCCTGTGATAAACAAATATACCAATATTGAACTAAGACATTGGAGATGGTACTATAAATACATGTATTGACCGAGAGCTGGATAGTTTCTCTATAACTATCCAGATGTGGTCAAGAGACGATTAATTGTCAGCATTATTGCACTGTAAGCATAATTCTGGACCGACTCTATTAGTGTTCAGATCAATGTTCTCTGTAAGCTATCCATCAGTATTCGTTCCTCCAAGCACTCATCTTGGGTCGGTGTATACAAAAAATGCTGACTCTTTTTAAGAAATATATTTTTTCATAATTAATGTATGATATTTCAAATAAATAAAATATGAAAAATATTATGTTTTAGAATAACATTTCAGAATACTAGAACATGGTCATAGATTGGCAAATGAAATTTTTGACCACTCATAGCTAATATGTTGGAGGATCAAAGTATCGTACGAATGATTGTCATATAGACAGCATCAGAATTATTACTATTGTCTCTCACACAACAAACTTAAATTTGAGCTGACCATTAAGCACAATTTTGTCACACGCAGTCTGGTGCTAAAAATGAGTGACTGATTTTTCCTAAAATATTGAAATTGTGTACTTGGGTTTAAGCTGTGTTAAGAAGTGTTTATACTAACAAAATAATTCAACAGATTTGAATTGAAAATGGAATTACCTTCGGAAACGGATTCCTGAGAAGTCTCTTTTAAAAGGTCTGATGGCATGTGACATGAACGAACTGCTGTGGCCACCTCCCCGGGGTCTGCCAACTTGGGGGCGCGGTATGCCACCTGGAGTGGACAGCTGTAATAAGAAAATGATTGCCATCAATAAGATCAGTAATGAAACCTCTCAGTGCAATGAGTGAGCACATGTCAAAATTGAATTTTTCATTTCCCATTGAAACAGGGAACTACTTGAGATATATATGGACTGAACTGAACATAAAATGCAAATGTGATGTGAACTATATAAGCGAGTCTCTCTTGTTACACATTTTTTTAGTATCCAGTAAGTGGGTGCACCGCTAATTCATTGAAAATCAATAAATGGAAATCTTCTAGTATACATTAGTACTTTTGCCGGACCTGTAGGCTCGTGATCAGCATTGATGGATTCGGTTGTAGTATTCACACAAACAGTTTAAGTGATTTTTTGATCAATTTGTGGATTGGTATTCAAAGCGACGTTAGGAATGTTCAAGGAGCGTTCAAATACTTGACTCTTTTCATCTGAATTGTGATTTTAATGATATTCTAAGTTGAAAACATAGTCTGCTTGGTTACCAAAACTTCCTTTACTTTAATGACACACCATTTTTAGAATATCTGAGTTCATTAACTTTCCTTACATCAAATAAAAGTCACAGTCGAGATAATCACGGGTGTGAGATTATCAGAGATGTTAATTAAAAAAAAGATGCATATTTCTAAAAATAAATATACACAGTTAACACCTTAAAATTGATAAATATACATCAACGGTTTTAAGATCACTAAAAACACACAAAAGCGTTTTGGGAGTTGGTGATTTCTGCCCGAACACTCATGCAATCTTTTTTAGTATCATCTTCTATCTTTACTCTCTAGTAATAAGAGTTTGAGCAACCGACAACAAGCGGATCTCGTTAAACAGCTCCTGTGAATATTAACTGAATTATGAGTCCATATGTTTCACATTGAAATTGTATGTGAAAATTCTTCGCCACTTAGCCATGAACACAGTTGAATTGTAGTTACAGATTAATTATACAATTTTGTCATCTCACCAGTGATGAAGACTTAATCCCAGCTGAGCCTGCAGCAGCAAGCAGCTCAGGAGGCTTCGGTTTATTGACAGAACCCTTGGGACGACCTCTCTTCTTCACCTCGATGCCCGTCGAACTCGTTGACATGCTGGATGCTGGCGTACTGGGAGTGATGGCAGCATCAGGACGCGCCGGTGTGCCACTGGGTGAAGCCGCAATGGCACCGGCAGTGGAGGCTGCGGACGTGCCGGTGATGGATGATGGTGTGGTGGAGGGCTTGGGCCGGTAGGTGGAGATGTCTGGGGTCCCGAAGTAGATCTCGTTGGGGATCTTGGTCTCGTCCTCGGAACTGGAGGGGCAGGTTTCAGAATCGCTGAAACTGCAGAACGTGAAAGAGAACTATCAAACGGTAAAGGCTCGCAGAATATTAAGTTGAATGAAGTAGTCTCAGTACACAGATGTTACATTGATGAATTACTTAGAGCTGATATATATCGCCCTTCTGAATTGAAAATAGTGAATTTTTAATCTAGAAGAACTCAATTAAACTAACACAATCAGATGGATTATTAGTGCATAGATTGGGACACTGTGTAAGATTACATTTGTTAATAGTGTATAAATTCATGAATGTCTCATCTAATAATGCCTGTAGGACTGAATGGGTCATCCAATCAAAAAAATTGTAGTTCTAATTGCAAATAGTATAACTGATATTAACACATTACAGTCCACTTTCAGGTGTTATTTTCAATATTTCGCGAGTGTGAAACCAATATTGCCAATGGATTCGTAACATATAAAAAACATATTTTAAACACATTGTCACGTACGAGGTGACATTTCTTTGCCTTCTTTTCACTAATGGGATGTCAATTCTTAACCCATAAAATATTAATCTTGTAGTATATTATAGTTTGATAGTGAATCTGTACAAATGGTTCATTAAAATTTAATTATTGGGATATGGACCAGATGTTTAGTTAATGGATCCAGTGTGAAGGAAGTTTAAAAATATACTGCTCGAAAATGTTAATGACAGATTTCTTTTCTTTACGGAATCGCATGTACTGTTGGTAAAGTTTCACCTGTAATTAGCAGACTGTAAAGAGTTAATTTTCTGACATTTCGATTCTTCAGTTGAGCCGAGATTTCGGAATCAAAAAATAAATATATCAAACATTAAATACACACATAATTATGTAGCACCATTTTTACTTATCATTTCCAAACACTCCTACCTTAAGTATTAATAATTTCATATAGAAAGTGCCTAGTGAATAAGTTCAAGCCGTTACAAATTCATAATACTGTGTATATGTCATCCAATGTGCTGGGTAGCAAAGTCACCAAATTGTTGTGAAAATGATAAATGTAGAAGGGAAAGGTTGGATGAAACAGATGTAATCAATGCAAGAAATCTTAAGATAACTATGCAGAACCTGAAAAGCAGCAGGGTATTGCTTTTTCGATTAAGTCTTACATTTTTTTCCTACATTTAAAATATTTTATTATTGCAGTTTTCATAGAACTACTCCGCTTCAGATTTACTCCAATATTTACATGTTCAGTATAAGGAGCAGGTAAGGTTACAAAAAATACTGTAGATATATAAAACTTCAGTTGAAGGCTTTAGGTGGTAAAAATGAATGAAGAAAAACCATTACGAATAAGATTCTGAATGCTTAGGAAGCAATGCCTTGAATTATTGCTAGAAAATTTTCGCAATACGACGTGTTTGATTTGACTTGCACTATCGTCTACTATTTTTAAGTGCCATGAATGTGAGAGCAATAGTTTCTAGTGTGTGGTAAAACAAAATATTCTTTATTTTCTCTACAACTTTATTGGAGCATCGCTATTGATTTACTACGCTTATACCACATTGCAAATCAAGTACGGCGAACGGACTGACGCAGCAGTGTTTGGAAATGTCCAAATTAATATCACACAAATAGAATTGTTGTTGAATGTATAACGTGGTCTTACTTATTTGACATTTTGATAATTGCAATCTACGAAGCATCCCCTGGGGCTTCAAATGCGGCACTCATAAGCGGCGATGCAAGTAACAAAATTACAAATCATTAATCAATTACTCAAGTATGCAAAAATATACATTCACATTGGAACATGTGCATACAGTGCATTCTCTATTACGCAATACAAGGGCTGTTTCCATACAACACTACACATGTTAAGGAATGTCGTTAATATTTTGTAAACATTTTGAACTCTCATTGAGAAAAACTCTATAAGGACTTATTCATTTGAAGTAATTGTTTGCCATTGTAAAATAATCCAAAATGCACTGTATTTGTAGAATTTTTTAAATATTAGAATTCAGAATATTCAATGGGATGTTTTGGGAAAAACTAGATATGTAGATGGGTGAACAGTAAACAGAACCATCCCAGATCCTTCATATCAAGAGTCAATAACTAGAAAAATTCTAAAATTTCACTTTCGAGTGTAAATGTAAAAAAAGAATTTTTTGGAACTTTATTGATAATTGTGTCTTCTAGTCTTCAATTCTTGATATGCATGATATTGGTTAATAGAATAATCATGTGTAAAAGATCAAAAGAAGTTTTATTAAGGACAGGGCAAAATCACCAAAATTATCGTAATTCGGTTTGGGTTATAGTAGACAGTTTTATTAAAATTTATTTATAATGCTGAATCTGTTTAAAATTCCAGGTAATCGTATTTTTTAATAATTCAGTTGGCAACTTGAGAAACTTTTTCTTTCTTTGCAAAATTGTTAGGATGTTGAGTGACGACATGCTGTATTCTGTTTCGAAATTTATATAGCAATTGTGATTTGAATTATTTATTGTACGATTTTCTTCACACAAACTCTAGTTTGGCAAAACAAATCATTGAAGTAAAACACCAAAGAAAAAATAAATAAATTCAAATCATATAACTAGACATTCATCGCTTAATTCATGTGAATGATATATGAATTAATTGTTAGTGATACAAAAGTTTTCAACAAAAAGCTTTTTACTCAAAGCTTGGCAATGTTTTTTTGCCATAAACAAGATAATATTTTAATATCAAATCAGCTTTTCTTCTCAATGCTAACTATTTAAACACATACAAATGCCAAGGTGTTATCAAAGTAAAGTAAAAGAAGAGCAGCGGCAACCAAGACGTGCAGTAGATACGGAATTGTCGGTAAATATACTGCAAATGATACGTAATGGAATGTAGCATTCCTCATCGTTGATGCTAGAAAAATGAAAGTGATGTTGTGATGTGTATGAGGATGTAAAATGATACGTCTAACAGACCCTTGAAACTTGTTTTTGTTGGTGCTGTCTGTGCTGTTGCCGCTGTCAGAGATCCGAGACTTTCCTTCTCCCTCGGCTTCTATTTCTCTTTCTCCTTCCGGCATACCCAGCCCCAAGCCCAGCAAGTCCACTTCGCTGTCTGCGGCACCTTCTGCCAAAACAACATTGTTTATGTAAGTCATTTTCGATTGCATGAACTGTGTATTCTTTGAGTCATATAATTAGATATGTGTAAATAAAAACAACACTACTTATGTTTTTTTTTTTGTATGGTTCGGTTTTTTCAAATTTGGAATTAAAGTTATTAATTAATGTTTAATATAGAGGAGTATAAAGGTTTCACCTGTGTTCACTGAATTAGATATAGCTTTTTCGCTGGTCACCTTGCTAAGGTCACTGCCAGTCTCGCAAGAGTTTGGCAGAACGTGTCTGTTGGTCACTGCATCTATCTCTGCATCTTAAAAACAATTTACAATTAACAATTACTGTGCCGAAAACATTGAGCCATACCCAAAATTATGGAAACAGTTTTAGTTTCATCACTCCAACACTGTGATTCTTAAGGTTTCGGTTAAGAACGACTATATGGAAGGTATTTCTGGGGGTACGGGAGAAGCTTCTAACGATATAAATTATTTTTGCTATATTTGAATTTTCAATGTCATTGGTCAAGTGTTTCTTTGTTTTAAGCAGTTAGGTAGATTTGGCTGTGCTCACTCCCCTCCCTTACTTTTTCACATTTTCAATGGGGTGCAAACCTATTTTTAGATTCAAAGGAGTATGTTTTACATAAAAGCTTAAGAAACACTGCTCTAACAATATAAACAAATGAAGAAAGACAAACAAAAATTAAATTAGCTTTAAGAATATCCGATAATAAACGATTGTGCAAATGAAGTTATTACTCACCGGTAGTCAGATCTGGTTTAGAGATTACAGCAGAAGCTGTCCCAACAGTTCGGAGCTCTTCTCCATCTACCGATCCTGCCCCTGAAATGTACACACGAAACATCAGAGTGAAGATTGTAACTCAAAGACATGGCTCCAGTTTATCATTGTTGAGGGTTTGCTTACCACAAGCTGGTATAATTTTATCAATATCAGAGCTGTCTGTGATAACACCTCGCCGTGCCAGATTCGCTGCCTCGTTTTCTTTGAAGATGTCGGTTTTTATTTTGATCTTGGGCGGCTCCTCGTTCAATTGGCTGCCGTGCAGGGCCTGGTCGTTATCCACAATCTTAAACAAAAAATTAAAATATACTGATTGAATAAAGTATAGTAGAGATATTTCTCTTTTTGCAAGCTATCACTGACATCATATGCCACTGGAAAAATCATAAATGCTCTGATAATTTTGGGGTACTAACAACAAATACAACTTCACAAAAACAGTTACAAAAAAAAAAAAATACTAATTAGTATTTCACTTATACATTGAATGCATGCGATTCAATAGGTTAATGAATTATGATTTAGGTAATTTGACACTTTTAAGAAATTGACAAGTGTTATTTGGATCACTGAACACTTACAGCACGCACTTCCGCTGCTCGCATTGTGGCAGCAGGCGGACATGCAGCTTCCGGTGTCGGCTCCACTTTGATTTCTTGCTTCACTTTCATCTCGGCCGCTTTCATCGCTTGGTCATTGTTTGTCTAAAAAATTGATATCAATAAAATTTCAAAATTACAGTAATAACAATATATAATCAACATAGCTCACATGTTTTTTTTGCTTACTAAAATTGATACTGGCTACTTGGTTTCACTCCTAAAAATATATGACATGGAATAGTATAATAATTTGATGGAAAAGTCAATTATATATTTCAAATAAACTAATACTTAATTTATAATAGTTGAAACTTTCTACGATTACACATGTTTTGTTACTAACGACCCAGATTTCGCCTTTCGGTAATTACAGGTATTCTATCACACCTTTGATCAGTATAATAAATTAAACAAATTGTTGGCACACGGAAAAAATAAAAAATATTTGAATCACATATACAGATTTTTCTCATCCCTGTTGATTTACTACATACTGTGTTGTGAGTATAGTAATATATGCCAAAAAACATTTTTTTATCGTATTCAATAGATTGTTCCCAAACTTGATTGTTTTGTAGTTGCATCTCTATGGTGTTATGGTTGAATGTCAAAGCATGAAAATATTTCTAGCGTGAATATTGTTCAAATAATTGCTGACCGAGTTTTAGCAAATACCACAGGGGCCATTAAAATTAGGACTGTAAAAGTTAAATATGACAAATACTCTTTTTGTCATTAGATTTGTTGAATGATTGTTGGAAAAATTAAAATTAAAAAAAAATATTTAAATATAGACTAAGTTATGTGAGCATGACAATGTATTTTTATACTTAAATGTGAATTCTTTTGGGATTACTAATCAATTGTCAAACATTAAAAATAAAAATATGATATGAAGAAGACATGAGAAATGAGTCACTTAGTCATAAAGTATCAAAATTATTCATTGAAATTAATTCTGAGGGATTTGTTCATTTGAGTCCAATCAATGCTCAGTGACAAGAAATGTTCAGATTTCTACAATAGACAGAAAGGTGATAATGTGGGATACAAATTGTATAGAATGACACGGTGAAAAAATAACAATGTATTGTAGAACTAAAATACATTGCTATTTTTTCACTGTGTTATAATGGAGTTCTACCAAGTGAATGCCAATTCAATCAATCAATGTAAGTTGGTTGTTACACGGCCGCCTTCCATAACGCAATACTAATAAAAAGAATCGATTTTACTCCTCATATTCTTAGCCCGATACAGAGCTGCACGGACCGATCGTTAAACCATGCACTATTCTGCTTAAAAGAAGAGAAAAAAAATTAAGAAAAAGAAAATGTGACTTGCTCAGCCACTTAGTCTACGTGATTTTAGGTACCTGTGTATCTGCGTACTGAAAATCCGCCGTGGCGGAAGAGTTTAATGTGCTACGCGTTGAATCTAAAGACGAATCGAGAATGTCTCGTTCCCCGTATGATCTTGCAAATTTATCGAATGCCTCAAAGTTGGCCTTGGTTGATACTAAGTCAGTGTGGGCTATTGGGCCCGTATGAGGACGGACCACAATCAATCAATGTATAGAATGAATCAAAATGAAGAGAATTGCGATCGAATATCGTAAAGGATTGTTTATAACCTGCAGCGGCTGCATGAGAGGCTGCGGCTGAGGCGGCCAGGCAGTCCGATGCGAGTGTGAAGGTAACGGTGCCGGGTGTGGGGGTCTCTGCTGCTCGTAGGGCATGTGCATGAGCTGCTGTTGCTGCTGCTGAAGTGAGAAGTTCACCGCCGGCTGCTGCGGATATCCTTGATGAGCGGGCGGCGCGTAGGCAAGGCCACGAGCGGCGGCCGCGTACCCCGCGAGATCTCCACCTCCACCGTACGCCCCGAATGTCACATCGGCGGGCGGGTAGTGCGCGTTGTAAGACCCCGCGTATGGCTGATACGGGATCTGGTGGCCGTTGTCTGTGAAAAAGGTATGGCCTTGGTACAAAGGGTCCGGTTAAAAATAGTCTTAAAGTTTACACAGATAATACAGTAATATTAACACGTAGAATAAAAAAAAATCACAAGACTTCATTATTTTACTGGACTAGGAAAAAACTGTGCATGAGAAATTTTATATAACACATTTGTGTGATGGAAAAATACAATGTTAATAGAGTAAAAATCATACAGGTAGCAAGTAACAGTTAGTTAACATTTTCTAAATTGAAGAGTGTATTTTTAAATCCATTTCCGTTTCCATTATGGAACATACGGCTTCCTAAAGCGATGTTTGAACAGAAATATTTTCTATGAGAACTGTTTATCACTCAATTGTTAATCATTTCTTCCGAAGAGTGTAGGGATATAATAAAATAAATAGTTAAGCAATCTCCAATTTGAATTGTTACAATTTTGTACGATTCCACATGTTTTGTCACTAACGACCCGGGTTTCGCCTTTCGGCATCTTCAAGCATTCTATCACACGGATGCAACAGAACTGATGACAATTTTTAATTGTAACAATTTAAATTTGATATTGAAATTCCATCAAGCACCTTCAGTCGATATCATAAATTAAGCAATCTCTCTTGTTACGTTCCGTTTACAGGTGGGTAAGAAGAAATTTTTGAACAGAAATTAATTTATGAAACTGATTTTATCCCATGAGTTCTTTGACTGAGGACAGCGTCATTGACTAGAGTGCAACAGACCCAGCGTTGCGTTTTAGTTAAAATAAACTAATAATTAATAATAATAATTAGTTCATATCTATTACATACACTTACTGGTGCTATACACACCATGTACGTTGGAAAGTAAGCGAACTATTTTAAAAAAATTAAAGCTTTTATCAACTGACATGTTTTGTATAATTTTAAATAAATACCTTGTCCTTTTTTTACGCGAATTCGATTATACGCGATTTTTTTGGGCGGCACGGTTACATTTTTTATGCCTTTTATTCGTTTTTACGCGATTTTTTCCCCAAATTTGTTTTAAAGAAGAAATTTGTATATGATGAGAAAACACTTGGACTTGTGAATCTACCGTGAGAACAATAAAGAATTTTTTTTCGACAAACGATCCCGATACTAAGCGTGCTAGAAAATTTCTAAATGAATTAAGAGACTCTGTATGATGAACTACACCGAACTTACAGAAAGTGCAGAAAACAACCCAAAAACTAATAACGGAATTTGTTGTAAAAAAAAAAAAACTTTCCCGTGGAACAACAAAAAAAATCCGATCAAGAATCTCCGATCAAAATTCAGATTCATGCAAAATTCAATACCTTCGTTCAAAAATCGCAAACGATTACATTTCGCAACCGAGAATGACAGCAGCGAATAATTCATATAAGAAAAAAAAAAAAAATTTTATAGTCTCATTATATTTTTATAAGCAATAAAGACATGAAAATATACAATTTTTTTGCACGAATTTTAAAGAGCAAATTTTGGTTTTTCATACGTTTCTGGTACATTTTTATGCGATATTTTAAATTTTGGAATCAATTTATCAATTATATGTAATTTTTTTATCCGATTTTTTTTACGTGCCTTTTTATGGAACCAATGTATCGCGTAAAAAAAGGACTGGGTGTAAATTGAATTACCAATAGGATTGTTTATGGAAAAAAACATTTTTTCAATAATAGATATCACTGTGACAAAATTCAAATTATTTCAATAATACTTGAGATCATTTGAAAAATTCCACTTGAGGATGGATAGATGTATATATAACTACAGATTTATTTAAGAAAATTTGTAAATAAGTATTACTTGCACCTATGTGATTTTGGTCTGTTTAAATTGTATTTATCTAAAAAAAACTAGATAAAACAACCACCTGTTATATAAAAAAAGTTCCATTTTAAAAACACCAAATAATTACTACAAAGACAATGCCAAAACCCACCCAATAATAAATGTAACCTGTTAATCAATTAGTACTTAAATTAAAAGAAAAATATTTAAACAAGTATATATATATGGACAATTGATCATCCGAAGCATGAGTAAAATTTTAATGTTTACGGATAAAATTTTTAGTAAAAGAATGATTTTCATCAACTTCTATGGATAATTTGTTTGTTGCAATAAATTTTTAACTTTTTTAGCAACAAAAAGCCAATCTGTCTGATCTACCGAGGCAAACTTTTTTATTATATGAAAAACTATAATAAAGTTAAGTTTAATAACTTTTTATATGATAACTGTCCGTTTACTATAAGATGGATCATCTCTGTGAAATTTTTCAGCACTGTTTTGCTGCACTGATCGTAGCCATCTAAGACTGAAGGGCTTAATGCTAACAAAATGAAAATATATTATAAATTATTAATAAAATTGTTGCCCATTGCTTAAATTACAAGTAAAGTATTTAATAAAATTATTATAGATAATTGTTAGATTTGTAAAATTGTGAAAAATATACTTAAAAAGATATAAAGCAATGAAACAGATCTCTACATCCAAAATATTGTATTTTTGTTATAAATGTATACAGAAGAATATATATTGTGGTTACTTTTCAAATATTTTATGAATCAAATGAAGCAATGAAAATCATTAGACTGTAAAAATTATTTGGAGCATCGCTGACAGAAGTAATTATGCTGGAGCTTTTGTTATAGTGACATCTATCAATGAGAAAATGTAGCAATCGAAATTTATACAAATTTAGTGATATTGTTAAAATCAAATTAACACACATGTCTGTTGTATATTTTTAATTTTGAGATTTTAACATGACGGACCATGTGGTCATCAAGGTCCTCGCCAAGTGCGAATTTTTTTTGTACTTTTAAAGTAAGGTTAAACTGTTAATGGTGGAAAAGGATTATATTTGAATACATACTATAAAAAAAAACTCTCTCTTGTGATGAGCAAAACCCGTACTGATTGTGATTGTGAAAAAAATACTAAAAAAAATTATGGTATATTTTCATTTTATTTTTTTCATTAATTTAAAAAAATAGTCTGAATGTGTACATATATTTTTTTAGGTATGTGATTTTACAATATAATGGTATATTTAACTGTGTAATATTAAAAAAATTTCAACTGAACTATTTTTTACATCAATACTTGTCACTATCAGATACTTCCGCATTGCTCTTCCTCTTATCATTATTAATGTAACGTATTTTCACTAAAATACTGTCACAAGTTTAACATGCCATTATTGAGTTGTGGATACGGTCGGATTTGTGATATATTTTAATATCTCGAACAATAAGTGTCATAAAAAGGCACTTAATTTTTTTGATTACATTTCCAACACAAATTTGAATTGTTGTAATTTTGTACAATTCCACATGTTTTGTCACAAACGACTCGGGTTTCGCCCTTCGGCATCTTCAGGTATTCCATCACACGGATGCAACAGAACTGACAGTTCAGACATTCAAATTTGATATTGAAATTCCATCAAGCACCTTCAGTCGACATCATAAATTATTTCCAACACAGTTGTAGCAAGACCATAATTTTCCTCATTCAATGATTCATTATTTGAAAAGTAACTGGACAATTGATCGAATTTTTAAACCAAAACACACAGACAGAACATATATTAGGACCAAACACGTTTGTTATTCCAAATGGTTGAGGATACTTACTGCGATTGGCTACCATTACCGCAATGATGTGAGGAAAAATAAATGTGCATTTTTTTATGACAATGAAACATTTAAAGTAACAAATTTTCCCAAAAATACTCTGTTGAAATTTAGAAAAATCAATTGCTGTATTGATTCATATTTGCAGTAGTTTTTTTTTTTTATTACATTAGTTATTTTATTGCATTTCCCCTTTTTTCAGAGATGAAACCATTACATATATTCTCATAATTTACATAATAATACAATAATTTGACAGAAAACAATCATTAATATAAAATATGAATTTCCATTGACAGATTTATATTCTTGACTTGGATATTGAATAGAACGAGAGGTCAAGAGCTTTGAGCAGTTAGCCCAGCATGCAGACGCAAATAGGATATATTGCAGGAAAAATAATAATAAAAAAAAAACCACCATTTTGGATAGTCTCAGTGTAATTGTTATTAATGGAAATGAATAAGTTGTGTGACATCATATAAAAGGTCATAGTGTGAAAGAATTCAAACATATGAAAGTAAAAGAAGTGAAATATTAATACAATACACATGTAATGAAATCTTAATAATTACAATAGCAGGAGAAAAAAAATGGCAGAGAGCTAGTAATCATCTCAAGTGAGCGTGCCGAGAAGATTTCATATCACTGGCATGTGAAAAAAAATTATTGTAGGGATTTTTTGTTTCTATCATATTGATAAAACGGATCTTGTTTACTATAAATAAAAAAAACAGTTTGGCAAAAGATTAGTGGAAAAAAACTGGCGTTGATGTAAATAAAATGTAATAGCTAATTCTGTTTCATTATTTCAATAATATAAAAAAATACTTGTCTTTGAACCGATACAGCAATTGTTTGAAATTATTTTCCGACTTCAACGGTAAGAATTTATTTAGGGACATATAGTAAAAGAACTAACTACCTAACATGTAATGATAGAGTGAAGTTGAAAATGTTCATCTATGGTATAATTAAATTATTAGCAAAATATGGTATATTAAAATACAAAAAGAATGTGTTATATTTTCCTAATCAAGATCTCGATAGAAGTAGTTTTAAAAGAATTGGTTGTTAGGACATGATTAATAGTCATCTAATTATTCTCACAGCTTATGTCATTAGGTCTGTGGAGCAGTAGTCATTGTTGTTGGTTTCTGGGGCGGACCTCACAGGTTCAACAAGTTCCAGTGTGAACAGTTTTTTTTAAATCGATTATGTTTGAAGGCATGGTTTTTTTATTGATGTCTGAAAATTCCCTCACACGCATTCATCCAAAAAAAACAGGGCATGGCAAGAACGGTACGTAAACTACCAGTTCTGTGTTAACTATTATCCCTTTTATCCTTACTCTCTTCATAAGAAATTGAAGTAATGAGCAGTTCTTACAGAAAAAAATACTTCTGTCATGATAACTCAATTCAGAGTCTGTATGCTCCAAGTAAGGAGAAGACATCACATCGTAATCGGTAGGAGGTAATGCGGATATCACACACATGCCTTTGATTACAAATCTATAAATCAATCTCTGAATGGCAATATTGGGATTTATACCCATGAATACTGCAACCAAAGAGGACGACTTAGACCATTCAACGACAGGCCTGATCGATGACTTCCATATTTTTTTTTGTTTTTAATAAAATGCAAACAATAGTAACCAAGACGGTGCTCGAATTTCTGTTGATCTTTTTCATAAAATGGCAATAGACAATTCATACCAATGAAATATTTAAACCATCACTAGTGTTCATAATGTATATTTATAATAATTTCAGTGCACCTATCATTAACAAGTATTAATTTTTTCAATTAAATGTTAACTGTGGATAGTATTTTAATGATAATTTTATAGCGGAAACAAGAACGCCTCTAAATGAGATCCTGCTCTCTTGGTTGGTATTTGCAAAATTTAGAAATACAACTTCACATTACCATAAACATGTTGATTTGAAATAGTTTCACTAAAAGTCTAATAATAATAGAAAAACTTTTTTTGTTAAAAAGTAGAACAAAAATTTACAATAAAATAAAATCCTTAAAGGCTGACTCTTGTCCAAAGCAGAGTTTAGGAAAATAAATAGCCACAAAATAATTTTATAACATGTTTATTAATTCGAAAAAGAATACTTTTTGTCAATGTAAAATAAATAAACAGAAGTAACCTAAAATTGTTTCGGTTTTCTTTCAAATTACTTCAATTAAGTGTGTGTTAAATTTGTGAACATATGAAAAAGTTACGAAGGAAACCAAAAAACGACAAATAGATACTGTATAAAAATTTAACTATCTTTGTACTGTCTATTGGAATGTTTTTTTGTTTGTATCAATATATGGGGGTTGTAAAATAAAGTAAATTCAAGTTTGTGTATTGTTTTCCAATTCAAAAATCCTACAATAGTTGAACTCTTCAGTCACAATGATGGATGAAAAAAATTAAAGATATGTTTTTATGTTAGGAATGTTTGTAATTTTAACAAATGCTATCCCAAAAGATAGTTATACGAGTGAATTCAAACAATGTGGCCACCCTTGCAATTAGTATAAGCTCAAAATAAACAAATAGATATAATTTTTGTTAGGGTTTAGTTCTAGGAATGTCAACAAACTTTCCTTTAGCCAAAATTTGTTATTAGATAAATAAATATAATAATAAATCGACCTACCTATATAACTTAGAGGTAATCCATTTCCCTGGACGATTCCAGGGCCCCCTTCGCCATCCATTCGGACCCGTTTGTGATTCATAGTCCTATCTTCGTAGTTATTCATATTATGTATTTCGCTGCAATAAAACGACCGAAATGAAAAATGCTATGCGTAAATAACATTATAAATCGTATTTCATTTAACAACAATGCCGTGGCCTCGAAAAGAGCACGCATAATCATTAAGGAAAGCCAATTATGACAGACGCTATACGGACGCTACTACTTGAAATCATTAGGTTAGGTCCGCAAAGGTAGGAAGCTTACCTTTGTTTGGCGATGAAAACTATTGATTTCGGTTAAAACATGTATCTCCGATTGCTCACATGTAGTTTCGAGACATCGTAATCCATAAATGATAATTGTAATTCAACTTTTGCGCAAAAATTATGTGTATTTATCGGCAAAACTGACAGTAAAAACACAAAAAACACGGCGGAGGGAGAGAGTAAATTAATTTTATTTTTTTTTCTTCAGATGGCAACTATTGCTATAATCACTGTTCATAATATTTTAAGTTTTTTTTAACGGCTACTCAACTACAAGCTACAGTCAGCTAGTAAAGTTTGTCAAAAGTAAACGTATTACGGGTGATTGATAATTTATTTTGGAAATGTAACATATTGATGATTATATTACGTATCAACTGTGATTTTTTGTATATACCATTTTTTTTATTGACCATCTCATTTATTTTAAGAATAACTTTTATAGTTTAAGCATGCATATATTACTTACTGCAAAAAATTTTTTTTTCGTACTTTATGTATATATGTATTATATGTCTTAATTATGATTGTACCCTCTTTAATTTGTTTTTAAATCACAAACGATTATCATATAAATTTTTAATCATTGTAAAAATTAGTTCACAAATTTTTTATGCAAAAAGCTTTTAAAATACAATTTGAGTAAATCATTGACATATTAAATTACAACGAAATCAATTCTGATTTTGTGATTCAATATTAAAATTTTCAATTTATCAAAGAACTTTGATATAAAAACATAAATAAAATTAAATATGAAGACATAACTCTTATAATTATATTTTGTTATGTTTTTAATATTTTAATACTTTTTTCAGTATTGTTTTTGATTGTGTGCATTATATTTATTTATGAATTCTGAAATAAATAGCTAGAAAATTTAGAAGAAATTTTTGATAGAAAATATTAACAACATTGGTAAACAATTTCAAGAGCAATAATTATTGAAAATATTGAATATAGTCGAGCAGATTAAATTAATAAATGCCGTTGTATAGTCATATGTGATCTTACTTATTATAATAAAAATAATTGAACTTATTATAATAAAAATAATTGAATGGCATTGGTTTATGGTTTACTTTTCTGTTTTTAAGAAACGTTTGTTGTTTCTAATCATTCATAGAGATTTTATAATGAAATATACCACAAAAAAATAGTCAATAAAAGAAATCTGTCAATTCAATAATTCTTATTGCCATAAGATAATTTTATTGTTTAGATAAATTGATGCTAAATGCCGTTGTGATTTCAATATATATTAAAAATTTGATCAAGGAAATACAAATATCTAATACTAAAAACTAATGATATTTTGATAATATATTAATATATTATTAAACAGTGACATCTATAAGTTTATTTGAAAACAACTTTACAAAAAGCTACCACTTTTTTTGAAATCTATGCTGTAAAATGGTATTTATTTGTTTTGTTGTTTTTAAGTTGATTGTATAACTTTTTTAATTTTTGGTTCCTCATTCAGTAAAAATCATGACAGATGCTCTGAAAATGTAGAACGTGCGGGAACATAACGTGAATGGAGCTTTTTTTGTTAAAATCGCTACGAAGAGAAATAAGTACCAACAAAATAAAAAGAGTGACGAATCATAATATGGCAAAGCGTTATAAGAACTCATGTAATGTAGTAATTCAAGGAGAGTAAGGATAGAAATATCAGATAAATGTGTCGATATCGGTATTTCGGCTATTCATAATTATAAATATAAAATTTGGGTTATTAAACCTATGTGAATTTTCACATTTTTAGTAGTTCATGACCCGGTTTTCGTCTTCCGGCATCTTCAGGCAATGTACGGATACAATAGAATAGACACACAATGAACAGTGCGCATCAGTTTTATACAAGAAAAAATAAAGATCCTAAGGCTCGGAGCTAAATATGTATCTAAAATGATTTTAATAGCTACTGATTTGGTTATTTGATTTGTGTATGATAGTTTTATAAAGAAATCATTCAGTAATTAGTTTTCTGCTATGCTATTCGGAAATTTTTAGTTAAATGATACCTAGTTATTTTTAATTGGTGAGCTAACGTGGGATTAAGTATCAGGTTAATCACACGGATGCAATAAAACAGACTCTCTAAACTGACTGATTTTCGTTAGTTCTATTGGATTCGTGAATGCATGAAGGTATCAAATGGCGAAATCCGAATCGTGAGTGAAAAAAAATTGGGGCAAGTACACAGTTTTAACTATTTAAACATTATATGGAAATTCTGTCACTAAAAGTGCCTTTTAGTCGTTATAAAAATATTAAAAGAATAATTCGTCAATGTTGGAAACAAATGTATGTCAAATTTAATGTCACTAAATTATTTTTTTAATTCCGTTAATTAAACATAGCTTAATTACCGGGATTCTAGTATTGGTAATTACGGTATTGGTATTTTTAGTGAATATACATGGAATAGTTTCTTAAATCCATTCATTTATACAAATAATAACAATGAAAATGGTACACAGATGAAAGTCGAATTTTACCCATTACCTTCAGTTTTATTCGATGTGTTATGTACAGCAAAGTAATGTTGAGCATTTTTGAAATTTTCACCAGGTTTGTTCCATAAAAATTCGACAAAAAACCGTTTGTCGAAATAAATAATGGAGAATCTTTTACGTATCGAAATTTTTTCGACATCAAAAGGACACTGAGAATTTTTAGAATACTTTTAACGTTTGCGCAGAAAGGAAAATATCATTCGAAAAAGAAAGACCGAAGACAAAAAAAGTATGAAGATATTTTGTGTTATCCTTTTGTTTTCTTCCCGCCACGTTCAAAATTTTCCATGATAGAACAGAATATTGTATAAGTATGTAAATATATATGTTTCGAAGCGAGCTTTTCCAGCGGCGTTTACTAGACGTGGAGACAGGTTGTACATCAGTTGGTATTGAGTCGCGCGCCGTGTGGGGCGTCCACTCGGTAGATAAGAAAACCACAAAAATGGCGTCGCCATTGATTTTTTACTGAAAAGGGTTCGGTTGTCGCGACACCGTCGCTGCAAAACAAAGCGCTCAAAATTAATTCCAAAAATGATAGCAAGTTGCTAAATCTCCGCAAATGTTTTAACAGCTTATCGAACATAAATTTTGTGGCCCTTCCTGTCAAACTACTCGAGAAAGACATGGCGTCGCAACAGGGAGGTAAGCAATATCAATGAAATATTTTTAACCAAACACAGCTTTGATGACAGCCGGGTAAAATTTTACAAGTTTATCGAAATTGCGCTGTTAAATATCTCGTGTATTTTAAAAGGAACTTTTTTCTGTCTGTTAAAAGATATTGGTAATCGTGTTTCCGGCTTTTGCGTACCTATATTAAATAACGGCTTGACATTCACGATAACATCTGTTTTCATGTGGGCGATTACAATTCTTTATCCTTTACTTTGATAGTAAATACACGCGGTATGTGGTTAAATGCTAATTGCAGTGAAACCAAAACATAAAACACAATCATGTCTAATGTAAATTTATAGCACACAATAAAAATTTTATAATATATTATAACATAATATATTAAAACAATTATAATATATTTTACAACAAAGTAACAAGTATAATATTGCCGTGTCATATATCTGTAAAAAATATTACGAATTTTTTTCCCATACATTATATAGTTATGTCCATAATGTTTTCAATTGAAATAAAATTATTTTCTAAATTAACAGCTGCGCAACTTATTAGCAATAGTGCGAAAACAATTTAGCCAATTAATCATTTGTCTTATAACACGGAATTGTTTTTCGAATAAATTTAATTATTATATGTTATGTTCACAATAAACTAAATCGAATGAATAATTGTATTTGATAAACATTTATTCAAAAGTAATGAAGCGTTTTATGCTATCAATTAAAATTTTTGCAAGGTAACAATAATTTATGGTTGGTAAAATGAAACAGCTGTAAGAAAATCAATTTGAGCAAATTACGGTATAACAGAAATAAATTTATAGCTGTGTTCAATTCAATTCAAACAAGTATCTATCAAATATGTTATCTATGGCATGCGTCTTAACGATAATTCCAGCTATTGTGAAAATGATGCCTGGGAATATTGTATCCTTCAATATCGGATAGAGCAACAGATACATCAGTTAACCACCCTACAGTGACGGGCCGTTCAGGAGTAAAACAAAATTAATGGATATTTAAAATCGTAGGTTGAAGCTATACCTTATTCAGTATCAACCGCAACAGTATACACTAATACCTTTTAATCCTCATTTTGTTATTGTAGTCTCTTTATTTATCTCAATAATGAGGTGAAGGAGCTCATTTGTTGATTTTATTATAAGATTGAGAACTTTGATTCAGTATTTATTGAAATTTATCGATTCAGAAGATTCAGAAGGTATGTTATCAAGAAGAACTTTTTTATCCGTAAAAAAAATATAATTTTAAATAATATAAACACATTTTTTAGTATAATTTATGATATCGACTGAAGGTGCTTGATGGAATTTCAATATCAAATTTGAATTGTAACAATTTAAAATTGTCGTCAGTTCTGTTGCATCCGTGTGATAGAATGCCTGAAGATACCGAAAGGCAAAACCCGGGTCGTTAGTGATAAAACATGTGGAATCGTACAAAATTGCAACAATTCAAATTTCACATTTTTTAGTACTTATTTCCACAATATATTTTTTGATCAGCACCGGTTTTGCTCACCGCGAGCATTTAAAATATCATGCCTTTCCATCAAGAAATGACAGTTAACACCTTAAAAGTAAAAAAATATTATTTCCTCGATGTACAATATTTAGTCTACTAGACGTTTTCCTCAATTCTTGTATATTAAATCGAGGCGGAACAGGATATTCAATTTCAGTTATTGTATCAAGATGGTCGGATTATCTTTTTGAACAAAATCATTTTTTTTATTTCATATTTTTTTGTGGCCAGGGCTGGGTTAATGAGTTTATCCGCCACTGTGCAAAACAAATTTGCCACCTTTGATATAAATTTATCAATATAACTATATTACCTCACGAAAATTATGATATTTTTTTACCGAACTAATAAAATTGTATAGCAGGAAAAATGACAATTCACAGAGAAAATTATAGCAATCTCGAACGATAACTAGCAAATATATAGACTATAAAGCACTCGTACTTTGTTCACCCCAAAAATCTGTGGCATTTAGTGGTTGATCAATGTGTAAAAAATAGTTGTTAAAGCATAAAGCTTAGATTGAAAAGGTAATTTGTTTAGACTTGCTCGTTACCGAGACGGATACCAAAGTAAAATTAAGTAGTAACTCCAACTTTTTTTAGATAGAGTCTGATTGTGTACGAAACAAATCTAGCCGGGCTTAACGCCTGCGTACGTCTTTTTGTGAATATGAGACTAATGCAAAAGCGAAAGCATGATCTTAGTTGCAAGCACGCCTCTAAATTGTACACCCTCGTTCGTACGCCTCCAATTTTGTGGATGTGCGAATGCTGAAAAGCAAACTATCACTACACTCGAGATATGTTCGCAACTATAGCTTCTAGAGAAACTTGTATCTTTCACGTTCTACGACCATATTACGAAGTTTTCCAAAAAACTTTACAGTTCCATGGGCAGCCACTCGAATACTTACATTTTAAGCCTCAAATAATCTGAAGAGATTTCTCAAATAGTATGACTTTTGAAACCCTCACAAATCTTTTTGTCCACCTCTAATATGGCGTAATGGCGGCGGAAATTTTGGTTCACATAAACATTCTCAGATAACTATAATAGAAAATTTTAAAAACCTGTATAAAACTTTCATTGTAGACCATGATTGCCCCATCACTAAGCAAAACAACCGACAATACAATACAAAATAAGCTAAGTAACGTCTGATAAAATAATGGCAACACTATGCTTGCATCATTATCAATGTTCTAATCTTTAAACGTTGTATATGTACAGACCCAAAATATAATCGAGTCAATGATATCCACACACATTGTGTTGTTTTTCTATTTACATTATATGATCATTGCAGTTGGTTCAGGACTCGTTTCACTCGAACACCAACGGATACAATAAAATTTGCAAAAAATACTAAGAGAGTTGATTTATATATTGTTTGTAAACTATTTTACATCATTTGGATATATATTGTATGCTTATCTGTAAACTATTTGCACAGTTCTTAAACGTTTAGTTTTTTTTACTTGTTTATTTATAACGCTTTCTTGTATAAATAGCCTAGTTTATAATTTGATTTGTATCAGTTGATAATGCTCGCAATGAGCGTAAATAATTGTGATCGCAAATATATTGTGAAAGTAGCACAAAAATATATTTTTATCGTTTAAATATAATCCCTTTCCACCAAGACGTGACAGTTTCAAAATATATTACAGTTCAAAGCATACAAAATACTTTTTACTTTACTTCACTCATGTCCACGTGGAATATGCCCATATTCCATGCATCATAACAATGTCAAAGTTCTTTATAGTGACAGACCAAAAGCACAGAACAGAAACGCTGTATGTGCATAATTACGCATAGATCCCTCAAATATGATGCGATTTTCACTTTTGTCTTGGAAAAACCGAAAGATATATTATATTTGGTCAGTTTTCCATCATGATCACGCCTTAAAGAAACACTCAGTAAGGCTTATTAAAATCCAATGTCTATATCTATACCCACTAAAATAGAAATGTCTCAAAAACTTCTCAACCTTTTTAATCATAAAAGCATTTTGTTTTAGATTTTTCAAAGTAATCATTCATGACACAAATCGCGTAAAAGCTGCTAATTTATTTTACGCTTATTACTTATTGCTATTCTATTATGGAGTTATTATACGTAGTTAATCATTAAATACGTATTTGAGTTGATGACTAAGGTGATATTGCATCATAAAACTGTATTAACTTCTGAAGATATGGTATACATAATGACGAATGACATATAATGCAAATTCATGTTTATGCCTCGAGAAATAACGCACATGCTACTTTAACCATGTTGGAATTTTTTTAATTGGAAAATTAAAATGATGATTGAGGAACCTTTGATAAAACAGGGTCGGAAATTATCACGCAACAAAACTATTACAATGGTTTTGAACAAATATGCTGTCGCAGGTACATTCAAGATAACACTGTGAAAAAATAGCAATGTATTATATTTTAGTTTTACAAATGTTTATTATTGAACTATAGTTCTGACGATGGCGCGAGCCGAAATAGCTATCAACTATATCTTATAAAAAAAATTGTAGAACTAAAATACATTGCTATTTTTTCACCGTGTTATAATGGAATTCTACAAAGTTAATGCCAATTCAATCAATACATTCAAGATCGCAAAATGTCTTATTATGATTAAAATTTTACATTGATATACATGAGAGAGCATTTTCAGAAATATACCTCATAGATGTAATTCCATTTTCTTTAATAGTTTGTAATGAATCTATGAAAATATTTCTGTGGGCACAAATGCTTTTACTGGAAGAAGTTTGAGTAGTACTGATATACGGTAAATTGATATTTGAGAAGCTGTTATTTATGTAACTGTGTAAGCTATTAATGCGACGTAATTGACAAATGCTTCTATCAAAAATTAATGAACATGTTAATATAATGAAACTATCTTTTTCAAAAGTATTTGTCATAACATAATCAAATTAAAACTCCAATAACGTAGGTTAACAGTGAATAATTATTTTAATCAATAAGTTGGTTCTTTTGAAATAACAAAATATATTTTAGTTTTATATATTAAATAATTGCTTTTCATTTTCAGCATATTTTTGTTCAGAGGATCCGTGAATTATTTTTTTAGATTTACCAGGCTTTAGCATGAAAAAGATTGGAAATCGCTGTGTGAAAGTAAAAAATCTTTTTTTTACGATAAAACAGCAAATTTTTATGTAAAATCATTATCGTTGTTATGTATCAAAATTTTGATTTATATTATTTAATGTTTCAACACCCTTTTTTTATAAAAATCTTACCTCTATTAAACAAACATGTATGCCACTGCGAGTACTTGTTTGCGCATTTAAATAACACAGTAAGTCACTTACGAAGAATATGCTGGTTGTATCGATTTGTTTTCTGGGTGTTGTTGCTTTTGGCTTCACACAGTTTGTCTGGATATGTATGCCCATTTACTTATTGTCCTATGCAAGGCGTACATCGATATGGCGGCGATTTTTTTTGTTTTATATAAACTAATTTGCGTTATGGAAAGCGGCCGTGTAACAACAGCTGCATACACATAACGGGCGAAGGTGGGACAACTAACTTATTTCTATAAACTAGTTCAAAGATAAATTAACTATTATAATTCAGGTGAACATTGCGTTTGAATAATGTTAATCGGTCGTTGTTATCTAATGTGTTACAACTATAACAAACATTGCTTAAATTTTTGTTGAAGTAAAATTATGTTTCTCAAAGTTTTTGGTTTAGCTAACGTTTTTGAATTCCGGTATGGAAATACTCATGAATTGATTTTATAACTGATCAAAAAATTGTGTGTAAAAGGATGTGTGTATGAAATATACGTCCACGTGGCATTACAGGGCGTGGCGAGAATATTGGACTCACTACTTGTCATATTCTAGCACCTTTTTTTCTATCTTACACCAGACTTCAGCAGTCAGTTCTTGTAAAACAGTTTATAATCCGAATTGTTCATGTTTTGAGTTTTTGTCCGATTTCCAATCCATCCATAAGGACGTAAATTGGTTGTAAATTAATTTGTTATCATATCGACAAGGATATACAATTCTGAATATTTTTAATACTTGCTGCCCGATGATGGACCTTTAGGGTCCAGGACGTATATTTTATTTTTTTCTCTCTAAATCTACTGAGCCCTGGGTCTTCATACTGTATGTATTCTTCGACTAAGCCTTTATTTTTTAAATAAAAATATTTTAGTATAAATCCATTCATCGATTCCCGCAAAATATCAACTTTTGCAATGAAATCGGGAAGCACCTTGTATGTATACGTACTTCATCGTATCGGTGTGAGCACATGTAGAAGTGTGTGTGTGTGTGTCCCACCCATTCGCGAGTTCTGCCAGGCAGGGATAGTCAACTTTGAATTTGGGTCTTGAATATTTTTATTCAATTGTATTTATTATTTCTTTCGGTATCATAAAATTTCTTTATATTTACTTTTTTTATAAAAAAAAGCATTTTATTAGGGAGTTAAGCTTATAATTAGCAAAGCCCAATATTATAAATAGGAAAAATGCAAACGTCAAATACCATAAGCAACTACAAAATGCCTTCAACACAGTGTTGTCGTATTGTGGCGAGGTGCTTATTGACACGGCAGAAAGTAACATCTCAGTTGTACCCCGTGAGGCTTAGAAAAGAAGAATCTGAAGTTTATGTTCTAAAGATTCCATAAAAAGAAAAAAATGTATTGCACTATCTACAACGGACCGGTGTATTTGATACACGAAGTCGAAACAAAATATTTCTTGTGAACGCAGTAAGCATTCTACTTTACAGTATTATATATAAAAATTTTGTACGTTTTATTCTTTTTATTATTCGTGTATTTGTATTATTTTTCGTTAATGTCATGATTTTTAAATATCGTAATTTGTAAGTTTTATTAATTGTAGTATGTTTTAAGATAATTAATATTTGTACAAACTACATATGTTTGCTTTCTTTTAATAAAATTTCATTTGAAATGTTTCAAATCCCTGTGTACAAGCGTTGCATTCGGCCGCGTATTGGAATAATTAATTAGTAATCGTTGAAACAGTGCACAGGGAGGAGAGCCGACAGAGGTCTTCCCGAAATGCTTATGATAATTTCATTATTTTACAGAATTTCATGAATTTTTGCATTATCGGGAATAATATACATTATAATATTGTTAACACAGTTAAAAAATTAGCGAAAGAAACCAACTAAGCGTTATTCCAATTTAAAGCATAATTTTTTCAATTGGTCACTGAGTGTCTATCACCGTGACGGACGTATTTTTTTAAGCACAGTAGGCACAAGTGTTAACATCATATATAAACGACAAAACCCTCTCAGAGGCAAGAAAAGCACCTCGCATGGACAACGTAGAAGCAATACCTCGTAAGTGACAAGCGACGAAGACAGACTCATCGATGTTACCATCAGATATGAACGGCAGAACCCTCTCAGGGGTAAGAAAAGCACCTCGCAGAGACCATAATGACTCAAAAGCAATATCTCAAAAGTGACAAACGATGAAAGACTCTTCTAAGTGTAAATGAATATCATAACTTAACCGCTATGCTTTTCTTCTTTGGCCGCTCGGCGTAACCATTTGGGTTTACCACTGGGGCTTGCCATTTGAGCTTTACCACTGGGCTTTACCATTATAGATTTATCTCATGGCATCACCAGTTGGAACTAGGCGCTGGGCTTAACCATTTCGGTCTTGACCTCTGGGCTTTACCATTTGGGATTTACCACTTGATTTTTCTATTTGGGATTCGCCGCTGGGATTTCGCGTATGGGATTTACCACTGGGAGTTACCAGCCGGACTTAGCCACTGGACTCAGGAAGATAAAGTTATAGGCAGTCAAGTTAGATTTTTTTACGTTAAATGAATTTAAAATAGACGAAGGATTGTTTATAGTGCAGTTGAGAGCAGTGAAAGAAACGAGTAAAGATAAAGTGTGAATGTTAAAGCATTCAAAAACACATTGCTTTTGATGGAATCCGAAGACTCGATTGAACTGTAAATTTGTTTGAGAACAAGATCACAACACAGTTTATTAAAAACAAAGGATTGTTAATTCCTGTTTTATTGATCGTTGGCTGGCGTTCGTTTCTCTGCTACGGTGTCGGCGAGCATCCGACACTTTAAACCAAAATATCGACAGGTATAAAAGATAGCACCTCCTCAGAAGCAAAAAAAAAAACCTCGAAGACAACATGACGACTCAATAGCAATATTTTGTAAATTAAAAACGATGAAGAAAGACTCTTCTAAGTGAAAATGAATATCATACCTTAACCGCTGTGCTTTTCTTTTTTGGCCGCTCGGCGTAATCATTTGGGTTTACCACTGGGGCTTACCATTTGAGCTTTACCACTGGGCTTTACCATTATAGTTTTATCTCATGGCATCACCAGTTGGAACTAGGCGCTGGGCTTAACCATTTCGGTCTCGACCTCTGGGCTTTACCATTTGGGATTTACCACTCGATTTTTCTATTTGGGATTCGCCGCTGGGATTTCGCGTATGGGATTTACCACTGGGAGTTACCAGCCGGACTTAGCCACTGGGCTCATTAAGATATAGTTTTAGGCGGTCAAGATAGATTTTCTTACGTTAAATGAATTTAAAATATATGAAGGATTGCTTATATTGCAGTTGAGAGCATAGAAAGCAACGAATAAAGAGAAAGTTGATTGATTCACAAACACGTGGCTTTTGACGGTAGCAAAAGACTCGACTTAAGTGTGAAATAGTTTGAGAACAAGATTACAACGCAGTCAATTTAAAGCGATGGATTTTTTAACACCTGTTGGATAGATTTTACGTTAAATGAATTTAAAATACACGAAAGATTGCATGTATTGCATTCTAGAGAGCAGTGAAAGCAACGAGTAAAGAGAAAGTTGGAAAGCTGGTGCGTTCACGAACACGTGGCTTTTGGCGGTAACAAAGGACTCAACTAAAGTGTGAAATAGTTTGAGAACAAGATTACAACGCTGTCAATTTAAAGCGATGGATTTTTTAACACCCGTTGGATAGATTTTACGTTAAATGAATTTAAAATACACGAAATATTGCATGTATTGCATTCTAGAGAGCAGTGAAAGCAACGAGAAAAGAGAAAGTTGGAAAGCTGGTGCGTTCAAGAACACGTGGCTTTTGACGGTAACAAAGGACTCAACTAAAGTGTGAAATAGTTTGAGAACAAGATTACAACGCTGACAATTTAAAACAAAGGATTTTTTAACACCTGTTGGATCGATTTTACGTTAAATGAATTAAAAATATACGAAAGATTGCATGTATTGCATTCTAGAGAGCAGTGAAAGCAACGACTAAAGAGAAAGTTGGAAAGCTGGTGCGTTCACGAACACGTGGCTTTTGACGGTAACAAAGGAATCGACTGAAATGTGAAATAGTTTAGGAAAAAGGTCATAACGCAGTTAATTTGAAACAAAGGATTGTTCATACCTGTTGGATTGATTGTTGGCTGGCGTTCGTTTCCCTGCGACGGCTTCAGCTAGTGACTACACGTCACGGCGGATACTAAACAGCAGCTGCAACACACACACACTCAACAAATTTACACGAAACTTGAACTTTCACAAGATTCACACTATAAATATAGTCGCACTTCACATCACAGCACTGGAGAAAGTTTCGAGTAGTATCGACTGTTTACGACAATAGTTGCTCGGCCGAGAGTCAATTAATGAATGAAATATAAAGTGAACGAAATGTGTTATTATAGCTTTTCGATTTCACTTTACATGTGTTCATTAAATTGGAATATGATGCCATCTATTATGCATGAGATGAAGCTTTTAATGTTTAATAATAAAAACAGTTACATATCGCTTTTAACCCCTGCCGCCCAATGATGGACATTTAGGGTCCAGGACGCATATTATATTTTTTTCTTAACTTTGGATTTGGTTCTTGAATATTTTTGTTCAATTTTATTTATTATTTCTTTCGGTATCAAAATCTCTTTATATATATTTAAAAAAAAAAAATTTATTAGGGAGTTAAGCTTAGAATTAGCAATTCTCAATAATATAAAAAGGAAAAATGCAGACGTCAAATACCATAAGCAACTACAAAATGCTTTCAATACGGTGTTGTCGTATTGTGGCGAGGTGCTAACTGAAACGGCAGAAAGTAACATCTCAGTTGTACCCCGTGAGGCTTAGAAGACAAGAATCTGTAGTTTATGTTCTAAAGATAACATAAAAAGAAAAAAAAATGTTTTGCACTATCTACAACGGATCGATGTATTTGATACACAGAGTAGAAGCAAAATATTTCTTGTCCTAGACGCAGTAGACATTTTACTTTACTGTAACCATATACATATATAACATTTTATACTTTTTATTATTCGTATATTTTATTATTATTTTTCGTATATTTCATGACTTTTAAATGTCCCAATTTGCAAGTTTTATAAATGGTAGTATGTTAAGATAATTAATAATTGAATGTACTACATTTGTTTGCTTTGTTTTAATGAAATTTAATTGAAAATATTTCAAATCCCTGCGCACACGCATTCTGCCCATATACAAAAATTCGTTGCATTAGTCATCGTTGAGTCAATGCACATCACCGTGACGGACGTATTTTTTTAGCACAGTAGGGGAAGTGTTAACATCAGATATAAACGGCAGAACACTCTCAGAGGCAAGAAAAGCACCTCGCAGGCATCACGACAACGTAGAAGCAAGACACCAGGATTTCGTCATTCGTATTTCTTCAATTATGAAATCCCAAAATGGGTCAATAAGCGTGATAACATATTTTTTTTATTTCAACCATTATTAAATTGGAACGAAAACACTGGATAATCGGTTAACGAACAGTGGGACTGTGATTAAAGCGAAGGAGGAACACTATCACAAAAGATTTTTTGTTTGGACATCAATTTATATGAAAACTACTGTTTTATAGACTATGAATTGTTATAATTATGTACGATTCCACATGTTTTGTCACTAACGTCCCGGTTTTCGCCTTTCGGAATCTTCAGACATTCTATCACTCGGACGTAAAGGAAGTTAAAAACTCAGTTCCGTTGCAACCGTGCTGAAAGGCGAAAACCGGTTCGTTAGTGACAACATGTGGAATCGTGCAAAGTTATAATAATTTAAATTTGATATTGAAATTCCATCAAGTACCTTCAATCGATATCATAAATTACACTGTTTTATAGTTTACTATATAATCAAAAGGAAAGTTTCCATGCGGTCAAGTAACAATTTCGATATTTTTTTTTCATGGGAGGGAAAGCAAACGTTGATTTTTTTTGTTTCGTCGTATGGGCAAATCAGTTTAAAAATGGATAAAATGTCAAATGCCACTTCTGTACCTCTGAATGAAGTCCCTGTCAATTGACCAAAATGTAAATTTTTATGAAATGATTTTTTGTTGATAATTACACAAGATGCTTTGCACTGTTTTAGCCGAGTCCAATGCGGCCGCAGACTTCAAGGAGCGTCTCATTGCCCAAGTCAAACGGGAAGTGAAACAGGTGATGGAAGAGGCGGTCACCAGGCGGGGCGTCCGGGAAGATTCTGGGGCCGTGACAGCCCTCTGCGCCGCAGTTGAGGCGTGCTTGGGACAAGGGTTACGCAGGCGAGCCCTCGGTCTGTTCAAGACGTCGTCGACCACAGCCCTGCTGCACAAAGTGGCAAAGGTTCGTATAAGCATACCAATTAATAGAGTGGTCTGGTGTTGATTATTTCAATATTACGTGGCATGCAATACTACAAGTATTATAATATGGATATTTTTTAAAATCAATAATTTTGTTACTTGGTAAAAAAACATCGGATGTCCACTTTTGAAAGCCTAGTAATTTTTTTTCACCACAAAATATTCGGTATGATTGAGAAACATTTTCGTAAATGGAATAATTGATTGAATTGGCATTTACTTGGTAGAACTCTATTATAACACAGTAAAAAAGCAATGTATTTTAGTTCTCAAAATTTTTTATACAGTTGATAGCTATTTCGGCTCACGCTATCGTTTTAACGACCTAGCTTATTCCCTGCTAGCAATAAAACTAAAAAAATATATAAATGAAACTAAACGGGCGACAATTTCAATAAACTTAAATTTTGAACGGAGATGGTATATTACATAAAAAAATTAGCCCCTCGCAATGGTCTGAGGAGCGGCGGCCGACTTACATTTGTTTGTTCGTTAAAAATTTCGTGTGACAGTTGATATGTATTGATTTCCAGCTGGTCCAAAGCCGTCATCTTGCGACCTTTATTACAAAAATGCAAGCACGTAGGCGCTGAGTTTAAATTTATATTATGTAATTCCTTTATAAAGTGATTTGCAAATTGTGAATCTTTTTTTTACTATTGAATGATCTTACATGTTCCTTAGCTCGAGTGGATATGCTTCTCCTTGTCTGTCCTCTTATACGGATAAATAAACAAGATGCAATAATGTTTCGCCAATACGAATTCGGCAATATGCAATATTAAGTTATGTTATGTATGTGTGTGTGTACTGACTTCATAAAAAAAACTTGACGGCGATATATGGATTAAAAATAATAAAATTTAAGCAACAGAATAGGAAAGAATCAAAAAAACTGTTCCGGTCAACAATAATTATAATATACTATTTAGAATAATAAATGTTTTATGTAGTCTTATAAAAAAATGAAAGAATTATTATCATATTACATCACATGTTTCAGACCACGCTCTCTTGTTATTGTTTTTGGGATTTATTTCCGAAAAAGCCTTGCTTCATCGGTAGCAATCACATGCGTTTTAAATCTCATTCTTTACCAATTCTGTTTATAATAAGTATATGCATATCGTTCATTTGCAGAAAGAAATGAAAAAATTCGTCACGAAACACTTTCCTGTATATAGTCGACACATTTTTTTTATGATTCACTGATATTTGAGAGACTTGGGTAAAAAATAATGGTACTTAAAACAGCTCACAAAAAGTACTCTGTTAAGAAACACTGTTTTAAACTACGCCCGGCATTTTTTATTCTATAAGAGATGTTGACACTGTCTCTCTCAGTATACTATGTTTTATTGTGTTGCCATACAAAAGAGTTTTTTTGTACACTATCCCCAGCGGGGTAATGTTACGTCAATTTATTCAATTCCGTGTTTCCTTACATCGCAATTTTAAATAAGTGCCTACGCCTCCAGTTCGCGAGTTTCTGAATTCAATTTATCCTCGGTAAAAAAAAAACTGAATAACCCGTAAAGTAAACTTTTAGAGGGTTTGTTCGTGACAGTTTTTTTTAATATTATAAGGTCAATATACAAGGGTATAGCTGAAAATTCTCAATGTAAAATCGTTGACATATTATAATAAAGAAGCCAGTCAATTCACATCGAATCGTGTATTCTGTAACAGTAAAAACAGCTGATGATTTAAGTCGTTTCAGTTATTTGTTCGATAGCATTGAAATGTTGATAATGTTCTTTTCTTGTATACATTCATTAAGTGGTCTACGATATTCGCCACTTAAAGAATTTGCTGTCTCGTTGAGAAAATTAAATGTATATTGCTGTTCAGTCATTGAGCTATTATCTTAGTAGAGATGTTCACAACCATTAAAAGCGTTATGAGGTCATATCGTGCTTGACCAACCATGAAGTGAGTTTCACATTATACGTTAACTTTTAAGAATAAAGCTATACATACAATAAGCATACTTGTCGTCTTTTGTATATCGCATAGCAGTGTACATTTATGACTTCAAAAATTCTTAATTTAAGTTCTTTTTAACGTTGTCTTGCAATAATCTTTCTCTCTTTCTTACATAATATAAAGGTAGGCTATCTATCGAGGCCAAAATGAGAATTCTACCATCCTTAGTAATATCAAATTGCATGTTCCGGATATTTTTTTAGAAATTGTGGATATGAATTATTTGTTATTCCAAAGTGTAGAAGCAGTCTACCAATGGGGATGCCAATGGTACGAGCATTAATAATGTTCAAAAGTATTGCTTCGGATGTCGATATTTTCAATGTTGACGAAAGTGAGTTCAGGCGAATACTATTTTTTAATGTATTAAAGTAAATTTTTCATGAGCAAGGTTGACTTTCTTGCTATCATTATTTTTTTGTTTTGTTGTCTATTTATTTAATTTCCAACATTAAATGTTTAAATATTTCGACGTTGCAAAAGCAATCAATTTGTAATTTGTAATTTTTGTAACGTGTATATTTATAAATAAATTTATATGTCGACGTTCAAGTGCAGTGGTCAACGTTGTTCGATTTCACAGATTAAAATTCCAGATTCAATCTGAAGAGATTTTCTTTGTGATGGCGTTAGAGGGGAAAATAGTTACATAGTATTAACATTTAAAAATTGTATTTGCTATGAACACTGTCAGTACATGTTTGTCAGACTTGATCTCTGGTTACGCCCAAAGCGCATTACGATGCTGTGATAATATCGTGCGATATATTTAACCTTTTCCCTACTGAGCCATCAAACGAAATTTCCTACAGCCAAGATTTTCATTATTAATTCAGCAGTACCAGCTATAAAAAACTGGAAATAGGGATGAAAAAACAGTCGATATTTACTTACAAAAGAGAATCTGGTTTGTGAAAGCTTTTTGTTGTATTTTTTTAACTCACACTGTAATCAGTCATATGAAGTAAGCGACTGTTAACTGAATTGCAAAAAAGCTATCGAGGACTTTTAACAGTAAGCGAATTCGATAGTTTATTTCGCGGTGCTTTCTGGGACGCCCCAGACACAAGACGGCATTTCTTTGTTTCAGTTGATTGGCAAAAGTCATTTATCGTTTTAAGTGGGGTAGTGAAAAACAATCTTTGCTTTATTACAAAGGTCTGACAAGGTCAGGAATTAAGTTTTAATTGTGTTCCAAATACGCGAAGGTATTCACGGGGAACTATTATTACAGAAAGCCGATCTCAACTCATAGTAACTTAACAAAAAAAGTATTTTAGATAAAGTTTTTTTCTACAAAAACTGCTTTGTTTTCAGTTCCACCACATATTTTTTACAATGGTAGTATGAATAAAAATGATGAAGACATGAAAATACTAGTAGAAAGCTTAATGCTTTCTCTATGTCTCTGTTTTTTAGAATATGATCGGTGCGAGTGAAGAGTTTGTTATTATAGATATTAATAACACGATGAAAAAAATACCAATGTAATTTAGTTCTACAAAATTATTTAAAAAAAATATAGTTGATAGCTATTTCGGCTCACGCCATCGTCAGAACTATCTTTGTATATATACTATAGTTCTGACGATGGCGTGAGCCGAAATAGCTATCAGCTATATTTTTTAAAAATAATTTTGTAGAACTAAAATACATTGCTATTTTTTTCACCGTGTTTTAATGGAGTTCTACCAAGTGAATGCCAATTCAATCAATAAATAGATATTATTGCTTTTCAATATCTACGATAAGCTAATAAAACGCATTTTGCACTAAATTTCGAACCAATGAGAACCGTCTCGAAAGTCAACGACGCGTACTTTGTACACTACGGACCCCATTTAACACTTTAGTGGCCGCTAAAAGTTTTCGAGAAAATTCCCTTCAAAGTTCTTGGTATAAGCTTAAAACGCGATGACGTCTTTACAATTATTGATACAATCTTGTTAGAATAGTTATGCTGTACTGGATGCTAGTAAGTATAATATAACAACGAGTAGCATACAATATATTAAAAATCTTCTTTTCCTTCTTGATATTCTGTTTATAAAAGAAATCTATTCACCACATTGGGACATGTACACATAGGCCTCATATAACACGGTTGTACAAATTGGGAAATATTTTTATACACCTTTATATAACACGGCTTAACGGAAAAAATTAAAATGAAATATTGAATGAACCTATCACAATTAATGACCCCGAAAGCTGTTGCGGCGAAGTAGCTACATATTTCACATTAAAAACAATGAATGACGGCTTGGAATTGGCTATAAAATTAGATTTTTTTTTATTGATGATAATCCTATAATGGAATGGAGTTCGAAATTCAAGAGGGAATCATAAAATATTTTGGAATCGTATAAGGAAATACGTAAAAATTTATACGCGAAAAGCAGACTATCGCTTATTAACATTTTTTTAAAGGCTAAAACTACTAAGAGTCCTCCAATGATGAAAACTCACAATTGATCTCGAGAAGGAGTAAAACATATAGAATTGTAAGTAATAGCGGTGATGAATGAATGTTATATTATGTTATTAAAGTTTCTTTCAATCAATATGTAAATGTATATTTTTATTTGAAAAAAATAAAGTATATATTTATATAAACTATCTTAGATTTTTTTTTTGGAACGCAAACCTTAATTTTGTATGAATTTCGAACCTTGTATAACACAGATTTGTATTACAAGAACTTTTTGTGGAACCATATAACCGTGTTATACGTGGGCCAGGTTTGATAGTCATTAAGAACTTATGACCCGACAAAAGCTAGATCGAATGCAGAGCGTCGAGAACGACTGAAGTCCTAAGACTATGTGAACTTTGGGAAATTGATTTGAAAACGTTATAATTAATTCATCTATGAGAAACTTGTTAACAATAGGTCGTTTCGAATTAAGAACTGGTATCGCTTATCAATCAGAAAATAAGTTAATTAAAAATTAATTTTCTCTTCTATTGAATTGTCAAACAATCCATTGGTTTTAATGTAATTAAACTTTTTACCTTCTCTTATTTATCTTACACGTGTTTTGTATTTTGAGTACTCAATTAATTAAAAAACGGTTTATTTTCTTATTAACGAAGTGACTTTTGTTTTTAATGATTATTTCACAAAAAAAGTTTGTTCAAAAAAATCTAGCAAGCTAAATTATTTTTCCCAATTAATAAAATCATCTTTTTTTATTATATTAAAATAACAATTAAATGGCTATAAAACTGAAATAATTATTTATAAAAAAGACTACAATTCAAAAAAAAAAAAACAATTATGAATTCATTATTCAATATTGTAAAGTAAAATATATTGATTGAATTGGCATTCACTCGGTAGAACTCCATTATAACACGGTGAAAAAATAGCAATGTATTTTAGTTCTACAAAATTATTTTTAACAAATATAGTTGATAGCTATTTCGGCTCACGCCATCGTCAGAACTATCCTTCTTTCCTATCGTATTCCCATAGTTCGAAATAGCTATCAACTATATTTGTTAAAAATAATTTTGTAGAACTAAAATACATTGCTATTTTTTCACCGTGTTAAAGTAAAATAATTGATTATTATCACTCACTTTTATCCACGCAGTACGACAGGCTAGAACATTGGTACTCACATAAACGTGAAACAATACAAAAATCTTGTAAAATTAGCAATATAAATTTGGAATGACAGAGACGTGTCTATAAGCAATAATTAAATATATCAGAATTGCCGTTTTGAGTAGTTGACAGAGACGTCATTCGGGGGTCCAGAACGGGCATTTGAACACGTTTTTTTCACTGATTCGCCCATAAAGAAGAATCAAAAAATCAGCACTTGCTTTCCCCCCATGAAAAAAAATACAAAATTGTAATAACGTCCCTGTTACTTTACCGCATGGAAACTTACATTTTGGATATAAAGTAAATTATAAAACAACGGTTTTTACGTAAAGTTTTACTGTGGCCGCATTATAAACGTTAGCGGCATATAGAAATGTCTCGTAAAATTAATTAGATGAATATTTTTTTTTAATATCAATATGTGTAAAGCTTTTGGTGGTCGCACATGAGAACCACATAAATAGAAGCAGTATTACATAAGATGATTCGACACCACGTAAAACCATGTACAACTATATATAAGGTTGATTTTATTGTTATGTTTATTACAATAAATATTAATTAATGTTAATATTCAGCTTATCAATTAAACACTTATATTATCTGTGTAAACTCACTTATACTGTTTTAATATGATAATAATGTAGGGGTAGATTATTCATTTGGGATTCCCCCGTTTTCGGGTAGGAAAAAACACCGGAAAGTACGCAAGATTTTCTTATTATATATATATATATACATATAATCTTTCGTTTCTAACCTTTTTTGTTACAAATATTTCAGAACAAATTTCAAAAGCGATCTTAATATAATAATTATAAATAAAAAAAATGTTATTAAATTTAATATATGTGGAAGCTTCTAACACCGTTGGGGTAATTCGCCACTGCCATATACATTAAAACTATTTTATATATGTTTTTATAATCCCACAATTTAAATTGTTTGACATTATAAAATATTGTATACACGCACTTGTTGTATGCGAAAATTGCTATAGCAACAAGACAACCCGAATGAATATTCATGTAGAAAAAAATTGTTTGAAGTGTAATTTATTCAAATAGATTATATTGCCTGAATTCCTTTATTCATACTTTTCAATTTCTTCGCAAGGGTTTTTTTATTCTCTTCATTACTCTCAGCTTTTTAGTTATATTACTTATCCCAGGTGTTCTCAAAGTGTGTATATCATTTTTTAAAATTAAAATATTATTGTTTATTATGCTGTATATACAGTGCCAGGCAAACCTTGATCTCGACCGTCTCTTTCTAACCTTTGCGAATTCTACCTCTAATCATTACTCTCGGCTTTGAGAGGTCTTGAAACAACATATCTTCCGTGAAAAGGTATCTAATGCGGTGAATATTCAGTTCTCAAACGATCTAATTCAACAAACCACATCTAATGAAATGTATCTTACCGTAAAACGGTAAACTTTCAACCATCCAGACTGATTCAAATTTGTTTTAGAATATGACAAAATAATTTTTATTTTTATAGCTTTTAAAATTTAACGAATGATAAAAAACGAAGAAAAAATTGGCAATTGAAAAAAAATTGTATGAATTTCGAGAAAATTTCATTTAAAAAATTAAAAAAATGGCATTCGCCTGAATTCACTTTTACGATAAATATGTCGATATACAAAATATACTGTGCAACAACTTCTTATTGGCATCACCATTGGTAGGCTGGTTTTATATTTTGATAGAAAAAAATAATTTGTTTCCCCAGTTCTTCAAAAGCATACCAGTAACATGAAGTTTGAATCTACCAAGAATGGTAAAATTCTCATTTTGCTCTTGTATACGTTGAAAGAAAATCTGGCTATTTAAGAGATTGTGGGAACATACAGATATTTAAAATATCGAACAAACTGCGGTATTTTGGTCGGTCGGTAGTGAAATAATTAGCGTTATTGGATTCGATTACGGAACTTACGCGTTTGAATCCCAGTACGGACAGTTAGATATAAATTGATTTTATATCGATTTATATAATATTTATATCGATTATATAATCTAAGTAAACATGCATATGTTTTGATTTTTTTAAAAATATTTACTCTCGTGAGAATGTCAAACGATCAATGCTCCAAATGTTTTTTCAACTATTGATTGAATTGGCATTTACTTGGTAGAACTCCATTAGAACACGGTGAAAAATTAGCACTGTATTTTAGTTCTACAGTTTTTTTTTAAAAGATATAGTCGACAGTTATTTCGGCTCACGCCATAGTCAGAACTACGATACTAATAGTTCTGACGATGGCGTGAGCCGAAATAGCTATAAACTATATCTCATAAAAAAATTGTGGAACTAAAATACTTTGTTATTTATTCACTGTGTGCTTTCTACTATTTTTTCGTATTCGTGAAATTATCTCTTCCTTCTGCTGGTTCCAAGTCATTCGTACACCAGTTGGTCTTGAAAACGAAAGAGGCGAACTTTAGGAGAAATGAACAATACTCAAAATTAGCACTTCTAATCAAAAACTGAGTCCCTCGGATATTTTTGATTTCAAAACGTTTAGGGAACTCTGAATGACTCAAATCTACTCGCTTGTTATCTACCACAAGCTTATATTTTCCGTAGCTCCGCCGGGAAAACGTTCGCCAAATAATACCTAGGTAAATCTCGCAAAAATAATAGAACTCGTAAACTTTATTGTAGCGAGAGAGTAGCTATGATCTAGCTGTAGCCGGATAGTACTATGTTTATATAACCAATCAAAACAAAGGAAGAATAAACCGAAGTCAATAGAAATATAAATGATATACCAAAGGGTATCGGATTTCTCTTTGCTATTGTACATTTAATTAATAAACCAGTGGATTGTAATTCAGTTTTGTAGGTGTGGATTAATTCTATGTTTAAGTAATAATTGTTTGTAGCAGAAATGGCTACGTAATACATGCTATTATATAAATTTACGAATACACATCTGTCCGTTACGACTCCAAGCGTATTTTGTCGTAACGTTTTAATATTTTTTACAATCGATTTATCGATTTATACACAACGAAAAGTAAAAACGTTGTGAAAATTCCTCTATTCTTTTTGTACATAAAAAACCAGAGCGCAGTGAGTGTGCTTAGGAAGGCTACTAGCATTTTCTAAGCGCCGTTATTTTACTTCTACCCTCTACGAAGAAAAGTGGTGAAGTGACTGAATATTAAAAAGTTTTTTGCTTAAAGCTTCTGTCTGTTGATAAAAGCTTCATAAAAGTCCATTTGCTCTATTTTGAGACTTGATAATATTTTCTTTTAGCTGTAGACTTTTAACGGACCTTAATATATTTTTTTTAGCTGCACATAATACTATGTTTTCAGCGTAAACATATTTTTCAATTACATACTTTGTTCATACGTTGTTTCACATATGTTTAATGTGTTAAAGTAGATTCATGAGACGGTGAAAAAATAGCAATATACTATTATACTATATCTTTAAGTTTTGTAGAACTAAAATAATATAGTATTAGTAAGTTATAATGGAGTTCTACCAAGTAAATGCCAATTCAATCGATAGATTCATAAGCTTGCATGATTGACTTTCTTGCTATCCTTATTTTTTGTTTTTTATTTCTTTAACTTCCAACATAAAATGTTTAAATATTTTGACGAACGAACTTGTAATTTATAGTTTTTTGTTTATATATAAATAAATATGACATAGCTAATTTGTGGCCAAATTCGAAATTCCTCTGAAATTGAGTTATGTTCGAGATTTTTGGTTACGTAAACTTTATTGAATTATCTGGAATATCATTCTACGTGGCCTGCACATGTATTATGAGTGACTTAAAGATAATCAGTATCGACTCTGTGTTTCTTTTGTATTGTATCTGTTCGCGTGATATTAAGCTTAATGTTAAATGCAGCCCCTACCAAATTACTAGGGATATCCCTTTTAATGTTTTCTCTTACTTATACAGCTGGATATTTATTGAAATAGAAAATTCGTTTAACGGTTAAAAATCGAGATTTAAGTTGATCACTATACAATTGGGTGTTTAATGTTTATCCGCGTTTAAATTATGCTCCTGCAGTTCCACCAAACGGACAAAATACCCCATTTTGCTATGATCCCTGGCTTGATTTGATGACCTGATCTTTGAGTAGATTTTACTACCTGCCTTTTTGACAGCCACTGTTTTTGACTGGAATGTATTCCAGTGTTGTAACACTACTTTTAATTTTCTATCGTAAGATGTCGCAAAAATAGTGTCTTTGAATATAATTCCAACAGTGCTTTGCACGCATTTATTCACTCACTTTGATTATCTTCACTCAATCCGTGCGGAATCCATATTTCTTGTCTTCAGGTATAGCCAAAATTTTTAACATGATCTTGTACTCTCGCCCACGCATTTTTGAGTTTGTCTGCGAGTTCATGAATAGTAAATATTGGATTTTTCACAATAAGTAAAGCTTAAACATTGTCATTCACCTAAGCAAGGTTTTCCACTTCGAGGATGGTTTTTTAAGCTGAAATCTCGCAGATTGAAACTAATTGAACTACCTCTGACATTAACAAACATCTAAAACATTCCACAATGTAGCAAATATACTGTTTGTAGCACTTTTTCGTTCCCTTTCTTAAAAAAATTTGTACAGCATATTATTTCGAATAACTCTTCGTTGGGGTAAAAGCTATCTATTGTAAATAAAGTTGGTATTATTTTTCACTATTGAAATCTTTTTGATCATACAAAAATTTAATTTTTTTGTTTTTTCAATGCGCATTGTAAATAATCTGTAAAGATTTTTTCCTTATTTATCGATTCAAAATATTCATCTGAAATATTTTTTTAAATTATGTCAAATCTTTCTACTCACTTATTTATTATAAAAAACATTTTTACCATAATTTGTGTAGCATTTTTTGTTTCATTTATTACAATCGATGAAATAATTATATTTCTGCGATAAAATTTTGCTTAAAACCTTCGTTCAAGTTAAATTATTTTATTTGACAATTCACAATGCAAAGTGAAGCAAAAATCCTACCTTCAATATAAACGGTTCATTTTTATCAAAAATAAATCATTAATACGATTTCAGTAAATAAAAATTACATTATTTCTATCCAGTTAATTTTTTTATATTATATTATATTTAAATATGACTACAAAAAATATAATACCTCAAAAGGTAACGATTTATTTCATTAATTACGAACAATTGTATAAAATCGTGCTAATTCTTTTACAGAATAAAAGAAAAATTATATTGAAAAGAAGGAAATTCTCGTGGAAGAAGAAAGTCGTTATCTCATTTGGAAAGTAAAATATCCACAAGGCATTCAATTAACACTGGAGGGGCTGGCTGCGAAATAAATGACAGGAAGGATAGCGACCGCGTCAATGAACGATCGTAATAACGTTCTTGTTATTCCGCGATATAAAATAAAATTAGAGAAGAGAAACGTAATTTTAAAATTCTTTTTGTTGTCGACGTAGTTTTGATTGAGCGAGAAATGTTGCCAGTTATAACGCCTTCAATTACCTCTGACTTAACGAGGAGTGATTTCCACGTTTCTTCGTTACATTCCTTCAGCCAGTTTTATGGTTTTAATCTAAATAATTTATAAAAGCTTATATTTTTAAATAAACTTAAAAATAAATGGTATAGACGGTAGTGGATTATACTAGGGCGTCAGGCGTAATTAGAAGGTTCTACATTTCCGATAGCAATGAAGAACATTAATATTATTTTATGTTAGATAAATATTAAATAATTAATTGAAAATATGTAGGTTATATATAAGCGTCTTTCGAAGCCGTGTGCTTGAAGAATCTGTTAATAACAACAGCTTTCAGTTCTTAGCAGGGGTTCGTTGTTGAAAGCACCGATTCCCACTTTACTTTACACGACTCCGCCGTTAAAACAGAACGTGGTTATAAGGTGTCACTCATTCATCTTTCGTAATGTCGCATACCGTGGTTTAAATTTGAAAGCGTGCAAGACAATATTTATGGCAAGAACAACCTTCACCCTTCGTCATCTCTTTTGCTGTTTTCTCTCAATTCTCTTAGTTTCGCGTAGATTTATATTATTCGTGCGGTTGGTATCGAATTTCCGGGACGAGTGAATTTATTCGGTACCAACATGCAGAAATTAGTATTTATTACATATTTGCAGAGTTTTCAAGCCAAAAATCACAAACTTTTTTTTTTTAATTAAATGTACGGACAGTTCAAGCGACTATGTAAATTTTTTGGACAGTGCATCCTTAGAGTGAAAATGCTTTTTAAATAATCTGCAAAATTGTCGTAATAAATTTAAAATAAATTTGAATAAAACTAACGTTGACATTTGCGTAAGAGCTTAAATATTTGATTGTGTAAACTTGTTTCCCCTCCAAATTCATACTGTGTGCTTTCGTTGTTATTACGGTCATTTTAGAATTATGCCGTATAAGAAAGCTTTTTAGAATTAGAGCTTAAGGGTGGATCATTTTTTGAGTTGCTGCGCTCTGTAGACTGACTGCGTCACTCCGGTCTATTTGTTGAAATATTAATTATGTCTACTATTTATAAATAATAGATATAAAAAAAATAAAAGATAATACTGTGTATTTTCGTTATTTAATATTACATAATTGCCGATAGAAAATTGTTTTATAATACCATCTTCTAACACAAAATTCAGTCAATAAAAATAAATACGATATTGCGAAACTATTATATCAACTTACTTGAAATTTGAAATGTTACAATTTTGTACGATTCCACATGTTTTGTCACTAACGACCCGGGGTTCGCCATTTCGCATCTTCAGGCATTCTATCACACGGATGCAACAGAACTGACGCAAAATAAACAGTTAGCATCGTATATATATTAAAGTTATTAATTACAGGAGAACACTTACTCCTAGGCAAGCAATAAACTTCAGCTAAAACAAATTTACATCGTACAATTTTTATATATTTACAATAAATTTACAATTCGTCCAAAATTGTAACATTTCAAATTTGATATTGAAATTCCATCAAGCACATTCAGTCGGTATTATAAATTATATCAACGTATTTCGTCAAAAAGAAAAACTGTTTTTCTATTCGGTAGAGTAAAATTATAATCATTCTAATTTCTGTGTTAAGTGTCAAATGTAATGTGGCTATTTAATTTTAGAATGAATGGCTTATGGTAAAAATACATCTAGAATAGGGAAGCACTACAAATTTTCTGTACTATTGCTTATATGCTCCGTGCTCCCGCTACGAGCTTCGATCCATCACTTTGATTATGTTATTACAATAAATATTTTTAAGCTATTTTTGAAAAATATGCCTGTTATCGTCTTTTAGTTCCAATTGTACTATTTTCATACGTCGTTTTCTTTATTATTTTTATCTGAGACCGCTCAAGGATGCGAAAGGAAAGTAAGTGCGAATATGCATTTCGCTTCTGTAATAAAATGACAAAGAATTTTATCTCCACTTTCAATTCACGGTTCGTTTGGCGAGATGTTTTCCTTTTCTCTCAACAATAATGTGGCGCCCGCGTCGGAAGCCCAACGACCGAATGGCAAGTTTGCCGCTAGAATTCTCTCCTCTCTTCAAAGGAGTAAATTGGTTATTTCGTTCGGAAGCAATCTAAAATTTAAGAGTTGAGCAAAAGGCTCATTTCTTGCGGGTTAGCCTACTTTTTTAAATTATCGCAATTAAATTTTAGGATTATGTCGCTGTGTTAACCCAGCGGGCACAAAATTTTCAACAAAATTGTTTTTAATCAGTTTTAGTCGGCTCAACAACCTAAATTTGGTTTTTTGGTTTCGTAAACAACTGGTAATGTGTTTTTTAACTTTTGGTGGTACACACATATATTCTAAAATATTTCAATTTTATTTAGATATTATAACATAGAATCCAGTACTCGAAAGTTATGTGTTTTTAAAATAAGTCACTTAAAAGCATAACCCGTTAAATTCAATTTGTGATATTGGTTGTAAACGTTCGTTTTTATAGTTTGGTAGCCAGTTAACCGCTTATGGTAATAAAATATACGAACTTTAATCGTACATATCGAGATTTAATTAATACTATTAAATTGTTCTATTAAAATTTAATATGCTTTCGTCAGGTTTTTCCAGCTATATTAAATAACATATTTGGAGTATTTTATGTCCAATTTGAGCAAATAAGACTTTGGTTTCCATCGCTTTTTATGTCATAAATCATATCTGCTATACAACTCATCGAATGTTGGCAACACTGTAAAAACATTTCCTAATTCAAATCATTTCAGAGTTAATAAACATCGGTATCAAGTTCACGTTATAATGGATCCTAGGAAATCTCATTTCAGAATTATATTATTTGTTAAACATATTGTTATGATGTAATGTAGTTTTTATAATGTATAAACTATTATACATACATTATACAAGATATATGTTTCTTCAAGATAAGTCCTTGAACGACACTGGATACTGGGTTCGGTTTGGGAGTTTCTGGTTTCCATGGTATTAAATGTCACTCGTGTGAGTATTTATGCGTGACGTATAAATTAAACATTAATTTTCATCTCGAACCCCGAAAGACAGATCCTCCAAGACATTACCCGTCATATCAGATTATGTTGAATTTCCCGCTATTATATATGTATATTATAATTTAATACATGTTTCTGGCATACTATGCTACAATATTCAAAATAAACTTTGTAATATTATTCTCTGTTACGTTTTTCTCTTATTAAATATACAGCGATCTTTTTTTGCACGGACGTATATACGTTCCGAAGATTATGATGCAAGAATGTGAGATAATCTATATTATTATATTATAGAATGGCGCTAGGGGCCGTTCAGGTCCATGGCCGACTGTACAACTTCTCTCCAGGCATCTCTGTCGAGCGCTCTTTCTCTCCAGTTGACTATCCCCAGCCTCTCAACATCCTTTTGAATGTTATCCGCCCATCTCCGTCGAGGGCGACCGAGAGGTCGGGTGCCAGCTGGTGTTCCTTCATAAGTCTTATGGAGAGCTCTAGACTTCTCAGATCGTACAACGTGACCCGCCCATTTGAGCCTTCTCGATCTCACGACATTAATGATTCTTGGTTTGTATCGGTCGAAGAGCTCAGCGTTCGTACGAATGCGCCACCGGTGGTTTTCATTAACGGGTCCAAGTATTCTCCGGAGGATTCTGTTTTCAAATACTTGGAGCGCCTTTTCTTGTTTTTCTGTTAAACCCCAGGTTTCACATCCATACATGACTATCGGTTTAATGATCACGTTGTACACCCGGCACTTGGTTTTGATGGACAGCATTTTGGACCTAAACAGACTATTTAGCGCGAAGTACGCTGCATTTCCACTTCTCAGTCGGTCAGCAAGCTCCAAAGTCATCTCATTCCTAGAGGAAATATTAGAGCCCAAGTACTTGAAAAGAGAGGTTCTCTCGAACGAGGAGTTTCTTATTACAATATCTCCAGAGGGTTCGTTGCCTCTTGTCATTTTCAAATACTTAGTCTTTCCCACATTTACTCGTAGGTTTAACCTTTTTGCTGTGTCCTCCAAAGGAGTGAACATATTTTTTATATCGTCTTCAGATTCTCCGAGCACCACTAGATCATCCGCGTAGCCCAATATTTTGTGGGACCCATTCAATATAACTCCGCCTTCTGCATTCACGGCTTTCTCTAAAGCTAGGTTGAAAAGCATAGGTGATAAGGAGTCTCCTTGTTTTAGTCCTGCTGTCACCTCAAAAGATTCTGATAGACTACCCTGCATATGAATTCTGCTCTTGGATCCATCCATACATACTTTTATTATATTTATAAGTTTATTTATAAGAGATAATCTATAGGTTAGGTATTTATAAGAGATATGTTATTTATAAGACATAATCTATAGGTTTCCTAAAATCAGCTCAAAATACCAAATTCTTAAACCCAAATGCCAATAATAATTATTTATTATTTAAACATAAAATTTTATTCCTAAACTACATAAAAAAAGTAAAGCCACGTAAAAATTAAATTTAATATATACGTAGCACATGCCTTTTGATTCTAAAATGTAAAGGTGTTTTAAATATTTTCATTGTTTATTTACTTTTTAATTTATATAATTATGAATATATTTAACTTTTACTGCTGACATTTTGGAAAATTACATATGTTTTGTAACTAACGAACCGAGTTTCACTTTTCGGAATCTTCACGAATATAACAGAACTGATGACAAAATAAGTTTCAAGAATTCAATTTTGATATTGGAATTTCATCAACCACCACCATCAGTCGATATCATAAGTTATATGAAAATAGATGTTTCTTAATTTTTCGCATATATCTTACAAAAATTACAAGTTTTTTGCTTTTGCAAAATAGGAATGATTTGTAAAATGTTACTTTGTAAGCTCAGAGTAAAATCTACATTATCGAGTCATTATATATATGAAAGGAATAGGAAAAACACCCACGTAATAGAAAATCTTTTTGCGAAATAGCTTACCCAACAGATAAGCATTGAGTTTTTCTTGGTCTCGCAAAGTTTTCACGTGATTTTTATAACAAAAATCGACACTGGGCAACAAAATAAAAACCCAATTAGCGGACGGGCATGTTAGTTATCCCGGCGACACATTCTCTAAAGAAAAATACTCGAGGAAAACTTTCTCCGATAAATCGTGCTCGTCGGGAAGGCCACGGGTAGGTTTTTTTTTCTCTAGTAATTTTCGTGACTTATTTGTTCGCCTTGTATTCATCCTTAAGTACTCACATAAATTTTTCTTATGTAATAAAAGAAATCTGTTGCGATGTTGGCAATATATTGATAATGTCATTGGTGGGGCTTATGATGATAATATGGAATATTATATTACGTGTTATGACAGCACCGAGTTGAGTTTATTATTCTTATTGAACGAACAATTTATTTAACTTTTTCAAAATAATAACCGGCTACAAAAATAAAAATAAATTTAACAAAGGAAATCATATGCGAAAAAAAGCTCGCAACAATGATGCAATGTGGATTAGTGTGCTTTCAAATAATTTAACCATTTCGTCAATCATGACGGTATTTTTGCTGATTTTACAACCTTTGATATATCGCTGTAAAGTAGTCAAAAGGTTAAGAATTTAAGCGGAAACATTCACTCGAAAATTGTTAATGCCCAAAAAAAATAATTCTAGATTTATTTTTGTTATGTAATTATAAAAAAAAATAACTAGAAGAACTACACGATGAACAATAAAAACATAAAATTATAATTTCATTAGCAGTTCGTTATCAAATTTGAATGGTCGGTGAAAAGATATAGCTCTAAAGATGTATGGAATATAATGTAGTAAAATAAACGTTCATAAATTTTTATTACAAATGCATGTTCTTTGTTACGACGAATTCATTCGTAACAAGAGAAAAATGAACTAGAAAAGAGCGTGATCGTCAAAGCATGCAATTTTGTTATTGTTTAAAGGATTTATTTCGAGACCATGTAGATAAATGGTGTAAAATGGCAAATATAACAAATAATTTTTAAATCTTTGTATGTACAGTTTGCAGTAGGTATCGGGTTTATGATTTACTGTAAACAAACGAATAAAAGAAAAATTAAGTATATCGTTACCTTGATGCCGTAAGCGCGTGCTTAGTGTGCTTAAGGGCTAATCCAGCTCTGGTGTAAACAGTACCTGAGTGGTTGTAGCCGCAGCTCTTGGACTTTCAGGATATTCAGAGTCGTATAAATCCGATTTCTTTTAAATCTCACTAACAAAACAATGAGTGAATTGCGCTGCTGTTATTTCAATTTGAACTCACATTGGTCAAAATATATGCATAAAACAATTTATGTGAAAATTTCTATGAAAGACAAATATTACATATCTATTTTTACAGAGATAAATGGATGCAAAAACGACACAGTGGTAATTGAATATTTTTCTCTTTAATCTTTTTTCCAATCAATTTAAGTATTTAAATTGTGAATAAACAAAAATCCCTTAATTTGTTGTCGTCCAATTTCGAAATCGTTTACAAATATATATATATATCAAAATACTGCTATAAACAAAGTGTTTTTTTACTAACTTATTTATCAATCGGATGGCTACCTGAAACGAGATATGTCGTCAATACCTTTAAACGTATTTTCCTCAAAAATATTCCTTTCTATTCTTTAAAATGATTCTTTGACAGGAAAATACACACTGATGTGAAGTAACGTTTAAAACATTTAACCATAACTGTAAATGATTTCTACATCGATTTTTCTTGATTTCTTCGAGTGTTCGAACTGTCAATTGAAATATGTCAATAGTTTCAGGGATACCAAAATCAATTCTCTTCAAAATTATTCAAGAAAAACTGCTTTTTTATAATATGAAAATATGCAATTGGTGAGTCAATTAATTATTTCTGTATATGAAATAAAAAAAACAATGAAAATTAAATTTTTTGGTTGCAAATTATAGCTGGCGTGCTGGATGCAGACGTATTTTGTTTCTGGCAGCCAAAGGATTAAGAGTGTATTTGAGGGCATAGCATACACACATACTCTCTCTATTTGCGCATTGTTTTATTTGCAAGATCATCAGGTAGTTATATTTATATTTTATTATATCACTGTTAAAAAGAATTTGGTATCAAATGTCATAAAAACTATTATTTATTGTAGTTCCAACGATGATGTGATGTTATAATTATTTTGTAGAATTTAATAATTTAATTCAAATAATTGCTCAAATATATAAAGCATAAGTCACGGTCATTTGAATAATCATTTCAATAAAATTACAAACGATTTTCTCAAAGAAAAATACTTAAAAATTTCGAGGCCAAAAATGAGTGCTAATACTTTTGGTAATAATTCGAAATTCGTGTTATTTTTAAGTCGAAGTTGCCACCTGTTGACCACTCGTTATTAAAAAGCGCGATGTATTTTTTTTCATTACCTAATGCGGCAATTTTTACACGCCGTGAACAATATTTTCGCGACATGAAAATGTAAATATTTTCCAGGCAGCGGACGAAAAAATGTAAATTCAACATCAGTCTGTTTTCATCAGGTATCAATTTTAAACAAAATAAGTATAAAACACGAAGTGGTGCTGAAGTTATGTCTATCAAAATCGTAGGTCATAAAGTGTCAGGAAAATCTATACGGAGTATATGGGAGCGACAGAATGTGTAACGGATACTTTCTCCTATTTTTCTTTCATTCAATTTAGCCAGCTCTACAGCCGATTAGTCAGAGCTGTAGTAAATTTATAAATTTTTAGTTGCTGTAGTTACTGTATCGAATAAAATTACGGAAAGATATTTCAAAGAACAATTATTGGACATGTGTAAAAAAAAAAAACATAAGAGTTTGTGATACATTGAAATTAAGACACATTTTTATCTACTAGATTTTCCTAGCTTAATACTGCTTTTTTCGTGGTTTCCAGAGAAAAGGGAAGGTTAAGCAACTAAATTTCGAAAAGTGGATTGTGGACATTGTGGAAAGTATTGTCGATTCGCTTGGTGAGACAAAGCGAGTAAAATAACTTGGATATCATAAATTGTACGAATTAATTAAAAAAATTCTTCATCAGACAGATTCCGTTTGCTATGCTAAAAAATTCAGTATTTAAAATATGCAAAATCGGAGTTGAAATATTATGGTGATAAAATTAGGCAAACACCAAAATGTTGCCATAACTTTCCTCGTCTTTTAAGCCACACGCTACGGTCGCCACTGTGACACGATTTCCTCGTTCCATCTGTGTAAATAAGTTATGCCTCCCCAAGGGCTGGTGACAATTTCATTTCTGATTTTATGTATCATTGTAAAAATGTTCAATTTCGACAACCAACTTTCGATACAAGTTTTTCTGCGCAGGTGATATATCTGTTTCCAATATGTGTTTAATGGTGAGTGAAAAGCTTTTAAAATACACATTCATCTTGATTTATTCGCAATGTGCGTTTATATTATTTCCATACGACAGTAAGAAATGAATTTTGATTGAAATATTGTAATGAATTATTTTTATTGAATTTATATATACGGCTTGATATTTTCAGTGTAAAATTGTGGGACTTTGAAAATAGGTAAATAAAAATACGGATTTATCACGTGTTAGCGAATGATAACTTCAGGAGAAGCAAAAGACACGATAAGGGAAGTGCATTTTTAGTGCACCGTGTGGTAGTAAGTTTAAATTGTAAGAACCGTAATTCTTTTAACTGTCATAATATAAAAGTAGAAAACCTTGCACTATGAATACTTTCTATTGGAATATTGTAATACAGTGAGTGTTCGGTTAACGAACATAATCTGTTCCAAGATTATGTTCGCTATCCGAATTGTTCGTTAACCGATTATCAATTTACCATATATAGAACAAATAGATTAGAAAGATCGTTTTATTTCGTTATCCGTATATGTGATCGTTGTCCGAACATAAAAATCTTTCGTGATATTTTTCGTTGTCCAATTCGCTCGTAGTCCGAACTGTTCGTTAACTGATCACCCACTGTATTAAAATTTAAGTTTGAATTATTGAAATTTCACCAAGCGCCTACAGTCAGTATGATAAATTGTACAATTTTGAGTTTATAAGAACAAAACATTAACACCAAGATGGCTGTATCACATATTGTTAAATTTATTATCTTTCGATAATTTTCTGATATTTTTATTGTGATTTTGACCAAAATTATTTTTATTGTAGCACTTACTCATCAAGAAATTGACAGGAAGTATCTAGTTATTTTGAGGCTATCGTTTGCAATCTTATATTGAATGGTTAACCAAAATGGTAATATTAATAAAATAAAAAGAGAGTTTACGGTACAAGAGTAAGTGCCAATTTACAATGCATTTAAAAATGTTAAACTTAAACGGTATCTGAAACGAAATAATTCAGATAAAGAGGGTGGTCGCTTAAGGAATGTAATCTGTTCCAAGACTGTGTTCGTTAACCGATCGTCGTGCAGTGTTAGTGCCAGTTTAGTTCGTTATCCGAATATGTGTTCGTTGTCCGAATACAAAAATCTTTTGTAATGGTGTTCGTTGTCCGATTTGTTCAGTAACCGATTGTCCACTGTACTTGTTATGACAGTGGTTCAAGTTATAGAAATTTTCATTTAAAAAATCAAACTTAAACTTAAGGCAAAATTTTGATCAGTATGCAATTGGCGCCTCTTATTATCAATCTGAGGGATACATTGTAAGAGAAAAAAACTCATTCTTCTTAGTCACTCAAGTCCGGAAGATTGTTTTAAGAACTCCAAATTTTTTAAACTCAGACGTAAAAAAAAATATTAGTCATGTCAGATGCCTTGTGATAAAATGTATATTTGATTAAAATATTGATAAAAACAAGTATTTATATGCGAATAAGACAACGAAAGAATCGGGTGTGGAAAATCAAATTAGATGACGTGACAAAATTATGTAAGCAACCGAGACTATGAACAAAGAAATCATTTTAATGTTTTTATATTGCAACTTGCTCGACTTGACAAAAGGTGACATGCATGATTTATTTTAGCTCTAAACATTTTTTTGATGCTTAAAAATGGGTTTCGAATATTGATAACTTGTTATCAAAAACAAAATGTTATAAAAACTCTACAAGTTGTGACTGTCGAACCCCGTGCGGGAAACTTTTTCGTTTTATCATTTACGCGGCGTATTAAAAGTGGAAAGTTGTGATAAAAATAAATTGTCCCAACGAATGTTACAAAAGACACGCTTGTGATTTTATCAAAAGGTTTTTTTATATATTTTGTTTCGTAAGTTTGAAAGAATACAATCCCTGTGTTTGGATTTGAGATGTTTTTAAATATTTTTTTGGCAAAAAAAGAATGTTGGAAATTTCGTAATCGAGATGGGAAAATAAATAGACGGTTAATTAATTATTTTGTCAAACAGTCTGTGCGGGGAAACTTTTACGAGAAAATGAATTACTAAGAGGGTTAATACATGCTTTCTAAAACTTGTAATGAACATAAAAATAAATTATAGCTTTCGTAGATTAAGAAAACTTTTTCATTTTAATCCATTCTCAAAAGAAGGTTTTGAGTGAAAATAATTAATTGTTTTCAGGTTTCATTTATTTGGCTTGTAAATTAAAATTAGTCAATATAAGGAATTCGTTCATTCCACGTCTATACTTATGACTGCCAAACATGAAAAGAGAAAATTCCTGTTAACCAAAATGGCGACCAAATTTTAATTATATAAATTAATTATTATACGATCATTGTATTATATTAAACATCGAAAAAATAATATGTTATACATATATAGAAAAATATAAACCAGTTCTGATTTTTTAAAGTTTCTTAGTTCTTTTAAACATTATTATTTTAAATACATATTTGGTAATAGAAGTAAAAAAGATGATAATGTCACATTTTGTACAAATTAAAAAAAAACAAATTATTAGTAATAGAATTTCCAAAATATACATATTTATGGTCATAAATATACGGTGAATACAGTACTAAAAGTTTGTCGTTATTAATTAAAATATAATCTTTTTCCACCAGTAAGTGATAGCTTATATCTAAATAGTGATTTATATTTACATATATTAAAACAAAATTTCTTATCTAAAATTAATCCCGTGGTTTCAGTTAAACGAAAATTTAAGATGAATATCAATATATGAACTCTCTTGGTACACAAAACAAAGTTTGAAAATGGTCTATTTTTGAAATGAATAATTAATGTTGAAGTAAAACTCTTGCGAAACAGTGTTACAAATTAAAATTTTGAATCTATATTTGAGTACATTGTGGAAACGCATTTCCCCACAATGTGTTATTGTATATGACGAGGGATGTCAAGGCATTGCGTGTTAAATATTAATCTAGCTGATATTGAATTTCTAAAATTCGATATTCAAGGCTGCAATTTGTGAGCGAGAAAATGATATCGGTGCGAAAATTTATTTCGAAAGTTTAATAACCAACTGAGTTGAAAATACTCTCTGGAGTAAAATTTAATCAAAATGGAGTACAGTTAGTTTTGTTTGTTTTTCAGACTTGCAGGTTTGTTTGAGATTCCAAGTCAAGCAGAAATGTAAAGATTTAATGTGTTTTTGTGCCAGAAATCGCAAACTATATTTTTTATAATAAATAAATTAATGCCATTAATAATTTACTCGCTAATTTTTATGGTTAACATGGCGGAGAAAGAATGTTAATACATATGTGTGTATATTCAATCGATTTTTTTTATTTTATTAAGCTAAATTAAATTGAGTAGTAAACATCGTTCGTTTCAGTTTCATTAATCATGTATTCGAATCCCATTTAAGAAAGATTCATCGAAATTAATTTTAGTATTGAAATGAAGACTTTTTCTGGAAACTTTTTGTAAAAAGTTCCTAGCGATTATTGAAATTTCAAATAATAAAAACACATTTTTTAGTACCAATTGTCACAATATATTTTTTGGTCAGGACCAGTTTCGCTCATCGCGAGCATTATCAACTCAATAATACGTGATGAGCGAAACCGGTCCTGATCAAAAAATATTTTGTAGATATAAGTGCTATTTTTTTCACCGTGTTATAATGGAGTTCTACCATGTGAATGCCAATTCAATCAATATACTAAAAAATGTGTTTTTATTATGTAAAATATCAAGTCTTTCCACCAAGAAGTGACGGTTAATACCCTAAAAGTGATTATTGTAACATTAAATGTGGATGTAGGGTTTCATTTGTGTGACAGTAAACACAAAACAGGAATAGCTTACGTAAACATTAGTAAGTGAACTGTTTAAAAACTAACAAACCCTTCTTATTGGTCATCACACAGAAATTTCAACATATGTCGTCGTTTTACGAAAATTAATTAAGTTTGTAAATAAAGTAATGTACGGTGACATCTATAAGCCATCCGTACAAACTAATGAATCTAACTTATTTTCTTCCGTAGATATCGTGGCACGTACTGTTTATGTAAGCTGATTTGTTGACAATGAATTTCAGCGTGATATAATGAATTAAATGGCAGTCCAACGCGAAATACTCATTTTTATTACACATAATATATGTTAAGCTTTTCATAATGCTATATGAAAGTTGTAGCAGCGTCCTTATTTTCTTTTGAGATTACGACAAGGTTTCACGCTGCACATTGTTATACAAGTCGTAAAACCGTCGTCATGGAAACGGAAGCTCATTAAAACTGAAGAAAATCCAGAAAATTTTCTCTGATGGCTGTATTTATTAGAAAACGAGAGAAGCTCGTCTCGCAACTGCACGACTGGAAAAAAGCAATTCTGCGTACTGAGCGCCGTTCTTGCTAATAGCGTTCAAATTGAAAAATAACTTTCCGCGACGAAAAAATTACCCTTGATGTACCTTTACTCGTTTATTTTGACAAAACTCTTCTACTGAAATATTTCATTTCATACCCACTCAAAAATATCAAAACCCTGAACAAAATTGTAATTAAAATTCAAATAAAGCTTCAGGCCATACTGTAGACAAGTGAATACTACGTCAATGAAATATTTTTTAAATGTTTATAGTGATTTTTTTATAGTTTTGATCATTACAGTGTCTCTGTTTCTAGAAATCTTTAAGGTGTTCTCTATACCAAATATGTTATCACGACAGGGATTGTTTCAAACGATATTTTTCATATAAGACGTTAAGTTTATCCCTACATATTTCATCAATCAAGTTGATAATGCTTTCAATGAGTGAAACCGGTCTTGATCATCGGAATATACATGAAACGTGAAAGAAAACAAAAAAAAACGTATTTTATGTGATTTAAATAATTAACCACAAACTTAAGTACCATTTCACAATTTTATTTTCTCCAGAGCAGGATCGGTTTCGCTTATATTTAGAACTGGTAAAATACAAATTAAAATAAGACTACGTATACGAAAAATTTGGAAGTTAGTAAGTACCAGGCTTAAAATACAAATAGTTAAATAAGAAAGCAATTTAAAGAGAATCATAAAAAAATAAGTTGAAGGGTTTGCAAATAAAATGTTAAGAACATCCAAAAAATTTAAATCTGATAATCTGTTATCAAAAATAAAATCAGGCTTAAAGTCTATTATGAATTAATTCTGAAATATTCTTAAACATGGATAATAAACGGAATATTTTTTTTCATTATGACTATTAAATTTATTTAAGTCAATAAATAGCAGGAAGGTGGATTAAATTACAGATGTTTTTGGTATATTAATTGAAAATTATATAAGTGGCTATTTTAAATGTGTATTGTATCTGCTGAGAATTCTTTCGACAAGCGAAACCGGTCCTGGGCCATTTTTATTATAAAACTGTTGAAATAATACTTATCATTTAAATGTAGTGCATTTCCAACCGAGGTGACTTTTGAAGTGATTTTATGGAATTGAATATAACATTTTTTCACCAAAAAGTAAACATCAATTCTTTAGAAATATTATGTTGATAAAAATAATTATTACGTATTTGGCAAACGGTAGTTTTAGATTGACGATTGTGGTTTTTATTTGTTGAAAAAAGCGATGAATTAATACGTGACACTTCTTTAAAAGTGACGGCGAGATTTTCTCATTTTCAATTATTTAAATATGTTACGAGCGCTCTGTACGTGACAAGATAGATTGAAAATAAATTAAAATACCTTAACAATTTCAATATATATGATATTGCCTAATATACTTGAGGAAAATTAATGCCCCGTTACAGCTTCCTTCCAACGGAATTGAGAATATTTGAAGAAACCGCATAACACAATTATCGGCTTTACGCTTAGAAGACCGAACAATCTATATTGTTTGATGGCCTATCGTTAATATTGTGTTTTATGTTGAGAGATTACAGTTAATTTTGAAAACATATTAGATTTGATCAATATTAGACGTATCGAGTCAAGGTAGTACATGTTTTTATCAAATAACCGTGCGACAAACTGTTACCTCTTGTTCAGTATTTTCCATAGAGCCGAACGAGACAAAACAACATTTTAATGAGTGCTTTAGACGGAAATAATTTATATTTTGCCGTGATCCATACAAAAGAAATTTTATCTTTTTTTCTAGGCCACGCCCGTCAAAAGCTAACACATGAACGCTTCAAATATCAAATAAGCAAAGCGCCAAGCAACACAAAGATAATATAAAAAATGTGTCGGGTTTTGATAACTGAATAAAACAGAACACTAAATAACGTGACGTGAAAAACTAAAAAAAGTTTAAATGATAAATAATAGTCGTAGGGATTTATTATTTAATTTTTTCCCGTTTGAATATATCATATGCTATGCACGAACCGAAAAAATGAAACCACTAACAACTATTATTGATTAATTAATATAGTGTTTGAAAGTCTAGCTTCCCATTTAAGTATTGTATTGAAATGTTATCAGTCAATGTTGCCAATTACTACAAATCAGTTCTCCAGGTTGAAATGGTTTCTAAACCTAAAGCAAAAGTGTTAAAATAATGCTTCAACATTTTTTCCTTTATTAGGAGGAAACACGAATTATTCTACGATGGCTACACACGTCTTTAGCAGAGGCGTAGGTAATTGAAAATCGATAGTCTAAAAATAATAAATAATACGTTTTCTTCTTACATAACGCCAAAGTGTCAGTATTGCAGTACGATGATTTTTATTTTGTGTAATAAAAAAATAAGAGAAGAGGCAGATGAAACATATTTTCAATGAGAATAAGCCGTTGATATTTTTACGAATATTTAAAAAAAAATGAAATTGTATTATATGTTATGTAACATTTAATCAAAAGAGTTGATAGCCGATATTTTATCATCCTTCTTACCAAATCTCTTCGAAATTGTATGCAATTAAAAACGCTTTTCTGTAAATTTTACGAGATGCGAAGACTTTAACCCGCTATCTGCGGGTACATAAAAATATTCCAAATTAATTTATGACTGTTAAATTATTAGCTCACGTTAATCAGCTATCAAAGAAATAGTGATATTGGCAGTCAGAAGGTTAAGCTTTTTTTTATTCCTTAACATATACAAATATGTCAACATTTGAAACCAATTTCATTTCAATATGTTCAATTCTGTCCACATTTTTTTCACTAAGAATAAAGAATATAAAGCTATAAGGATCTGTTCTTACTAGATACGTTTGAATTAACTATTATTCGTACACTATCAAAAATAAGTAAATACACTACAAGCGTACAATTTTTGAAATTAACAAATAAAAAATAACTACATAAAAGAACCAAAGGACGAAATATTTTATTTAGTACTATAATTTTTGTATTTATCACTGTGACTGTTAGTTAAATTAATAGTCTTACTGAATATTAATCTTAAGGCTTAACACCATTCATTATCCTAATTTTTCTCTTCTCGTTCAACTATTTTTTGGCTGATAAAACCATCCTCTTTTTCACTAAATCAATGGAGACAAGCATCGAGTAAAATCGTTACAACTTGGCGCGCTTCAATTCGTAACGGAAATCCCATTTTCACTTAAATCATCGGAGTTGCACTGGAAGCGTGTTTCATTTGTTAAAAGCTTTTCTGAACACACTTCAGTGCACTGGCGAGTGATTGAAAAAACTAATGAATTGCTGGTTTTACTTTCAGAAAAGTGGGGGAAGCTTTTCATTAATACTGTTAAGCACAATTGTTACCTTTTCAACCGTAATTATTATATTTTCTGCTGTGGAAATATATATTTGTATATTTAACTCTTTTTTGATTTCCATTCCCTTATTATCTACATCAGTGTTCCCCAACCGGTGATCCGATGCCAGTCCACAGAGACTTTCTTTTGGGCCGCAAAGAGTATACGAAATTTCATAAAAATTCGTCATACGTAAAAAGAAATAAATGATTTGCTTTCGCCTGTACATTTACTTTTTTTTTCATGTTCACGTAAACAATTATTTCTAGTTTTTGTTAAATTATAATAATTAATAATTGGCAAGATGATGCGACAACAAAGATCTTAACAATAACTATCAAAGACAACAGTGCATTAAAAATATCCAATATATGCGAAACCTGTTGTTGTTTCGTTCCTAAAGCAACAGCAGGTTTCGCATTAGTTTGTTGAAAAAACCCATTATTTTTGATGAATATTAATTGTATCAGACTGTTATATGAATATTTGTTAGTAAAAGCGATGTGCATTTGTCACAATATAAGAATAATCCATTATTACATAAAAACTTATTTTCATTTCAGTATTAGTGGTCCGCAAAAATATTCCATTTTTTTACCGATCCGTGGGTGTAAATAGGTTGTGGAACACTGATCTAGATATCATATTATTTTGATGATATAACAAATTCAAAAAACCAGAATATAAAATCTCCGAGTACACATATTTTTTACAATAGAGTTAGCCAGTACGCAGATTATTTGACGATTTATGAATTAATTATTATAAAAGCTTTGTTATTTTTTCAGATAGTTCTGAAAGTACATTTGTGGTTTTAATATTAGCTCATGAGACCACGAATAGCTGCTTAATACTTTTTCGTTAAAATATACGCGAACTCATTGAAATGTAAATGTATTTTTATTGCAGAGAGCAAAGGTAAAACTTACCTTTGTCAGTAATTGAAAGAGCCTTTGATAAAATCCCATTTGTAAAATTTGTCGACTTAAAACTTTGTCACTAGCATATTTTCATCAAAATTTCTTTTCTCAATGCATTAAGATGTAATGAAACCAAAATATTCTATTAAAAATTGAAAGTTACTTTTTACATTGTTATATTATTAAAATTAAGTATGGTTTATGTAAATAAAAATATAATTTATTGCAGTTTTACATTTTTGCAAACTGTAAAGTCTAGCAAACAAAGAATATTATTTTGATTTTACAACGTTAATGTATTCATTTTTAAGGTGTTAGCTGTCACTTTTTGGATGAATATCGTAAATAATAAAAAAAAATTAGTACTATTTCTACAAAATATTTAATGATCAGGACCGGTATTATCAATTGATAGAATAAAATTATAAACAATATGTCTATAATTTATGAACTTTGTTTTTTTGTACATACAGATAAGAAAACAATTTGAAAGCAATATGAATATAGCAAGATATATAAAATACCAAGGACCAATAACGTAAATTGATGATAATACTTGTGACGAGCAGAACTTGTTTTGATTACTAAATACATTGAAGAGATAGTAGTCAACAATGTATCGTTATTGTTAAAAAAAAGTAAATATATCAAAATTGTCAAAACTTTGTACGATTCCATATGCTTTTTCATCAATGACCCGAGATTAGCCTTTCTGCATCTTCAGGCATTCTATCACAAGTATCGATATCAACAGAATCGACATGAACAGACATGTCAGTTATGTAAAAAAAATGTAGTTACGAAACGCGGGTCGTACAAAGTTTTAATAATTAAAATTTGATATTGAAATTCCACCAAGCACCTTCAGTGGATATCACAAATTTAAACATGTTTCTATTTTAAAAGCTGAGAAATCGCATTAAGCATTATAACTTATTACTATTATAATCCGCTAACTGGTAACGTCTCAAAATGTGTTAAGACTTTCGTGTTAGAGATAATTTTTGTATTCATATATATATATTCTGATTTATATGATAATTTCCATAAGTTTGACAAACACCAACAGCTTTGAATTAGTTATCGAAATATTCTGATAAGTCTCAGAAGGGGATGGGTTAGGATAAAGATATTGTTTATAATATTTTAATATAAATAATTATTCTACAACAACCCCGCTCGTTTTATTTTATAGTTTCTGTCAAAAAGTTCTGTAATTCATATTTTGAATAAATCATCTAACTGTGTATCTCTCCCTCTTTACGAGACATCTCTCTTTGATGTACCCAATTAATAGATTATGAGGAGAGGCTGGTCAGCATCAAAGAGAAGATAAAGTACATCTCAAGGACACTTAAGGCATAAAAGTAATGGACTGACGTAAAAATCCAGCATTTTATAGCCTATCACATTTCCCATTAAGATTGTCGAGATCATCCGAACAAAGTGTGCGGAGACAATAAGGAAAACTTCTTTGACGTGGTATTACGCACCCTTCCAAGTATTATGGATTTTATTAGCCGTGTGAAAGCATAAAAAAAACATTTTTTTGCAAGTTAGCTATATGTGAATTAACCCAATAAGTTTTATTTATTTAATGTAAAATATATCTATATTGGGGGTCGTAAATTACGTTTTATATTACTGAAAAGATGTACTCTTTATCTTGATTATTTAGCAATGTATTTTAGTTCTTTTTTTCAAACTCAGCGTCTAAGTGTTTGCATCATTGTAGTAAGGGTCGCAGGATGCCGACTTTGGAAAATCTGGACATCAGAGAACAAGACATCAACTATCACAAAGGATTCTTAACGAACAAACTTGTATATTGTCTTCCCCATTGATCAACCCTCTCCACTTGATCTGATTTGCTTCCGTAATAGACCATTTCCGTGCTACATATAAACTTGTTGTCATAGCCGCCTTTTTAGTTTCATTTACAAAATTTAGTTTCATTGCGAGAAAGAAAAAGCTAGGCCGTTAAAACACGAGAGAAGATGTATTGTGTACCTTTTCTACACACATATATATATATATAGATAAGCAAATGTTAGTTTAAGCATAGTTATGACGATGTGTGAGCCAAAATAGCTATCAAATATATTTAAAAAAATAATTTTGTAGAACTAAAATACATTGATATTTTTTCACCGTGTTATTTAAGTTCTACATCCATAATTGATAACTATTTCGGTCTAGTCCTTCAGCAGAACGTTGTTTAAACCTATCTATATATAGTTGTGTAGAAAAGGTACACAATACATCATTTCTTCTGTCTTAACACCCTAGCTTCATATTTTGCTAATGATGTCTGAAATGCGGCACATTGATTTTATTCATTTAGCTAATCTTATAAATTTGAGTAAATTTATTTTATAACAAAAATCAATAAGGTATTTACGGTCACTTGTTGTTGGAAATGCATTATATTTTGAATAATATCAACAAAAAAATACAGAAATAACACAATTTTTAAAACTATTTCCACGATTTATTTTATGATCCGTAGCGTTTCATCACTAGCATTATTAACTTCATCAATTTATTAAATAATTAGTAGGTATAAAAATATTGTGTCAATGAGAACAAACTCGTTTTTTATCATTTTTTTTTGTGTATTGTATATAGTATAACATACAATACATACATGTGGAGATAGTGAAGAGAAGTGATACAGACTAAGTTTTCCCGTTATTTGAATATTAGCGATTTGCCACTGATGCCCTTTTGACTTTGTAAGGACATTGTAGTTGAATGCAATTTTTTAAAATAATAAAATCACACTTTTTATTACTATTTCCACAATATATTGTATTATTACGAGCGGTTTCAGTTAGCGACAGTTAAAACATTGGAAGTGATGAATGTTTGGTCTTCATTCTTCACCTAAAGGTATTTTAACGCTTAATTGGATTTGCAACAGCCATTAATATGTTATATGTATATTCTATTTCCGTTGAGTAAACGGAAGGGTGTATCCCTCCCCGTTTAACAAACATCGTTAATTAAAAGCACCGTGTCGTAAATTGTATTATTATTGGCCTCTTTTCAACGCTACCTAAGAGCAAGGGCACATGTGTAAAATTGACGCCAAGGATTAAATCTATACCGTAAATGTGTTTTACATACAGTATTGATTTAATAAAGTTTGTGTCTCACTTTCAGTGTATAATTGTATCTTTGACAATACATGTACAAAGAGAATGTAATAGAGAAGTATATTCATACTAACACCTTGAAAAAAATAGCAATGTATTTTAGTTCTACAAAACTATTTTTTAAAAATATAGTTGATAGCTATTTCGGCTCACGCCATCGTCAGTACTATGCTTAAACTAACATTTGCTTATCTATATATAGCTGTGTAGAAAAGGTACACAATACATCTTCACTCCTGTTTTAAATAAAATAAAACAAGAAAGTAACCTGTTTAGTTTTAAATTGATCTTTCAAATGACATGAAACTGTGGTACATTAAATAAGTGCTACGCTTGAACGACAACTATTGTAAAAATATTTTTCATTCTTCATCGTAAAAAATATGGCGCATTCAAGTTTACATTTTAAACAATTTCTTATATGGATATACAAAACTAAAACGAAGTAATCACATTATGAAACTGGAAAAAATTAGACAGGCGTACGAATAGGAATCTAAACGTCTTGGCCACCCCTGCCTTATACCAATATAAGAATATTTAATTTTATTTTTGGGTGATATACTTGAAAATATGAATGTAGGGAAATTTCGTAACAAATGTGACATAAAACCTTTAAATTTGAATTGTTACAACTTTGTACGATTCCAAATGTTTTGTCACAAACTACCCGGGTGTCGCCTTTCGGCATCTTCAGGCATTCTATAACACGGATGCAACAAAACTGAAAAAAGTCGTGTGATAGAATGCCTGAAGATGCCGAAAGGAGAAACCCGGAACATTAGTGAAAAAACATGTGGAATCGTACAAAGTTTTAACAATTCAAATTTGATATTGAAAATCCGTCAAGCACCTTCAGTCGATATCATAAATTATAAAACCTTTTAGAACTAAAAAATTAATGACCTTAAAAGTAATATTTGTTTAAATAAGTAAGTTTACTTTGGTCTAATTTTCGTTTCAAAATTCTAACGCCCAACTTCCATGTGATCTTGTTTCTTAAAAAAAAAACTCAAAATGAGTTTAGTTACAAAGCTCTGCTAATGGACAAACGACTTTTTTCTTTTTGGATTACGTTACGAATTTTCCACAGGTACGAATCCTTGATACGTACGTTCATAAACTCATTTTTCAATCGATTTGTAGATTTACGCCTGGAAGTATAGATGTCGTAAATTTCCTCTCACACCAGTTCGCCTAAAAAAGGAATAGCGATAAAGATGATATTTATATATATACGCAACTAATATTATAGCCACAACATTTATCACAACTGTCTCTGAGTAAAATAGACGAAGCCTGAATAACAGTAAATTGTTGCAGAAAAACTTTTGAAGAAAATATTATATGTCCTAGGGAATATGGTCAAATGTATATCAATAAATTTGATAAGTGTATATTACACTCAACCGAAATGATATTTAGCGTTTTTGACTATTAAAAATTGTATAAACATTTTAGTCAACGTAAAAAATTAAAATAAAATAGCGTCTGCATGATTTACGTAGCATTATTGACAGCACGGTGAAAACATAGCAATGTATTTTAGTTCTACAATTTTTTTATATATATAAATAGCTTTCAACCATATCTTATAAAAAAATTGTAGAACTAAAATTCATTGCTATTTTTTTCACCGTGTTATAATGGAGTTCTACCAAGTAAATGCCGATTCAATCATTAAATTATTGACAGCTGTTGAACGTTTTTTTATCATAAATATTTCAATGGAGTTCTACCAAGAAAACTTCAGTGGAATCGGTCGATTTTGAATAATAAAAACACATTTTTTAATACTTATTTCCACAACATATTTTTTGATCAGGATCGGTTTCGCTCATCGCGAGAATCAGCTGATAATGTGTTTTTATTATTTTTAAAATATCACGCCTTTCCATCACGAAGTGACAGTTAACACCTTAACCAATAAAAAGTTTTAAAAAATAATCTTTTTCAGTTGCATACTATTTTCGATGATGATGAAATGGCTTATTCTCTTCTCCATGATGTTAAAGAATCGAATTTTTTTTATTATTATACAAAAATGATATTCAATCTTTTTGATATATTTTTCATGAAAATGTTTGTATCTCTGTCCCACTCGTTATAAATTTTGCCGCTACATCGAAAGGCCATTTTAAAATCAACATAAATCTTTTCACGTTCACAAAAGCTGGCCGGTATTAACATGACAAAAAATTGCAATATTCTGTACCCACTGAAATTAATAATACCTCATTAAGCCATGTGACGGGAAACCCCCCGAGGATGTTACACGCATGATATTATTAAATTATTTTCCATAGCAGATATGTATGCATATTTCATTATCAAAATGAAAACTTTGCCCTCGGGCAATTTGGGGATGATACTGTGTAATGTATATTATGTAGCACAATATGGTGAATGTTTTATAACGTCTTAGAATAAGTTCGTCTCCGTTTTATATCATTAATATTAAACAAAAAATAAAAGTGTCTCTCGGTTCTCTCTTCATAAATTGTCAACGGAATGGATATGACATTTGCAAAAACAAATGCTATTTTGGTGTCAACTGTGCTATTTTAAACAACGTATTGATGTACTACATTCTGTTGAAGCAACGTGAGGTTTGGTCGATGTTGATATTTACAAATTTATAAATTTGTTAGCATCATAATCTAAGACGTATATATTATTTTTCCAAAATTCTGATTTTTAAATTTCAATTTAATTCATATAAAGTCAGGAATTATTCCGCGTCTCATTCAAATGAAAATTATGTAGGCTGCCAACCTATGATATAATTGCAAACAGGCAGGTAAACTCCTAAGCGCGGCTCTGTACTTTACTTTATATTTTCTGACAGTAACGTATTTATATTTTAAGTAGAATAACTTCAATTAAAGAACAAGAGATGCTTTTTAAAGAGGCAAAACACGTTTCTTAATTAATAACAGACGAAGCTTAAAATTTTAATTCCACGAATAATAATATAAATTTTAGTTAGACAACTAATATGGTTTTATATTTCTGATAGAAAAACTTCGAGCCAGTTAATGAACGTCACAAAAAGATGAAAATCAGAGATTATTTTTTTGTTATTAAAAAGCGTGAAGCTTATAAAATTTATTGGATAAATTGAACATTTATGTAAAATAAATTTAGCTACAATAAAATATAAATATTTTTGAACGGGTATTCTAAAAACCACTTATTTTGCGATGATTTTTATGAAGACACATATCTACGTGCAAGCAAATCATATTCGTTGCCGCAATCGGTGAAATTTCGAATGTACGTATCGGGAAATGGAAGCTAAATTTGAATCGGAAGGCTTTAAACAACCTCAAAGCTTTGCTGTTGAGAATATCAATGCTATCGACATCTCTATGCTTCTACTGCCATTTTAATGAAAACACGAGAGATGTTCCAGTGAAAATGATGAGCCGTAAAATACAATTGTGAGAAAAAAAATTTGTTGATAAAGATATATGATTCCTTTAAAAGCAAATCCGATATTAATTGTGAGAGGTCTTTTTTAGATTCATACCAGAAAACAATTTTAGAGTAGTTTTTCTACCGTTTATTATATCCAATTAGAAAAAGTGGTAGTTAACTGTTAATTTATAACATACAATGTAATTTAAACTAGACTCATCGCCGTTTGATTGTAGCTTTTATAATTATCAGGCTATGCTTTTCATCAAAAATTTCAGCACGTTTTTCATATGTTGTTTTCAGGTTCTATAGGATATTAATGATGTTATACGGTTTGAAATGACTCATTGTGTACTCATATATTTTTTGGCCAAATTTACAGAATGAACTTCATCACTTTCACCACACAAAAAAAAGAACTGACTCATAACTTTATGACTTTTTTATTTTAATGTTTTTGATGTTTAATACAGTGATGGCAAAATGAATTCTTTAGTACGCTCTAAAGGAATAACAACACGATCATATATAATATGCTATGTTACTGAATTTTGCTGTCCGGACATTTTTTTTAGTCAGGATACTTAAAGATAAAGATCTGAGAATATACCTCGAGGTTGAAAGCGGAAAGAGCATCGTAACATAAATTATTGTTCACGAAACCTTTCTTTAGAATTTAATTTAAAAATGATGAATTCTTTAACATATTTTAAAGAGAAAACGCGAATAATTCTTAGGCAAATGTAAATGGTCAACTTAAATTGTTGAAACCTGGTACCCTTCCTCATATTTTTTCACTCACGACTTGGATCTTGCCTTTCGGAATATTCATGCCTTGCCATGCACGGATGCAATCAAATGAATGGATTATAATCAATCTATAGTGAGCCCTGAGCCTTAAGGTATTATTTTTACTTGAATAATTTCACTTGCATATAATAGTTATCAATCGTAAACTATGTTACATTTCTATTGCATCCGTGTGATAGAATTCCTTAAGGTGTCGACAAGAAAAACCCGGGCCGTGCGTGAGAAAACGTTTGGAAATATACAAACTTTCACGATTCAAGTTTGACTTGATATAACGTCATCTATTGTATTTCCATTTGCATAAAAATAACTCGCTTCTTCTTTTAAGAATATGATAAAGTATTCATCATTTTTAAATTGCATTTCTAAGAAAGGGTGCATGAATAATAATTTTCATTTCTACGCATTTTCCGCTTTCAACCTGGAATTCTATTTTCCCATCTTGCCAGTTTCCAGTGTACAAAAGCGTTCGTACAGGTAGATTCAGTACCATAGTGCATATACATAATCATGTTATTATTCCCTTTAAATAAACTAAATAATATTTTTTTCATAATTTTTATTAGTTATGAGCCATATATTTCTTTGTTTAATCGCCAATGTTTTTTCAACTGTACAGTGTACAAAGTTTCAACGATTCAAATTTGATACAAAAATTCCATCTTAATAGTATATATGAAGGCGAATTTGCAAATCAATGTTATTTTTTTTACTAACTGACATTCACACTTACTGCTTATTAAAATGCGGTTAGACTTTTTAATTACGTTAAAAAATTAAATATAAAGTTCACTGCCCGAAAAATGTTTGTTAATTGGCTTCTTACTTGTCCTGATCGTTTGTGGTTAAGTCGATACGATAACAGGATCGAAAGTTATCCTTAGGATTGAAGTGGGTTTTTCTATACCAACCCGAGTGCTTCTATTCATTTTAAACGAGAACGGTTTCTCAGTACAAAAAAGAATAATATTATATACAACTTTTTGGTTCATATTTTCTTCAGAGTTTTTGTGATTAAATGATGATGCATGTTGAATTTTTATTTACTAAAGCAAAATTGTGTCATGATTTATCGTTTTAGCTGTCGCTTCTTTGTCCAAAAGCATTATATTGAAATAATTAAAAGACAATATTTGCTAATATTTCCACAGATTTGTATTTTAAGGTCAGAACCGGTTTAGCTCATCGTCGGATATTATTAACTGATGATTCTTGCGATGCTCGGAGAACAAACAGCTGATAATTTTCGTGATGAGTGATACTGGTCATTATACTCAAAATATTAATCTGTAGAAATATGACTAGAAATTGTGTTTTTATTATTAAAAGAAAAACGAAAATAAAACGGCAAAAATTAAACAGTTTTGATCTCAAAAAAAATTGTTGACAGCTTTTTCATGTAAGATTTAATTTAATCTTAACCTTATATACTGCTTAAAAAATAGAGACAATGTTATGTCGTCGTACATATTGTAATTTGATAAATTTTAAGTAGAATTTAAATACAAAAAACTCTTTTTTACACGGTGGATATATTCTAATAAACTGCAAGTAAAAAAACAGTGCAAAAAGTACTAGAACACAGAAAATCATGGGTTGATTTCCTTAATTTTAAAAACCGTACTACGTAATACATTATATATTAATGTTGGTAATTGATAATTTAAGCTTACTTAAGGGACTGGTCAAATTTTTAACCGCTCTTATTGGCTTCTACACTGCATGCCAGCGGTTTCTCACCTGGGAGGTCAAGATTTTTTCTAGGACAAACAACTTTTTCTAAGAAAATGATAATTTTAAAATCATAATATCTACACACAAACAAAACTTCATGTTGTAACATAGAAAAACCTCATTATCATTCTGCTTACTGTAGTTTTCAGTTTTTTTTTGTTATAATGTTATTGTTATTTAAGACGAGTCTATGTTAAACGTTTTAAAACACTGTAATTCGATGACGTTTATTCGAACAACAGAGACGCAATAACGTGTGTTATTGAAAATATATATTAAAATTGTTTCTGGCAAGCTGCTAATAATATGTATTCGTTCTATTTTTTCTCATCTAGTAAAAGTAATAAAATCAGATTGTATAAAGCCTAGGATCCCAATCTGGGAGTCGCGAAGGGTTTTTGGAGGGTCGCCAATTTATACGGTTAACTAAAATAATATTTTTTTTGTATGCTTTTGGACTGTATGGGGGGTCGCGGGTCACATGGATTTTATGAAAAGGCGTCGCCATCCGAAAAAGGTTGGGAGCCTATGGTCTAAATAGTTGTTTTAAAACAATAAATAAACTGTTTGTAATTAAATGAGCTCTTCGTAATGATTTGAGAAGCCGCGATGAGTTTTTGTAGTTGCGTAGTAGGCGAACGAACAGATGCATTGACCATTCAACGAACAGACCGAAAGTATTTTCGCATCAATAAAGTGTGCATTTAAAAATATTTTTGAAGGGATATTGAAAACCTTTTTTTGTTAATAATAAATGATTTTGCAATCAGAACTTAAATACTTTTATGAATGGCAGACTACTTAGAAATGCTGCGCACATTATTACGATTTCACAAAATTGCTTCTTTGATTCAAAATTGAATTTAAAAGAGAATGAATACGGGAGAAGATTTAATATTCGTCGACGTTCTGATAAAAAAGCTTATGTCAGAATTAATAGTTTTCAGTAAACGTTAAATATTTCAATAGGTGCTCAACAGCATTACAATTCAAATTTGATTGAAATATTACAGCGGAGCAATCAACAATAATAAAAGGATTTGTATTTGAAACGTTCTCATTGTTATTATTTGAAATATATACAAAAGAGACTTAAGTTTGATATTTATTTTAGCATTAGAAGTTCGACGAAAAGAGTCTTAAAATCAAGTCTACATTTTACATACATACTTCGCTTGTCATATTCAAATGAGGATTTTTCAATCTAAAATCGTTATATTTGCGATACTGAGAGTCGCAATATGTTCTACGCTTTTAAAACGTTTTTCTCACTCACCCACTACTAGGGATTGCATTACCGGTTTACCGATTTTTTTTTACCGGGTTTTTACGAAATATTTTTATCGCGAATTAATGCCAGTTACAGGCATATTATAACGAATTTTTATTATGATTATATGCATGAGGGAGTGAGAAGCTTTTTTTCAACTCCGGCAACATTGATAAAAAGTTTTTTACTTGTCACACTGGTGTCATCTGTCATCGCAATCGCAATCGCGGTAACCGTGATGCTCACTGCAGGCTGCAGCTGATTCTAGATTTTATGGGATAGATAGTGAAGAAAATTCGTATTTAGGTACATATTTAACTATGTTTTCACTATACCAAAGAAAATAACCATTTATTAATAAACTCTATAATCGAACAGATTGTTTTTTTTTATTTAAATTTAATTACGAATTTTTATTAATAGATACAAATTATGCATACATGTATAAAATATATATTAAAAATACTACATCAATAAGTTAATGGATAAACTATTAGTTAAGCGTATGAACTTCTTAGGCAGGTAAAACAAATATTTCCACAATTTCATAGAAATATATGTCAAGTACATTTGATGACATCACTCTTCACCTGAAATGCATTTTAAATTATTTATGTTTCAATCCAGGATACCATTTTTACTGAAAGTAGCCACGTACAGTGATACCTTAATGATATAATCCACATCTATTTTTTTAAGACGTGAAATTATTTACCGTTTACCGGTTATTGAAATTTGACGGTAAATTGCAATCCCTACTGACTACTCGAGCGTTTGTTTTGCTGTGAGTTGTACTTGTTGGTGTAATGTTTTTTTTTTTTTTTTGTATGTATGCGATGCAGAATGATAACTGAATATTGTATGTTGTATCTATGTGTACTTGTGTAGATGCATATAGTTAAAATAATTTAATTTTAATCTAGATATGATAAAAAATATGTAACATTTCGATACATATGATTGCTAATTAATTTGTACTTTAAAATGATCGCGGATGTTTACCTATGTTCCCAACATCGATAATATAGGTTTCTCAACTGCAGTGCTTTTTTCTTGTTCTTTATCTTCTAAAAATAAAAAAAACTATTATTTCATATATTTATATAATTCAACATCTGAATCGCCAACATATACATGTGCAATAAAATACCTTTATATTTTTTATACTGCCATTTATGATAATCTCATATTTAAAAGAAAATTTGAATTGCTAAAACTTTGTACGATTTTTTTGTCACTGACGACCCGGGTTTCGCGTTTTGGCATCTTCATGCATTTTAACACGGTGAAAAAATAGCAATGTATTTTAGTTCTACAAAATTATTTTTAACAAATATAGTCGATAGCTATTTCGGCACACGCCATCGTCAGAACTAGTTCTTTTATATTTGTTAAAAATAATTGAGGCTTCTTGTACAATAAGATTATCTCAAAATACATTAAAAACATATCAAAATACTTTAGCTGTAACTAGTTGACAGTCAATGATAATTTGAAGAGAATCTGTTAAAAAAATAGGCAAGAAATTTGAGTGCCTCTTGAACTTTCATCAACAACTTTTGACGACTTCACACGAAGAAAGAATCAAGTAACACGATATAGAACTTCACATAATTAACTGGATATTTTGCCTTAGGATGTTTAATTTTCCAAGGTTTAAAAACATTCTTTTCTAATCAAAATGTTTAATAGAAAAATAAAAGAAAATTAAAAGAAAAAAAAAACTTAATTGAAAGAATTTTATAAAAACGCAATCTATTATAAAGAAGGATAACGGAATACAGTAAAAATTGTATTTCAGAAGAGATATTTGTTTGTGTTGAATGCCTTAAGATATTAAAAATGCTTAGGTTCACATTATTTAATTAAAATATTGTTAATTTTAAATAAAAAAATCTGTTATTATAAACACTATGTGATTTTTTATACATGATAGTTTGAATCTTACTTCAGTTTTCAAATAGTATTCGTTTCGCACTTATATTTGTAAAAAACAGCTATTCTTTTGTTAGTGGGTTGCTAGTAATAAGAATAAATTTAAAAGTTTTCTCTCGTTAATTTAGTAGCGATCTCAAATTTAAATTTAAAGTCACAAAAACAAGTTACTTTGCAGAAGATTTTTAAATTTCAGGTCGGAAAATGTAGATACGTATTTTTTATCATTCCAGTTTCCCCGGTTACTTTTCAAACGCAGATTTATTATTGTTTTTTTTTCTACAACGAGCATAAAACACTTCTTTGGCACGCTTTAGCCGAGACTGCGAGATTAAAATGGAAAACTAAAAATGCGGACTCCGCGATTTTCCTACTGGGTCATTTTCTTTATTTATTTTGCTTTTGAGAATTAATAACTTTTCGCTGAACTACGAAATGAATTTTTCATTTTATTATTATTTTTTTTGCATTCTCTCCTGGTAACACTGACACTGAAAGAATTCGCTAAATTCGTGCAAAGGTTTTTAAATATTTGTCAACAGTGTTGTTATGTGATACTTTTACTTCAGGTTTTATGTAGCATACAGTAAACTATACAATCGATCCAATTTAATAATGATAATTAGATGACACGGTGAAAAAATAGCAATGTATTTTAGTTCTACAAAATTATTTTTAACAAATATAGTCGATAGCTATTTCGGCACACGCCATCGTCAGAACTATCTAGTTCTGACGATGGCGTGAGCCGAAATAGCTATCGACTATATTTGTTAAAAATAATTTTGTAGAACTAAAATACATTGCTATTTTTTCACCGTGTTATAATGGAGTTCTACCAAGTGAATGCCAATTCAATCAATAATTAGATGATATTACTCACAAAGAACGAAACCGGTCCTTATTCATAAAAAATATGAAAGAAATGAGTACTAAAAATGTGTTTTCATTATATAAAATATCATTCATTTCCATCAAGAAGTGACAGTTAACACCTTAAAAGTGGTTAATATTTTAATTTAAATATTTTACTCTGGTAAGAGAACTATTATAAAATCATAGATATCTTTTTGTGGTCAGACAATGAGTTTATATACGGCAATAGAAATAAAATTTAGTTTAATTGGAGTAAAGGGCTTTTGGAATTATAAATTCTATTTCTCAATAAATATTTTTTAAAAAGAGTTCAGGCAAAAATTGACGAGAAAAAGTTAATCGCTTTTTGGCGTATCTGACATTTTAAGGATCAGTTCAATGGATGTAATTTTAAGATGCAACATACGTTCATTCTATAATAAAAAATATTGGATAGATTGAAAAAAATGCTCATAATGTGATTGAGTCAGCGAATCATTTGGCTATAGAATCAGCGAGATTCTTTTTGAATCAAAGAATACCTAACAAAAATATGTTAACATTGTCATGTAAAATATGAATACAAAAAATAGAAAAAGATATCTAATAGAAAGACGTGAGGTACAATAATAGTTTGAAATATTGTAACGTGTTCAAGAGCCAATTTTTTCAATCGTTCAAATAAGTCTCAAAACATTGACAGAAAGTTGCACATGTTGATTTTTATTCATTGATAGATGTCACTGTTGTAAGACGTAAAGCCTTATGCTAAGCTCATATTTATTTGGACGAAAGCTTTGAGATGTAAGCTGTCGATTGTTTGTAGTAAAGCATTCTGTTTATTAAAATTACATTTTTTTTTTATCTTTGGTTGATTCTTACGAATGATTAGCGAAGATAAAAATCTGTATACATTATAAATAATGAATGTTTATTTGTTTGTTTGTATATTCTTTAAACGTTCCTATACTATTCATCCGATTGAGATGAAGCTTCAATGAGTTGTTGTGAATTGCGATCAAAATTTAATTTGTTTTCCACATACTTGCGAAGGCTTCTTAATTGGTACAAGCATTACACCAGAACCGGTTTCACTTATTGCGAACACTGGACTATGTGAACATGCTTCTCACATGGACAGTTTTATGTGGCCTGCTCACGCGTCATAAAAACTTTTCGTGTACGCAACAGGCGAACAGCAAAGATATTGCATATCCAAAAGCTATTCAGTACGGAATTAAAATACCAACTTTGTCTTTTAATGGCATTGCAACACATAAAATATTTAAATCATTAATGACTTAATTTTAAAAACTTATCATAGAACGTTTTTGATTCTACTTTTACTATGAAACGTGTTTTACTTTAATATTCATATATAATAAAAACATCGTAATATAAAAAAACATGGAAACATACAAAGTCAGTCTTAAAAAATGAAGATTCGTTTTTTGTACCATTTAATTATGGCTGATTATAATATATTTAATTAAAATACAGTTAAATTAAGATTAAGACTGGTTTCGCACATCTCAAGCATTATCAACTGATTAAAATACAATCCCTTTCCACTGAGAAGTGATAGGAAGCACAATTAAAGTAAAAAAATCTCAAAATATTATATAAAAAGAGTGGAACTTTTTTATTATTAACATTTTACGTAACATTGTTTATCTGGAGTAAGACCATTATTATTTACCAATTGATGATGCTTGTGATGAGCGAAACCAATTCTGATTATAAAGCATATTCTAGAAACAGTACTTTAAGTGTATTTTAAAATATAGTGCCATTCCACGAACGACGTGATCATTATTTAAGCGATATATCGTCTTATGATTTTATCCTTTAGTGCTTTGGTATTATTATGTTCAGAACATATGAGTTATATATGTAATATGATTTGTGGTATGTATAGAATTAGCGACAATGGTTTCGCGATATGTAAGTACTATGCGAGTGAAATCTTTCAAAGACGACCATTTGTCACGTAAAGTCGTGTTTTCTTTTATCATCGTTGTCAGGGAGACGCGGCGTGACAATTCGCAGACAATACATTAATTGAGAACGATGGAGCTTTGCAAATCATATCTATGTCCATTATCTGCTATTTATTGATCTGGGAAAATAAAATGAAGGTATTCGATATCATAAATGATATTTGCTTGCAGCAGTTAAATAAACTCGTCGCCTTTGTTGTACAGTAATGAAATATGAATATTGGTATTTTGTACGAAACATAACTTACATACCTATGTATTAAATACAATAATAAAATGTATTTTTAGTATTATTTCCACAATTTTATATTTTAATCATCAAATCAGTATCAAATCAGTTGATAATATTCGCGGTGAGCGCAAGTTAACCTGATCATAAAAATATTAAATGTGCTGCAATTTCACTAAAAGAAAGTTTTTGTGTTTTAATTCTTTTAAGTGCTTTTGAATACACAATGTATTTGTTTTTCCGTTTGTTGCGTACATGAATAATCAAGAAAATTTTACGACGCGTGAGCAGGCCATATAAAGCTGTCCATGTGAGAAACATATCTACATAGTCCAGTGTATTCGCAACAAGAGAAACCGGTCCCGATCTAATCGTTGTATTAATTAAAAAAAACCTTTGCGAGCATGTGCAAAATAACTATATTTTTTATCGGGATCAGATAGAAAATTAAAATCTATTTGTAATATAATATGTTAGGGTCTTCGCTTTAGGGTCTGTGTTTTTCCTTTGTAATTGATTCCTATTGTATATAATCGATGCAAACTGTTGATTGTGTGTCAGTTCTGTTGCATCCGTGTGATATGGCTGAACACGTTGAAAGGCAAAACCCTGGTTATTATTAAAAAAACATTTAGAAACGTACAAAAAAGTTTTAATAATTTTAATTAAATATTGACATTTCATCTAGCACCTTCTGTCGATGTCGATGTAAAATAAAACAGAATATTGCACGAAATAAATATTAATTATTTTGTAGGAAATATTTTTTGTGTTTTTTTTCGCTACTAAATAAAAAACTTTTCCATTTGATAATTAAAAATAAATCAATCAAACTGTAGAAGCTTTTATTTTTTGAGGAACTACTGTACTTTCAAATTGACTTATGATACAAAATTACATGTCATTCCAATATTTTCTATTTTCTTTCCATTAGGCCAATTCACCAAATTACAGATATAAAAAGTTTTAACAAACCCACGGGCATTTTGATAAGGTCTTGATACATATTTATCATTAACCATAACTCATAGCTGACATGCATCATCAACGATGTTAATGGAATGTTTTTTTGTTGGTAAAATAAGCATTATGAATTACCATGAATAATAGATGCATACAAAAGATAGGCCAACGACCGTACCACGTTGTAAGCGCCGGCTCTCGTGCGATCACCGAAGTTAAGCAACAATGGGCGCGGATAGTGCTTGGATGGGGGACCGCTCGGGAACACCGAGTGCCGTGTTCTCTTGGCTATGGGAAGGAAAACCCAGACAGAAAACCGAACACCAACCCGCCTGGGCAGCGTGGTGTTGCTATGTCCAAACCCCCCCTGAAAAAAAAAAAAAACAGGGGGAGGCCTTCATCCAGCAGTGGATCGACCCCGGCTGATGATGATGATGACAAAAGATAGATTCTTCTTGTGATACGAAATATGCGATAAGATTGTGAGAGAAATTGATTATTGCTTGGTTTTTTGTAACTGTGCCACTCGTTTAGAGTTTAGAGTATTATCATTAACAGCGACCTTTAGAGTGAGAAAATTTAAAGTAGCAAATTTTGATGCTAAACGACTCAAATATAGCAAAAAACATATGTTTTTTGAAAGTGTGTAAACTGTTCGATGACAAATCAGAACATGTCAAATAGGAACATAGCAAATAAGAATATGAAAAATAAGAACATGACAAATCAGAACGTACAAATAAAAATAGCACAAATCAGATCAATGACAATTTAGAATAATATACGTATCATATCGTGGTATCAATTTTTAAATTACTTACATATACATCGCGAATTCAATGAAATACTTGAAGTAAATAAATTTATAGAAAAAGAAACACTGAAACCCGTAAAGAAGGTTTCATATCTAAAAAACATGAAAATTATTTTTATTTGAAATACAATCTGTCGGCAAAATTAAAGTTTTTTCTTTACTGCATTAAAAAAAAATACTTTGTAACTTCCTTTTGTATATGTACAAAACGTTTCAGTAAAATATTTTTCTGTCACGCCATACGTAAAGAATTCATTTCGACTCCTTTATAATTTTCATAAAAACTCTTTATAAATTTGGAAGTCTAACGTAACAATAGGCAATCTGATATTTTCGTTATAATTTGGTCACGCTATGGTGTGCGTGGGTTTGTAAATTATTTTTGTTAATTAATTTGAAGTAGCCCTCGATATTAAATTGAACATTTTTTTTATGTCACGTGAAGTAAAAATAATGAACTGTTATATTTGGAATTACAATCTGGCAAGAAGTCATGATATGAATATATACCCTCAAAACATATTTTAGTACGTAGCGTTTTTTCAAAGTTCACATTATTAAAATGATAAGTATTATCGTTAACTTTGAGAGACAAATAAAGAAAATTACATCCAAGGCTAGTGACATTTTCATAAATTGATATATTATATGTGGATTGTAGATATTTTACAGCATGTCATATCATCGGTATAGTTACGTTAAATAACAAGTAACTTCAACAGAAAATTGCTCACGCAGTTCATGACCCTTGATTTGAATTAAAAATACCAATAATACGACGTCAATACATTTTTTAAGCTAACTGTATTGAGAATTTTTCGTATAATGCTTTTTTTGTTATACGAATGCGACATATATTAATGCATAAACGATTGAGGCAATAAAATACATATGTATTCGCAAAAAATGTTTTAAGCGAATATAGTTACTTTCAACCCACTTCTTCGCTCAGTGATATTTTTTGCAAATATTCCCAGCGCTGTACTGAAGAAATATATTTTATATTTAACATTTTTGTGGAGGCAACAAAATAAATTTACTGTATCCGATTAGATTTTATCGCTATATCCTTTTCAAAGGATATGTTCATCTCAGGATTATGCTGACGTCAAACGGACGAGGAATTTTCATTTAAAACTTATATTCTCTTTCGGCAAATATTATCCGCAATAAAAGGATACAAGACTTATTGAAATTTATTTGGAGATTTTATTAAGGCAAAACGTTATATTTTCAAAAGGACCTGCAATTACTTTGTGGTTGATTTTCATATTTAAATTTGTTTACTTTGTAAATCCTGTTTGTGCTTGCTTCAAGTGACACGATTTATAAAGCTAAAATGTTTCTCAAAGGCGAGAAACTCTTTTTGTTTTTTTTTTATGATGTTTTGTTAAGCAGTATAGCGTACATGAGAGACTTTAAAGCAAAACGAAATGTCGAAAAAATCGCAACCCCTTTCAAAGTCATCATCGTATTCTTCTGAGATAAAAAGAACACGATTTTTATTTCAATTAAGTATACATGTATACAATCGAGAGGTTAAATAAATAGTAGGCTAGGTTACTAACGTCTCATCTGGTGAGACGACTGTTTCCAGCTTGTTGATAGATGATAATACCCTAAAAAAACAAAAATTTTCGTGTAAACGCTATGTTTAAATGTAGCATGATTTTTGGAGGAATTTATCAAAAGCTTCTTTAGCAAGAACACTGCCGACATATTTTTTGAAAAAAAAAACAAGTGTTTCCTTTATGAAGCTTAATGATTATTAACCGCTATTATGTCTATGAACGTACATGATACGCAAACCTTGACTGTACCATTCTACGCTATCCCGTATCACGTACGCGCTTGGGAAAAATAATTTTCCTTAAAACTGTAAACCGTACGGAATACTCACACGTCTCAAAAACATGTAATAACAAGTCTTCACAAGAATTTGTAAGGGCGGGCGAAGTGTGCGATCATTTTTTTTGTCATTTTGTAATTTTCATACCTACTCTTCGAAAAGTCAGGGGCGCGCATATCGTGCATTAAAAAAGTTTTTTTTTCATATTTGTCGGAAGGGTGTTACCTGCTGGTAGGACGGTTAAAAGAAATATGTAGCTTGATTTTATAGTTATTTGTTTTATCAAAACGTATAGTCTGATTTCATCATTCTTCGCATACACCTCACGTAAATGACTAAGTATTGCCTAACAGAGAACTATAATATTTAACCGTTGCCTAGGTATTTTTTTTTTTATAAAAGAGTGACTATGGTTTTATTATAGTAGTTGTTTGATAGAGAGAGGGCGAGATGAATGTGTATTTGATATCAGGTGTGTGTAGATTTGCATGATGATCGAAAAGAAAACGCTATAACTTTGAATTGAGTTTACACATCGACTAGACTATTTTTCAAAGTATGTATAGAGATATTTTACAAAAATAAACTGATGGTAAAACTTTTCCACTTAAAGACTTATTATTTGTAATGTCGTAAATGACAAAAATATCGGTATCGATTGAGCAAAATATTTATTTAACTATGCTGCCTTAGGTAGTTTAGCTATCGTGTTTTACTTTCGTTTAATTATTTGACTTCGATTAATAAAACAAGCTTTTCTCTTCACTTCGAGCTGTCAGGCGAATCCAATTATAATTGACCATGATGGATGTTGTACGATTTACTTATATTGTTAAATTTTAGTGAAAAAGTGACAGGCAATAGATCTGTTTGATTAAGATAGTATTCGATATTTACCGAATAAGTCCTTTAGTCGTTTCAAATAAAATACAACGGGAAATGACATCGGAAATCCTAAATAAATACAGAGTTGTACAGTTAAATTGCTTTTGTTCAATTGGTTTCATTTATCTTCAAACTGGTTTGCAAATAACCGTTTTTTTTGTCAAAACTTTAAAAAATGGAGCAATAAGATTGCTTTTTTTTCGATATTTATTTTATAGTGAAAAAAAAGTGTCTTTTTCTTATAATTTAAAGCAATTTATTCCTTGAACTGTGGGCTTTTAAACATTAAAATAAAATTAATCATTTTTTTTTATTCCAGTAAAATGGTATATTCCGAGAAGAAACAAGTAACACTATAAGTAGAATAATAATAATACGGTGAAAAAAATAGCAAGTTATAGTTAGTTATACAAAATTATTATTTTGTAATGTATAGTTGATAGCTATTTCGGTTCACGCCATCGTCAGAACTAGGCTTAAACGAACGTTTGCTTATCTACATATAGCTGCGTAGAAAAGGTACACAATGCATCTTCTCTCTTGTTTTAACGAGCTAGCTTGTTTCTTGCTCGCGATAAAACTAAAAATTGTAAATGATACTTAAAAGGCGGCTATATCAATAAGTTTACATATGGCACGGAAATGCTCCATTACGGAGATAAAACGGCTCCCCGTAGCGGGTTAAGCAATGGTGATCGACATATATCAGTTTGTTCGTTAAGAATTCTTTGTGATAGTTTTTTCACCGTGTTATAATGGAGTTTTACCAAGTGAATTCCAATTCAAACAATGTAATAATAATGTTAAAAATTTTACTATTGTGAAAAAAATGAATTTTTCAAAAAATTGTTATCCAATCAGTATATTTAATTCGTGAAACATAATATTAATTTAAAACACCAATACAAATATCTAACTATTAATGTGAAAGCATAAATTGAAAACCATTGCGTTAATTATTAATTCTAAAAGATTAATTATTACAGTTTTAATGTATATGGGTAATTTTTTAATTGAGGATAAAATTTAGAGGTATTTAGCGCGCGCTCTTACGTAAATGGGATAATCCACCACTGACTCGCACCATATAATATGAAATATGATTACATTGCTCATAGTAATATAATCTGTAGAATTGTATATGAGTCATTGAATTGCGAGAGCATATTTTCCAGTCTAGTTAGATAGAAAAGATTTATGTCGAAATGTGTCGCATAATCTTAAATAATTAGTTAGCGTCGCTGAATTAATTCGAAAGAAAAACAGCGCCGCCTCTCGATGCGCCGTCGAGTCTCGCGTCTCGCGTCTGGCGCGGATATTTTATCATTTTCCAACCTTACACGCTACGCTTTCATACAATATTAGCACAAATAATCATCACATACACACTTCTACTCTAACAAATTTTATGTAACGTACAGTTAGTATACGGCTCAGCAAACACTCATTAAAAAACATGACATTACTGTAAAAGGTAAAATTATCTCCGTACACAAGAAATAAAATAAATATAATTAAAAAAACTAGCACAAATAGTGTAGATATGAAATATTTTTTTTTACGTTTTGCTTTTATATTATATTTTTAAATTGCCAAACCTGATAAAAGCAAATGATTTTTTTTCGCGATATGTTCAATATTATTTCTCTGATAGTTACTTTCTATTGCTGGCATATTATTAGTAGTTAGAAACAAATAACTCTACAAATAAATAAATGTCTAGATACAATAAAAACGCACTTTCACAAATGACAATAGAAAGTGGATAAGGCGACTTTTCCCTCTTCAGACAGCAAAACTATTTCAAAATGACGCCATTGTCAGAATTGTATTCATTATTGTAGTCAAGCTCTTGAATCTTATTATAAAGAAGATCTACGAAGTAAATAACAGGTAATCATGTTTCTTCCTAAACAAATGTTTACAGGAAGTTGTAAATTAACAATGAACTTAATAAACAACCGATTTAAAATGGGTAAGCCTCCCTTATTGTGCGATTTACGTGAAATTATGTTAGGTATCATAAGACATCGTGAAAATAAATGTAATATTTATTGATTGAATTGGCATTCACTTGGTAGAACTCCATTATAACACGGTGAAAAAAATAGCAATGTATTTTAGTTCTACGAAATTATTTTTTAAAAAAATATAGTTGATAGCTATTTCGGCTCACGTCATCGTCAGAACTATGCTTAAACGAACATTTGCTTATCTATATATAGCTGTGTACAAAAGGTACACAACACATCTTCTCTCCTGTTTTAACGATCTAGCTTGTTTCTTGCTCGCAATAAAACTAAAAATTGTTAATAAAACTTAAAAGGCGGCTATATAAATAAGTTTACATATGGGACAGCAATATTATCCATTAGTTTGAAATAATGTGTTCTTCAAATGCTTGTACAAAATGAAAGCTTTTTGTCAAAAAACTTGACTCTCAGAAGATGTCAAACGACAAAACTCGGGCCTTAAATCACAGAATTTATAGAAAATAACTAAACAGTAATTGAGATAAACAATTAAGCCATCAAAATCAAAATATTCAGAAATCATGTCGGATAATTATGTGGGGCCAAATTCTTTGCTACGTTAACTGCATTATTTATGGGAGTTTGTGGCGAATACTATGTTCGTGATGTAATTGGGGCGTGCACTGTACAGTACTGTTCCAGTTGTAAGACACAAATGTAAAATACATAAGCGTGTAAACTCATATATATGTCGAAATTTTGAGAGCTTTTTCGTTGCCTAGGCGATGGGATTGTGCTGAGTGGAAGGGTCAAGGACAGATCAGGGCCGACAGGCATTTATTCGCCACGCACGCACAACAAAGCCCTTTTAAGTCCCCACTCTGTTTACACATCGCGGGTGTGAGGCAATAATAGCACAGGTCCAATCAAATAACTTAAGCCGACTTGGGGAAAATTAATTTAATAATTTTGGTGGATGTTTTTTGTCATATGAGTTCATGGAAGATTTGATTGTTTAGATCCTCTTTGGTGTATGTTGCGTTTTTGTAAAGTAAACGCATATTAAATTATTACTGTTTTTAATTTTTTAACCGGTTAACTGCCAAAAGCGTCTTAAAACGCGTAATTTTCTGTGAACGGAGCGCCGCTCATACAAAAATTACGTCTTAAGACGCGCCGTTTTAAATGGGCTTTTACTAAAGAAAATCAATTATTTAAAATGTACAAATATATTGAATTGATTATGGATAAATGATTGCACGACTGGCGCGCTCTTCATTTATTTGGTAAGTTTGATAAATAAACTTTAATACACTTTCATTAACGATATGTTTAGAACGTTTTATTTTTGTCGTAAAATTCGCGGCGTACTGGGTACTGCTATACATGTACCTGCCGGCAGTTAGCCGGTTAACTAAAGCTCTTTTACTATTTTTAATCAGTCTTGTTTTGATAGATACGAAATTCTGGCCCAAAATGGTTCATAAAAATTGCCACTTTTTTGAACCCCTGCTGAATATGCAAATTCTCAGTTTTAAAAATTGCACATATATTACATGTTCCTTAACGCTTTCAATGCCAAATAAAGTATCTTGTGTTTTATGTAAGATTGAATTTTTGGCACACATGTTGCTAAATCTCCAATCCGTTAGTTAATTCTAGGAATGTTTCAGTGACGACATTTTAATTACCTTTTGTCGCTTAGTGCATAAAACAACATTCACACTGCACATTTATTTTAATAACATTTTTTTTAAATTAATTTTATGTTCACTTGCGGAAAAATTCAAATTTTTTAAAATATTAATTTCGAGTATTCATTATTGAGTCGTAAAATGTAAACTATTCGAATAAATTCAAATAGTTTCAGAATAAATAATTATAAAAATAATGTAAATTAATCGTTCATAATAATTATTAACAATATAATTTTCTTTATCGAATATAAAACGTTAATAATTTAACCTTTGATTGTTTCCACATTTTTGTTCAGGGTTGTGAAGTCCTTAAGATAAACACAATTCCAACTCCGACTCAGTTATTGACCAACAACGCGACTCTGACTAAAAAAAATAATTCAAAAAGTCAGGTTTCTTTACTACCTTTCCTATTTATTTGTATTAAATTAAAGATCATAAAACGGGAAAATTTTTAATTGTAATATTCAAATTTACATATTGAGATGTTCGTATTTCATGACTTCAACGACTTCATATGCTAGATTTTGTCACTTGCGACTCGGGTTTCGTCCTTCGTCATCCTCAGTTCTATCGCATACTTATGATAGAATGCCTGAAGATAGTGAAACACGAAAGCAGACTCGTATTTTGTACTTACACCCAATACAGATGTCATCTGTGGTAGCATCATTGTAGATGTCTAAATGAGTAATAATTGATATTTCTGACGATGGCGTGAGCCGAAATATCTATCAATTTTATATTATGAAATTTTTTGTAGAACTAAAATACATTGCTATTTTTTCACTGTGTAATAATTAGGCATTAGACCATATAACTAATTTATCCAATACCAAAAGTGGGTCGTAGCCAAAGCAACTGACGAGCTCATGTTGTATTCATAACACAATCCTTCTTTCTTAGAATTTCACCGAACTACTCAAAACAAGATTTATTGATTTTATCAAGTAGGAATCTATTTGATGAACATTACAAGCGGCTCAAAAATTAATTAAGAATAAGTCAGTTGTAGGTAAATATCGTTGTCGATTTGACGTTGTAATGTTCATCGGAATGTAAGATTAACACTGATAATAAAAAAATATTTTGGATTTGAATGTTTGCAGCTTTGTACGAATCCACATGTTTTGTCACTTACGGGTTTCGCTTTTCGACATCTTCGGGTATACAATCACGCGGATGTAACAGAACTGAAATCTACAGACTAGACTACTAAATCCATGTGATATAATGCCAGAAGATGTCGAAAGGCGAAACCAGGGTCGTTAGTGACAAAACATGTGTTATTTTAGAAAAAGTTATAACAATACAAATTTGATTTTGAAATTCCATCAAGCACCTTCAGTCGATATCATAAATTTAATAAATACTTTCGGAATATGGTAAGCAACAACAACTGTGTATAAATATTCAAAGATGGCAGTAAAAAAAATGAATTATATGAAGTTGAATAGCCGAAGATTTACGGGATATGACAGTACATAAATATCACCCTAGATCCAGTTCCACTCGAACACTCTTTCCAGTAAGATTACTTTATAAATGGTCGCTATCAAATTTATGAATATAGTTCGGAGTAAAGTAATCGCAAACAGCGAATGGAAAAAGGGTTTTAAAATACTGTGGGCATTTGGATCTGCGCTATTTTATCGCATTTATAATACATTAAGCTCACTGGCGGTTCACTTAACAGCGACATCGTGCTTTGAATGCGTAAAATATTTTATTCACCCCCGATTCTGACCTTGTCATTTGATAAAAATAATACACTGAACGGGGTTCATTATACAATACATACGGTGACCATAAATCTTTATTTGAGAGGATATGTATATTCATTAGTTTTATATAAGTACTTGGTAATAAATTTGAATTGTTACAACTTTGTACGATTCCACATGTTTTGTCACTAACGACGCGAGTTTTACTTTTCGGCATCTTCAGGCATTGTATCACACGGATGCAATAGAACTGACGTAAATTGCAGCTAAAACAAATTTAATAATTTTAATCTTATAGTAATTAACTCAATTACATGTGATAACTTGCATTGACGATCTTGTTAATAAGTCATTCTTGAAAGGGTTTTACTATTATAATTTGATATTAAATATATAAAGATACTTGGTAACAGTTTATGATATCGACTGAAGGTACTATGAAATTTCGTTCGAAAATTGTCGCTAACAACCCGGGCTTCGCTTTTCGACATCTTCTATCGACATTCTGTTATCAGTTCTGTTGTATTCGTGTAATAGAATGTCTGAAGAAGCCGAAAGGCGAAACCTGGGACGAGTGAAAAAACATGTGGAATCGTACAAAGTTGTAACAATTCAATCTTGGTAATCAATTAATGTAAATAGTAAACTCACCGAAACCATCGACAAATCTGCATTGTTAAAATCGATTTACGTATAAAAAATTCTTGTGAATTACTTCATTTGGGTTGGTTGTAAGTTTTATGCTTAGTAAAGGTTTCATGAGTGTGATTATGTAGGCAGCCTTTGCTTTCGATGTTATTAGTTTCGATCGCTTTTCATTAAACAACAACCGCGTAGTATGAATGACAATGTATATGATGAAAACTTTAAAGTAACGTATTCAACCATGCAGAGGATTCTTGTTAAATAAATTTGATCATTATATTACTAATAAACATAAAGCAATCAAGTTTTTCTTTGTTAAGGTATGCGTAACTCTTTGTCCCAGTTAGCTTCATCAAACACATAAAACTTTCATTTTTAGTTCGGAAAGCGCTTCATTTAATCGATAAATTCTCTTTTATCTACTTGCGATGTCTACCTTTCTTGTGAAACTTTTCACGGTGAAATAAGTGGCTGGGAACATAAGGGGGCATTTTATTTTGTTTTCATATTAGATCCTACGGGACTTAAATTGTGATGTTCTTTTGTAAATAATATTTTTATTGTAAGCTGCGAATTGGTGTTAACAATGAAAACTATAATTTAAAGTTAGCGAAACATTTTTATAACTGATGAGTAGTACAGATAGTATTGTTTGTAACAATAGTGATTGTTTTGTTTTAAAGTTACAATTTTTTAAATTTTATTTGATATTTTACTTGACAAATTTAATACGGATAGTGTGTTTTACAACAAAAATAAAATAAGACAAGACTTAGCAGTTATTTTAATATGTCTTTAATTCAGTACTGTGATTGAATAATATGAATACATTTAAGTAAAGTAGTTTAAGTAAAGGCGTAATTAACAATAAAAAATGACTCAATATTATATTTCAAAAAAAGATAGCTAACTCAAAAATTACATAGCTTTATTTAGCTTTTTGTGTTATAATAATATGCACAGATATAGCGCCAAATATTTTTAAATTATACTCGAGTATAAAATACATCAAAAACAGCCCTGCAGAAGAAATAAGTCTTCTAGTACAATTTGCGCTTTTATGTGCGGCACACATAAATCAAAACTGGCCATTTGGCATTGATGAGGAAATTTCAAAACGCAAAACTAGGGTTAAGCCGACGTTTGAACCCTCGTTTCCGGTCCCAAGAGCGAAGGACTATTCATTACATATCCTTAAATTAAAATATTCAAAATAGCCGCGAATCGGATAACTGGCTCTGGTAAACACACTTATTAATATGAAATTGTAAGGTTAGGAAAATTGTTACTTACAAATTAACGTAATATCAAAATAATCTTAATTTGATTTTGTTGGTACTTGGACGAAGACTCATTTGTTTGTTAGATTATAGCATTTAATAATAGACAACATAGGCCAACTTATAATATACTATATATTTATTTAGACACATATGCAATGGTCACTGTGATACAGCATCTGTGCTTTGTATAATAAAATGGGCATTTGTGCACAAACCATAGATGTCGAAAATATAACAAATCTCTATTATAATAAAGTGGTTTTTGAAAATCTGATATTTAGGTAAACAAGCCAAAACAACGGCCTGAAGTTGTCACTCGTATTCTAATTGTATTTATTTCGTAATACCGTGCTTAAACGTGTTGGGTAGTAAATTTTTTAGTGTCCCTTGGACCTAAGCTGACAAAGGATTCAAAGGTTCCTATTTTAGATCGTACTACAAAATGAAATGTATAAAGCACGCTAGTAAAATATGCTTTAGAATAGAGAATATAACCATAGGGTTCATTTTGAATTCCTAGATTTCAATGTTTTGTAAATTTAATTCTAAGATTAGGGATCGAAATAAAAGAGTTTTAATACTACAAATAAAATACTGGTATTGGAAGTTTCAATAGTAGATGCCTGTAATTTTAGTCAATGATTTTTGCAATCCCACTGGAATGTTATTTTCTTAGTTATATTATATTTAATTTTAAACAGAGATATTGAAACAAATATTAATGTGATTAGTATATATTATGCATTTTTATGTATTTTATTGTTTTTTTTATCTGTATAAGGCAGTTCTACTCAATCTTTTGTTTTATTCGAGCCAAATATATGTTATACAGGTAAATAACAACACTTGTTATAATCTGTACAAAAATCTATAATTATTAATATACTTATGGCTTAATTTTTATTCAGGCTGTATGCATGTACTTTCCACATGAATTTCATCTAATTGTATCAATTAAAAGGCTTAAAAATACCAAGTAGATAAAAAAAATCGTCAAAATTTAGTAAAACTTAAATCAGTGGTTTTGTTATTAAATTCATTATTATTTTAGTAAAACTCATTATTTTTATGTTATGCTCAACTATTACAGAAAAATCAGATTTAAAATTGCTTCAAAACGCAAGTTGAGTATGGCTGCCTTAAATAGTAATCTAAGAAGAAGTTAGACAAATAAATAAATGCCAAAATTTGAAACTCGGGTCGTGAATAGAAAAACGTAATAAAAAATATGTTGGATTTTAATTACATAATAATATGAAAGCTGTTTGAATTAAAGATAATAGTTAGCTTAAATTACCTTTTGTCTGTGTACGCCCTTGTAAAAGCCTTAAAGCTCTTGCCTTTTTATATGTTCTGATTGGCGAAGTTTGAGGCGATAACAACATCGTAAGCTTTTTGTACTACAAACCTTTAAAAGCGTCTGAAACGGCTCGGTGTACCAGCTGACTCGGATTAATAATATTAATTATTCCACCGAATAAAACGTGGTTAAGGAAAATCAATTGTTATTAGCTGTTTGCACTCATTTAATGATCTGTTTTATCGCTTTCATTGCTAATTAATGAGGAAAACGTTTCAACTACGAGGAATAATAATAATGTTATACTACGAAGATTAAAATTATTTGTGGTATTTCGTGGTATAACTAACGTCACGCATGTGTTTTTTTATTTTCTTTGTGTAGTTTTGACAATTTGCAGTGTTTTTATTTTGAAATAATTAGTTATTTTTGGGGTCTATCTTTTGAGTCTATGAAGCCTATTATAACTGCGAAAATGTAAATCTAATATGTTCATTTTTTTTTTGTGAAATTTAAATGTATAAATATGTTGGTGACTAGACGACTTAAACATAGTTTGAGATGACGAAATCATGGATGGCACACTTAAAGTTACTACACATGCAATGGGGTAAGACTAGATGTAACATAAATGACGCTCTTGGTCGTTTTATTTGTATTAATAAGCCCATAATCACCTGATTTGATCTGCAAATCTGTTTCGAAAAATTACAGTTTACAGATTTACTGTAACAAGCAAAAAACAGTACCGAAGAGGTAGTATGTATAATTAAATTGTGAGTGGATTTTTCGTCATATTTTTTTAATCTGAGGTAATACACGTTAAAGAAGTGTCGTTTCGTCAAACGACGAATAGAAACGGTAAATAATTATAACAAAACAGCAAGACTTGCATTCAACTAAAGATAATGGTGACAACAAACTTTAGACTGACAGTTTTTTTTATAATTGCTGTCAACGTGAGATTCGCAAAAATACAATATTTCTTTTATTTTTTTACGCAAGGTCTCTAGTTTCACTTCGTTAGACTCCCATCTCCTCCAAGACATACTAGTATTAAGTAGTACTTTGCAACCGGAGTGCCATTAGACGATTCTAGGTGTACCATTTTTTGAACGGAAAAAAAACAGAATTCGTTTGTAATATAAAATATTTTCCATATAAAAAATCACAGGGAAGCATGGAATAATATGTCATATGTACATAAATATTATACACACAATTTAAATGTGTAAGAAAGAAATTATTTATAAATATCGTAAACAATTAAAAAAGAATGAGTTATTATTGACGAATTCGTCGGTTGTAAATCTTTCGTATTTTTATAAATTATACTTGAAGTGTGCCGCGAAATTTTTGGAAAAAAACGTTGGTGTGTCGTGGAAGATAAAAGGTTGTGAAGAACTGGTATATACTACAGAGAATACGTAAAATTGTTTTTTTTTTCATATCACTGAATGCGGAATGTTTTTATACATGTGACTGTTATTGACATTGAGCCTTTTTTAAGTCATCGTCTCAAATATTTTACATAAATGTAAAACTCAATATACTGTCTCACAGTGTAAAATATATCCGTTTTTTTTACTTTGTAAACAGTGACAAAGTGTAATCGTTTTTGGGCTCAGGTTATAAAACACAAAGTTTTAGGGCACGACGTGTCCTCGTCGTCCATTATGCAAAGGTCAATTTCCACGCGTGAAAAAATAAAATGACAAATATACGACAGGGGATTACCGTCAAAGGGCCTTTCCCGTTGTGGCGAGTTTATCTCTGCTTACGTCAACCCCTGTGAGATCGAACTGGGAAAGGATTCGGATAAGTGGGGGAGTGTTGTCATTCCCAATTCAAAAGGTAGCCAACCATTTGTTGCGGTAAACCCTTTGTCTGCCAACCACGAAATTTTCGGATTTTGGATTATACCTTAAAACTACCCAACCAATTTTAATACACTGACAATTTTGTTTTATTTATTTATTTGGAAAGTCAGTTCTGTTGCATCCGTGTGATGGAATACCTGAAGATGCCGAAGGGCGAAACCCGGGTCGTTTGTGACAAAACATGTGGAATCGTAGAAATTACAACAATTCAAATCCGTATTTTTTGTTGAATAATTATAATTTCTTCAGATATTCATGCTGCACATACCTGTCAATAATTTTAAGCAGTCGGGCTTACATTTTTTATTTGTTTCAAATTAACAAAAGAATTTTACGAAAAAAAAATTCAAAGAAATTACACTTTTAATCATGTATCATAAAATTTACTGTCTGTTCAACCGCTTTCTTTCTAGGAATCAGTGTCAATATCGAACTATGTTTACTCAGACTGCAATTATTTTTTTAGGCTCAAACTAAAGTAATCGTTTCTAGAAAATTCATAGTGAATAAATTTATTTACTATGTTATCGTATTGCTTCTTTTTTAAAGGTTTCTTCGTGAAAAATCTGTACTGTAAATAAAATTTTATTGCTTCCCAAGGACTTGCTATAAAGACTTGCTACAAGGTATTGCTATAAAGCAATTTTATTTTTGTGTGAATAAAAAAAATTCTATCGGTAAATTAATCTGAAAAACGTGACTTTTATCGAATGGGATTCGAAATATTGTTATTGCGAATTGTGAAGCATATCATGATTTGAAATATTTACATTAATTTAAATTCGTTAATTATTCGAGTTCAACTCAATAGTTCTAATCTATAGTTAAAAACATTACACAGGCAATCTATCATGCTTATCCTCGTAATTGTAGAAAGATTGTCTAAACCAGTGTTTCCCAACATGTGGTCCGTGGGCGCAGTGGCTTTTCTCCGGGTCGCAAACAGTATGCTAAATTTGAAGAAATTCGCTATGCAATAATATTATTTATATAATTTTTTTAGCTACACTAAGGAACTCATCAATAATTGTCAAAGGTAGCACTGCAGCCAAAAATATTCAATATATTAGCAAAGACCCAACAGCAGGTTTCGCATTAGTTTGTTGAAAAACCCATTGATTTTATTAAATTTTGAATGCTTCAAAATGTTGTAACTACATTTGTTAGTTATGGTTATTTCTATCTGTCACAATATAAGATTAAAAAAATATTATCTTTATGTATAAAAATCAATGTATGTGTGTCAGAAAACATAGTCAAACTTTCTAGGAAACGATTTATTTTTCTATTCGTCGATTGAATTGGCATTTACTTGGTAGAACTCCATCATAACATGGTGAAAAAAACAGCAATGTATTTGAGTTCTACAAAACTATTTTTTTAAATATAGTTGATAGCTATTTCGGTTCACGCATCGTCAGAACTATGCTTAAACGAATATTTGCTTATCTATATATAGCTGTGTAGAAAGGGTACATAATATATATTCTCTCCTGTTTTAACGACCTAGCTTGTTTCTTGCTCGCAATACAACTAAAAACTGTAAATGAAACCAAAAAGGCGACTATATCAATATGTTTACATATGACACGGAAATGATCTATTACAGAAACAAAGAAGCATCCCGCAGAGGGTTAAGCAATGGTGATATACATATCTTAGTTTGTTCGTTAAGAATCCTTTGAGATAGTTGATGTCTGTTGACTTCCAGCTGTTCCAAAGCCGTCATCCTTCAACCCTTACTACAAATATGCAAACACTTAGGCGCTGAGTTTGAATTTATATCATGTGATTCCTTTATAACGTGATTAGCGAATTGTGAATCTGTTTTTTTACTGTTGAATAATCTTACATGTTCCTTAGCTCGAGTGGATATACTTCTACCTGTCTGTCCGATATTTTTCATTTATATTCATTGAAAATTATAGTTTATTTTTAATATGATATATTTTCAACAATTAAATCAACAGCAAAGGCCTGACGTTGCCGTTTGTTCGTGTTGAGAGTATGCGAATAAAATTGCTAAGAATACACACGTATTTCGTACAATGTGACGTGCGGGGGGATTATATTATATTTGAAAAAGATAAGCTAGCTACGTTCGTCGATAACCTCTCCTCGACAGGAATTGTTTAGATTGATGGGAAAATAATTCGACCTAACCAACCGGCGAAAGCACGAATCGATGTAAAGGGAGTTTTTTAAGGGGGATGGTTTTACTGGAGAATAAGGCTTCCCTTACACGAAAACACATTTATCATTTTTAAAGAGCTGATATTGAAGGCTGATGAATATTTTGCAAGATGATTTGACTTAAACGAGTCCTTTGAAACGAAATATATCTTCTTAAGATAATAACGACGTTAACAGCTAAAACATCTCAACTAACATTATGGGTTAAATGCACTTAAACAATAAATAACTATATTTATTTATCTTTCATAGGGGGTATATAAATTATTAATTTTTAAACAATAATTTGAATATATCCACATCTCTTGTGCATATATATATTCTATTTTACATATTATTTTACATCAATGAAATTGATCAGCAAATTGGTACATATTGAAATGGGAAATGATTAAATATATGATTTTTTTTATATTTTTGAATTTTAAAAATAAGACCAATTTGTGTTTGCAAAATGGCGGCCAAACATCTATAAAATGACCTGCATACAATTTATGACATCGACTGAAGGTGCTTGATGGAATTTCAATATCAAATTGTAATTGTTAAGACTTTGTAAAATTTCAAATGTTTTGTCAGTAACGATACGGGTGTCGCCTTTCGGCATCTTCAGGCATTCTATCACACGGATGCCAACAGAACTGACGAACTGTGACGTGTGGAATCGTACAAAGTCTTAATAATTGAAATTTGCATTGTAATACATTTTTCGAATACTACGGATGTCTTTTACGGAATGGTAAAATATCTTTACTGATTTGTTTTGGTCAAAAATATATTTAAAAAAATACTATTGATTGTATCGGCATTTACTTGATAGGGCTACACTATAACACAGTGAAAAAATAGCAATGTATTTTAGATAATTAATTTTGTAGAACTAAAATACATTACATACGTATGGTATAAACAAACACATTTCAAATATGAATTTTAGAAACTTTGAAAATTTCCACATATTTTATTTCTCACGAGTCTGATTTCGCCTTTCGGCATCTTCATGCATTCTATCACACTCATGCAATAGAACTGACGCACAATAAATAGTTTGCATCGGTTTTATACAGATTGGTTATATGATGACATTATTGTTTATAAAATTATGATATGAAAAATTGATTGCCATTATAATCAAATCAATAGTTATTAAAATTATTTTATATTTATATCCAACTCTAGCCTTAAAGCTTGTGTTTTTTCTGTGTAATTCCTTTTAATTTTTGATAATGCCAAAAGACGAAATCCGGATTGTGAGTGAGAAAAAATGTAGAGATGTAAGAAAGTTTTAACAATTTAAATTTGATATTGAAATCCTATCAAACACCGTCAGCCTATATCGTAAAATACAATACGTTTTATCTCAAAGGGAAAAAAAAAACATTAAGACTGTTGTAACAATCAATATGTCTTTAACTATTGTTTTTAAGAAACATAATAATATTATAAAAAGACATATGCTAACTAAAACGAGTCTACCTTTTATGTTACATTGTTGCCTTAGAAGAGCTGCACGAGACTGTTTTGTATCATTCACTTGAGTGTTTGAAATTATTATAATACTAAATATTATTAGGCAGTAACTGTTATTAAAAGTAGTTTTTTTTATCTTTTCATCAGCACTGTGAAGAAGCAGCCGTGATCAGCCAGAAAGTACTGGACTTGGAACATTCAGAGCCAGTCAGGAGGTCTTCATCAAGCAGCGATTCTACCAATCGCCCTCCGCTCACCAAGAAAGGGAGTACAGGATCTGTACAAGCATCGTCACCGCCTACTACTGTCAGGTAATTATATTTTGAGTCATCGTGTAGCCGAGTGGTCAACGCCTGTTTTTACTTTTATGTATTTCGTGTACACCTGGGCCTCGTATAACACGGTTATATGGTTCCACAAAAACCTCGCGTAATACAAATCCATGTTATACAAGGTTTGAAGTTCATATAAAATTGAGGTTTGCTTTCAAAAAAAAAAGAAAATCGAAAATACAATAGTTTATATAAAAATGTACTTTATTTTTTTAAAGAAACAAATATACGTTTACATATTAACGAAAGGAAATTCAATATCATAATATGCCATTCATTCATCATCGCTATCACTTAGAATTCCATATTTTTTACTCTTTTTCGAGATCGGTTGTGAGTTGCCATCATTGGAGGACTCTAATTTTATTGTGGTTTTAGTCTTAAAAATTCGTTAATAAGCAATTGTCTGATTTTGGCGTATACATCTTTACGTATTTCCTTATAAGGTTCCAAAATATTTTGCAATTCCCTCCAGAATTCCGAACTCCTTTCTATTATAGGATAATTATCAATAAAACAAAAATCTAATATATTAGCTAATTCCAAGCCGTCAATTTTTGTTTTCAATTTGAAACACGTAGAGCCTCTTCGCTGCAACTGCTTTCCGAGATATTAATTGTGATTGGTTCATTCAAAATTTCATTTTAATTTATTTTTTCCCCTTAAAACGTGTTATATGAAGCGTGTTGTATAAAAATATGTCACAATTTATACACCCGCGTTGTGTAAAACCGTGTTATATGAGGCCTAGGTGTATTTACTTTTAACTTAATACACCTATCCCTCGATTTACACTGCACTTGTTTTACACGTTTTCGCTTTTACACAGATTGAAAAAGAATTCGAACCAGTTACATTTACAGCTAAAATCATCTACGAGGAACTCGAATTGGGTAGAAAATTAGGTAATCATTTTGTACAAAATTACTCAAATTTTGAACGGGCCCTTCGATTCCAACGTGATATTAATCAATGCTTGGCTCAATATGATGAGGTTCATAAAAGTCTAACAAGAAATTCTAAGCAAATGTTAATAACGGATATCATTATCAAATCTCCTCGAAGTGTAAATGTTTCAAACGTCGAATTGGCACAAATAATTTCGAGTGGTAAAAGTGACTTTGAACCAGTCGCGGGGAAGAGATTGACGGTGATTTTGTGATAGTGATGAATGATAAAAACACCACCAACCGTTGCAATATTTTTTTTATGAATCTTTTGGATTTAATTTTTATGTTCCTCTATATATGCTTTAGGTGTATTTAATGAATAAAAGAATATGTATATTTACACTTTTTAATAATTTTGTTTTATTTATGTATTTAGAATACAACCAAATTGTGCGTTTTTTGTGTACTTATCAATTTACACGATTTTACATAAAAAATATACAATTTCGATTAACACGTTTTTTTCATGAACCTATCTACCGTATAAATCGACGGATAAGTGTATTGTTTTTTTTATGATCAATAAACTTCCCGGCTTACTTTTCTAGCAATCTATGAAAAAAATGGTTTTGAGCGACTTAAAAATCACTACGTTATTTTATTGAACCATAAACTTAAATCAATATAATACATTTTGGGTTTATTTTCTCCACAATATGAACTGGCATAGATGAAGCTTTTTTTAGCAGCACGAATATGATAAACGTCCAGTCGTGCATTTTTTTGCGATCTACGTCTGTGAGATCGCAACAGAGCCAAGAGTAAGTTTTAGGTATGTTATAACTTATTTAGTATTCTGGTCGACAACTCCGACTGGGAAAGCAATTATCTCACACAAAAGAAAGATGATTAAAACGACCCGAGTTGGTCTGACTTAGTATTGTTTGTGGGCAGCTCTATTTGGTTAAAGTTTTAACCTAGTTATTGTGTATTTATCACAATGCTCGTACTGCGAGACTGTGGACATTTTTGGTAAGTTATGTACGTTTTGGTAAGTTATGTACGTTTTACAGATGCTGTGGGTTAATGCCAAGATTTATGGATACAGTAGGTAAATAATAATGCGTTGAGATGACTGAAACTTAATTTAAAATGGCAATTGTATAATTCTTAATTTTCTTGTAAGTACGTCTTGTTAAAGAACTATTTTTTTTATGTGTAATATATTTTTTTAAAACACTCGTTTATTTCATTTCTATAGTCAGTTTTTTCAAATTATGTTACGCGGTGCTTGAATAGGTGAGCCGTAAAATGTATATAAATATCAATTATCATTACGAATTACGTCACATAAAATATAAATTTATTGTTCCTCTGCTAAAAAAGTTTGGGAATATATTTTCGACATCAATATAACAGTTCGGATTGCGAACAAATCGGACAACGAACACTGTTGGAAAAGATTGTCGTGTTCGAACAACGAACACAAATTCAGATAACGAGCTTAAACGATCTTTCTAATCTGTAATAAAAATCTACGGTTGATCGATGATTGGTTAACGAAAAATTTGGATAGCGAACATAGTCTTGGAACAACTTAACCGATTACTCAATGTATTGGAAAATCGTACATTATAAATAAATATAATGGAAGAATTAATTATTTTATGTTTTGAATATATTTATCGCAAGTTGATTGTGTAAAATAAAATTGATAAGAATATATCAAGAAATAATGTATTGTCGTGTAATATTTTTTCTTAATCTAGTGGCTAAAAATATTATACATCAATATCATATATGTCGCAATTATTAATATTCGAAAAATTTACCAAACATTTAAATCATGCATACGAATATAAAAAATAAAGTGAATGTTGGTATATTGAATTTGAGACCTCACGTCGGATTGACAGAACGAAACTTTAAGTCTAATGTTGAAAATGTTTACACATTCTGTTTTTGGCTTATCACGCCCGTTGTCTAGAGCTTAGCTCTAGTAATCTAGTATTTGAGCTATTATTTTACGCCAGTTAATTACAAGTGTCTTGTAAAAAAAAATAACTGTAATCTTGAGCCTTTTTACAAGCTTAAGTCATATTAAAATAGCATACATATATTCAGTGAAGTGTCGCCGCTAATAAAATTAAATAAAACAAAAAATTCTTTAGGATATTATTAATATAATACGACTCATTGATTGAATTGGCATTCACTTGGTAGAACTCCATTATAACACGGTGAAAAAATAGCAATGTATTTTAGTTCTACAAAATTATTTTTAACAAATATAGTTGATAGCTATTTCGGCTCACGCCATCGTCAGAACTATGCTTAAACTAACATTTGCTTATCTATATATAGCTGTGCAGAAAAGGTACACAACATCTCCTCTCTCCTTTTCCAATGGTATAGCTTGTTATTTAACAACAATGACACTAAACTTTCAAAATTCCAAATGAAACAATAGGTGTCTATGACAATAAGATTATGTGTGTGGGACGGAAGTGGTCCTTCAGGCAGCAAATTAGACCACCCCTTTGTGCAACGGCTTGACAAGTGGCGATATTATTATGTTAGTTTGATCGTTAAGAATCCTTTGTGACAATTGGTGTCTATTGATCTCCAGCTGTTCTAAAGCCGTCATTCTTCGACCCTTACTACAAAGATGCAAACATTTAGGAGCTGAGTTCGAATTTACATTATGTGACTCATTAATAACGTGATTAGCGAATTGTGAATCTGTTTTTTTATTATTGAATGATCTTACATGTTCCTTAGCTCGAGTAGATATACTTCTACCTGTCTGTCCGATATAAACGGATAAACATGAGCCACAGGACATTTTATAAATACCGCTTCTGTCCAGTTTATTGATTTTATCTTTGCTATTTTTAAGATGTCTGCCTAAGTTATTGTTGACCTTGAAAGCTACGTTTATTGAGTTTTTAATCTCCCGATGAATTTTTTCGCTAATGCTACCTAGGTAGTTAATAGATTTATAGAAGCGGTTATCTTGTATTGGGTTCGGGTAAATGAGTTTTCTAGCTAGATTTAATTGTTTTTTATATAATATATTATATAAATTATTATGTATTAATATAATAGATAGAATAAAAAAACAGATTCACAATTCGCTAATCACGTTATTAATGAGTCACATAATGTAAATTCGAACTCAGCTCCTAAATGTTTGCATCTTTGTAGTAAGGGTCGAAGAATGACGGCTTTAGAACAGCTGGAGATCAATAGACACCAATTGTCACAAAGGATTCTTAACGATCAAACTAACATAATAATATCGCCACTTGTCAAGCCGTTGCACAAAGGGGTGGTCTAATTTGCTGCCTGAAGGACCACTTCCGTCCCACACACATAATCTTATTGTCATAGACACCTATTGTTTCATTTGGAATTTTGAAAGTTTAGTGTCATTGTTGTTAAATAACAAGCTATACCATTGGAAAAGGAGAGAGGAGATGTTGTGTACCTTTTCTGCACAGCTATATATAGATAAGCAAATGTTAGTTTAAGCATAGTTCTGACGATGGCGTGAGCCGAAATAGCTATCAACTATATTTGTTAAAAATAATTTTGTAGAACTAAAATACATTGCTATTTTTTCACCGTGTTATAATACGACTCGGATGTCATTCTAATATACCGGAACTCTGAATTACACTGCTTCAAATTACGCGCTGGATTGAAATATTTGTAGCTAATCCCCCAATTGCACGATCGCTTGGTTACACACACACACAGCCAGATGGCCATCCGTGCAGTGCATACAGACAAATCTTGGCTAGCGTTGGTGTATTTAACACGTGCCAGGCTATACATGCACAACCGAGTGACTGGATTTTGCGAACCCTACGCATTGTATCACCTAGTAACTAAATATTTCATCCACATATTTTTTTTGCAAAACTAAAAATAATTTTAGTTTTGCATTTTTCTAATTTTGTATGAGATTCACTCCCCCAATTACACAACTTCAATTTACACGGTACCGATGTAAGTTTAAATGGGGATTTTACTGTATATATTAATTTAATAGTCGCCGTTAATCAAATTAAGTAAAGCAAAAAGTTCTCTGGCATATTGTTGACACAACTTGGATGTCATTATTATTATAATCTTGAAAAATGTCGCGAGATTAAAACGTAAAAAAAATATATTCTAAATTATTATGTTAAATTTCGCAAACATAACATCATAATCCAGTGAAGCACCGGTTGCCATTTTACCTAATTTGGCCGCTTGTCTCCTGTCGGGGAAATAATGAATAGCCTTCCCCGTTTTCCACTCTAATTATTTGTTATTTATGCGAAAACTTTACATAAAATTGTTGTTTTACGTGCCCGGAGGTATTTGTCTAAGCCACAATAAAAGGCTTTGAAACTATGCTTTTATTATTGGGTTGAATTGATAGAGCTTTATTATGCCAAGTATGCTTCAAGTCAACATCAAAAAGGATTCTATTTATTCAGTTTCAAGTGGAATATTTCAGTCTGTTGTTATTCAGATATAAATAATACATTGTGAAACCCGAAGAAGAAGTTAAAGTATTTTTGAAATGTTACGAAATGATGAGATTATGTTTTATATTACTATGTTTATTTCGGCACATGTGAATGACAGCTTTAATATTGTATACAAAACTTTGTTTGGGTACTTAAACATTGACAGGAGTTTCCGGCGATTTTTCTTAATTGTTTCCCATCAAAATATGCTTGACAGAATGAATCGATAGGTCAAAACAGAGCGAGAGTTTTTAGACTTCTTAACTTACCTTTGATATGAATGGATATTTTTGTTCCGTAGATTTATTTATATGTTTTTCTTACTAATAATTATTATAGTTAGATTTATAAATGTTTGAGATTAGGTATGATATTTTCTTTACATACATATTGTTTAAAATAATGGTAAATATCCCCCTGAATATAATGCTATATTTACTACAAAAAATGCTGTTGATCGGGAATATGTAAAAAATTAAACATTGTTGTAAAGACAACCAATAAATTGTATGAAATAACAGGCTTTTCAATAAAGTGTTGTACATTCATTCCCTGAAACGTGGTACTTTTTTGTGCGGTCTCTTTGACGCGGTCGAAAAAAATGCACTCAAAATGAATCAATTTTATATGTACCTTCTACAATTCGGAAAATATAATTTCGAACAAACGTTTTCGATACAATGGACTGTGCATCTTTTTTATGCGAATTTTTGGAACGCATCTTCAAATTTAATATGAAATCAATGTGTTTATTTACGCAGTTACTTTATATAATAGATCATATCATTTGATTTTAAATGAGTTTTCTTTCTTTTTTATTCGGTTTCTATTGTGAAAAATGTACACATCGCGTAAATTGGAGGGTGAATTTATTTTATGTATTCTGTAACGTTTTTTGGTTTCCTCGATTCCAACATAAGATTTTTTGATAATTTCCCAGAGAATTGCATTGTATTGTATAACTTTTGGTGTTAAATTGAAGGTGTTACTTCTTGATGGAAAAGTATGATATTTTTAATAATAAAAACACATTTTGAGTACTTATTTCCACAATATATTTTATGGTTAGAACTGGTTTCGCTCATCGCGATCTTTATCAACTGATAGGATACAAATTTTTACAAAAATTTTAGGCAAAAATTAGCAGGTATACCAATCTAAAGCTTCAATAAAAAATTGAGAAAAAATATGTATTATTGAGTAAATTTTCGAAGAGAAAAATCATCGCTAGTTGTAAAGCACATATTTACCACTGTTCGCTGTTATAATTTAACGGCGATGTTTTTCAATTAATTTTAAACAAATGCTAAGGAACAGTCAAGGTAATCCGAAAGTTTCAAATAATAATAAGTGAGATACTATTGTCAAGATACGAAATATTCGCATGTAATATTTAGGAAGGAAATTTTGTAAATGTTTACTTGTCAGTAGTGACACGAATGAAGTATACCGAGGGTTATTATGCTATAAATCCGATTTACGGTATGCTCGAGAACGAATTAACGCTGAAATAAGCTGATTGATCGAACTGTCAGGTTGATTGATTACCTAAAACGATTATTTATTTAGGCGCTCGAAGATGGGGTGTATGCGTGGCAATGAACATTGCTAAGTAAATAAACATTTCAAACTTGTCTCCGGATCGGAGAATTTCGTTTTTGGAGAAGTTATTGTAAAGATCGATTACACTGAAGATAAACTAGTGTAAATATTTTGAGCTGTAAGAAAAATATATGGTTAGTAAGTATTATATAAGAAAAAATGATTTAGTGTCCCTTATCGTTATAGAAAGTAATAACATTATACGAATTTTAAATTAATAGTTGAGATTTTATAATTTAATTTATGATATCAACTGAAGGTGCTTGATGGAATTTCAATATCAAATTTGAACTGTTACAACTTTGTACGATTCCATTTGTTCTGTTGTATTCATGTGATAAAATGTTTGAAGATGCCGAAAGGTGAAACCTTAGTCATTAGTGACATGTGGAATTGTAAAAAGTTGTAACAATTAAAATTTAATAATTATAATGTTATAAATTTTCAATATAATGTTTTAACCGATTATTTTATTTAATATGTTTTATATAACATAAAATACACACTATAAAAAATTAACTAAATTTCGTCTTGTGTAGTGATTCTAATCACCGACGGCTTCACCGTAAGTATTATTAAAAAATTTACTTGTACAAATTATTAATATTTTCTAATCGATTGAACACACCTAACTTCTCAAGCGTTTAATCGAATTGCTTACTTCAAATGACTCAGAAAAGTTGTTTTTATTACTCAATACAACTGTTGTTTTTATCATATCTCAAACAAAAAATTTGGTGCGGCCACGAGACATTTCCATAAAACGCTGATGTTTTTAATGCGGCCAATGTAAAATTTTACGTGAGGGTCACTGGTGTAGTGACAAATATTTCGTACTGTTTAACATGTCTCCTTCTAAGCTTAGTAAAATGCTCTAATTTTAAATATTTCAAAAATGAATTCAGTAGTTTTGGTGACAGAATCTTTTTTTGACAGTTCATAGATAATCTTCTACGCGACAATTTTAATATAAAGGGTTGAAATAAGAATATATTGCATGCGTAAAAAATATAGACGTTGCCTCAAAGGCGTGTTAAAGATTTTGTAACACAATTTGACATTGGAGAGAATTGATTCAAAGGATTTTTTTGTATCTTTTATCTTAGACAGATTTTTTTGAATGGTGCCTAACCACCACTGTTTTAATTAATACTTAGAATCGAAATAAGATTAAATAATTTGTACATTTTTTCACACAAACTTTTCTTTTTATTTTCAGATATCTTTGGATTCGCCTGGCACTTTTCGAGCGTCGTTTGGCGCGCATAATCGAGCATCTTGCGCGTCATGCAAGCCGCTATTACGAACGAGGCGCCCTCGTCGCTGATCCTGATTGCGGATCCATCCTGGCGTCGTTGCTGGTGGGTCCATGCGCCCTGGAGTACGCTAGAGCCAGACCGCCAGATAGATACTGGCCTGACCCACCAGCTGGGGAACTGGTGAGAATTATAACCTCTCATATTTTTAATATGCAAAAAAAATAACGTGTTTTGATTGCACAGCATTGCAACCTTTTCACTAAGATGGCAACTCCGAATGTCAAAATGATCTATATACCAAAAGATATAATCAAAATATTTATTGATTGAATTGGCATTCACTTGGTAGAACTCCATTACAACACGGTGAAAAAAATAGCAATGTATTTTAGTTCTACAAATTATTTTTTTAAATATAGTTGATAGCTATTTCGGCTCACACATCGTCAGAACTATGCTTACGCTTATGAACTGCTTATGAACCTAGCTTAATAGACCATTTCCGTGCCATATGTAAACTTATTGATATAGCCGCCTTTTTAGTTTCATTTACAATTTTTAGTGTTATTGCGAGCAAGAAACAAGCTAGGTCGTTAAAACAGGATAGAAGAGGTCTTGTGTACCGTTTCTACACAGCTATATATAGATAAGCAAATGTTTGTTCATGGCGTGAGCCGAAATAGCTATCAACTATATATTAAAAAATAATTTTGTAGAAGTAAAATGCGTTGCTATTTTTTTCAACATGTTATAATCAAAAGAAATTTAATCTAGTAGAATAGCATTAATATACTGCCATCAGTCATGATTGACCAGTAAATTGATTGGCTTCACTGATATTCGCTGAACAAATTTTGATTGGCCATGTAATTGAAGTGCAACATAAGGCGTGGGTTTGTGTGGGTTGTTAGATTTTACAGTTAATCACTCCTACTACGTTGTATCAACCACGTGAGTAACACGTTAGGGCATAGGCTCCCAACCTGGGGGTCGCCAAATTAAACGGTCAACTAAAAAAAATTTTTTTTTTTGAATGCTTTTGGATTGTATGGGGGGTCGCGGGTCACATGGATTTTGTGAATAGGGGTCGCCACCCGAAAAAGGTTGGGAACCTTTGCGTTAGGGGGGGGAGTTAAATAAATACAGTTTTCTTTAAAATAATAATAATGAAATATTTTTTTTTTATTTATAAGTAAATTACTGAAAGTATAATAATTCAAGATCGTTTAATATTGTGATACGTTACTTTGAGACAAGTCAATCGTCAATAATACCGACTGAAATTGTAAATGTCAATTTGTTGACGTAAAACATTGGTGTGTTATTCTCGAAAGGAGTATTCTTTCAGTGGAAATTAATTCATATTTTTGCTTTTTCAGGTTCAGAGGCATCGTATAAGCGCTGGCACAACTACTCCTCCATCAAGCAGGAGACCAGTGCTCAATTACAGAAGAAGCCTTAACACTTCATCTGAAGATGCTATGGCAGGATCGGCTGCTGCAGGTATTTATGCATATTAAATTATAAGTCATCATTAAACGACTAAGAATCAACCAATATTAATTTATTTCTTGGTAGCTAGGCCTGCGGGCTAGTCATCACTGCTGTGAACTTTTGCTACGGTATTCATGTGTTAAAATCCGAGCTCAGACACTTTCTTGAATGGATTAGTGTTCGAAGGCAACAATTATTGTGATATAATTTATGACATCGACTGACGGTGCTTGACGGAACTTCTGTTGCATCCGTGTGATAGAATGCCCGAAGATGCCGAAAGGCGAAACCGGGGTCGTTAGTGACAAAACATGTGGAATCGTACAAAATTGTAGCAATTCAAATTTAATTATTGTGATGCCTTTAATTCTTTCCTAAATTTAGTCCAGCATCTTCCAATCTGGGAGGCGAGGAATATTACAAGACGTCAAAACTTTTAAGTAAAAAAATATTCTCATACCGTACTTAATATCTACTTATCTATAAATAAATCTTTATATCTCAATGCAGCAAAACCTTGTTATATTCTATTAGTTGTAGTTTTCAGTGTATGTTTTATAATAAAGTTATAATTATTTAAAATGCATCTAAATTATTTAACTTATATTTTTTTAGGAAAGATCTAGTCTAAAAGCTACTACTCATGTTCAAGTTACATTTTCTATAGTAAATCTCTCTTATAAAAGAGAGGTTAAGTTACCAAATAGTATAGAAGTTCTCATGGAAAAGCTTTTCTTGAGACAAGCTCCATAAGTAATCTATACATTCCAGTAACATTGACAAAATTTCTTAAGCCAAGTTTGCTTCTAATGTAGAGTTTTGAAAACAATTTTAAGCACTGTAGCAAGAATTTTATTTTAAACGTTTATTATCATATTTCAGCTGGACAGAGTGCAGCTTGTGGTGTTGGCAGCAGTGTAGCGCATTGCGCCAAAGATTATGTGGAGAGTCTTCACCAGAATAGCCGTGCAACACTTTTATATGGCAAGAACAATGTCATGGTCCAACCAGTAAGTGCGATTAGATTATTTTATTTGGTACAACTCGACCACTAAATCATGAATTTTATAACGTAAGCCACCATTAAAAAAAAAAGAGGTTTATTGTGGTCTTCAAAATATTGCCATTGCAAAAACGACTAAATGTCTGTTTTCAACTTCAAAAAAATAAAAAAAATGCATCGCTCTGAACTCTCAAATGATGGCCTCGCTATCAAGTATAAAAAAATGATTTATGATATCGACTGAAGGTGCTTGATGGAATTTCAATATCAAATTTGAATTCTTACAATTTTGTACGATTCCACATGTTTTGTCACTAGCGATCCGGGTTTCGCCTTTTGGCATCTTCAGGCATTCTATCACACGGATGCAACAGAACTGGCACAGTCAGAATTCAGTCAAAGAGTCAGTTCTGTTGCATCCGTGTGATAGAATGCCTGAAGATGCCGAAAGACGAAACCCGGGTCGTTAGTGACAAAACATGTGGAATCATACAAAATTGAAATAATTCAAATTTCAAAAATAAATTGATTTCGTCATGAAATTTCGTCATTTGATCATGAAAAAGATTGATTTATTTTACAATATTTTACAATATCGAATGTCATAAGATTGTAATTGGTTGTAGTTTATGGAAGTGTACAGAGTTGACATGATTCAGAATTGATTTATTGTTTGACAAAATAGATCTTATGTTGATAGCCATAGCCAATTTAATGTTGCAATATTTTTATGCTTCACACATATCTTTTCTGTTTTTATGGCTTCTGTCATATTTGTAAAAAGAAAAAATTTAATACATCGATAACCAAGTAAGTAATACATCCATTCTTTTCATTACAGAAAGAGGTCCCCGAACCGATGGCCGGTTATTTAAGCCTCCACCAGATGGCACAGTGTCTCATCATCAAATGGACTCCTAATCAACTTATGAACGGATTCGCGGAGAGTGAGACTCAAGATAAAAGGTTGAATATTTTGTCAGTTAATTCCTTGTAAAAAGTCGTAACATCTGGTAACCCTTCTCATTTTTTTATTTCAAATCAACATGTTCATCGTTAAAAAAAGTGATGTTAAATGAGTAAATGTAGTTTTGTGTAAAATGTTATACATTTGTGTGACAATTTCGATGTGTTGTGCAATAGTCTTTGTTGTTTGTTTTTGTTATGGCTCTCACAGGCATGAGTCACAGTGCAAACTATTCAAAGTAGTTATCTCTGTTCAAAGGCATGGTTGTTTGTGATATTTAAATTTCCATTAACCTTATCCAAACCTAAAAAACTGGGCATTGCTATAAAGAATAGCTAATATTTTTATTCCTAGTGTCTTTGAGAAAAAAAGTGAAGTTAAATAACTGTGTGGTCAGATAAACACTTTGCAGAAATGATCAATTATAACCTTTTCGTGCGATCTGCATCAGGTTCTATTGCTCTTAGTCTTGTAAATGTGGTGGGAGTTGAGAGACCTCTGTTCAATTGGCTTCAAAGTCATTTTCCAAAACCGGGCATCCAAGGTATCTGTGGCTGTTTCTCAATCAAGTATTTAATTAATCAGTGTGATTAAGCTTGTAAACCTTGAGACACATGAGCATAGTATAGTAATTTTTCTCACTCAGGTAGTGGATTAATTTTAAGACATTGGGAATTCACCTTTAGACCCTTGTTGTCATCTACAACTATTGTAGCATTGCTTGATGGTTCCACCCCAAGGATAGCAGACGGGACATGATGATGTATGACATTTCCCACATTTGACTGGCATTGATATTACCATGCGGAACCCCTTAGTGTTTCTCAAAAGCTATATAATCTAATATCACTACAATTAAACTGAACAAAATTATCATTTTGAAATGACTTGAGTTTGAAAATTACACTCTCACATGATAAGTAAAGAGATACCGAGCAAAATTTTTGATTCATCCCATTTATATTTCAATTTATACATATCCCATATGATCAATTTTTTTATGTGTTTGTATTTGCTTTTTTGTTTTTGTGTAATGTCATATTATTTCAATATTATGTTTTGCACTTGTATGTTATTCACTAATGTTTTGTCTTGTCATTTATTATTTATCCTCACACATTTGTTAAATTTGCATGTTATGATAGAAGAGCCAGTTGTCCTTCGATCTGTTATTATGAAGATAAAAGCTATGGAAAAGGATTGCCAAGAAGGAAAACATCAGAATTGTTTTTGAATATGTGAGTAGCACTCTCTGTTTGCTGAGCAACTAACTAATTGCTTTCCTCAATCGTAATTTCTGTTTCAAATAATCTTTCTAAAAAGCTATTACTTTCTAACAAGTGATTTATTAATTGATCAGCTGGCATATCAATAAACATGACAACATGCAATAAATCAATAAATTAACTTGCTTAGCATATACTAATCTGTATTATTTTTAAATGTGACATATTAAGTATGCGACCATTAAAATTAACCTATCTAAATATTTAAACTTTAATGTCCACTCAGAGAAAACCACAGACTACAAGAAAAATCAAAATGCTGCAGCATTATTACTACACGCACTTTATATATCTTGAAAAAAAATCTTGGGTTATTTATTCTAAAGTTTATTATGATAAAAAATGTCTGAGCTATTTAAGTTCTGTTTTATGCCTATAATATATTTAAATATACTATTTATACAAATCACATTAAAGAAAGCATAGTTCTTCAATACTCATTGTCAATCAACAAGAATATCATAATAATTATCTCTGCTGTAGATGTTTGTTTGATTTGACTGTTTTTTTTTTAAAACAATTTTTACCATCGATAAATAATTTGCATTAGTGCAATTGATCCTTAGAATTCTGCAAAGCAAGAATGATTAGCTTACTACTTGTAGTTTTCAGTTCAATTATTCCATCAACAGATTATTGTACTATAAATAAATTCATATGTACTAAAACTATTTCAATAGTCAAATAATCAACCACGCTTGTGTTTGTCAGATATGTGAAGAAAAACCTCACCAAAATGGAGTTATGGAGTGACTAAAAAGCAATTAGCTCTCGTTAACATGCCAAAATTTTCCTTATTAGCAGCAGGTATAGTTAAATTAATGCAACGGGAAATGTATAGCAACGGTCGTGCAATGAAGTTGCTGATTGTATTTATTGTTTCAAATTGCAGCAGCTACTGGCAGTACGCGTTGAATGTCAGCCTAGAAGATGTAGTCTACGTTCATTGTCACCAGGGTGCCGAAGGTGGCGGTACTGTTGTGCTGGTTGGACAAGATGGTGTCCAACGGCCTCCTATTCATTTTCCAAAGGGTATGCATTACCAAAAGTATTTTTTTTATTCACAATACATATGGAATAATTTATTAACACTGAAATGCTTTAATGGACTAATTTGGAAATAATATTTATAAAATAACCGTTAACATAAGAAGCAGGTTGTTAGGCACGAACAGAATAATTGTGGATATAGCTTATTCAAATAAACATTTCATATTTCTATCAAATAAGCATTAAAAGATTAACTTAATATCATGAACACTCTTGATTCTGATCATAATTAATATCTTTCTATATTGGGGCCGTATTTTATAGAAAGATGGCAACCCGATTATCTGACTCTTTATACTTGTGACTTAAATTTTTTGTTAATTTATAGTCATATCTGGGAGCATACATTATTTTGCATTTTACAGTTGTCTTAAATATAAATGATTTGAATCTAATAATTTTTTTATAGGCGGACATCTGCTGGCTTTTCTCAGCTGTTTGGAAACAGGTCTACTTCCTCATGGACAGCTCGATCCACCGCTATGGTCACAAAGGGGAGCTGGAAAAATCCCTAATGTAAGTGTGAAAAAAGGAATTTTTGTGAGGGCGTTTAAGGACATTGCATAAAAACAGGTTTATTACAATAAAATGAAGATAGTAAAATTAATTATAAACCATAAAAATGATACATAAAGACATGAATATATGCACTATATGCAATATGTTCACAGTGTATGTTAAAACAATGCAAAAAAATCCCATGAACGAGTCAAAGTGCAATTAAAATTTAGAGGTTATGTGTATTCAAAAATTGTCATTTAAGGTAAAATATTATTTGTATGGTTCTGGCAATACTTTTGTTAATACAACAATTTTACTGTTACCTATCATTAAGTCACTTCTTCACTCAACAAAGCCATAAATCATATGCAACGTGTGAATGTCAAACTCTAAAAGGAAAAAACTAATGAAACTTCATTTTATATTATACTAAATAGTTGTACATATTTTTCTATATAATATTTAATTTTATTCTTATTGCTTCATAATAATCATAATTATGCCAATTGTTTTTATTTTCATCTAGTATTGTATCTCCATTAGGGAAAGTACTTTTTATGGATAATGAAGTGCTGAGCTGATAGTAAGTATTTCATTAATATTATATTGCTTTGAAGGTTTTACCACGCGGAAGGCTTCGTAGACGGCCACTTCCAATAGTAACAGAAGGAAATCCTAACAACAATGATGATACAGAATCTGAGAGCAATCCTCCGGTTGCCAATAACAATACAGAAAATCAAGCCACAGATTACGTATTCAGAATTGTGAACAACAATATCAACCACCAAGAATACGGTAAATATGGTAAGACTTAAATAATTAGATTATGTTGTAAATGAACAGCGTGGTGTGCATTGTTTGTTACGAGCTGGTGATTATTACCAGTGTTCCTTAGCATTATTGAATCAGTCGTCTATTTACCACGTTAATGTTGATACCCTTTTCCAAAGTAAAACTGAAATTTAAAAATGTAGCTTTGTTTTAATTTATGATATCGACTGAAGGTGCTTGATGGAATTTCAATATCAAATTTGAACTGTTAAAACTTTGTACGATTCCACATGCTTTGTCACTAACGACCCGGGTTTCGCCTTTCGGCATCTTCAGGCATTCTATCACGCGGATCCAACAGAACTTAAGTAAAATAAACAGCATTGTCTATATACAAAAGTTATGAATTACAGGAAAACTGAAATTTTTGAATCGGATTCGGAATCTGAAGATGCCAAAAGGCGAAACCGGGTCGTTAGTGACAAAACATGTGGAATCGTACAAAGTTTTAACAATTCAAATAGCTTTGTTTGTTTTCACGTCATTCTTTATTTATTGAAATATGAGTCTACATTAAGCTGAGTGAGTGAGGTTAATGCAGAAGAATCTCGAAACACTTATCCAAAGAAATAAACATATTATTTTGACGCTTGTTAAAATAATATGATGAAACTGTTTGATAGATTTAGATACTGACACCATGTCATGATGAATTTTTCATTTCAAAAAAGCATTTGTATTAGTTATTCAATTCATTTGTTTACAAGCTAGGTAATTTTGACGTGATATTCTTTCAGTGTCAAGGCACTCCTTGATGGAGCGTGGTCCTGCATCACCGAGGATTCCTCGCAAGCCTTTGGGTTCAGCTTCAACAACCGGCAGTTCTGACAGTTCAAGCTTATCTCTTGATACTCATTATTCACCACCGCTGCCCAGTCCATTGCCAGTCGATGTACAAGTGAGATTTTAAAGATATTTGGTATTACTATTAACACATTATTTGCGGGTGAGATTCGCACTACGCTGATAGGTTAATGCGGGCATAAAATCAATGCCGCGCGTAAAAAACACATTTTTACATAAAATGGTACACACCAAGTTGTAGTGGTAGCACCACCAGTTTATTAAATAAATATTCATGTTTCCGCAAAGAATACTTCTTTCAGACATTAAACATTTCAATATATATGATAAAATAAAGGACCTTTACTAATCAACATTTAGGCGCAAAGTATGTCATGCATTTATTTTTGACCATCATAAAAGTTTGCTTTATGGGCAACTTGTCACAACAATTAGTTGTAAACACAATTGGTAACATCTGACAGCATCTCAGGGATTTATATAGAGCAGTGAGGCATTCAATGTCGAGCTTGATAACACTATTTCATAATTTATGACCTACAGATGTTCTTTTGGGTAGAAGCACAGGGCTTTCCAGAACATAGCTCCCAGAATAATATGTATTTTGTAATTTTAATTTAAAATATATGTTGATATTTCACATTTAAAAAATAAAATATTTTTCATATGATAAAATTATTAAAGCTGTAATTTTACTTATTTATTTTAATGAAAATACTAATTTGATTAAATATACTTTTATCAGATTATAGTGTAGTTGGAACACATGAAATTAAAATTTATATACTCACTGAACGTAGTTCATAGCATGAAGTAGAATTGACATGGGAGAATTTTTATTTCCAAAAATGAAACATAGTTTGTGGTCACCCTGTTTCATAAATATGGTTCATTTATGTAATTATAGGTCATATTAAACATCTTAGCAAGATAAACAAAAATGTGTCAAGAAATGGTGCGACTCTAACATAAATTATTGAAAGTAAAATGTTTGAATAAATTTTAAGAAAGTGTGCTTATGAAACAATAGTTTTTTGAAAATCTGTTGGATGTTTTATCCAATAACAATGTCAGACAGTTAGATTAAGTGATTCTCACTCTAGTAGCAAAAGTTCATAGAAAGGATTTTGGCGAAGAGAGAATCATATAAAAGTACTTCACTTTCTCGATTGTTTTGATACTATATAAATTTGATGTGTATAAATTGATAATTCATATATTTCTGTTCGAATGCATGGATGTTTATCAATGTTGTTGATCCAAAAAAAGGGTGAAGCCAGACTGATTGGCCAGCTACAATTCCTGATCTAGCTCTATCCTTCTAACTCTACTGCCTTCAAAAAAGAGAGGTTGAGCAACTGATATAAAAGAATATGAGTGACTTATAAATATGAATACGCCATTTGGCATCTCTATCAATTTGACGTTGTTGTAGCAGCAATCGGTATGATAGTATATTCATTTATAATCAGCCCAAGTCACGATATGTTGAATTTATCTTTAAGTTTGATGTATTTCAGCCAATCACGCAGACAGCATCCATCGCTTTAGTGTGCAGCACAATGAGGCGGCAGATAATTTCGCGAGCCTTCTATGGTTGGTTGGCATACTGCAGACATCTCTCAACAGTTAGGACGCATCTTTCGGGACTTGTCAATGCAAACATTGTTCCATCAGGTATAAATGCTTTAAATATTACATTGCAATATTGTATTTAACTTATAAACTATCTATCAGTTAACTGTATGAAGAACAGAACATAAAACAATAAAAAAATGATGTCTTGAAAATTTTATTTTGTGATTTAGGGTTTTAAATAACTTAACTTCGAATTTATTTTATGAAATAATAATAAGTATAAAATAATTAAAAAAATAATTCTCAATACAATACAATATATGTATAGGATTTCTTTCTTTTTTCTTATTTAACCATTTCAATACTGTGAGGACATATGTATCCTTTAGGCGGGGACGACGCGAATATTGTAGGAACATATGTGTCCACAGACTTTTAAAAATATGAATAAAATATTCCAATTGGAAATATCGTGTTGTTTTTTCACATATTGCTAACGACATCTATCTATTATCATGGAAAAAAAATTGTATTATTCCTGTTAATAAATATTACCGAAAAATCAAATTCAATAATAGTCGACGTAGAGAGGTTGCTAGGTGTGCCACTTTTGTTGCCACGGTGTAATCCATACAATTGAAGCGTGAATAATTATGAAGGGAAATAATGCAAGTCTAAATGTATCTCTTGGCCAACTTTCACCATTTGGGTCTTTTGTTTTGAATTTATACCTGAACTCTTGCTTCTGACAGGCCTGAATTGTTCTTTTTTAACACACAATTATTTCAGTTGTCAATATCCTGTCTCTATTATTCAATTTTAATTATCAAAACTAATATTTACTTTTGATTAATGTTTTATAAGAGAAGACATCTAAGCTTATGTAATTTTTTCAGACCAGCACTTTGTTTCTATGCCTTATTTATAACATGGGAGGAAAACATAGACAATTATCTTTTTGTAAAAAAAAAAAGATTGAATGATGAGTGTCTAAGAAAATCATATTTTTTCAGATGGCACCACAGGTGGTCTAACAAAAGATAAGTGGCTAGAGTTAACAGACGAGAACGGAGTCATATCAAACAGTCTAGAAGTGTACAGGTTGACTTACTATGGTGGTGTAGAGCATGAAATAAGGAAGGATGTTTGGCCATACCTTCTAGGGCATTATAAGTGAGTATGACAATTTCAAATTTAGTGTAGTTGTGAGAATCAAACATAAATATAGATATTTGCTTAATACTCCAAATAGTCAACATGCTTCATAGCATGCCACTCTTTTTCTGCTAGTTCAGAAGATTCAAGCTTTTGGCTATTGTAATTGGATATTTGAATTGTTACAATTATAAAATTAAAATTACAAAAAATCGTACAAGTGGCTCCAAATGTTTTGTCACTAACGGCCCGGGTTTCGCCTTTCGGCATCTTCAGGCAGGCATTTCAATTTTGATATTGAAATTCCGTCAAGCACCTTCTGTGGATATCATAAATTGTAACTGGAAATGATTGATATCTAAGAATAATGAACATTCGGCTTCTGGGCTGGTATCATTTATACCTTTCATTCGCATATCCAAATAAGGAAGCAATATTATATCTTAGATTATTATTTCTTATTTAATTTTAAAACTCCCCTATTGGGACTATTTTTTTGTAGTCCAATATTGCCGCAATTTGGAAGCTATTTTGATGAACAATTTCTTTAATATGAGACTTCAATTTCGACTAAATAAACATATTGTTCTAAATTTTGCAGAAAAGATATGAGAATATATGAAGCTTATATTTTGTATAAATTGCTAATAAATATAGCTTATACACAAACAACCAAATTTGTAGAAGCTGAATTTGCAGTTCATGTAAATCTTCAGTTATAGCTTGTATAATTAAATATGTATATATTACTAGGTTTGGTTCAACGGCAGAAGATAGAAAGAATCAAGACGAAGCAAATAGGCGTCGATACGAAACCACCATGTCGGAATGGTTGGCTGTTGAAGCCATAGTTAGACAAAGAGACCGAGAAGCCACTGCTGCTTCCATTGCACGACTAGCTGAGCCTACTATGGTAGAACCAAACCAAGAGGTAAATTAAAGATAACGGTAATCTAACACAGTTTTAATTTAGTTAAACCGTTTTCTTGTTCATATTGTATGTGATTTTTAAGCCTGTATTTTAGAGATCTGCACGGGCTAGAATTTGATTAAGTTACCTGGTCTAGCCCAAGTCTAAGTTTAAATAACCGACTTGCTGCTATAACCTAACCCAGATATGTTTTTTTAGGTGTGAAAGATTCAATATGACTTTCTATAGTACTGGTTATTGTAATAACCATTGAAACCAATATTTAACTAAACTATTTTTCGATTGATTGCTGCACAGACAGCTCATGACCTGAACAGTGCCTGAAAATTTTTTCTGAAAATAAAATTCCATATCCAAGCCTAGATTGGCCTGAAACTCAATTGTTTGACAAGACCAGTCCGGGCTGGGTTGAGTCTGCTTCGTATATATTTACAATATATCCAAATAATTATGAATTACTAAAATAAATTGATAAATAATCAAAATAACATTTACAAAACTGATTCAAGTTACAATAATATAAACTCACTACTCTTACACTAATTTTTGCAAAAAAATAAAAATGAAATTGTTATGGCAGTGCAAGCATTTCGATTCCAATAGATAGTATTAGTACAACATTGATGAATGACTGATAAACTGTCTTATTATACTTGTGTGTTTATGGATTACTTTTTCCAGAAAATGTTGCTTAGCTTATTTTGTTTGATATCCAAATGTAACAAAAACATGCCTTTATTTTTTAAGGTATCGGAAGACAACTGTAGTTTCTTATCAGATGATGAAAATCCCCCAGTCATGTCGCCTGATCCCAGTGAACACCAAGAAGTATCATCAACAGGAACCGGCTCGAACAAAGAAGCGAAGAGGGTCACCCTTAACGTGGAATCTTCAATAGACGATAACGTAGAAATGCCTGAAGATTCTGAAACAATTCACTCTATACAAGAAGAAGTGGGTGAACAAAATACGGAAAGTGATGATCATCCAGAGGAACCGGTGCAAAACGGAGACGTGGGAACGAGAAATGATATCTCCGAACAGAATCATTCCGACATTAGGCGGATAGCTGAAGGAATGGCGAGAATCAACGGCCATATTAACTGCGTAAACGAGATTGATGAAATGCTAGATTGTGACGATAGCTCCACCGCTGAAGACGTCACGATAAACATTCAGAATCATATGAGTGTTATTGTCACTAATCCATCTGTTGATATTGTACAAGGATATTCCCCTGTTCTGACACAGAGTGGTGAGTAAAAAAAATTTAAAATATTCATGATTGTTTATCTATGAGACATCATCATAAAACCTACTGCCCACTAACGTCTTAATTGTTGGGACAGCCGATTATTGTGTCTTAAAAATTGTTGCTCAAAAACACAAGAACTTTATCAATGTTTAAATGTTTGTGTAAAAGATTATTTTTGTATCATAATATCTCCTTTTTTTAAATAATAATAACACATATCATGTGTTATTTCTACAATATTTTTTATGATCAGGACCAGCTTTGCTCATCGCGAGCATTAACAATTCACACAGTGAAAAAAAAGCAACGTATTTTAGTTCTACAAAAATGATTTTTAAAAATTCAAACTCAGCGCCTAAGTGTTTGCATCTTTGTAGTAAGGGTTGCAGGATGACGGCTTTGGAACAGCTGGAAATCAATAGACATCAACTATCACAAAGGATTCTTAACGAAAAAACTAAGATATGTCGATCACCACTGCTTAACCTGCTGCGGGATGCTTCTTTGTTTCTGTTATAGACCATTTCCGTGCCATAAACCTGAAACTGTAAACTTATTGATATAGCTGCCTTTTTAGTTTCATTTACAATTTTTAGTGTTATTGCGAGCAAGAAACAAGCTAGGTCGTTGAAACAGGAGAGAAGATGTATTGGGTACCTTTTCTACACAGCTATATATAGATAAGCAAATGTTAGTTTAAGCATAGTTCTGGCGATGGCGTGAGCCGAAATAGCTATCAACTATACTTTTAAAAAATTATTTTGTAGAACTAAAATACATTGCTATTTTTTTTCAACGTGTTATAATGGAGTTCTACCAAGTGAATGTCAATTCAATCAATACATTAACAATTAATTGATAATGCATAACATCAATTGACAATGCTTGCGATGAAGAAAATAATTTTCTAGGTTTTCTAACAACCTGCTCATTGGGTCCTAAGGTAAATTAAGCACCAAAGAAAAGTTCAAAATGATCAATGATTCGCATCTATTTTTTTGTATAGGAAACGTGAGTCCATGCTGCAAATCTCCGCTGTGTGCATTGGAAGAAGAACATACCTCGGCAGGTGCTTCTTTTGACACTTTGGATCCTGGACCCGCTTCAGTTCAGGAAACAAACAAAGAAGGACCAAGGTCTAACTGCGTATCCCCAGCAAGCTCTAACGGTGGTGTTTATAGTGTAAGCTTTTTTTATACATGAAATATTTTCTTGACTAAAATTCTATCGATTATAAAGCGCACATTTTTTTTAAATATCAAATATAAAAACATCAAGAAAACTTGATTTTATCAAGGTAAAATTATGTAATTTTTTATATATTTATATTTTAATTGATATTTATTGAAAAACCCCTTTCAAGAATGACTCATTAGCAAGATCGTTAATGAAAATTATCACAGGCAATTGAGTTAGTTATTATTAGATTGATATTGTTAAATTTGTTTTAGTTGTAATTTACTGCTTGCCTAGGGGTTAGTGTTTTCCTGTAATTAATAACTTTAATATATATACGATGCTAACTGTTTATTTTACATCAGTTCTGATGCATCCATGTGATAGAATGCCTGAAGATGCCGAAAAGCGAAACCTGGGTCGTTAGTGACAAAACATGTCGAATCGTACAAAATTGTAACAATTCAAATTTCACATTGAAATTCCTTCAGGCACCGTCAGTCGATATCATAAATTGTAAAATTATATACATTCTTTCTTGCCATTGCTGTTGCAGGCTTTGTTACTATATAATTATTATTGAAATTTGTGTTAAACATTTTGCCTTCATTTATGAGAGAAATTCTTTACATATTCTATAAAACATGGTTAATCCTTATGTTTTGAATTCTTTTTTGCCTGTATTATTAGTATAAGGAGAGCGATTTCATTTTTCAGAATGAGTTGTTGGAAAACTTTGGCCTGAACCTTCACAGAATTGACAAAGACGTCCAGCGGTGTGATAGAAATTATTGGTATTTCACTGGAGATAACTTGGACAAATTGAGAAACATTATGTGCACGTAAGTCATTTTTTAAATTTAATGATATTTTTATTGTGTATAAATGATGCTCTAAAGCTCTATGACAGTTAAGATTAAACTGAGATATGCATCTAAGATTGAATGGTTTCCATCTTTATTGCTATTTATCAAACGGATTAAGCATAATTCTATTTCACTTCAGTAATAAGAAATAGTTTATTACAAAAAAGCTTATATGTTCAATCTAATGCTATGTATTCCAAAGTATCCAAAATTCATTGGACTAATTTGAAATAAATCCAGAATGTGTGACAGGATTAAAAAATGCATACATGAAAAATTTACAGAAACAATCTAAAAATTATGTAAATATGCTTATTGCTGTTTTTTTAACACTTTTATGGTGTAATCTATAAATTTTTGGTAGATAAAACCATTCCCATCCAATAAACTATTTCTGTGCAATATGTAAGCTTATTGATATAGCTGCCTTTTTAGTTTCAAAAAATTTGTAGTTTTATTGCTAGCAGGAAATAAGCTAGGTCGTTAAAACAGGAGAGAAGATATATTATGTACCTTTTCTACACCGCTATATATAGATAAGCAAATGTATGTTTAAACATAGTTCTGACGATAGCGTGAGCCGAAAAAGCTATCAACTATATCTTATAAAAAATTTGTAGAACTAAAATACATTGCTATTTATCACGTATTATAATGGAGTTCTACCAAGTAAATGCCAATTCAATTGATAGATAGTATATTTTACGAAATATAAAACAAATAATGGCAAAATAATGGCAGTACTATAATAAAGAATCATACAGTGACTTATAATTTTACAATTCCAGATATGTTTGGGAGCATATGGATGCAGGTTACATGCAAGGAATGTGCGATTTGGCTGCACCTCTTTTGGTTTTGCTAGATGACGAGGCACCGGCGTATGCCGCATTCTGCCACCTGATGACTCGGATGCTGGATAACTTCCCTGCAGGTGGTGCTATGGATGCCCACTTTGCAAACATGAGGTCAGAACATGAATGAGAAATATACTTTTTGTAGTTAAAACAATGTATATATTATAAGCTTTTCAGTAAGGGAGAATAAACAATCAGTAGTATAAAATTTTAAATAACTTTGATTATTCCACGTATTGTGTAACTAACTGTGGCACGTGTTTCGCCTCTTTCATAGGGATCTTCAGACTTACTATAGTATACTATAGTATGTAATGATAGTAAGTCTGAAGATGCCTCTGAAAGAGGCGAAACACGTGTCACAGTTAGTTACACAATACGTGGAATAATCAAAGTTATTTAAAATTTTATATTAAAATAAACTTCCACAAAGTTACCGCTGAAACCATCGAAAGTATAAACAATCAGACCTGACCCTACATTATGTGCAAGTTGTGCAATGCACATGGGTGTGCAATTTTAGTGGATACCAAATTGAACTAGATTATTTTTATGTACTGTATTTAAACAACAGTTGGATTATTCATATGAACCTTGGATTGGCATGCATCTAGGTAAGGATTACATTTAAACAGCTGATAGCAACGTATCAACGAGCTTTCAATTTTAGTCATTGTAAAGCTCAATTAGGGTTGGTTATGATGGATTTGATTGAAATTTTCAGATCGTTAATACAAATTCAAGATTGTGAAATGTACGAGCTGATGCATGCACATGGAGACTATACCCACTTCTACTTCTGTTATCGCTGGTTCCTCCTCGACTTCAAACGAGAACTACTTTATCAAGATGTGAGTACCAAGTATTTCATTGTAAACCATTAAAACACATTTTTTAGTAAAATTTCCACAATATATTTTATGATCGGGACCGGTTTCGTTCATCACAAGCATAACAAATGATACATACCAAGTATTTTTATCTATTTTGTTATACTCTATAGATATACAATATATGATATATTTATTTTTTACTTGAAAATATTCAGATTAATTTTTGAGGTCCGAATCCTCTCAAAAGTATTTATTTTCAATGCTTTTATTTTGACAGTGAAACTTTTTTCCAATTCTTCTTTGTTTCCATATTTTTTCCAAATTAAAAAATATTTATTTATATTATTTATATACCACTTCAGAATATGTAACCGTGTTCAATATGTAACCATGCTTAATAGAATTGAATTGAATTTACGTATTTATTTCCATACAATAATGATGGGTGCCTCATTGACTTTATGTGTTCTCACTCTTGTGAAATATTCATTGTTTCTTCACAGACTATTGACTTAGTATGAACTATTTGGCTATATTGGCGAGACAAAATTTGATGTTTTCATTGTTTCAGGTTTTTGCTGCATGGGAAATGATATGGGCCGCACGACATATCTCTTCATCGCACATGGTGCTGTTTTTAGCTTTGGCTTTGTTGGAATCTTACAGGGACATAATCATATCCAACAGTATGGACTTTACTGATATTATCAAATTTTTCAATGGTGAGTTAACATTTAATTTCGATTGTATTCTGCCTACTTTTTAAGTGTACTATGAATGTTTTTAAACAGTTTGATCATGTATAAGTAAGTGAATAATTTTTACACAGAATAATTAAAGCCTGAGTGCTAAGGTCTATACCATAATATGAATTATTCTAGGTTATGTTTGTTTAAATCGATTACTAGTCAACATAATGCTAAAGTCATATTACAAATAAAACTGTGCAGTATGTAAGTAGAAAATAATTCTATAATATTATGATTGGCAATGAGCTTATTATAATTGATCAGGAGAGCAAAAACAATTAACAAGAGTAAAAAAAAAAAACTTCACTAATACATACACTATGGTTTATGGGTACATCCAGAGATGTCATTTAGGGTTCCAGAGGAGAAAATTTGCACTCTACTGTATTTTAACATATATTATATTTATCCATTTTTTCACTGGCTTGCCCATCTAAAATGAAAAAAAATTACACTTTTGCTACCCCCTGAAAAAGTTGAAATGATGTCCATGAACACATAATATTTCAGGTTTAATTTAGTCTAATAGATGTTTACATATATTCTTGTATTTAGAATGTTTTTGTACTTAGCTTCAAATGACCAACAACGGAGATATCATGAAATAAAAAGTCAGGTCATTGCAGATGTAATGTATATCTTTCAAATTCAATAAATCCACATTTTGTGTATAAAAATATAAAAAGACATTGTGATATTATGTAATAACATGAAATTAGCTGATTTATCATAAATGCAATTATGTAATTTTACTAAAAAGTTTATGTCTGTTTCAGAAATGGCGGAACGTCACAATGCGCCGGCAGTGCTTTCCCTGGCGAGAGATCTTGTACTACAGCTGCAGATATTAATTGAAAACAAATAAAATAGATTTAGCATCAGAAACAATTTATGCCAAAACCTAAATATATGTATTACATTTCAAGAAAATTAGGCAAAACCAAATGCATAGCATATTATGCCATCACGACTATTTTTAAAATGGAAACTTATATAATCAATTTAGTTGGTGGTTTCAAATTGTGGAGTATCTTCATGACTTTAAAAAAATTGGAAGAAAACAAGAAAATTCTAGGTTTATGCAACCTCTGATTTAAACGTTAATTGGAAATGAGGATAATCTTTCATTTATCCATGAGACTGAGAACATGCACTGACGCTCTGATAACTGGAGTGAAAAGAAATTGGTATGTAAATATAAAATAAACAAAGGCAAGTGATGTCTTTGCCGTATTAAGGTCAAGTTGACTCATATAGACTTCTAGGCTTGTGCTTTAAACCTCTCATTGCTTTTTCAGTTACTTATAATATTAAAATCAACTACATAACGAATATGAAACATTTTCATACAGTTCATTAGCATCGGTGAATGTTTTTCTGTCTCCATTATCTGGTCATACTTGCTAAGACCGGTTAATGGAGACAAAAAGACATACTTTTTGTGATATGCCTGAATCGTATATGTTCTAGGTATACACAGAATTATCGCCAAATCTGTTAATTGACAGTGCCATCACCGACAACTAAATTGATTATATAAGTTGATCTTGAATAATCGTAAATAATAACCTTGTGTAATGTTTAGTGTTTATTATTATTTATTGAAAACAAATATGTATTTATTAAAGTTATCATTACATTAAAGTATTTTATTATATGATGTAACTAATTTTAAAAGTTTCAATTTTTTAGTAAAATTTACCAGTCTTCCATGATTTGGGATTTAATTAAATTTCTAAGTACGCATTCACGCTTTCTCTATGATAAAAAACGAATTTAGCATTTTAGCGAAGAGTGATTTATTTTCTACATATTTGTATAAACTTTCATTTCATATTTTGCTTTACAAATATTATTTAGGATAGGGTGATAACAGATAAGAAATTGTCGCAACTATGTCTGATTTAAACAAAAGGTGTTTTGTTCCCTGAATGTAGCCATCATTAAAATATTGTTTTACAAAACATTATTGACATGTCATCATGGTTGCCTTTCAAGTTCCAAATCCATTTGCTCTACATATCTTTCTGAAAATGTTCTACAATGCTTTTTCACTCCAAACCCAGCAAGAAACCGACTATTGAAAATAATCTAAAGCTTACTTCAATATCAGTTGTATATTTCTAAACTGGTTGTTTAGTTAAAAATATTGATTGGATAACCTTTTTTGGTCTCTTTCTTTGCAGCATTATAAAAAGGCCTTTTGATTCAAATTTGAAGTGGAGTTAGACATTAGGTAAGTATGTGCTGTACTATATTTCCAAATTTTTTAAAGAGGTTTATGCACATTTTGCACGGAGATGTTTTTTTTTATTTTATGCCCATGGTATTTTCGAACTACTTTTTTACGGATAAGCGTTTAGACTGAAAGGTTCAAAATAAAGATTTATGAAAAAAATTGTTTAAAAAATAATCACTTTGTCCTTAATATGTTGGTTACGGAATACGCCCCTAGCAAATAAACGTTTATATTTGAGAGACACCGATTATGTGTTATATTATGCCTGGTCGTAATGCCCTATAAACAGTAGTGATTGCAATAGCCTGGCATGTGACAGATCATTCTGTGCTTGTAAGATACTGGATATTACCAAGTATTTGCGATATTTTATATACAAATACATACAAATATATTACACTGAGTGTGTTTTCCTACAACAATTTTTCATGTAAACAACGAAGAATTTGATTTATTTTAAGTAAATTCCATAACTATTGTTTTCAAGAGTAAATACAATACACTCTCAATTATCCATGCTTATGATAGGACTGAGGGCAAAGCGATAAGAAGAACTATAATACTTTATCAAAACAGACATTGAGACATAATTTCCAGAATTATTTAATTATTGATGCTTCCCAATTATTATTGTTTTTTAAAATTACTTCCATCCTTTTTATTGACTGTGTTTTTGGGGTCTTTAAATTTTTTCAGCTTGAGATTCCTAAACAAAATGTATTTAAATTTTATACTCATCACAAACACTTGGCATACAATTTTTATAAAGTCATATTTTTGATACATTGTACCTTGAGTATTACGAATTTGACAGTTGTATTTTTCAATTTATATCGCAAATTTCCTTCCAAAACAACTAGTAAAAATTTTAAATTCCAAATAATTCCAATAAATGTGCTTTTCTATATTCAATTATTTATTTGAAAATTAATTGATTAACCATTGAGCGACTATCTAAAAAGAAATAAATAATATATTCATATAAATATCATAAACTCTTCCAATTATATGGGGACATCTCATGATTGAACAAATATGAAGTCGGCAACAATTAGTTTAAGCCAGCTGTAATCACACCATCCCAGTGATCGAAATGATGAAATTAATATGTCTGGTATGAATATTTACTGGTAAAATAACATATTGAAAATATAACAAAACTAATGTCATATAATATATGTTATAAATACTATATCAAAAGTGGTTCCAGAGAAAAATTTACGATCCTATTTATACCTTCAAATGTCTAATAAGATATGCTGAAAATATCCTTTTAACCTATAAATAATACATATCAATGTCTCATATATGCTGAGATAACTTGAAAAATCGAATTTAAACGGGATCACTATTCCCATAAATCATTTATAAACTTTTTATTTATCACCATTCATCTTTGAAATTATTGATTTTTTAAGATAGAATCATCAATCACTGTGTAAAATGGATTTAACGTTGTGAATATTCTTGTTTTTACATATAGTTAAAAAGGTAACCGATGTTGTACCTAATGAAAACAACACATTACATGGAAATATATTTTTTAACTTTATACTAGATCTAAACTTCCTATCGAGTTTCTGTTATGCAAAATATATTTTTATGCTCTATTCTTAAAATAATATATGTGATTATATTTAAGTTATTGTTCATAAAGCATACTTTAATTGTGTTGTGATTGGAAAAATATGTTACCTTGATAGTCATACAGAAGAGAGAATAAAGCTAAAATAAACTCTGTAAAATATACCAAATTTGGGTAAAAAAAAGCGAAAAAGACTTCAGTGTCAAATATCACAAATATTTGCTAGGCAAATTATCTGGAGATATCAATAATCAATTGCTGTGAATCTAGTTATTAGTTTGTCGGATTGTAGATAATGCAGTCAGTTTTGTTGCATCTATGTGATAGAATACCCGAAGATACTGAAACGCTAAACCATTAAAACCCTTCAAATCAGTTGATTGGGAATTTAAAATTGTAAGATCCTAATTGTGTACTGATAAAAATAAATGAACACACAGATTTTATTATCAAATTGATAATTCCAATTATATGTATATCTTTTAATCATATAAAAATTAGAGCTTTGCAAACAACAGTGACAAATGAGAAATGCAAATTAAGCATTTTTAAGTGCTTTCTGTCAATTTGTGTCGGAATACTTTAAAATATTTACTAAATGCTTTCAATTTACATTAGCCAGTCTATATCATTACTGCAATACATTTAAGCATAAAATGATACTATGGCATTGATGAAAATGACATTGTATTAAAGTTTCTTCAACAACTTTTGACTACTATTTCTTTTGAAATATGATTAATCAATGTGGCATATTTTTCACATCTCTCGCATTAATGATCTCCTATAATATGTTATTGATGTAAAATTAAGAATGAAATAAATCATTGGCTATTACAATATTAAGAAAGGCCTATGAATAACTTATTTGAATATCTGGAAGGTTTGTATTATAATGTTTTACTTATGATTGTTAGCATTGTATAATATTTATTTGATTGTGAGCAGTATTTTCAGTGATTGGCATTCTTGCTCAGGTTTTGTTAAAAGTATTTTATAATTGGCTTTATTTGTGATAAAAAATGTAAAAGACATAACACATTTATCTATAATGGAAAAACTGAGTGAATTATATCAAGCCGGAAACAAGTTGTTTCAATGATTTTACTGTAAAAGAAAAAAAAGTTGTAATGATAAAGCAAAGAATGATCAGTGATAATTTGCATTCCTATATATTTTCAACATCTATCACAGCAATTAATACAACTAAAATACTGGCTGCTTTGTTTCATTTTAAAATAATTATAATTCCGAAATTTGGCTTTTGTCACATGTTATTAAAATCATTTTAATTGCCAAAAATTACTTACATCGATAAAATTATATTTAAAATAAAATATATAATATATATTAATTATTTGTAAAGTGAATATTTACTAAATTAACTATTATAGAAATATTATGTAAGCTATAAAAATTGCTATTTATTTTCGATAGTTATGAATTAAATTAATAAATAAATTTTAAAATCAAGTTACCTTAGTTGTCATAAGTAAATGAAATTAAAAATTATTGAAGAAGTATCAAAAAATTGGTAACCTAAATTAAGCAAGGACTTTCTGCCTGCAAAATAAAACTTTACATTACATTTTAATATGATATTATTGCCAGAATGTCAATTTTTCGCCAAACTTATTGAATGAGAAACAATCATTTTTATGTATAAATAAATCGGTTGGGAAGAAAAACTTAACCAAATATTATATGGCTGATAAGTGCATTTTTGTGTATCCATTGCTTTTCAGTAAAGATGATTTAATATTTCAATGATATAATCCAAAAATATGTGAAACTTTTGTAGTATTTGAATAAAATTGCCTATCAATCGGTATTGTGTTAAAAGATTGAAATTCCCAGAGATAGTTTTGTAAAAACTTATTCTTCGATTGCTCCATGATTTATTTATTCAAAGACTGCGAAAAAACATGTAAGTGTTGCCAATGTTTCAAGAGGGTATTGAATTATCTGATTGCTAAAAAACTAGATGAAAATTAACTTACTAACGACCATTGAGTAGCTTTTGAGCACTTTCATTTAACCTTTTCAAAAAGAGAGATTTTGAGCAAATTACTCATAGTCTTCCTCGCAATGTGTGTTAAATAGAACTAAAATTGAAATATATCTTTTAAGAACATCATAGTACAATAACAAAACATGAAGATACATATAAAACAAAGTTCTTTAGAGTTGTATATTTAGTTCATAAATTATATAAAACAATATATGTTTTACATTATTTGCCCTGTTCTGTTTGTTACATCATGTTTACTTGAGTTCAGTTACTGTGTTACACTTACCCATACAATCACTGAATAAATAAAAAAGTTTTTACTTTTATTAAATTGGTCAGTTCCATTTTTTGACAGATGGCATAAAATGACAGTTAGTAAAATGTTCAATCGTTTTTTGTGGAGCAATTACCAATATAGTAACAAGCTTATCAACTTTAATGTTGTTTATTACCTAATATTAGAACAGTTTAAATCATTGTATTATTTCTTTAATTGTCGTGACACATATATATAATATTATAATCAAACATTTTAAAGTAATATTAAATAATCTAGGTATACATATATTAAAATACTGACTCATTCAGTATGGAATATAAAAATATATCTGAACATTTCAATCAAATTTAAATAATATTAGTAAAGAATTAAATTATAAGGAGTCAATTTCAATGTGTCCTAAAGGATAGTTTTTTACAACTCAAACTGAATAATATTATTTTAATTTTGCTATTTTGACGCTATGTTTTATATATATATATAAATACGTATATATATATACGTATATATAAATATACATATATATAAATACAACTTGAATTTATATCAATCTATTTTATTTTTTTTGTAAATAATATGATAAATATATTTTGATATCAAAGAAGTGTAATATTTACATAAATTAAATATATATTTAACTTGCAATGAATGTTGTAATATAAAAATTAGTATACTATCTCATTTTTAAAATCAAATTTTATCATGATGTATTTATTTATTCATTTAAAATATATTGGTGTTGAATAAAAAAAATATTTTTTTTATATTTACTGTTTACTCTTAAAACTAAAAAGGGCAGTGATATTTTATTTAGAGAGAACTATTTTTGTCTATGGCAGAGGTGATAGGAGTGACATCTAGTGACTTTTTGATGTAAGTTTATGTTGTGCAAAATTAAAAGTTTTTGTTCAATTTTTACTATCCCAAGAGAAACCATTTTCTCTTTACTTTGACTTTGAAGTCTAGAAAATGTTTTTATACCTTTCACTTTAGAAAATAGTCCGTTTACAGAATGTCCATTATGTAAAAATAGTTTCTCATTTTTATATGTAACAAAACTTTCATTTTTGAGGGTAGTGATAAATCTAACGTGTTTTTTCTGACAATCTGAATCCCAAAAGTAATTAATTCTCTCTTTCTCCACATATTAATTTTCGAGAAATATTTTTCATCTCATTCTAATCCCCACTGATTCAAATAAATAGGTATTCTGTCATTCAGAATTTAAAAATGTAATTTTAGTAGTAGTCTAAATAGTTGCAGTTGAGCATGTGTGACCTTATTCAACCACTTGAAAAGACTAGATGAGTACTCATAAAGTAGTATTTATACTAGACCTTTCTGCATTTATCAATGCTTTTGGCGAGACTTGGACAAATATATTTTTTTTATGGAAGTGAGTGTATTTATTACAAAACAAACCAATGCCGTTAAGAATTCAGGTTGTGTCTTATGAAATATCAAATGGATATAGCTACTTCTGATAAATTCTGCAACAGCTGTTGGAAATGGTTCCCATGAAGTGATAATTAAAAAAAAATACACATATTCACACTGTTTTTAACTTCAAGGTCAAAGGTGCTGCATAAAATTTAGTCAGGTAAGCAAAAAAAAAAAAAACATTTTGATGGCTGGGATTTGAAAAACAAAAATACTTACTAATATTGCTTATGAAAATATAAAATATTTTCTACAAATAACGTACCAATCAAGGATTATGTTGTTTTGATTTTTTTATTTGTGGGTGATGCACGTATAGTAAATACCAATAAGAGTAGTTTTAAAACACTCGTGTACCCATTGTACTGTTTACCATGGTGAGAAAATATTTTGCATATTAATTGAGTTAGCTGGTGAGCTAGCACTACAAAATAAATTGTTGAGGTAGGAATTATTCAGCTGCGTCTTAGTATCTCCAGTGTGACAATTTGTTAAATTGTCACCACACTGGCAAAATTGATAAGTAATAAGCTAAGTGCAAGATATAAATTCTTAGTTTGGAAAAATATCAATAAATATATGAGTGTGAATATATAGTAAAATTGCTCACTTTTGTTTGTGTTAGACCTATTTTGGAATATTTATACCTTCTTTGTATTTAAAATGCCTTTGGGGTTGAGGCTTTGAAAAAATTAGAGCATTTATAGTGTCAAATAGGTCGAAAACACTGTATAGTCAGTTAGAGAGAGAGTCTCGTCTCTTTATCTAGGAATTTGGAATACTAGTATTTTGTTTATTTTCACAGGTTCTTAGATACAAAATAATATGCTAATTCAGAGGAAATGCTCCAATTCTAAAGTATATTGTTTTTAGGAATATTCAAGAAAAAACCACATTGCTGATTTGGTCGCAATTCATTTTTTTGCTTTATTTAAAAAAATTATTCAGATACATTCTTTCATAAATTCTTCACATCCCTTTCTTCTATACATTTAAATTTATAAATAATATGTGTGTATGATTTAAAGTTTCTCATAAATTGTTTTTGTTTATTTCTAAGTATTATCATTTAAGGATAATTTATATATTCATTTTTTGGTTTCATTTTGTTTAATGTACGATGTATTTTTTAATGGAATACTTTTATTATTTGATAACTATTATATTTCTTGTTTTATTTACATTTAACAAAATCATTTTTGTACATTACAAAATAAATAACAATCAAAACAATAACACTTCTGTGATGTTCCAATTATTCACTGAAAGCAATGTTTTTGTCATTGGAAACTGATATATTTCGTTGTTAAACAATAAATAACCATATTTATTCAACTTTTATAGGGGGCATATAAATATTATTAATTTTAAAAATATAACTTGGATATAGCCATGTCTCTTGCATATGGATATTTTTTTTCAATCCCAATTATTTTCATTCTTACATATTATTTTACATCAATAAATTTGATCAGCCAATCGGTATGTAATGACATGGGAAATATTTGAATATATATTTTATTATCGGTTATATTCCTTTTACTATTATGGCAATTACTGTCCAATACAATCGTTATTACCGATTTCTTTCTATTTGACATGCCCATTTGGCAAATAGTGTAATATAATGTGCAAATTATCATCTTTGTTGACTTAAGCAGCGAGGGAAATAAAGAACTGTTGATATTGACAATATATAATTGTAGCTGACATATAACTATCAGTAAAGTAACATTTTTGCAGATATGATGCATACTGGCATATAAAATAAAGGCTGGTCCAATTTTATATTACATGCAAGTTATATGGCGCACATGGGCGGCTGATTTTAGGGGACAGACTAACCAAACTGGTTTTTTTTTTATTTTTGTAGACTTTCACAAAAAGCTCACATTTTATTAGTTGTTAGCCAAAAAATCTATCCTTTAGTAGAAATTATAAGTATTGGGATTTTTATAATTGTAAATTAAAAAATAAGGCCAATTTGTGTTGGCAAAATGGCGGCCAAACTTCTAGACAATGCATATAGCCCAAGCAGAGCATTGTGTAAATAATATAGGAGTTTTACCTACCAATAAAACTCTTATTGTGTTTCCAGCAATGTCCAAGATCCTCTGAGATGATGCGTCTCTGTTTTCGAGCCACGCGTCCAAACCCTACGTTGGCCACACCTTTTCTTCTCCCCTCTCTTCCCTACCCAAGCCACGCCATCCGGGTGACGCCGTTATGTATGTCATTGGCACTCAAGGTGCACCAGGTAGGGGTTACCTGGATCTTGGACATTGCTGGAAACACAATAAGAGTTTTATTGGTAGGTAAAACTCCTATATTGTGTGTTCTGGCAGCAATGTCCAAGATCCTCGTGGGGGAAGAATTATGTCATCAATGTGAGATCTTAACCAGTCTTCAGCTGATGGTCCGGGTACGATCTTGTGGCCATCTAGACTGGTTGGAAAGGGTTAATGATAAGGCTTTCCGTCGGATGTGATCACTCTCGCCAGTTATTACCTCTCGTCTATGGCTGTCCTGGAGGCCGGCTTATCGGTCCCCATAGCTGTAAAAAATAGTTCTTGGAGGTATCCGCCTTTCTTTCGACTTCCTTTCGAGGCTTTAACCAGGCCATAGAGTTATCTGGTCCCGTTCCTCTCTCAGCCCGCTGTCTGAATATGTAAGCAATGTCTTGAACTTCATGAACATGTATAACCGACGTCAGTAGTAGCAATGTTGCCGTCCTACAAGACACTTCATATAGGCTGGATGTAGGTGGAGTGGTTGCCTTCAAGTGACGGACTTCCTCCTGACATCCCATATAGAGGCTTTCGGGGTCTTTACTCTGGCTAGGGATATGGCTCGGAGTACACGCCTCACCAGGGCGTTTCCGCTAATGTCCACGCCGCCCACTGGTTTGCAGGAGGTTGTTATGGCTGACTTGTGCACCCCAATTGTGGAGTACGCCAAGCCTTCTTGGAGGTAGAGGTGAGCTAAGTACCTGGCAACTTGTTCCGGATGGGGTGATTTGTGACCACTGATAAGGATCAGGTGATCCATCTAACCCAAGCCAATTGGTACGTGACTTGTGCAACCCAATTGTGGAGTACGCCAAGCCTCCTCTGAGGTAGAGGTGAGCTAAGTACATGGCAACTTGTTCCGGATGGGGTGATTTGCGACCACTGATCTAAGGTTGCATCAGGTGGTCCATCTAACCCATGCCAATCGGTACGCTATCATCAGGTTGGACTGACGCCACCCTGATGATAGCAGCCCTTTTCTTTCAGGGCTCCACTCGCGAATTAGACTCTCCCACCCGAAATCCTCCACAGATGGAGCGACAGGTCTTGTATTTTGGAGGTGGTCGGCTGGTTGACATGCCCACCCGCACTGATGCCAAGTTGGGTATCGTGTGTGGCAGTCCTGTCGCTCTCCTCTGAAGGTCTGCTCCCCAGAATGGTTTCTTCCAGTCTGGTACGACGAGGAGATATATCCCTCCCGCCGTGCTCAGGTGGGCCAATACTTGGGCAATCATGTTCGGGTGGGTAAAGACCCACACCAGTTCGTAGTCCCACAAGCGGCTGAAAGCGTTGTGATACAGAGCGCCGCAGTCGGAGCTGTCGGGAGATACATACCTGGGAATTACTCGCGACTCTTTTGACGATCTCGGGCGTGCCTCTGTGATCGAATATCTGCTCTGTTGCTGTACCGGGAATATGCCACTTGGGAACTTGTGTTCCGCGAGATAGTCCGTCGGCTGTGCAGTTGTAAATTCCCGGTAGGTACTGCGCAGTTAGGGAGATGCCGTACTTATCGACCAATGCATCGAATGCACCAAAAATCGACGATCGCGTAACACTTCAGGCGCGTTCAAAAACAACGTCATCAATGACATACATAATGGCGTCTACCGGATGGCGTGGCTTGGGTAGGGAAGAGAGGGGAGAAGAAAAGGTGTTGCCAACGTAGGGTTTGGACGCTTGGCTCGAAAACAGAGACGCATCATCTCAGAGGATCTTGGACATTGCTGCCAGAACACACAATAATATTTTTTAAACTATTCCAATGAACCTCCTTATACCTGAAATTCTGCAAATTAATTGATGTAAAATAAATTAATACGAAAAGTACTGGTTATATCCAAATCAATAAAAGTTATTTTCATTAGATGGTTCTCAAATTTTTAAAAACAATCAGTGTTTTTTCAATATATAAATACAAAAGATATAACAAGTTAGTACAAAACAGCAAGGGTAATTTTGTTCTTCAAAAATAAAATTATTTATTTGAAACTCGTTCTGCTGGCTATTATATTGCCTAAAAAACTACGATAAATTTGAAGATATAAACGAGACATGATGTAGTAAGATTCAGTTTTGTTGTTAAAAGTCTATAATTTATCAATATTTTTCCTGTTATCTGTCACTCTGAAGCGTGAAAGGGCTTGAAATTCAATTCAGATGGTTTTGGATTTGTTGGTTGCAGTTAAGGACAGTTTTAAAATCATTCACAAAATCTTAGAAGTGCAAAAGGACAGAATTATTGTTTTTTCTTGTTATATTGCGACCTTTGACAATAAAACCTTGAATTTTTTTTTGTAAATTTGAATGATTACCACCAATCATTACATTGCCTTTTTGGAGCACATAAACTCTTTAAATACAAACAGTGATGAGGAAGAAGAAGTATTTCTGCTCATTGGCAAAGAAATATAAAATATTTGATGGAGTAACATAAGTGCATTTTGGATCTACTTTCTATTATAAAGCTGAAGTGTCAATCATTGGCCACAATAAATTCATTTCATTACATATTTATAAATATAATATTTTGGCTGTGTGTTTTAAAATTTAATTTTCTTTTTGTGTAAAGATAATTTAACATGTATAAACTTTGAAATCCATCAGTTATAATTAGTTGGAAAACTATAATATTGTTCCTTTCATGTCGATTTGGCCGGTTTATATTGAGTAACATTTTAAAAATTTAACAATTGGGCATTTTAGATCTCTGACAGGTCTATTAGTTAAACAGTACTATACTAGTCAAAGTTCTTGTGATTTTTTTAAACTAATACGATCCCTTATTCAGAAAAGTTGTTTCAAATATAAGTTAGATTTTATAAACAGTATGATTACACCTAAATATTTTGATATTTTTTTTTTATCAAATTGGTGTCAATAAGGTGGACTGTATTTTAACTAAATTGTGTGCAATAGCTAAACAGCTAAAGTAGCTAGTAATTTAGCTTAGCATTTAGTTAGTAAACATTTTAAATAATCTATTCCAATACGTATAGAATATCAAATACAAAAGTAACTCGTATATTTTTTATTTCTATAAGAAATATTAATTTTGATAAAATTATTAGCTAATACTTTTAGTTATTCAGGAATAAATACATTTTATTTATTATCAACGGCAGTGATTCCCAAACCGTGGCCAAAAACAGTATATCATTTAATGTTGTCACTTGTAAATATATTTTTATTGGAATCTCGAAAATATTTAATACACCGATTAAATTAATAATAAAAAGTTTCATGTTAATTGATGTCAGTTATTTTTTCCTTTTTGATGATACTGGGCCATGGGACGTGGGAAACTCTGACCAAATATTTGTTAAAATTGGTTAGAAATAAAAATAAATTTGGCGTTTTTTTACATATTCAGTTTAACATGGTCATATTTTAAAGGTGTCAAATTACTGAATAAAAAGATTGAAATTCAAGAGTGACTTATAGGCATATTATTTAAATATATTTGGTGATTTTGAATTTGTTTTAATATTTTGTAGTTAAATAGTATACAATTGATTTTAAATATTTTTTTCCCCCGTGACTGGAATACCAATGATAAGTAATTTCTATGATAGATGAACTTACTGATGAACTACTGATGAACTACTGATGAACTAGATGATCTATGAGTATTAGTCAAAAAGAAAATTGTGTACGACAGCAAAAAATATTCAAACCTAAATTTTGAATTCATTTCTCCAGTTTGCTTCGTAAAATTTAAATTTGGACTTTTCTTGATTGAATTGGCATTTACTTGGTAGAATTCCACTATAACACGGTGAAAAAATAGCAGTGTACTTTAGTTCTACATAATTTTTTAGAACTAAAATACATTGCTATTTTATCACCGTGTTAGACTTTACTTTTCAGTAGTGTTCAAATATGTAAAAACACTCAACAATAAATTCATACTTTGGACACAGCACAATTACTTTGAGTATAAAAGTTAGTCTTATTGATGCATAAATTTTATAAAGTATCCGCAACAAATATGTATATGCAGTTCCACTGAGGCGTCCTTGTATTTGGAACGATTTTTCATACTTAATGTAAAATAGCCAAAAATGGACTTGTACTCATAAATCTGTCCATCATAGATTTAAAAAATTTGAAATTTTATTGAACATTATTTGCTATAATGCGGGCAAAATATTGAAACATACAAAAGTCTTAGTAAATTTGTACATACTGTACAAACAGTAATAATAAAGTAAAACAAAAATAAGATTTGGACCGTTCTTAATGATTTGAAAACATAAATATTTTGTTGAAGAAACGCTGTAAAAAATACTGTAGTGTGCAGAATAATTATATAAAACTATAACTACCTTTACACTAGTAAATCATATTGTTTTATCGTTAAAATTTATCGGTATTTTGTATCTATACTTATTGATAATATAATATTTTTTAATACTGATAATTTTTCGAAAAATTCAACAGTTATAAATTATAGCGTTTCATATTTTTTCCCTATCCTACGTCTAAAAAAGAGTGTTATATAATTGCGTTCATTATTCTTCGATATACCCTAAAAGTAATGGGCACCTATCTAGAAACACTACCTCTCCCCATAGCTACGCTCTGTCAATCGTATCCATTAATTTCACATGCGGCTTTTTTTTAAATTCCAAATGATTCTTCATACCTAAAGCCTAAGAATTAATAATGCAAATTGGTAAAGGAATAATGTAACAATAAATGCATATTGCCAGCTAATGCATCATAATGCACCTTGGCCCTTAAGTGCCAGTCTGTGTCACACGAAACACAAATGACATTCTGACACTGGGAAGCAAAAAAAACATGAAGGACATTTTTTTCAACCCAATAAAATACAAGTAATTTGTTTTGTAAGCTGCATTTGATTGTAAGTTGTTCTGTGCTAGAAAATAGAACTTAAAAAAATTTGGGTAAATTAAAGACAATATAACCTATATAAATTTATAATTTATGATATCGACTGAAAGTGCATGATGGAATTTCAATATCAAATTTGAATTGTTGTAATTTTGTACAATTCCACATGTATTGTCTCAAACGACCCGGGTTTCACCCTTCGGCATCTTCAGGTATTCCATCACACGGATGCAACAGAACTGACGTAAAATAAACAGTTAGCATCGTAAATATAATATATTAAAGTCATTATTTACAGGAGCACACTTACCAATAGGCAAGCAGTAAATTGCAGCTGAAACAAATGTTAACAATATCAATAGGTCAATAATATTGTTGCAATTTCACTGCTTGCCTATTGGTAAGTGTGCTCCTGTAAATAATGACTTTAATATATTATATTTACGATGCTAACTGTTTATTTTACGTCAGTTCTGTTGCATCCGCGTGATGGAATACCTGAAGATACCGAAGGGCGAAACCCGGGTCGTTTGTGACAAAACATGTGGAATTGTACAAAATTACAACAATTCAAATCTATATAAATTTAATTTTGGCTATATTTTTCTAACCAATGTTTTTTAATAACAAAAATTATCAAAATTTACTTAGACAAAGTTGGGGCGGGGCATTGACAACTTGATAATCCACAATTCGATATACTTCTTTGCCCAGTGTTGTTATCAGCCTGCTATGAATAATAGACCTTTGAAGGTACGGAAAACTTAAACAAATTTCATCAGGTAAAGGTTTTGATAGCATGAAAATCATCAACACTTAATAAAAAAAAATAGATAATTTTTTAATATGAATCCTTTTTTCTTAGAATTAATACTGAATAACAAGGTGCATTAATGTTGGGAAAGTTAATCTATTGTGCCATAAATTTGAAAGATAGCCGCTCAGCGATGTTGGTTAATCAAGTGAAGATCATTTTGAATACAGCCTGTTACCACTGCGCTAACTACTCAATCATCCATAAACCGTTTGAATGAATGAAGACGTCAGAACCCGAACCGCTGTTTGTCCATCTGAGCATCAAAGTCTCTTATGACCTCCTGTACTGTTGGACTTGCAAGCCAGGCCGGGGGGAGATCTCGGAGTTTCCTGGTTTTCCAGACTCGACGCTCTGAGAATGAGACCTCTCGATCTGCGAGTCAGCCAGTCCGGACGAGTGAGGGATGACGAGGAGCTGCCCGAGAAGGAGCTTGTCTTCTGAAGCCTATGCGGGGAATTTTCGTGTCTTGTTTCATCAAATGATGGAGCCTGGTGGTGTTGGGGTGTCATTTGGACATCGGATTCCTGAAGGATAATAAAAATATCTTAGCACAAAAGGTATTACATATTTGGTATGGAATATAAAGAGTCCTTATGACCAATTTCTGATAGTTCCTATTTTTGTTGCCAATTAACAACTTACAAGAATCAAGTTCTATGAAATTTATTTTTTTATATTTATTAATGAGGAACATGTAGGTATTTTAAAAATCTGGGAAGTGGTATGTAAATTGATGTGAATTCAATTTCGTGAAATATTTTTCATATTTCTAGGAGAAATTGTATTTTTCCATTGAAAATACGAAGTAAAGGTTGTCATAGTTGACATATCAACTGTCAATTGTTTTATTATACAACAGAAGGATGTATTGTCACAAGCTATTGGTTATAGATCAATTATTAAATTATCCCTTCCACTATGTAAATTAATGATTAACAATATATTTTCACAACCTCCTCGAGGCTCCTCAAGATGTGATCTCCTCCTCTTCTACCTCCGTGTGAGCCTCTCGCCTTCCTTGCTTCCTTCCTTTCCCTTCTTTCTAGTTCTTCAGCCAGCATAACGATTTCCCAATCCGCCGCTCCTCCGCAAGAACTGGCTCCAGACGATTGGAAGTTTTCGAACATTGGAGTGCGAGGAAGGTAGTCGGATTCACCGCTGCTACTTGTTGAAGAGCTATACAATTAGAAAGGTGCATGTGAAGAAACTCACGGGAGCTAGTTATATATTCACGCCAGGCAAACAGTAAAATGGACTTTTGTGAGAAAACACAGGTCTAACACAATTTGTTGAATGGATGCATGCCGTGCACCAACTTTTGATGCTGACAATATGAGAAAATTATAAACTTTGAATGGTACTTTGCAGCCTTCTGCACCTACAACTCTTTTATTCTAGGTATTTCTCTTGTGGTGCATATATCAACTACAATATGATCAAGTAATTTGATGTTTCAGATAATGCTCTGAGAGAAAGTAAATAAAGATTGTGCAATATTTGTTTTTCGCAGAAGTGTCATGTTATCGTCTTTAGACTAATGTCAAGTCAGTGAATGACTGGTATTATGGGTAGATTGTGATAATAATAAACTTTTGTTTACAGCCTGCAAAAAAATATTGAACTCCTGGAATCATTATTCGTAAGGGGTTTCATAATACAGCACCCAGGTAAAATGTATTCCAGAAAAGGAAATAAAGAGTTAGAAAAACGGCCTAGACACTATACATCTACTTTGTATTCTCCACATAGATGGAAAAAAAGGTATGTCAGTTTCTATTGATTCATCTGTATGTATGTAATGCACCGAAAACATACACACTCGCTCTCTGCCTGTCCAGTGAGAGAATTTCGTACTGCCACTAGTGTTTGAACAGTGATGTCTAAGAAAATGATTAACATTGCCGTTTAAGTCAGATACCTATTTCCATCGCTAGATGCATATTCACTCCCCATATCTAGAACAACAGTTTCTTGTCTGACAGATCTGCAGGGTAGCGCAGCTTGCTTCGCAGAAGAATTGACGCCTCGATGATAGCCAAAGAACGATCCCAAGCTGAATTTTCTGTGCTCGTGGTCTGAAGTTGGGCCTCCTGAAAACAATATTTTGTGCTTAAGGAGACTATTTTAAACATTTCTCATCAATTCGTTAAATATCTATGGATGATTACAAAACCAAGAAATTTTTGACAGATCCTAGAGGAATCAAAAAATAAATTTTAGCTCTCTGATTGCTAATTTCTCAACTGTTGATACGGGTCCAAGCTTTTGGGTAATAGTTATTGTGTGTTCTGGCAGCAATATCCAAGATCCTCTGAGATGATACTTCTCTGTTTTCGAGCCACGCGTCCAAACCCTACGTTGGCAACACCTTTTCTTCTCCCCTTTTCTTCCCTACCCAAGCCACGCCATCCGGGTGACGCCGTTATGTATGTCATTGATGACGTTGTTTTTGAACGCGCCTGAAGTGTTACGCGATCGTCGCTACAAAAACAAATCCGTAAACATCGACACGTGTTGACTATTTTTAAAGTCACTAAATTAGTATCCGTGCGTAAACCACTGTATTGCTTCCAAAGTGACGTGACTTTTAATATATATTATATATATATACATATCGTAATCATGCGTGATGTATCGTTGGCTTCGCATGAAGACTCCGCGTCGGAAGACGAAACGAACGCCGGCCAGACGCCAAGCGTGGCGGGTGATCGTTTGGACAGACTGGAGAGCCAGATAGTAAGTTCTTGTTTCAATCGAAACAAGAACAACCGTCCACCTCACGGCCCGAAAGAATCCCCCTCGAGTTGATAGGAGATTCCTTTCGCCTCCCGAAGGAGGTCGCCCCGTCCAATAAACAACAACTGACAGCGTTGGTCGGGACTGTGAAGGAGCTGATCGTACCCAATGCGGACCCGGCCAGGATATCGACGATGATCGGCATCCAGCGATGGACATCAGATTGGGCCGGGCTCTGTTACTATGAAACACAGAAAAAATATGCCGCGACGCCGTTGTTCACCTAGCTGGAAGTGAACGATGAGTCCCGTGGGTACGACCAAGGAGCTCTTACAGCTCAGCTGACGGGGAGGACGCCTTACTCGAGGGTCGGCAGTTCGTCATTGAGTGGGAGGGGGGGGGGGGAATAAGACGGTACCTCTTACAACTGCGGGGCTGTTTCAGTCAATCGAAGGAAAGTTCGGAAGAGACTCTTCCCACCAACTTATAACCGAAGACATTATGCAAATAGTGTGTGGGAAGAGGGCCGAACAGATCCAGCACCGTCAAACTATCCGGGCCAAGGTGAAGGAGGAACACGTCAGGGACAGACTGGCGAAAATCCCCCCCCAGGTTGCAGGAAAGGCTGGCGAGACCTAGACCCTCGTCTGAGAATGATAGGTTGCCCTTTCGGGAGCAAGTCCCGACGCCCAGTGTTAGGAGGGCCAGCAGTGGTAGACCTTCAGCAAGGTACAATCGAAGGCCCCCCTACAAAAAAAAAAACAGGGAATTGCACAAAAGAAAGAATCTTCGAGGGGGGAGCCTCCCCAGATGACGTCAATCCCTTCAAAGGGGGTTGCCTGCGACACCTTGTGGAAGTTTGGAAGGCAGAAGGAGCCCCCTTACCCCTTCTGAGGATGTTAGGGGGGGGGGGGCGCATTCCATTCACCCTGAAGCTGCCCTTCTCCCTCAGACACCACAGCTACTGCGGGAATTCCAGACACAGGTAACGGGCAAGATGCAGGCCCAAGTAACTGTGTTAAAGGAACTGTAAATCTTGGGAGCGGCAGACGGAACGCCCAGCTACCTCTCGAAGTTATTTTTAGTCAGGAAACGGATGGCGGAGAACGACCAATCTTGTACTTGAAGATGTTGAATGGTTTTATTTTTGGATCCCGGACCTTTCAAGCTGTTTAACCATGGCTGAGTTCCGCAGTCCCTGCAAAGGAACAACTGAATGATAAAGATAGACCTGCATCAGGCATACCTCCATCTTCCTACAGCGAAGCGACATCAGCAACTCCTCCGCCCTGCTTCAGAGACGAGCTACCACCAGGTGATAACAAACATTTACTCAGAGGATCTTGGACATTGCTGCCAGAACACACAATATAGGAGTTTTACCTACCAAAAAAACTCTTATTGTGTTTCCAGCAATGTCCAAGATCCAGGTAACCCCTACCTGGTGCACCTTGAGTGCCAATGACATACATAACGGCGTCACCCGGATGGCGTGGCTTGGGTAGGGAAGAGAGGGGAGAAGAAAAGGTGTTGCCAATGTAGGGCTTGGACGTGTGGCTCGAAAACAGAGACGCATCATCTCAGAGGATCTCAGAGGACGCCTTTTGGCTTCTTCAGACATTCTATTACATGGATACAACAGAACTGATAACAGACTGTCGATAGAAGATGTCGAAAAGCGAAGCCCGGGTTGTTAGCGACAAAACATGCGGAATCGTAAAAAGTTTTAACAATACAAATTTGATATTGAAACTCCATCAAGCTTCTTCAGTCGATATCATGAACTATTCAATTAATTTTGATTTTGGAGTATTCTTTATTTAGGTTAGCCGAGAAACAAATGTTTTTTTCATTACTATGTTAGAGGGCTTATAACTTTAAAGACATGAAAACATATTTACTGTATTCATCAGTGTAAAAGGCGCTATGTACTTAAGAAACTTTATGGTATAGTTGTAAACATAAAGTTTGCGATAATAATACAATAAACCAACCTCCTCCTTTCGTTCCGGTGTGATGAATTCCCGTATCTACTGACTTAGTCTTTTTGATTTTCCCCCTTGTAGAATCTAGATGAGAACCAAACAGATGGAAATGATGCGGGAATTTCTTAGACCTTCGACTACCGGAGCCACCAACAACATCAGGACTGAGAAGCGCTCGTTCTTCGCAGCCCAGCAGTTGAGGAGATATTGATCTATAACAGCAACAAAAATTACTTAGCCTACCATTTTTCGAAATTAATCAAAGCCTTCATAGGAATCAGTCCATTATCTATATATACAGCTAAATAATGCTCCTCTAAGTAACATGCGTTTAACATGTCTTACACATACTAACACAAATGGAATGAAAGTTACTTTACATATTTAGTGATTAAGACCATCTAAGCTCATAGTTGACTTCTCAATCGCTCTCTTGACATCTTTATTCCAAGTTTTTTCCCATCGATTCTCCTGTTGACTAATTTGGCATCATTTTCTACGTTGCTCATCTATCTTTCATTAGGGCAGCCCAGATGTCAACTGTCTACTAGGTAGCCATTATAGGTCCTATAGACTGTGCTAAAGTTATTTTGGGTCTTCCTGCAGACGTGACTTACATGGGACTTCAAGGAGACAAGGAGTTCAACGTTTATACGAATGCACCACGTCTGGGTTTTTTTTGAATTTAATAAAATTTATATTCACACGGTGAAAAAAATAGCAATGTATTTTAGTTCTACAAAATTATTTTTAACAAATATAGTTGATAGCTATTTCGGCTCACGCCATCGTCAGAACTATCCCTATAACTATAAAATTTATATTACTAACAGCAAGCTATTTTTTGACGTTAACTATTCTACAATAAATGCCGTTGTCTAATCAAATTCACATAACATGTGAAATGAAAATTACCTTGGCAACTCTTGCAATTCCATGCTTTCTTGGTCACTGCTTTCCTCCCACGATCTCCTTTCCCTTAACCTCACTGCTCTCTGCCTGGAGTATGTTGCTTCTGGTCTCTCGGCTGATGATCTTGCACTGGATCTTCTCATATTTCTTGAATTCAGAAGTAACGCTTCATCGGGACTTCTCATTGACTGGCTTTCGGTCATTCTTTCAAGTTCTAGAGTCATAGCTGCCCGTGTCAGTCTCCGGACTGTTTCTTGGTCATCATCTTCTTGGGATATTGATGCGACTGAGAGGCTTTGTTCCTGTAGCTGGTCAGAATCGTCTTCGTATTCTTCAGCCACCACTGCACTCGGCGGAGATGTGGTGAAGACGGTGTCTAAAGAATCACCTCTCTATAAGCACAGATGTGAAAAGTTAAAATCTGTATTGTATTAGTAAAAAATGTGTTTTTGTTTTAAAAATATAATAGCTTTTCAATAAGAATTGACAGTCAATGATGCAAAAATTTAATATTATACTGTGCCATGTTATATAACTTAAATAACAAGTTTTGTTTTAAATTTGAACTGTCACAACTTTTGTATGATTCCACATGTTTTATCACTAACGACCCGGGTTTCGCCTTTCGGTATCTTCAGGCATTCTATACACACAGATGCAAAAGAACTGATGGAATCATACAAAGTTGTAACAATTCAAATTTGATATTGAAATTCCATCTGTTGATATCATAAATTTTTGTTTTGTTTCTTTCGGTACAGTGTATTAGATCTTGACTAATCACACTAAGCATTATTAGCAAAAATCTAGTACAGGACCAGAATCCTCACAGGATCATCTTCAAAGGCATAGTATAACATGATGAGTGAGAGAAAAATATTTAATCTCTAATCTTTCGATGGTGTGCACAACTTAATTTTTCATATACAATTTGCTTCAGTTCAGTCAATTTGTTTTACACTCAATAATATGAATTAAAAAAATCAATTTTGATGTGCATTGAAGAATGATATCAAAAAAAAAAAATGAATATAGATATGATCTTTTTTATATTACAATTACCATAAATCCTTGATCCAAAGAAATATCATCACTCCCAGAACTTGCTGTGAGAGTTGTAACGACATCTATTTCTCTGGAGACAACGTCATCATTCACAGTTCTGTCTTCGGTCTCTTGCTGGGTCATGCTGAATATAAAACCTGATCCTCCGACTGGTAAACCTACACGCTCCAGTTCTTGTATCCTTGATTGCAGCTGTGTTATGATTTCATCTCTTTTTCTAACTTCCATCTCTAAGTTATTGAATCTAGAATGTCAAAGGGCATACTAAGTCTACCATATATGTTAACCTTAAAGGGATATTTCATGTCAGTATGTTTTGAGGTTAAGACAATTTTTGAATTTTGTTTAATTTTCACTTATTACTTAATAATTTCCATTGTATGTTTTTTACACCTGATATATTTTCGCAACCATGAGGCTTAAACTAAGTTTGTGATAGTTTGTCCACCAGATTATTTGTGACATCGATACTCTTTGAGTGCAAATCTATGAATGGATCAAGTATTGATTGCAGCCAAGTTGGATGAAAGCTGATTAAAGTTAGCAAGATTCCAATTATAACATAGTATAATAAGTATATGGAAACTTTATTAAGTTTGGGATGAATTTTACTTTTCTTGCCTATGTTGCATTTAACAATGCATGAAGTGTGTTAAATTCCAGCAAGTGTTTCATTGAGGAATGAATTCAACCAGTCAACCATCATGAATTAAAACAACAGTTTGGTTAATCAAACTGAAGATTGTTTTTGAATTATCATGCTAATTTAAAAAGAAATTCAGTTTCAATACAATGAATGCATGAAATTAACCTGTCTTGGAATTTTCCTTGAACTTCATGCAGATGACCTTGTATGACATGCTTTATTCCCAAAAGAACTTCCCCAAAGTATTCCTGTTCCTCTATTGATCCTGAAACAGAATTAAATTTCCATGCATCATTTCAAAGATTAATTAGTGTTTTAAGTAAACATTCTTAAATGAAAATCATAATTTATTGATTGAATTGGCATTCACTTGGTAGAAGTCCATTATAACACGGTGAAAAAAATAGCGATGTATTTTAGTTCTACAAAATTATTTAAAAAAAATATAGTTGATAGCTATTTCGGCTCACGCCATCGTCAGAACTATCCAATGCTAATAGATAAAAAACTAATATATACTAATAGATTAAGAACTAATAAATAAAAATATAGAAAATCATAATACTTAATATTTTCAACACTGAATGTATCATGAAAATATTATCAATTGTTTGACAAGGAAACTTGACTGAATACAAAATAGAATATCAAATAACTGTGAATCGTGATCTCTCAACTTCAATTCATTATGATGGCCCATTTATTAATTCATTGATTTATTAAAAATGATAAAATTTATTTTTTGGTTTTGGAAAAGAAACTCGAAAATCCATTTAATTTCTGTAAGGCTCAAAAAAATATTCAATAGTATAGTTACCTCTAAACATTTTTCTTTGATTTCCGACAGCGGCTATCAAGTGTAACTTCGGTTTTTCAGTCGGCACTCGTATCTCTTCCGGATGCAGACCTTCCAAGCCGCTCGTGGTATATCGAAACTTCGGATCCAGCGTGGAGGTGAGGCTTTCCAATTCCCTGGCTTGTTTATCAGTCAGCATTTCATCGATGAGTGATGGCCTGTCCGTTATCGGTAGATGATTCTCAACATCTTGGTCTATCTCCATCAAATTATCGCTAATTGGAGGGCTGAGAATTTCATCATCGCTCACCCAGATGTCGTCCAATTCATCAGCTTTATCGGACGACTCCCCGGACTGTACGTTCGTTAACCGTTGGTAAGGATTCGACATCGGAAACAGTGGCTTCTGCTGATTTGTGACACTGTCAGGCGGAGACGTCAAAGTATCCCGATTAAAAGTAACACTCTTTGCAAACTTTGAATGCCTAGCGGCATATCCTTCAATTGTAGGAGCTCTTATCAATTTTTTGAATTCCTTAGGACAAAAAACTGGAGGATCTTGAACTGAAGTATCTTCTGAAAGCTTCTTTAGTATTGATTTCAAATTCCGTCTTTCTAAAGTCTCATTTGATTCGGGGCTCAATAACGGTTGGGACAAGTCTAATCCGGATGATAAAGAAATGTCACCCAGATGAGCGATGTTGTTACATTTTATTCGGCCCATCGTGCTACCTTCCGAATTACTCCTCGTCAACATGTCCAAATCTGACGGTATAGAATCTCCGCAATCTAAGCTTGAGCTTCTGGTCTTCTTGACTTCTTGTTCCAGTAATTCTAATTTTTGCCGTTCATTTAATATCTTCAATTTTTTAACGAAAGGTAGTGTCCCATACTCTGGGGAGAGATCTTCTACCGATGCATAGCTTTTATTCTTTTTTGTTATCGAAAATAGAGAATTCTTCTGTTTGCACACACTCTTTCCTCCTTTGGTGGGAGACTTACCCTTTGCGGTTTCAGGTTCCTTTGATTTGCTTTCTGCACTCTTTTTACTAATTGACTGTGAAGGTTTATCATCTCTCAACAACGGCGCTGCCGATTCCGTTTCACTGCTTAATTCTAAATTCCTATTATCTAAGTCTACATTATTATTATCACCGGTGTTTACTATACGTATAGGGGATGGCATTATTGAAACGGAGGACGTAACTGGCGGCTGGGTATTTTTTCCTAAAGGTAACTTACATAAAGCTGTACTTTTGGCACTCGTGTCTGATGATTTGGCAACGCTTTTATCCTGCGTACTATCACTGGTCTGTTCTGGCGGCTTAGCGGTCTCTTTAGGCTCGCCCAAAATGGAAGCTTTCTTGAGTTTTGACCACGGTTTTTTGCTGCCCCCGGCTTTTGGCTCTTCGATTGCGCTCCTATCCCCAGTTTGCGATTCGGGCGGCTGAAATATTTTAATATCTAAATTTATCTTCCTATGAATGTTAGTTTCTACTTTATTTGGCACAGTTTCGACGGCGGTTGCCGGCGGATCTTTCGGAGCCGGAGAGCCGCCTTGCAGTAATTTCAGCTTGTCTCTAAATGTGGTCCCCACGGCTTTGGCAGGTGACTTAATTTTATTCACAACACTAACGGGAATCGATATTGAATGCGGTACTTGATTCGATTCTGTTTGCACTAAGTTTTTACTATCACTTGTCGCAACGATCGGAAGTTTGTCTATCATTTTGACTTTTTTATCACCGTCAACTTTTTCTTTGCACAGCGGCTGAGTGACCGAAGTACCATCCTCTTGCAACTTCATAATTTTATCCTTAAAGCTAACTTTGGGCTTTGACGAGGAGTCACTGGACCCTGATGAGTTTTTCCGTGATGGTTTTGTTGTAGGGCTGAGAGATTTTCCCGGAGAGCTGGATCCTGAAGTCTTCCTCATGGGACTCAATGTCTTAACTGTCGGACTTAGAGGACTCTTCAACGAACTAGGACTTATGGTATCGGAACTGGACGGAGGATTGCTGCTCAGGGTTGCCTTTTCTATACCGCTGGTTGACGGTCCCATAAGATTTCTCTCTCGGTCTTCCTTGGCTTTAAGTAGAAGAAGCCTTTGCAGCAAAGGCAATCCTGCACCTATTACTTCAGGTTCACTTGGAGTCGAAGTCGAGGGAGTCGGTTGGCTTACAGGTGCTGCCAGCTGCGGAATTGTCAATCCTCTGTGTCTTGATGCTTCTTTTTCTTCACGCTCCTGAAATACAATAAAGTAATGTTTCACTTTTAAAACATCAAGATCCAAAAAATATCTAAGAAGTATGGAAATAGTTTGAATAAAACACAATGTTTTTGCCAATTAGCCAACCATTAGTTTGTTTTTCTGAACGTAGATATGAAGTATGAACTACGAAAATGAATTTACCAAGAACCTTTTAAGGTGTTAACTGTCACTTCTTGATGGAAAGGCATGATATTTTAAATAATAAAAACACATTTTTTAGTACTTATTTCCACAATATGTTTTTTGATCAGGACCGGTTTCGCTCATCGCGAGCATTATCATCAGTTGATAATGCTCGGGATGAGCGAAACCGGTCCTTATCAAAAAATATATTGTGGAAATAAGTACTAAAAAATGTGTTTTTATTATTTAAAAAATTACCAAGAAGCTTCATACTATGCATATGAATATATTTTTTGGAGCAGTCATTAGTGATCAGAAGGTATTAACTGACAAAAATACTCTGATGGCTGCAAACAAAATTATAATTGATTCACAAGTCACAGACAGTATATTGCATTAGTATGAAAACATTTCCCGACGTCATTCACCCAAATGCTAAGGTTGATTGGATTCATCCATTTGTGAACAGAGCATGTCAAATAAATAAAATAGAAATATGTTAACTATGTTTTTTTTTTGTAATGTATTTCAATTATAGCATTATTTGTCTGACACTTTTGAGTGAAGCCAGGGAGACAATTTTTCTGGAATTATCTTTCGATTATAGCAAAGTAAATGACAAATTGATTAATAAATTAAAAAACAAATGTCCATCACATTTTGTGAGTCAAAAAAAAGGATTGATCAATTATAAAATGATACAGTATGAGCATTAAAGTGACAGTTTATAGTGAGACTAAAACAGTTAATTTTAGCTATTTCATCAGATCAGAAAAAATAGGCTTATATGATATAATTCAAAATATATATAATCTTATTTTTATGATTTAATTTCCAATCACTCATTCCTCAACAGTTATCATTTGAATTTATTGGTTAAGCAGAGAGTTATTTAATTCAAATATTTTAATACCTGTCTTTCTTTTAAAAGTTTAAGCCTAGCTAATAAGGGAAGTCCGGCACCAAGGGGCGATATTACTTTTTCTTCTTTACTGCAAGGTCCTGGATCAGCACTCCCACTCCCCTCATCCTATGAAATTGAAAATTTGTAAATTAAGATATTGCAGAAATCATTGAAAGATTGAGACAGTGACATCTATTTATCATTAAGATAAGTATGTTAGATCAAATTCATAAAATCTATCAGAATAATTGATAATACTTTAGTAGATTTAGATGTTTCACATTATTTTATTCCATTATCTGTTTATATTGTATTTATCACATGAGTATATATTTGTATATTCGGGGTGTGTCAACTGTGGTCCACACACGAGCAACATCAAGAACATGAAGCAATTTATTATAAGCGTAATTGTATTTGTTCGTATTATATATCATAAATGTATTCGGCAAGTTATCTACTATGCCAGCCAAGCGATAAACTGTCCCATATGTACCTGTATATAATCGCTTGCACACACAGAGAGGCATTAATGATTTTATTAGCGGTTATAATCAACAAGAGTGACACCTCACAAGTGTGAATTTTGCATCTTTGATTTTTTTATTACAATACTCCTTAATTATGATATTATACAAGATACTTTTTATTTTGTTGAGAAGATTGGAAAACTTTTGAGGACTCAATTTAAATATTAAAATTCACTTCAAAGAAAATCATATTAAATTTTTTTACATACAGCACATCGATTGTACACCACTTCTATTGTATAGGATGAATAAAACTCCAGTGGAAAATGGGTAAATGGTTCATATCAATCAAAACCTCATATTTGATATTGAAAACTGGACTACATAAAAACGAATCGAAAAGCCACAACCTCTTTCCTCAATTCAAAAAAGCTTATTTCAAAGCTGCTATTCATGTGAATATTAGAAATGAATGTCTAATGAAGGCGTAGTAAATATTAAAGTTAAAAGTAAGCAATCAAGTGTCTCTCAAATGTTTCATGCCTGTGAAATGTTCATGGTTAAAAGGCTGAAGAACGAAAAATAAATTTGCTTAAAATACTTTTAGGATGAATGAAATTGGGTCTATAATATACATACAGTTCAACAATAGCGTAAAATATTTTTTATTTATAAATACAAAGTTATGGCTAGTAGGCCACATAACAAATAGTGGCAAGCTGCAGTTTACCTGAGGCTGACAACACATCCAATGGATATTTTTTCACTAAAGTGTGATAATTATTTCCATGATTCTAAAAAGATTTTTTTTCTGGAAACCTACCGTGAAAATCGCTTTGGAGTTAAGAAAAAGTCCACTGTTAATCCAACTTGTAAGCTCTCACCTCTGCATGATGGGTTTCATCACTCTCAACTCTCGGCATTCTTCTCAGAACACCTTTCGGTGCTGCCCCTCCAGCTACGGCAGCCACTGTAGCACCTAAAGCTCTCAGTTCGATCGCTTCGCTTGCCAGACCTTGTTGAGATCTTCGAGAAGGTCTTGATCTGCTACGAAGTGCATTCCGAAGACCCTAAGTATTGATAGAAATATGCACAAAAACTTATGTTTGAAATCTTTTCGACGTTAATTATAATAAAGGTTCAATAAAACGACCAAATATGTATTTTTGTACGTAAATCGTCATGAAATATCCGCATTTTAATTATTGATTAGTTTTCTCTCTTTTCTCTTCAAATCGGATCAGCAAATTGTGAAAAACTATTTGTTTTGTGAATTACGTTTCAAAATTCAAATTGAGCTAATGACAACTATTAAAGAATGTTCAAACTAAGCAAATACTTTTGTAAAATAATTTTGTCACCTCATTTTATAAATAAATGACTTGTTAATTAACAAATATAAGCAAATTAAATTTCATACCTCTATAATAGTTAACAAATTTATTCATCCATAAATTCTTATCTATGGTGTTGGTATACACTGTGTTGATATAATACTAAATTATTGTGTTTTTTTAAATTAAAATAGATGAAAAAAAAATTAATAAGAATGATAAATTTACTTTATTTTGCTTTGCTTATTTTGGTATTAATCTATACATATGAATTATTAATGATAAGTTAATATTCGAGAAATATCATTCAATTGTACAGTATTAATTTTTATCTCCGTTATTGTTATAATAAGTAGAGAAACGAAGACCTTAGTTGTGAGAATTAAGTGAGAGTTAGCCAGGTCGATGTGGAAACACGATACCTTATGTGTCTGAATACAAAGTGAGAAAGAGAGAGAAAGAGCTGAGCAGCTGCTTGCATAATTCACTAAAAGCTGCGAGAACAGTCTCAAGAAATATGCAGCAAAGTGGTTCTTAGGAGCCCAAGACAGCAGAGAATAAAAGAATCAAAGAGAGTTATACGTCATGCAGTGAAAGAAAGGCTGAAATGATTGTGAATCTAATTCTTATATATTTATATAGGTATAAACTACAAAACATTAGGAACGAAAATATACCTTGACATCACTGCGGAGTTTGTGCACGATTCTTTTAGGACCACTGTTGTCGTCCCCATCCAACTTATCATCTCCAGTTTCTCCTAAATAAAAATATTTCTTAACTCATGACATAGTCCTGACATACATTTGACTTTTTAATCATAATCTAATTTAATCGTTTACTGCCCAAATCTTGAAAACAATTTATATCTTGACCACCTATTTGCACATAGAAATGTTATTCTTAAAGCTTATAACAATAAAGATTGTAGTGTATTCATCAAATAACTAACTTGAAATGTTTACAAATCACTTATAGAATAATTTGTGGCGAATAATTATAGTAATTTGCTTGCTTATGTGTAAAACTCGATGAATTTGTCGATAATTTATGATATTGCAAATAATATTTTTATGGTTGCATTAAATCTCAATCATTATCGAATATTATTATTTGTATCTAGAAGACTATTTTATACCTGAAATAAATTTGGTGTGTCCGTAAGAATAAGTGTTGTTAAAATCAGTATTTAGATATATATATCTAAATACTGATTACAAACATAGTAAAAATCTGATTTGATTTTCTAATTTTTTTAGGACTTATACCCAACAAAGAAATATTTTACGAGATAGAATCAATAGAAATAGCCAAATTAGAGAAAATTTTATATATTTGAACATATTATAGATACAACGAGATAAAGTTGCCAGCTACTGAACCATATTTCTTTTTTTATGAAATATATTACATAATCAAATAACTTAGATAGTATTATATTTTCTTTTATGGCACTTCTCACCTTTGGCCTTCCTTGAGCAATTTCTCGCTTCTTGAAGTCGTTTTCTTCCAAGAGTTTGAAGAATTTCTTGTGCTTCAGGATAATCCTTCATAGCAGCAAGGACATCTTCTCTCGATAATGAAAAGAGTTCTGAATATCCAACAGATCTGACGTCAGCTGTTCGTCTAAATAAATAGAGCACAAAACATGTCACATTTTTAATTGGTTTTAATTTACAGAGATAGTATCAGATTGTCTGTGAGTAATTAATTTTTATAGTTATTTAAACAAAACATTTCGTCATAAGCTTTGCTTGTTCTTAACATGGAGCTTATACGCTGTTTTACTAGAACTAATGGTATATTGGTCATGCATCCTTTACTTTGACAAGAATTAGGAAATAAGAATTAATTAAAGAAAGACAATGGATATATTGTCATGAGGCTTACACTTTTGAGTGTTTGACACCCCTTTCTTTGCAGTAGCCACATGTTCGAAAAAAAGGTTAAGCAACTGAATAATAACGGATTCGTGTTAAAAAAACTTGTGATAAGACGTTCCATCAGGATTCCTCCGTGTTAGGACTAGAGGAGGTGAAATTTTAAGACAGTTGTTCAATTATCAGCCATCTAGTATCTTACTTATTAAGGCCATCCAAATTAAGAATCCCAATCTCTCCAAAGAAATCACCAGCTTTCATTGTTGTGAGAACTCTACCAGTTTCTGAAATCACTTCAAGGATTCCATCAGCTATGATAAACATTTCTCTCGCGACCTCACCTGAAAAATATTGTGAAATACATATGAGAGAGTTAATTTGATTTTAATCTTGCTGATATGGTGCTCAAATCCATCGATAATATTGAATGTATAATATGACATACAACTGTCATTATTTTTTGTAATATCTGTACACGTGTCGAAATTAAATTTCATACTTAAATCACGTAAAGAGTACACTAAAAAGTCAAATAAATGATTGTATGAATACCTAAAATTAGAGAATTTTATACTATAATATACTGTTAAATTCGGAAATTTTAAATATAAAATGGCCATTTAATCTCGAACTATATTCACTGGATATTGATTATATCTGGAAAAAAACATATCTTAACAATGTTTTTAATTGTTAGGGTTGACACAATATTGAGTACTGGGGATGTACATATTTGGTAGGGTGGTCCTTTGGGATTTTGTACGCAGGCAGCTGACCTTTCAGGGGTGAGTTTGTCCCCCGAAATAGCACTGAAGATATTCGTATATATGTTTTGTATAACTTGACTTTAATTATGAAATAAAAGTACAAACCCTTTCTGCAAATAGAGTCCCCAGGTGTAAAAATGTATGCCTTCATTTTAAGAACAAGATCGTGGAGAAATTCAGGTTGGCACTCTTGGAATATTGTTACCTAAAATGAAATATTTTTTTTAAAATATATATAATATGTATGCATTAAATTCCAAGCCAAACAAAGAGTAGTGTCTATACTACATGTTTTTTAAAAGGGAAGAAAAAGTTTTGTTTTAAATATACTCGGGTTTTTATCGGAATAAAATAAATATGATATTGTATTATTTATTCCTTTCAACATTTACTACAAGATTAATATCCTAAAGTTACGGTTTTTGAGATGTAAAGATAATGGTATTTTCTAGACTATATACAATAGAAAAAGGCGGCCAAGCCAAATATAACGAATTGTAATGGAAAATATAATATTTGTAAGAAAAGGGTGAGAAGAAATGTTTCATCATAGAACCATCATATTAAATTATACATTTTTATTAAACATAATCAATAACCGTTTCGACAATTCTAAAATTCTTCAAGTGTTACCACATAAAAAATTGAGGATATTAGAAAATCGTAGAAAATTGTTACACCGAAGAGGTAAACAAAATAAGTTCTCTTTATAAATTTTATACGGCTACATATTATTTGAAGTTATCCCATGATGCAATTATTATTATTTATCTATTTAATCAATCAATTTAAATAGTAATAGTGTATAACTTTGATATGAAAATGGACACCATTTTTTAAAATGGCGGCGCGATGTTTTCGTAAAATAAATTTCGCAGTATTTTTGTTTTATTCCAAGCATCTGAAAAGTATTTCTTTCTATCAGATAGCCATTGTGTAATCATGCATGTTACCTTTTTTAGTACACTAAGGTTTACGTGCAGAGCTAGCTCTGTTTTCAGCTTATCCGGAAGGAGTCCCAGGGCGGTGTTTATATCGCCCCCTCCCTGAATGCGGCCCCGAGACCAGGAATAGTCGTACCACCTCAGCACGCGTCTTTTCATTCCACCGGGGACCTAGAAATGTATTTGTACACGGGAATGAAGTGCGCATATTTTCAGGAATGCGAAGCGTATTTGCTTTAATATAAATATTGTCAAATTTACGTAAAAACACCACTGCAGTAATGTCACTATAAATATATGATAGCATTTGATTTTTAGAATAATATATGGTAGCATGAAATAAATAAAACAAGAAAGCACATTTTATGATATGATTTAAATATAGATATCGTGTTGTTTTGCATTGGAGTGTTACGTCAGTAGATGGGAGCGCATGTCGTTTTAATTTTACTTTTAAAATAACCATCGATAGATTCAAAGATAATAGAAAATATTAAACTGAATTAAAAAATAAATGGTTTTAGCAGAAAACAATAACTATGGCATCTACATATAAAATCAAATAACCATTTAATAAAAGAAACGTAATTTTATCAATATAATAAAAACTTTTAGCAATAACGTATGAATTCTATATTTTCTAAATTAAAAAGTTCTTTATGATATCGACTGAAGGTGCTTGATGGAATTTCAATATCAAATTTGAATTATTACAACTTTGTAATAGGACCCGAACGATGCAACAAAACTGACAGTTCTGTTGCATCTATGTGATAGAATGCCTGAAGATGCCGAAAGGCGAAGCCCGGGTCGTTAGTGACAAAATATATGCAATCGCACAAAGTTGTAACTATTCAAATTTAAAAGTTCTTATTAACTCTTTCATTGAATTTTTGTTATATCGAGTACAATTTTTTTGGGTTAATTAAGCTGATTTCACTTGATTACCTCCATAAATTTGGTAAAAATTGACACTGCTGAATATATTTATTTATATACTCAATGTTGAAATTTATTCGTTACAACTCAGCAGGAAATAGGTTAAAAATAATCTTTGATATAGTTAGGCACCTTAAAATTAAAATTTTGTTTCAACTTTTTTATGACTTGACAATATTAACAATTGTTTTTGCAAAAATATTATTGCTGAGAATGTTTATTAAATTTTCTAGTAGACCTAATTTCCACTTTTTTTCTCACTTTCAAGCCAGATATTTCGCTATTGAAAATTATTTGACATATCAAAATTTGGTTCTGGATTTAATATTGTAATCTTTAGTGATTAGTCAAATAAAATTATAAATTCAATTTAGTAAAATAATAATATAAGATTCTGTTTTCTAACCTTATGGTGCCTCATGTATGTCTTGGCGCCATCCAACAGTCTCTCGAACTCCAAGCGATTTGCATTTCTGTTTGTGATAACGTTGCCAACTTGGCCCACTATTGTTGCAAATATGAACACGCCTATCAGATAGCTGACAATCGTGAACACGTACCTTCAAAATTTCACGAAAAGAACATTATTGTACAGTAAACTAAATATCTTGATTGAACAGGCGTTAGGTAATATTTATGACACTCTCGCGTCATACGTGCATACGAAGAAAAAAGGTTAATCATGCTTTGTGCTTTTCGATTTTATCTATACATATTTATTGGAAAATATTTAAATCATAACGGTTTGAGTAATTTGTTATTTATTCAACAAATATTGGATAAAAACTGAATTTGATTACATTCATAACTGAATTAGCGTAAATTCATTTTAGTGAAAATTATTTAATAAATCATTTTTAATCAGAATCTATGTTTGTGAATAATGTTTTGTTTTTAGAAGATCTATTATTTAGGACCAACGTAAATCTGTTTTCGAAAAAAGGATTTCAACATAAACAAGCTATGTAACTAATTATAAACGATTTTTTAGAAAAATATCTGAAATATTAAATATAGCAATTGAAATATTTTTTTTTATATGACGACAAAATTTTAATGAATACTAAATTCATACTTAAATTTATTTAAAGTAATCATCTAAGAAGAAAGTTACCGTCTAAAAGTTTTTCAAAAATACTGTTGGATTATAAAAAGTCTTCACGATTTTATTTGAAAAGGTAAAAACATTTCATCTTCGACAATAATAATTGTGTTTTCTTTTTGATATCAGTCTCGATAAGAGGAAAAGTATTTTCAAAAAAAGAACAAAGTTTTCGAACAGTAGAGTCATTCGCAAAGACAACATTGAGAAAAGCGTTCATTGTGTCTCTAGACCGGAAAATAACAAACAATAAAATTAGATATCACGTCGAGAATATTCTAGTGCGAGCGGAAATTGTGTTAAAAATAATTGATTAAAATATCAAAAAGCGTACAATAAAAATGGCGGATCTACAAAATATGAAGGCTGTTCGAAAACTTTGCTTTGATTTTGACGTCTCTGTAAACCGATCGATGAAGTATGTATTCGTCGATTGAAGTATGTTCCGAATTTGAAACTCGTAGCCGAATAATTTCGCGGTGGGGCTTTATAAATTAAAATAGTTCCAAAATAAACCGCGAGTGGCGTTGATTTATCGTCCTGTCATGGACACTTTTCCTTGACATAATCTCGTGCGCAGATAAGAGATTTATTCGAAATACAGAAGTTTAAAAGTTTTCTTGTCCGTTTACGTAATGCGTTGTGTTCGTCACACAAAAGTCAGCAAACAGCCTCCAAATTTCTGCCGCCGCGAAAGCTACAACAGCCATTTATATTCAAATAAGTAAGTCTAAAACGTAAGAAAAATACGAAAAGTCGAGGGTTTCGGTATGTCGTATACTTGTTTCCCGAGACAAAAAGGCTAAAGTGATCTTTTTATCTACTCCATTAACTTAAAAAAGCATGGAATTGAAACAAAGAAGATTGTTTACGAAATAAATGTTTTATTATTGAACAAGTAAAAAAAAATGTTAAAATTTACATATAAAAAGAAGAAACGTGAAGAGTTTGATATAAATTTAAGTTAAATTATTGAAAGTCGCCTTAAAATCAATGTTTGTTCAGATTATTTATGATTTTTTTGACATCGTTTATTGACTATTTGCAAAAATTATTTTATCAACAATTTTTTACTTTATATTGCAGTAAAAACATTATTTTTTTAATAAATATTAACATAATTAAAGAGAGTGATCTTTTTTTTGAAAATCATAATTTCAGTTAGAAGGATGGGACCAAATTCATTTTGATTAACGCAAAAAAACTATTATGAGGCATCAGCGTTATTAATTCACGGAAAATATGTGATTGATGAAGCATTTTAGTAATATTTTTTTGTTTTTTGAAATTTGATTCCTCTATTAGAGTAAAATATTAAATTGTGAAATTAGTACGACTGTTTTCATACAGTTTTCATTAAATCGTATTTATTAAAAAGGTGAAGAAAAATGTTTTCTTATCACTTATGCCGTTTTGTTTGGTTAAACAGGATACTCAAAAGTCGAAGGAAGAACGTTAGTAGCACGTATGGCAAAACACACAACGCGTAGATATGTACGTGGAAAACATACATATGTATGCATACACTCACATACCAATGTCGCGTCATGTAGATAGTAAAAAGAGCGGGAAAAAACAATGGCGTCGTCGCGTGGGAGTTTGAAGTAGTTAATGTTTCTTTTGGATTTTCTTTTAAGCAAAATGGAATAAGCTGTAAAGAGTATTGAGGAGAATCCTTCAGAATAGGTTCTACTCTTACTTGACAAGAATCAACTTTATTTCAATAAGCTGATATTGCAATTTTCTCATATGTTTTTATTAGTTTCATGGTGTACAATGATTATACGGTTCTGATATGGCAAACGCAAACTTTAATTATAACCCTTTCTGAATAGATATATAACGTCCAAAACCGTCTGTCAAGTCTGATATACAATCGTAAGCAATACAAATGATGAACACGCACTTAAAAAAAATGTGCAGTTTTAGCGCTGGATGGCTAATGATTTGATGTGGGTTAAGCTATACCAATTCATGTGTATTTAATTTCTTTACACGTGTGAACAAAACGTCATATTCTAATAAATAGAGAAAAACAAGTAAATCTAATCGTGAGAAAAATTTAATGCACCTTTCAAATCAACACCCGTTTTCAATTGATTCAACCCTTTCCCTGATTACCCCCATAAACGATAGTCCAACATAAGTACTTCAAAAATTAGCCAAGCAATGTTGCACTAGCTGATTGAAATTATTGAGATAAATCACAAAATATTGTAATGCAAAAATCAGTTTGGAAATGAAAATTTAAACACTGTTAATATTCTTATATTTTTGAGTAATTACTATCGACACACTGTAACAGTTGCAAAGTTATAGTATTGTATCACAAAAGGTGTGAACATTTTTCACTGTTTAAAACCCACCCCAAAAAGATGTCGTTTTTAGATGTTAATATAGTATATTAAATGAAATATGTAATGTAAGCAGTGAAAGCTTTTTGTGTCTATATTGAACTTTTTACTCTTCCCAGTTTTAAATTAAACAACCGTATTTGAGTTAACATTGCGTTGTACGAAATAACTTACTCCACTCGGCTTTTTAAAGCCGCTGTAAACTTCTGTTGTAAAGAACAATTATTAAGCTGGGAGTAATTGCTTTTAGATTGTTCACAGGAATGAAACAATATGTTCAAAATATTTTTTCCATTTCATAATGAGGAAATTCGACTTAAATCCTAACATACATATCATCAAGCAAGTTGTAAATTTATAAAATATTACAAAACGGGTTTCAATTTTAAATAAAAAAATATGATTATTTTCTCATAACCTGGCACCGTGTTATTTCAGGTAATTTAAAAGAAAATCAAAACTTTATTTTTTGTGAAAATCACGGGCCCTTATTGTAGCGGTCAACGTTGTTGGTTTCAGTGTTCATTTTTTGATCGATTTATCCTATCCGATTCTAAAAAGCAAGGCGTATCGAGCGCCATTAGTCATGACCAAGGAGTAATATTTTATCTTATTCAATCCGAAAAAAGTAAAATAAAATTTTACTTAGTAATACATGAACGTTTTCAGTCAGGGAAATTGTGCTCTTAGACGTAAAGCGCAGTAGAAAAGTAGAATTTACCATTTGGCAATGGTCTAGAAAAAAGTTAGAAAATGTCAAACAAACAATACGAGCTTAATAAAAAAATTTAAAATGTTGTTGTTACTTTGTTTATGATATTATTCACGATATTACTATAGAAATTCAAGGCATCAAAAAATTGAAAATTAAAATAAATTGTTTCAAGTCAGTTTTTCTCAAAAATTTAAATGTCCATTCTTTTTACCACACGTATGATATATTTTCTAGTTTTATGTTTCTTAGGGTCGGATAAAAGGCGTTAGAGTATTATTAAAATTGTAAAAGATATCCAGAAATGAAAGAAATTGTTTAAAGATAAACATTTATGACCATGCAATAAAGGATGAGGAAATTCCTCTAGAAGTCACTCGACTACCGAAATGATAATGGTCATTTCAAGGAAATGTGAAATATTTACATTGAAAGTACTTGATAGAACTCTAATAGAAAAAATCAATGTATGTAAAATGACAATTATTATGATCAGTGCTTTATTTTCAAATAAAAAGACCACAGTTTAATTTAAATGTAGTAAAGAATACAACAAATTTTTGGTATAAAAAACAGCTTGTGTATACAAGAATAGTGAAAATGGCCCCAAAAATATTTTGCAGAAACATCTAAAACAATATCAGACTTTATGTAGGCAAAATCAAACTATATCCAAAACAAAATATATTCCGTTAGAGAGCTAGCTTAAACCCCCCGTGACGCGCATCCGGTTTGTTTTCCCGCGCTCTCGCCGTGCCGTCACTTCCGCCATGTTTTGTTTCTCCCCGCCATTTTTATTGCGCGTCCCGTGTTACGGTTCGACTGTGCCACCGATTCCCAAGCTTTTCGACGGGGAACGTACCCTTTGTTAGATCTGAATTGGAGCAGGCGTGACTTGAGACCGCGCCGCGGCAGAGATTTGGGCCCGTCTGCGGACTGCGACGCCCTAAAAGACAACCCTGTCAGTTCAATACACGAATCTTCCAGTTCCTGGTAATGCTCTTGGTAAGCCTCTCATTCAGATTTCGCATTGAAATCCCGATTATTTAATATAACATGACATTAAATCACTAAAAAAATAATTTTGTGAATATAAAATATATCAGTATAGATAACAATATATACTGTTATATTTTTATCCACATATGTAGAGAAAACATATACTTAAAATATATAAAATGTGAAAGAACCTTTAGAAAGGAAAGTACTCAATTCAATCTATTTTTTGTGGGAATGACATAAATTATGTTTTTACACTGCAGGTGTCTTATCCGCTTTATACAGTAAACTGAATAGATAATGGTGATTTGAATATCCCCACAAAAGATACCCATATCAATTGAAGTATTTCGACTAAGTAATAAAACTTAATTTAAAAATTAAAATTACCAATTTCTTCAATTAAAAAATGCCGTAGTTGACATCAAATAAAAAAAAACAACTAATATTTTCTAATGAATATATTTCTTAAATACTTTCAGTCAATATTCTTCAATTATATTTTACTTATTGTGTTTAAAAATAACGTTCAATTAAAAAAAATACTCACTCGGCGTTGGTTTCAGGAGTGGGAAGATCACCTATCGTCGTCAGAGTCAAAGTTGACCAGTACAGGGATCCAAGATACTTCCTTGTCAGCGTCGCGTAGTCTCCAGGTCTATGTGGATATACCCAGTCTCCCTAAAGAACAAGAACGATCATGAATCATTGATTTGATTAACACCGAGAATTGTTTACGAACTACACAATTAAAATGTTTTTTCACGTGTCAGCATGACGGAGATCTCAATTTACCCCATTTTAAATTTTGTTTGTTTTTTTAAGGGTTTCATGATAACGATGACATAAAAGCTACAAGGCAGTGTTGTTATGGACATCCAATACTGAATCCTTATTATGATTCACGACATTTCATGTTATATGTTGATTGGAAGGAATATATGATTTTTTTGGGAAGTGGAATGTTTTTTTCTCAGACGTTTACAAGAAGAAAAAATACGAACGTATTACAATAAATACATGTGACATCAAAAAGAGTTTTTCTATTATTTGATTTACGTCATCTAACTTAACGTTGATATACGCCTTTTTTGATTTGATGTATAAAGAATTAATATAATTAACTTTCCTCACATGTATAAAGTAACCAGTGATATAAAAAAGTAAAAATTATAAAAATTCTACTAACAAAAAGTTGTTCTTCATCATCAGATCACTTCCTATTTCAAAGTTGAAGGTACTTAATCCCTTTTTGGGAATTTAATGAACGGTAAAAACCGTTAAAAACATAACAACTGTTTGTTTAAAAAAATATTTATAAATTCTATTGTGATGGCCAAAAAATCGAATAATCGATTTTTATATTAAGGTTATTTTAAGCTTATGTTATATGAGTGGCAGATTAAATAATTACTAAAAGTTTATTGTTTTCCATTTAACGAAAAATTCTTAAATTCTTCTTTCTTTATAATAAATATGTATACAAAAAATATAATACATATAAAAGCAGCAGTAAATTGGTTTTTAGTGGCGTAGTTCTCGAGGTATAAACTATCGAAATGATACTGAGAGTTATAACTCTAGATCAGTAAATCTAACGTGAAATTTCACTGTGGCCGCATTATAAACATCAGCGGTCCTATGGAAATGTCTAGTGATATTTATAGTGCATTACACAGAATGGTCTTTCACAATATACAGTTGTAGGTAAAATCGTCAAAATTAATAAAGCAATTGTTGTTAGTTATATTGACTTGATTCATGGTCTACGTATAACTTCGACCAAAATTTTTGAACAGTTTCATTATCAAAACGGTCCTTTACTTCAGCTCGACTAAGTGCTGGATAAGTCAGGTTTATTCAATCAATTTTAAAATAATAATAATTTTACAAATTCATTTGGAAAAACACATTTTTTTTTATATCAATATTTACTATAAAACTGTTGGTGTTAACACATGAGAACCAATGCTCTAGATTAACCCAAACAATGTGACTAAAATTTGATTTTGATAAAGTCTTAATATTTTATTTTTATTTTAACAGCTGTTAGAGATACAGTTAACATATTTAGAATGAGTAAAATAAGTGAAAATATTATATAAACCTGAAAGCCCTCTGCCTCTGACAACAAGAAGTAAAAGCAGCCGAACCAGTGCGCCAGTATCAGCAGAATGTGAATTAAATTAATCACTCTCCAGAAATTGGGATAAACTGTTCTGGATTCGACGATATAGTAACAATTTACAGCTCGATAAACCTGGAATAAGAGAAAATTATTTAAGCAATATTACCATCTGTTTATACCACAAATATTAAGATGTTTAGGTAAGAGGTATTCAATGTTTTAAATCTATATGTGTAATGAAGGTGTTCCGGTGGTACCTCGTTGAAGTAATGATTTTTTTTATTTTGACCGTTTATCCGCCGGAAGTAGGGATTGCATTACCGGTTTACCGATTAACCGGTAAATGGCCCAAAATGTACCAGCGGTAATCACCGGAAACGTTTTTATCGCAAATTAATGCCAGATACAGGCATATTATAACGTACATACACAATAAAAATACATCTATAAAAAATATATATACTACATCAATAAGTTAATGGACAAACTAATAGTTTAGCGTATGAACTTCTTACAGGCAGGTAAACAAAATATTTCATAGTCGTAATTTAAATTAATAGATCTTTGTGTGGCAAATAATAAATTATCTGATTTACTTAAAAAAGTTCATTTAAAACATACATATATATATATTCATCTGAAACATATTTAAAGTATATTTTATGACATTACCATTCACCTGAAATGTATTTTAAATTATTTATGTTTCAATCCAGGATACCATTTTTAGTGAAAATAGCCACGTACAGTTATAGTTAAATGATATAAACCACGTCTTTTTTTTCATTTACCGGTGATTTATCGGTAAACCGGTAAGAGGTGAAATTAATTACCGTTTACCGGTTATTGAAATTTGACGGTAAGTTGCAATCCCTAGCCGAAAGGTATTGCATAGCCGAGCGCGGAGGACCGCAAATTTCTATGTTTTGCGTACTAAATATTTAAAGAAATTCTTTTTAAAAACGATGTAATATTGATTATTATATGTAATATGTAAATTTTAACTATAAGACTTCGATTTTGAAAGATGTCACTGTATGTAAAATATGTCTGAATTATTTAAAACTGTCAACTTTGAGGTGGGTGTAATGTAACGCGTGTTTACGCGCTGATTTTGTATGGCAGGTACTGAGCACAAGGAATAGTAAAGCACGTCAACATGCTTGCTGCATAGAAGTCGATAAAACGTGTTGAATATACTATACGTTATATTTTGTGCAGGGAAACAGTAAAAACATTGTTACTCATTACAGAAACTTTACCATTTGTTAGTTATCTTCAACTTCAATTCGCTTATCGTATATAAATTAAAAGTTAATCAAATTAACCCTTTGCACTCGTATTTTTTTTGGGTGAGGGTAGCCTCAAGTCGTAATTAATTTCATGCATTTTCCAGGATTCATAATCAAAACTTAAAATGAAAATAAATCGTATTTTCAACGGATTTTTGTTCAACAAAAAACTTACACAGCGTGCATGAGAATGTTTTTTAGTATTTTTATAGAAATACAATCGTAAAAAGTTTTTAATTTCTATTTTACGAAAGTTTTGATCCGAGTGTATGAATTTTAAGCATGATATTTTTAAAAGCTTTAAAAACATTAAAGATAAAGAATATCACATATATCGTTTATTTTCATAACGATTATTTATAAAACTCATATTTTTTAAGTCAAAACAGACATTCGAAATACATAAACTTGAAATTTTTTGATAAAAATAATTATAAGGTACAATCCAATTCGAAACGAAAATCGAACCTCGACTTTTGTTTTAAAATATCTATTCAAATTAAACATTTTCATATGAACTTTAATCATTTGATAGAGAAAATATTATCTGCACGATATATCATATATAATATGATAAACAGAAATGAAAATCAATAAAATGTGGTACATAGAAAATATTCAAGCCTCAAGTTTTGGTTCCCCAGTGGGGACATACGAGTAGAACGCTTTTCTTGTTTGGTTCCCCAGAGGAGAGCATACGAGTGGAAAGGGTTAATAGAGTATTTCTACGGAACTCTCTTTAACGAGACTTTATTGTTATCTGCTTAATCAATAAATAAAATTAAAACTTTTTGATAATTGTTTTATTGATCAGGTAAACAAAAATAGAACATAACAACAAACCTTAAAAAATCTTGGAAACCTCAACATTGGATTCGCTCCGAATCTTATCTGCAGCAGATCCAACGGGGTCAATGATACCAGATCAAACATAAAAGCCCTCGAGTTGAGATAGTGGCCGGCCAACTTGCGGGAGTCGTAAACCATCAATCCTTGCTCCAAATAACCCGTTCTGAGTTGGACAGCCAGGTCAGCAGCGAATACCGCATCCGTCAGACAGTCGCACGCGAACCAGAAGTTGGAGGCCAATGACTGCGAAGAAAATTATCATACTAATATTATAGGCCATAAAAAAATTTGAAATATGGGAATCGTTATTCAGTTTAAAGCGACGATAGTTTTTCAAAAACGTCAAATAATAACAATGGTTAAATAAGCCTCGTAATTGGAGTAATGTTAACAAATGAAATCAATGTAATGTTGACATGTCAAATGTTATATGATAGCTTTGAGGCATAACAAGTAGAACTGAGTAACGAGTGAAAAAATAATGATAGATAGATTCAGTATCACTGAGTTTTTCACCAAATTTCCACTCGTAAAGTGAATTCATAATAAAGCGCTCTATAGAAAACAATGATATACTATTTAATGTTAATGACACAAAATAATGATAATTATTCCGAGCAAAACGTTGTTATGAAGCCACCAAATGTAAACCTGTTGCATCATAAAGGATATTCTTATCTTGAATGGTCCAAATATAAATTTTAAAAAAATGACGATTTTTATGACAAATCAACATTTCGATAAAAAAAATCAGACAGTGTGAACACTGTTATCTCCACAATTTTTTTGAAACTCAAATGTTGACACATTGCAATGAGACAGATTTCTCAAAAGTTGAGACGTCAGAGAGTTAACGTCTCAACTGCTGTGACAGCTAATCGCGGCGTGTTAATAAGTGATACTAAAAAATATAACAGTGTTACCGTTAACCTTAACAAAAAGCTTTGCAAAACTTTCACATACAAGCCAATTTCTGTGCTGAAACATAATCCTATTTGTCATGATAATTTTTATAAATGTGTTTAAAAAGCCAATATTACATAATTAATTTTTGAAATATTTCATAACAAAATTGAGGCACCTTTCGCAAATACATAAAACATGCATATTTCTGAATATATAACCATAAAAATTGAAAGCATGTAAGTGCCCTAAAACTGAGAAACATTTTTATTTAAATTCAGTTAAGTGGTCGCATTTGAGAACCGGAAGAGTCATAAGTTCTAGAGAGTATAATTCATACATTCTCGATTTACACGTTCCTTTACTGTTACAAATATAACGCCTTTGTAACTAATTCTCTAAACGATAGTTGTCTCGTTATCGGAATACCTATGTATAATTTATTCCGTTCATTATATGTGTACCAAAATTGACAAAATCACTTTGTATGCGTGATGTTTGCGCGTAACGTTTATCTCGGCTTAACGACCCTGTCATTGGTCAGACACATCCGCCGCCGGTCCAAGAAGTACTCGAGCTGTAACCGGCATACTAATGCCAAGTACCGACACTTCGCAGGCAGTTTAAACCCTCTTATTCAAATAACATCGGGCTATTTCTTGTTTACATTTGACCGTTTTATCGGAGATCGTAGGGATTTATTACTCAATGTAAATACGTTATTCCGATTTCAAACTGTAAAGAAAAATCCGATAGCTTATTACTATTTTGTACCAGTTAACATGGTGACTTGTTTTTGGAACGGATATCCATAATACTATATATTCAATATCAACACTATAATTCCATCATTTAAATATGTTTGAATTTTTAAAAATGGATGTGTGGTTCGAGATTCAAATTTCGCTTCCAGCTCTAATTTATCGTATGTGTATACGATTTGTAATAATATGTAATTGTGGGTATGTCCTTATACACTACAGCAGAGTTACCCAAACTGTGCGCCACTGTGCCCCAGGGCACGATGAAAATTTTTCTGTATAAAATATTATAACTTTATAAAATGTACTGTAAGTAAATTTTGCCGTGAGAAAACCAATGTTTTGACTTGGGGCTCCGCAAAAAAATCTGATAAACATTTAAGGGCGCCGAAAACCGAAAAAGTTTGGGAACCTCTGTGCGATATGAAATTTGTTATTTTTGTGAAATAAAAACGTTATGCCTCAAAAAAAATACATCTTATTCATGAGTGATAGTACATCACAACTTTATATCATATTGGTAATGTGGTCACACTAAATTTTTCTCACAATTGGTAAGGATTTCTATGAATTTAAATTTTGCCCAAAAATATATGTTACATACAGTAAAAACAGTGTTTCATTTGCCATGTTTTATTTAAAATAGAAAACATTTCCCCAGATCTACATTCGAATCCAAGATAAGAAAAAAACGTTTTTATCATGAACCGGAATCTCAGTATTGTAGTAGGTTTTTTCGATAACGAAATACTTTTCAAATTCCGACGGACTGTATTTTCAGCGTTTCAATATATGACGGCACAGTAATTTAACGATCGCTTTTCCAACTGGAGTTGAAACTGTAAGGCTTTTAACGGTTTTCTAGAAGTCGGATATTTTTTGCACAAACGTCTGTTCAAGACTGAGAAATCTTGACACATCAAATGGGAGGGTATTTAATGTGTACATTAAAAGAAAAGCTCCGCAATTCCACTCTAACTTATTCAAACATATGGACTACTGAAATATTGGCGTCATACGGAGAGCGAGTAGACTTAAACTTTTCGTATGATTTTCTGAACATTAAATGCACGCCATCAAATCTTGGGAGCTGTTCTTAAAATATTCGCAATTATGAGAAAAATCAATAGGCACGCTCAAATTCACTCACTGGATCCTGCTGTATACGGTTGGGAAAGCAGTAGTGGGTGAAGCAGTGCAAAGAAACCTTTTTTATTTATTTATCCAGTGTGGCGATTACAATAATTTCGTAATAAATTATTAAAAAAATATTTCATTCTTACCCATTTTCGTAATACCAGTGTTTAATATGAAATACTGAAGATCATGTATTGATTGATATTGTATATTCGACCAGTATTGCAAACTCTATTGTTTCGTACATAGCAACCAAATCTTGAGAAACTGCTCTGGTGTTTTTTTTAAATTCGTTCAAAGATGTCGCGGTTGTTGTAAATAAATATTTGAGAGCTACTTTATGTCAGTTCTGTGGCATCCGTGTGATAGAATGCCTGATGATGCCGAAGGGCGAAACATATGAAGTCGTACACAGTTGTAACAATTCAAACTTACTATATATTCACTGTTTAGTTAAATCATTGTATTCATAGACTCTCTTAAAAGAAAAATTTACTAGATATCGTGAAAAGTACTTTCTATAGATACTATAAAAAATTAATAACGTCTTCATACTTCTCATAAAATATATTCACATTGTATATTGCAAAAAGTAGTATACAATTAAAATCTACTTAAAATGAATAACTGAAACAATGTGATATATATTATCGAGGTAAGTAATTTTGTATGTAGTTTACAAACGTTTTCACATGAGACGTCGTACATTTATAGTTGAGCGGACATTTTGTTTTGTAAAACAATGTAAGAGCAGTGTAATAAATTGAATAGTGCAGCACTGTGACTGCGGAACTACATACCTAGCATAAAATACACTTCTAACAGTTTTTACACAGCGGAGCTAAATTTTAACTAAAACAAACTTTTGTTATCAATAGCCTGTTATTGATAACATTGTTATTGTCTGTGTTAAAATGTGCCACTCGTATTTTGCTTTATTATTAAGAATCTAAGATTATATTTACTATATTTTTTTTTGTTAATATTAAGCAAAAATTAGTAAAAGCTTGGATGTTAGAATCAAAGAACAAATATATGTATATATTTATTGGTAAGTTTTATTGTATCTGTGTGACAAAATGTCAGTAAATGTCAAAAGGCAAAACCCAAGTAGTGAGTGATATATTTTGTGAAATTTTCAGAAAATCAATATCGAAGTTTTTTTATTATTTAATTAATAAATATGAGTTAAGTGAAATATTATAGGTACAGTGCACAAATGAAGAAATATTTCGTCAAAATTGAATAGTTTTAAGTTCTTACAATGTATTTAAAACATTAAACATTTTGAATTTGATGGGTGAGATGGAATTTTCTCCTCAAAATATAAGATATTTAATTTGAATTGTTCAAGTAATAATTATTTTTGATATTGCTAATATCTAAATCCTTTTTTTGTGAGTCCAAAGATGTTTTTGATATAGGCGTAACACATGTAACACATAGTTACGCAGCAAATAGAATATCGATTATATAAATCGATTATTAATTATAGTTTATTCGATATCACTAAGCTTATTTTAAAAAGACATGATAAATCCAATGACAATTATTTTCAAAGCGTTTGTAGGTTTTGTATTTTATGTCTGAATATTTAAATATATATTCAGTCCTATTGCGGACATTCTAAAGTTAGTATTTAAGATTATTTATCAAGATTTTTTTGTGTGTTTATTTCGTTCTCCAAATGCGTGTGACGTTCACGTCATTCTTTATTATTTCCGAAAAGGTAAGGTTAAAATTGTGTTTTTGCAGTCACTATATTTTTTTTTAGTGAATAAAGTAAATTGTACGGGAGATGTTGACTTTAAAAAAATAAGAGTAGCATTGTATTTTACTCGATGATAAAAAAAAGCGGTAATCAAAAATATTTTATGTGTAACTAAGTTTTTGCCAGCTATGAAAGTTAATAAGCTCAACTTTTGTGTGCCGTACGAGCTGAGCTGATAAAAGAACGGCAGCACAAAGCTTTCGTTGCCTATAAAAAATGTGGATTTGAATTTGGAAGCGAGTTCTCATATTTCCAGAATTTTGTTTCATTTAATTTTCATTTATTTTAATTCTTGTAAATGTTCTCAGAATAAAATACAACCACAGAATGTAATTCAATTAATCGAAAAATGAATATAAACTGTTTTTTAAACTTCAAAGTTTACCACTTTTAAGGTTATTGTCACTTTTTGATAGCAAGGCATGATATTATGAATAATTAAAACACATATTTTTTATTACTTATTACACAATATATTTTTTGAAAAGGACCGGTTTCGCTTATAAAAAAATTATTGTGAAAATCAGTACTAAAATAATAAAAATGTGTTCTTATTATTTAAAAAACTTCAATGCTTAGTGTTCAAAGTGTTCGATTAATATTAAAAGAAAAAACATTTTCTTTATTCTTTGCACATATGGGTTAATATATTGTATTATTATATAACACTACATCAAAATTTTCAACACATTCGTATTAAATAATATTTAACTAATATATATATAAATAGTGAAGACAGCAAGATTCCGGAGTCGGTAAAAAAAGCACGACTCCGACTCCGACTAAAAAAGTTTATTTTTTTCAGGCTTATTCCTAATTCCTACCGTTCCTATTTATGTGCATTAAATTGATGATTAACTAACCAATCTTATCGAAAAACAAAATAACCACACAAATAACAACAGAAATTAAATTCAATGTTTATGAGTCACATATTTTCTCTGAAATACATAATCGTTTACTTGATTCATGCATTGTTTTTCGACCTCTAAAGAGTGCCATCTCAATATTTTTGTCGCGTAATTATTGAGCAATGAATAATATGTATATCCAAAAAAAAGACTGAATCATTCAATTTGGTGAAGCATTAAAAATAAATTATACTTTAAGAGCTGTAATATGTAGCTAAATCAGTCGCTCAAAGCCAGGCGACATAAGTTTATCTCTGCTCATTTAATTTCGTTAATATAAATTATCCAAGACAGAAATTATGAAAACTTAGACGCGGTGTAATATGTTACTGTGGGACTTACGTCAAATTAATACAATCAAATCTAATATAAAATTATTGTGATAGAATAATGATGATAATATAATATATGCCATTTACACGCTTATCCACTTTTGAGACCACTGTTTTAGACTAGTTACGTCTTCATGACTCTATTATACATTTTAACTAGATTTAGTCTCAAGGGAGCGTTCAAAGCTTATGTGGCAGATATATGAAGCATTCGAAGCTTATAAGTTCATATCGAAGACAGAATATTTTATAACCGGCAGATGTCGTATGATCAACAATTCGAGCCCTGGAAAATTGATTTATTCTGCCTTTGAAAGCTTAAAGTATATTAACTAAACGAGACAAAGTAATGCATGTATATTTAAATACTTTGAAGTAAAATGTCACGTTCCTAATCGAGCTTTTTAATGTGAATTGTTTTTAGACAAAAGTTTATAAATTATTCACTAAAACCTCATCTTTTTTAAGTGCTTAAGAATTGAAAGAATATTCTAAGAAATAATATACCAATTTTTAGCGCGGTTTCATTTTAACGCGGTCAATAAAAATATATTTATCGAATTGACATTTACTTGGTAGAATTCCTTTATAAAAAAAGTCCAGAAATCCATCAAAGTGTCGCATTTTCGGCATTTATTAGCACAATATGAAGATATGGTGTTCACACAGAAGAGAAGATGTATAATGTACCTTTAAATTTTGTAGAACTAAAATACATTGTTTTTTTTCACCGTGATTTTTTTTTTTTTTTAAACACAGTTATGAATAAATATTTTTTGTATATTATAAAGAACTGCGTATCTATTTTTACGTGGATTTTAAGAGTATTAAATTTTAATATGAAATCAATATCTTCCTTTCCACAGTATTTTATAATATTATATATAAAGGTGTTTATCTTTTGGTTTTGTATTAATTCCCTGCCGTATTTTATGTGGTTTCTATTAAAAAAAGTATTTGTAAAAAGGGAATCTACCATGTAAAACGAGCGATGAGAAAATTTATACAATTATTGTATCAGGTGTAAAACGTTCTGAAAACATCTTCGAAAACACTGAAAAGTACTTTGAATATAGCACGTAAAAATCGTAAAAATACAATTTTTATGAGTCTCGTTCAGTTACATTTACCGGACTTTGATTTCAGATTCGGCTTTTTTATGATAGCCCATTTACGTGTTATATTATATTTACGCAAAATTTTATTTATATATTTTGGTGAAAGGTTCGATGACATTGCAATCATCAGGAAGGTGTAACAATATTCTTCTTGCAAATGAGTGGCAAGTAATTGGAAATTTCATCACAAAAAAATAAGTAACAATATATAATACATTATACAATGCCAATATTTCCATATACACCCAGTCCTTTTTTTCCGCGATACATTGGCCCAGAAAACCAGAAAAAGGCGCGTAAAAAAAATCGCGTAAAAAATGATTTCACGCAATTGCATTATATTTCTTCAAAACATAAATTCGCATAGTATCCGATACACTTGTCAACATTTGGCAATTGTATGTGTATTTAAAAAAATGGAATGCTTTGCAAAATTAAGTTTTAAAAATACATTTTTTTTTATTTAAAAAAATGATGAAACGTACATCATATATAAATGTCTTCTCCAAAACAAATTTGGGGAAAAAATTACGTAAAAACGAGTGAAGCGCGTAAAAAAATGTAGCGGTGCCGTCCAAAAAAATCGCGTATATTCGAATTCGCGTAAAAAAAGGACTGGGTGTATTATCAAGTAAATAATTCTCTTACTTTATGACCATATCCTATATAAAGGAATCTGGGCATTTTTCTTTTATTATCTTTTGAATAGAGACACAAGCGCGGTTCTTCAAACGAATATTTTCTACAAACAAACAAAAAAACAACGATAATATGGATTAGGTAACTATTAGTCGAGTCAACGTTCTTGACTTTCGTGACAGATCTCACGGGATCAAGTCCTAGTATGAAAAACATGTTTTTAGCCATATATCGATTCTATTCTAAAATTTCTCTTCGACTCATCCGATCGTTAAGAGCTATGCAGTAAACTGAACCATTAGTACTGTCCTAGTTTTATCTCTACTCTTTATACAAAATAAAGATTCAATGGAGTAAAAAGTAATTCTCGTAGAGGAAGTACTGCTATGAAAGATTTATTTCTATGCCATATGCTACACATTGGAAGCGGTTGTAGATAGAAATAAATTTAAGTCATATCTTAACAAATATTTCTAGTTTTATTTTTTCCGAAAGTTAAAAAAGTTAAAAAGCTGAATTATGACTAGAAAAGTAAAAAAAGATTTTCTTTTACTAGTTGAGTAACTAGACGTGACATTCGTTTCACCTCACCTCATTAAGAAGCATTTTATTACAAAAAAATAAGTTCGAGCCAACCATTTCGGTCGAAACGATCCATTGTTAACAAAAACGCTCTATATTGATATCAAGCGTGTCTTAAATCCTAGTTTCTCAACCGGTGGTCTGCAAAAATTTTTGGGTGGTCCTCGATGTGATATTATTTCGGTAAACAATCGAATTTTATGTTGTATTTTATGGATACTTAAATTATACTTTTTAGTTACTGCCATTTTAATATAATTACATAATGTTAAGTTAGCATACGGTGTTCTAAAATTTTTTTTTAATAAAAAATCAATCATATAAGTATTTATTATTTTATTCCAATATCGATGGTCCGCAAAACATTTTTGGATTTTTCCGAGGTCCGCCGATGTAAAAAGATTGAGAAACTATAGTTTAAATGAAGTAAGTAAAATATTTCAGTACGGAGAAAATTGATGTCGAATTCATCCCCTAGGTTTGAAGCTACTTCAAATCGTTGAAAAAGCAGGTACAAGAGATTGTGACTGAAACTTAATAAGCACTTCTCTATAAACTAAACTATTTGCAGGGATTTGCCGTCATTCAAACTGCAAACGTTTAGAATGACTAGCTATAGTCTGGCTATTATAACAAGTGTTCAGTCTCGAGTACTAATGGAAATCCGATTGAGAGACAGTCTGAGCACGATTTTATAATCCAACTGTCATGAATAAGTTTATTTTTATACACAAATAAGCACGAACCTATCAGAATGAGCCGACGAAGAGCACTAGCGCATTGCTCTTACAAAGTACGTATTAATAATAAAAATCCATTTTTGCTTACATTAAAATATGAATGTCGCGAAATTACTAAAGTTTCTTTCAACAAATGAAATGGATACTGGAAATATTCCCTTGTATAATACGAAAGAAATCTTCATTTATTTTGATCAGAATCAAAATAGATTGATTTTTAAATTTAGGATAATTATAATGATTAACAAATCCTTGAGGAATATTCAAGTATGGAAATTATCAGAGAATTTTGCTACTTGTTTGTGATATTAGCTTGCTTGAATTTGACTCAAATATAATAGATATAATATAATACGAAACATTACAAGCAGAATGTTGGAATCAAGAGTTTTCGAATTGCTCCGCTCAAGCTTGTTCCTAAATCTTTAATAGCTCCAAAACCACTTAACAGTCTGTTCTGCTCCAGGTATTTTTATAAATTATAAATGACATTAATCATGTAAAACAAATAATTTTTTTATTTACGAGTAATTTTTCAATTAAACTGTTTGAATACTTAAATAAATTAAACTCATATTTTGTGCTATTTCCACAATTTTGCAGGATAATAATCAGCACAGGTTTTACTTGTCGTGGAAAGTATTTACTGCTACAATACAAACCAATAAAAATCTATTCATGTGAATTGATTGTTGATAATTATCAGATATACAAAACAAATTGTTTAAGAATGAGACAAGACAGGTCATTGAAAAAAAAAAATATTATTGATCTCTAAATAAATATCTACCGTATAGCTGGAAAAATTAAAAAAATGTCAATTGATACCAGAAATATATTGCGAGATCAGAAATAATGTTGAAAAAAACTCGAACATTTGAATAACAAATGGAAAGCACTTAAATTACATAATGAATATTGTCGATAGGCAGTACGAAAATAAGACGGAAATAAGATTTATTAAATAATAGTTACAAAGAGCTAAATTAATTTATTTATCTCTCGGCAATGTTGTCATACGTATAGCTCTAATGTTACAAAGTGTCAATTATATTATTATGATAGACTTTAAGGGTAAAATTTTAATAATGATAAACCACAACATTGTTTTTTTAGTGTCCTTGTTCCACGTGTGTTTCAGGTAAAACTTTCGAGCACTTGCTCCGATTCAAAAAGCGTCATACACAGAGCAAATTTAAGCACTTACATTACCATATATAAAATATGTTTCCCACAAAATAACACAAGATATCAAGTTAACATTGTAAAGCTGCCGAATGCGCCTTGTATGAAGGATATGAAACCATTTAGTCAGTGGTAGGCAGAACGCTGAATACATATGGAGTGCAAAAAAATATCACTCAATAAAGCAGATTCAGTTATATGATTGTTGAATTAAATATTTATCCGCGCTTTATGACAAGACTCGCAGGCCGAATGAAAACCGCGGATTGTTGACCGCTGCAATACAGATCATAAATTAATTATACATTTGTGAACATGTCGACTAGCGCCATACGGATGTCGGGGAAAAACATGAAGTCACGTTTTTTATTTTCGTATTTACTCGCGTTCAAGAGTTCAAATATTTTTCTGCGAACGTGTTTTTAAACGAACAGCGGTACTTTGAAATGAAAATATGAATCCCCCCCCCCCAAAGCCACAAAAAACCACTAAGAGTCCTTGAAATAATTCTATGCCAAAGGGATAATTTAACATATTTTATATTTTTTAAAGTGACGTCAAAAAAAGTGTACCGTATTTTTTCTATGTCAAATTTTTCGCTGTTTCTCAATTTGTAGTGCGTCTCATAATTGATTACGTCTTACTAGGTCGCCAGGAATGCAGCAGTTATGACAATACCCGGAAGTAGGAAATGGCAGGAAAGGTGTCAGCTTCTTGGAAGAAAATCACGCCAACAATAGTGGAATTTTCTCTTCAGAAATGTTGCTTTATTAATATTTATTCCTTTGGTAATAGAGAGAACAAAATTTTGTAGTAAAAAGTACACATGTAATAAATGTGCACAAAATGTAATTAATTGTCATTGTATGACGTTCTTTTAGCAACATTTTAGCGGTGTTTTTACTTTTACAAAACAAGATGCGTTTTTCAATTGAGTTTAAATTAAATCCCTTCAAAAGATTAAAATCTTTTATCTTGAATGACATCTATGAGTAGGTCTAAAAGTTTGACGGTTTTGTAAACATTTTTTTTGTATAAAATATTGCATTTGATAATTTAAAGCACATCTACTCAATCAAAGATTCTTGAATATGACATTGGTCTTATTTTAATTACTAGTTTATCATATTTGATAATCAGGTGAATCAGAAAATCCGATCACTATTTGATAATTTACGCTCATATTTATTAAGACGCTGGTCACATTTTGAAACGCTCTGATTGGCTCCTGCAACGTATACAATTCGAAGACGTTTATTAAAACACCGAGGACGCAATAACGCGTGAAATTTAAAATACGCAATTGAATTATTTTTAAAGTCGTTTAAGAACAAAAGATTCGTGTAAAAATATTTTTTATGATCGTTTTATTTTAAAACCATATAGAAACAGAATTGAGCGAGAATGGTTTATTAAAATATATATTTATTCATAATATTCCAACATAAAAGCTTTCAAGCGACAGGAAAATGAAAGGATATTATTTCATTTTACAAATGTTCATTTCTCGTTAAATTATCCAAAACTTTCTTTAGAAATAGAAGACTCATTCATTCTAAAATTTCCGAGTGAGCTTTGTTTGTAGAATAAAACAAATAAATAATTTATAAACGAATATGCCAAAAGCGACTGGCTTTTCGATATAACCAATAACGGGATAGGTTTGTGATTACAATTAAATGTATAAATGCACACAGTAGTCGATTTTATGAGATTGTTTCGTAAGGATTGTTTTTGTTATCATTATAAAATAACACAAACTTTTCTGAAACACGACTTATCGCGAGTTGATTTCTCGCACAACCGCGCAGTTGTCATGATACTGGAAAAATCATTAGAAATTACCCATCCAATAAAGTAACCCTACTTTTGTTTTTATTTTTATGCTTTAATTCCACAAAAGGTTGAATAAGCCATTTTTATAGAATACATCTTACTTACGACCGATTTTATTTATGAGGGTATTCCCTTGCGAATACTGAACTTATTTATAAAAAAATAATTACAAACGAAAATAAATATACTTCGGTTTTAAAAACAGTCAAAATAATGCTACCATTTTTTTTGTATATCACATGGTTAGTGTTCTAATTGTGTTTTTATACAGAACAATTTACAAAACTTCTTTTTCCCTAAAAATAGACATTTTTGAATTGTTCTATCACAACATATAAGTAATATTTTGAAAATATCTGAAAATTTTAAATATAATAGTAAGTATATCATACACATGGAAAATAAAAATTGTGAAAATACCCTTAAATAATGTAATTACATCGTCATATAATAGATTTAAACTATTTTAATATGCTAAGTAAATGGAAATGAGCGTCATTTTTGTTAATGATAAAAATATTTTTATAATGACGTTTCTAGAATGACAGTTGCTTAAGTTGCAAAAAATACCACCAGAGCGCCACTAGTCTATTTTCTCAATGTAGCAAACATTTTATCGGCAGATAATTTGCCTAATTTATAAATAAAGTAAAGGCCTTGCACTTTTCGTGAATTCGGATTTTTTGTCGATGGCACGTAAAAAGCAATTTCACGGATACTGTGTAATATGCAAATGTATATAAAAAAATATTTACATATCTATCAGTTCATTGGAAAACCCGATTGATATGACGTATTCATTTTTGAAGAAATTCAAACCATCATTCTCATACTACAAATTCACAACGTTTGTAAAATTACGGCTATTTCGCTTAATAATTTATTACATCAAACAATAAATATTTATTTCTCGTACCTCTCGTAAGTATAGGAATTTTCTTTAAAACATAAACTATGATAATTTGTTAACTATCAACAACTAGACGCGAATAAATTATAATTAATAAAATACTTATATATTCCCATTTGACTTTAATGATACCGATATTTTCACTCTATTAAACATCCATCCCTATTTAAAATAAAACGGGTGGGTCTCTGTTCGCTTAAGCGTGCTTTATTTTTTCCGCATTGTCAAGAACCTATTTACCCAGGGATGGTAATTTATCTTTTTGAATTTCCTGACCGGGACAGGAAAGAAATGTTTCAAATATAACACTTTAGAGCAGCCGTACTTAAAGTACGGCCCACCAAGCTTCTCTATGTCTAGCAATTATACTACTTGTAAGTCTAGAAGATTTTATCTCGAAAAAAATGTTTATTTTTATCTTTAGAGTTTTATTTTTTACATTTTTATAATCATTATGGTATAGTTTACTATGTAGTGACCCGCATAAGGAATGACACAGATTAATGCGCTCGTATTAAGATTTTTTGAGTATAGTTTCTAATATCTCGAACTAAATCGTAAGATACTGATAAAAATCAATTATATTATTTGAATTCATGAAAACACGTACTTAAACATCTTATCAGCTAATGTGTTACATTGTTTTATATAATAAAAACAAATTTTGTACTACTATTTCCATAATATCTTTATAAATAAAACTGGTTTTGTTCATCGCGATCATTATCAAGTGGTGATACAATACAAATTACAATTGAGGATATTTATACCTAAATTTTGAGTTAGAATAAAGACAGGTAAAGAAACCTCTTCGACGTTAACTTTTTCTATACTTCTAAAAGTTCTTAAACCTTTGGATTTGTATACCTGTTAATTATTAACTCAAATTTTTGTAAATAAAACAAAATGAGTCAATTACTAAAATGAATACAAATTTTGATACATGTGCAAATGTAAAAAGCTAAAACAATTCCAATTCCATCAAGCACCTTCAGTCGATATAATAGATTACAAAATCTAAGGTTTAAAACTGAGAAAAGAGTTCACAAGTTATCATATAATTTTTAACTAAATAAAGTAGAATTGGTTAATAAAATTGAAAGCCTGAGAGGATATTAACATTCTATTTCTAATATTATATATTTAACATCACTTAGAGTATTAAGATATTTATGTATTGTATGATTTCCTGTAAATTATTTTCTCAGTTCTTCAACCTGTGATTATGTATACCTGGTAATTGTTTAGCGTTCTTTTGTATAAATAGCGTTTCTCATTAATTGATTTTTATCAGTTGATAATTTTTACAATGAGCGAACCTGGTCCTGATCATAAATATATTTTGTTAGTTGTACTTAAAAATGTGTTTTTATTATTAAAAACAAAAGTGATCTTTATTTATAGATGATACGTAGAACGTCCATATATTTATCATTAAAAGAAGACATGGCTTAAATAAACTGTGGACAAAAAAGATTATTTAATGTCTGAGTAAAGAGTAAATAAAAAATACGGTAGTACCGCATGAAGGTACGCAAATGATTTTGCGCAAATGATGAAGCGCCCTTTTTGTGTGTAGAACGCATTACACGAACTTAGTTCAATCGAGTCTACGACGATGTCTTTTACTCAGGAACACCTAATTTTGTTGTAAGGCTCTGAAGCAAGGAAATGTCGTTAAGTTTTTCATTACTTCGCCTAAGAAACGCGTCTCCAAATTTATTCAAAAGGCCACGGCAAGATTTTGTATAAGGGATGAAATACTTCGGATATCTCGCAACCTTTTCACTCTCAAAATTACTTAACTCAACAATTATTATTTAATAATATTAACTTGCTAAAAATTAGTTTAAATAAATTTAGAATATCAGAGCAAGCCGGGTTCTTTATATACCATATAAAGGAGACTGTTTATTACTGCGCAGATTTTTATTAGAGGCTTTAAAAGTTTACGATGAAACCTTGAGGGCAAGAGAAAGCTTCAGTTTTAATGATAGTAAATTCTATTCATAAGATAATTTGTTTTTTCCTAAATATTTTTGTAATCATTAAATTTATCTCACTTCGTTGATAAGGTATTCATTACCAAATATAATAAACACTGATTCTCTAAATATCTAATGTATAACTTACAGAGTTATATTGAACTGAAACAAAATACAATATCTAAAAGTTGTTTCTCTATTGATTGTTGTTATATCAGAAACCTTACATTTTGTCATAAAAAATGATTGTTCATAAAAGCTGTGCGAAACTATCATGATGTTTCAAAATAGTCTAGAATAATTCACGCACCTTTGGTTCAATATACTCGCACGTCAAAAGATTTCGATAAAAGCGTATATAAAATCGTAACTTTCGATAAACTTAACTGCGACACTTTAATATCAAAGTAGTTTTGGTTACGACACACTCAAATCTCGTATTACAAAATTTCCTTTTGAAAATGAAGTCTTCAAATAAAAAATTTCACGACGATTGCCAATATGTATTAGAGTGTGGGACAAAAATATTTTTGTTTTTCATAAAATATTTTTTTAGCTCTACTAAAAACATCATATTTCGAGTGATGACTCTATAGTATCAGGACTTGCAAAATATTGTATGACACAATAATAGGAACGTTATTAACACGATATTATAATGCAAAATATATTTTAGATCGCAAATAATTTTACTGATAATGTAGTGGTTTTACACGGTCCACTGAATTCATTTCAACACTGCATTTAGATTTATAACAATAGAGATTTTAATCGTTGTTTTTATGGTCTGTCGTACAAAATACAACACATTTAAAGTACTTATGAGTTCTACCGAATGTTTTTATATGAATAAATATAATTTTACGTTTTAACAAATAAACTGTGTTAATAATGTAATAATTTGATACAGTATGCGCATAAACATGCAGAATGAAATCAGATATACTGTGTGAAAAAGCGATTTTTTTGAAACATAAAACATCATATAAATATGATAAAAATTATTTTCGGGCTATTAGTACACATAAAGTCAAATTCAACGATAATTGTGCAGAATATTTCATAAATAATTTACTATATACAATAGCCTTTTTCCATACTGGCAACATTGATGTTTTCAATAGATAAAGGTGTTTTGTATCGTATATTATTGATAAGCGTCAAAGCTTGTTAAACCTGTAGCAGATAACTTCGTTTAAACAAAACTGCTAAGAGTTTTTTGAAAATTAAAACACAAGTAAAAAAAATGTTTTAGATGTTGAGATTTATCGGACTAGATATACTGAACGATAAATTTAATTATTTTTGTACTTTTAACTGTCACTTGTTGATGGAAAGGTGTGATATTTAAAATAACAAAAACACATTTTTAAGTACTTATTTTCACAATATATTATATGAGCGAAACCGGCCCTGATTATAAATATATTGTGGATATAATTACAAAAAAATGTTTTATTATTATTTGAATTAAATTTCATTAAAAACCTTCTTGAGATTTAATCGTTTAAATTCCGTATCACAGAGGTCATAATAAAATTGTGATATAATGGTATATGGCCGAGTAAAAGAATATATAACTAATATTTTGAAAAAAAGTTGACAAAAACATTTCATATATCAACCGTTTACAGTAAATTGAAGATTGGGGAAGACATTTGTGATGTAATAAGATAATAGGATATTAAACATTTAACAAGATTTATTACAAAAAGTGAAGCGACATGTTATCATTTGTTCCTTTTAATTACGTTACAAGAAAATAAATACATTAACATTTACAAATTTCTTAAACGCTCTGTATACATGGGAATACATTGAAATCTTCTTTATGTGGTAGTATAATATTAATATGTATTAAAATCGAGTTAGTTGCTTATATTATAGTCCGTAATTTCAAATGATCGCCATTAACTTGCCCGTTGAACATTTTGAGCGAAATCCTTGCACTGAATATAATTTACGGGCATTTTACGACGATTCCCTTTATTTTTCATTTTGGACGCTAAGCGGCGCTTTAGTTTGACTTGTAAGTGTGTCGATAACATTTTTACAATTCGTACTGAAGATAACCGCGTTGTATCAGTAAAAAGGTACTTCTCAGTTATCGAGATTAATTGTAGACACAAGAAGGTATAAACGAAAGTGAGTTCAGACGAATGCTACTTTTTCAGTTAAAGTAGATATTTCATGAGCTTACTTGGTTGACTTTTTTTTGCAATCTTTGTTGATTGTTTTGCTATTTATTTGTTTAATTTCCAATACTTTCTGTTTAAATATGTTACCGTGGCAAAAGCAATGAATTTATAATTTTTAATTTTTGTACCGTGAAGTTAAAAATAAATAACAGTATAATGGTAAATATAAATATTCAAAAAAATGTGTTTCTAAATTTTATTAAAAAAAATGAATTTTTAAATTATTATTAACTTACAATTGATTGTATAAACCTGACTTATCCAGTATTTAGTCGAATATAAAAAAAAATGACAGTTTTAATAATAAAACTGCTCAAAGATTTTGGTCGAAATTATACGTTGACCATGAATCAAGTCAATATAAAGAATTAACAACAATTGCTTTGTTAAATTTGAAAGATCATTCAGTGTAATGCAATGTATGAAAAATAAATATCGAAACTATTTTTATCACATTTGGTGCGGCCACGAGACATTTCCACAGGAGCGCTGATATTTATGATGCGGCCACAGTGAAGTTTCACGTGAGAACCACTGGTTGAAATTTTGATAACATTTAAATTTTTAAATGGATTATTACAGTTATATCCGCGGTTACATCGAAATATTCTTTCTTTTTCCATTTCTATAATTAATTTTTATAGACATTTGCAGGACATATAGTATGAGCTAGCCAAAAGGAAACAGTCATCATTATTGTATTTGTGGACGTCATATCGTGTAAAATAAAAAACATTTTATTTAAATTGTAACAAGTGTTTTGGTGATGACAAAAAATTGTTTCGTCGAATTGACTTGTACATAATACAAAAACGGGGGCTGTGAAGACGTTTAAAAAACGCGACTACCGTTTGAAAAAATTAATGATTTTATTAAATTCTAAAATTCTCTAAATATCCTGTTTTTAACATTCATACCGTTTGATAATTGCAATGATAGATTTTGAAAATGGAATACAAAATAAATATTGAAATATTTTGTGTCAATTGCATATGCTTAATATTATCACGAGACTCAAGCGCTCTCACCCGCGATAAGGTAGTTTGAATACATTGAAAAGACAACTCACTTAATAACGAGAACACTAAGCACACACATTCTTGGTTTATAGCATACAACTCTCCTGATGGATAGAAGTATAAAAAGGACAACCAAGGGAGAAAAAGTGATTTTATAATACGGAGAAAAAAATAGCAATGTATTATATTTCAGTTCTACAAAATTATTTTTTTAAAATATAGTTGATAGTTATTTCGGCTCACCCATCGTCAGAACTATGATTAATCGAACATTTGCTTATCTATATATAGCTGTGTAGAAAAGGCACACAGTACATCTTCTCTCCTGTTTTAACGACTTAGCAAGCAAGAAACAAGCTTGAAATAAAACTAAAAATTGTAAATGAAACTAAAAAGACGGCTACATCAATAAGTTTACATATGGCACGGAAATGATCTATTACAGAAAGAAAGAAGCATCCCGCAGAGGGTTAAGCAATGGTGATCGACATATATTAGTTTGTTTGTTAAGAATCCTTTGTGATAGTTGATATCTATTGATTTCCAGCTGTTCCAAAGCCGCCATCTTGCGACCCTAACTACAAAGATGCAAACACTTAGACGCTGAGTTTGAATTTATATTATGATTCCTTTGTGTGACTTTTACGTGATTAGCGAATGGTGAATCTGTTTGTTAATCATTTTTGCAGGCAATGTTCTTTAAGAAATGAGCTTTAGAGAATTCAGAAATTCATGATTTAGAATCCAACTCTTATAAATTGATGGAAAACTGAATTTTCGAGACTATCAGTAATGGAGTTAAAAACATGTTGATTGAGTTTAAATTATTGAATTATATTTTTTTTTATTGATTTGAATCAAGTATACGTAAAAATTAGAGATTGTGTCGTAATTTCAACAGCAACTTTACAGCTCAGAAATAATCAACAGTATTTTTTTTGTTATAAATAAAATAACTTTGGACGTCTTGTTTGAGTTGCCATTTTGAGAACAGTTGATTGTTGTAATTAAATTTTCAAATGACATTAACACTTCATTTAATAACCGCTACACACAACGATATTACCAATATCAACGAAGAATAATCATCGTCTATAAATTCATGTTTGTATTAGTAAGGATGTATAGAGCTTTGGCTGCCATGTTCGAGTTTCCGTTTTGAGAACGGCTGATGGCTGTAATTAAATTTATAAATGGCCTCACTTAAATAGTGCTCCCTAAAAGACTTTATAATGAAATAAAAATTCCTCTAAAGATATCCTTATCGTTCGAGCGGGAAAAAATAAAATATTTACTTACTACAAAGGGGCGGCAAAAGATTTAACGGTTTATTTTAGCAGAGCGTTCGTTATCGGAACCTTTGTAAAAATATTGTAAAAAACTATATCTTACGAAAGGAAATATAAATGTTAACTTCCATAAAAAATAATAACTATCTTCCTATACAAACTTTCACACAAACACAAGAAAATTAAAAATGCTGAGAAAACAGAACTGTAACTTTAATACTGTTAGAATATTTTTTTCAGTAGTTTTTAGTGAAGTTTCATAATGTAAATTTAAAAAGCTGATATATATGTAATTAAACATATTAAATGACGGAGCTTTATGAAATTTCAAAATAAAATTGAGAAAGAATTTTTTTTTGCAGTTTCGCATGTTTTTGTTACCCAAGATCCGGTTTTTGCTTCTTGGCATCTTCAGACATTCTAATACACGTAATGAATTTTATATAGTATTTTTTATATAAAATTAATGCAGCGTTAAGATTTATAACGCGTTAGCATCAGAACTCTACGAGTCGCCTTGATCTCATGTAAAGACATATTTGTTGTATAATCCCTCATAATTCTTAATGATTGCTGAAGGTCGTAAGTCGCTACAGAGCTGAGCAAATTTGCAAAGAATCCGGTTCACGTGGAAACTACACGCGTTAAAATTATTTTTATATCTCTACATACATATTGACACGCGCATAAATATGCATACAAAAAGCACACACATATACTAGTATGCAAATACAATATAAAGTTGTCATAAATCAACACGGCAACGTTAATGAATTTAGTTGAGCAGTTGTTTTTATGTGTTTTAAAAAATAGTTTTTTTCATACTTTTCATAGTTGACTTCCCTGTAAATTTTCTATGAGTAGAATTTTTTTAAACATAACAATTAGTATACAAAATAAAAATTACTGAATCGCAAATTCTTTACTTAGGCAATGAAGTAAATCACATTTGTATCAATAATTATTTTCTATACTATTTCTCTCTTTATAATATTGACAGCTTGTGAATATTATATAATATAATAATTGGTTTTAAATTGTATTACCGTTTTGATATCTGAAACAATTTGCAATACGATTCTTTTTCGGAGAATCATTAAAATTGGGAAATAGCTGTGGGCACTTTTTCTTAAAGCCCCAACAAACGATTTTTGCAGAGGGCACGTTCGAAAATCTAAATTGTAATCTAAATACCTCACGGCCCATTACAGAAATTTATTTTGGAAATTTTTAATACGATTTTGTTAACCGGAACCAGGTCACCGAAAAGGGTATTTATTCTAGATAAATATCCGGCGATTAAATCAGTAAATAGTAATAAAACTTTAGGATAATATTTAAGGCCGTGCCTTGTGACCGAATGGTATATAACAGCGGTCGGCAACCTTTTTTTACTCACGGACGACTCGATGGATTAAAATGTAAAAATTTTGATCCTGTGGACCACCAAATGGTCTTTTGTGTTAAATATTATATATTTAAATAAAAGTGAATAAAACGAAATAAAAGAATTAAAAATTCAGCTAGTTCATAAAATAAAACAATTAAGTTATATTTTAATTTTTAATGTGATGGTTTTTCTTGGACATTTGAAATTATAAAATTTATATTTGGCTGCAATGATGTAACTGCAAGACGAATAACTGAATGGATTTCAAGTCGAGATCGATACCGTGTTTTGATTGCTGTAACAGATGAAAACGCCTTTTCGCATAAATATGTTGTGGAGTTTTCGCGACAACTGAAGTGTGACATCATGTAACCGTCTCGTATGTAGTGGAAAGAGTCCGAGAAGAATATAAAACAATGTGAGAGATTGAGACAGAACATGCAATGCATCAAGAAAAGTATGTATGTGTGACGAGATTCAGTTGATTTTTTTTCTGGTAATAGGATTAAAAATTGAAATTGTGTCAGAATTCTCTGCGAACCATCAAAATTTCTTCGCGGACCACCAGTGGTTTTATATAGTTGGTAGGATGATTTCCTGATTGGGTTATAAACGCAATGGTTATTCATCATATATTAAAGTGTATGATGTTTTCCAGTCGTTAATGAAACTTCAAATTATCGAATATATTAATAATTATGTTACAACTTATGTCACTTTTTCTTCCTGACTGACAGATAACCTTATCTAGATTTTATTATGTCTAACACGTGCTGTGAAAACTTTTTAACGAGCTTTAAAGCTCGTTAAATAAAAATAGATGATGTGATAATCCTGAGAAAGCACCTAATAGTAAATTTTATAATGAAACTTAACTATATCTAATGGTACAATATTGTATTGCTGGGTAAATATTTTGATTGAAGTTTGGGTCACGTGTTGCTCATTCATTTGTTTTAAAATCAACATTATAGATTCTTTACTTCTTCTTTAATTTAGTCTCACCAACTCTTAAAAAGACCTTAATACTGAAAATTTTTATATATTCCGATTTATTAGAACTGAAAAAACCTTAAAAGTAGCAGCCATATTCTATATTATATATGTTATATTACAATAATTAAAAAAAAATCGTTAACTACTAACGTCTCAATTATTGAAAGGACTGGTTACAGTGCGTTGACAATAGAACATTTAAAATAAAAGATAATTAAACAGGTCGTCATTCATTCACGTAAGAGCTATTTTTTTTCATATTTTTTATAATTTCGGTTAACATTAACACAGCTGAAATTGATATTTGGTGATAGAATATTTTTCATGTAGCTCAGCAGAGAATGAGTTAAAAACATATATATCGGCGAAAGGTCAATAAAACCACAGGCTCTCGAATGCACAATGATATTTGCTAAGCCATGCCACAATGAAATTTTGTTGATATTAGTTCAGAAAATATCTATTTATTAAATAATATTTGAACTAACTGAAACCAGTGAAATGATCGGAAATTGTTCATCAGAAATTATTATATAATTCCACAGAATCAGTAAATTATTTAATAAACCTAATTAATTGCTTTTTGTATAAAGCCACGTATTACTGGAAGCCAAAATACATTTGCTCTGTACTAAATGAGCGTTAGTATTATATGAATATTGATAAAATTTTTGTATTAAGACTAGAGTGGATAAAATATATCATTATACCTACTGCCTGTAAACGTCAAGTTGGGTATACTATCTTTGAAATGGTGGTGTAAAAAAACGTTTTACTTTTCACACAGCATTATTTCACATTAAATATTATTTAACAGTTTGCTTATAATAAGCAACACCCTTAACCGCCAGCTCACGTTTATGTAAGACTATATGTGGTTCAATCATGACAGGCAAATCAAATTTTCATATAATGATATTGCCTTCAAGGTGTTGATTGTCATTTCAAGGTGGAAAGGCATTATAAATTAATAATAAAAACACAATGTTTAGAATTATTTCCAAAATGTTATAATATTAACAACCGGACCAGTGTCGCTTATCGCGAGCATTATTAACTTCTAACTTTTTAATTTATATGAATACTCAGAAAAATTAAAAAATTTTATTACTTGATAATGCTAGTGATAAGCTTATCCAAGCGAAATATAAAAATTTGGATATAATAATATACATTTCATTATGTTATTTTAAAAAAATAATACATTTCCATTAAAACCTTAAAAGTATTAATGACATTTTGTCTCGAAATAGTTTCATTACAATATACATGCATTTTACTTCGCATGACTACTGCCTTTTTACGATTGATTTATTTATGTAATACGATGAACATAACGTGATTTATACATACTCCATATTTTCCTACCGTCAATTTGGTAAAGCTAGTCAGTTAATTTAATTTTTTTTCAAAATAGACTGACTTATTGTACTTCATATTATAGAAATTAATAGTGATTAAACTCTATTGTCCATTATGCAAACTAATATAATTTTAAACTAGTAACATTTTTATTTCATTTATTTCAATCACAAGTGAAAAATAGTAAAGTTATAAATTTTAATTTAGATATAAAATGGACTGCCAAATACAGCAATATAAAGGACTAACTATTATGTTTTGTTACCAAACAAGAGCGATATTAATGAAATCTATGTAAGAGATCAAATTCAATTGTTATGAATGATACAATATTATTGATGTTGAATGAATTATGAACTTATAAGTCAAAATAGCTATTTGAAAAACGCTCAGATTGAAAATGTCTCTTGAATTATAATATTATATAATACATTGACAGTCAATTTACTCTGGAAGAAAGATGTTATGTCTTAAATAGAAGCAAAATGCGAAGACCTTATTAAATCGCTTTTAATATGTTAACTGTCACTTCTTGATGGAAAGCCGTGATATTTAAATAATATAAACACAATTTTTGGTACTTATTTCCACAATATATTTAATGATCAGAACAAGTTTCGTTCATCGCGAGCATTATCAAGTGATGATCAAATAAGTAGACACTATAAGTATCATTTTCACAAAAACAGCAATAATTTACAATTTAAATATGATTCAGACCGTTTTTTGTGTTATTCATGTCGTATGTGTGACATATCAACGAGCCGTAGTAGTCTGTACAACACTAGACATTTTGACGTCTTAATTCGAGACTTATTAACGTATCTATCTGAAAGTATGCTATTACCGTCTAAATGATGGTTTTTCAAAGTATATTTTTAAATTATTTCAAGCGGCAGCTATAATATATATATATATTTATATATATAAAAGTGTGAATATCTGTGTTTGAAATGTGTTGTAGAAAGACGAAGATCAATGTAAAAGAAGTAAAATTTTGGTTTCACTCGTAAGCAACGTTCTTCGTTAAAGCTCGATGCGTCGTCGTGCATACCGATAAACGTTAGCTGTTCTATATTTAAAACAGTCGAGGGATTCAAAGTGCGCCAGGATTCCTAGATACAGCCTATTTCCAGGAAGTAACGATTGAATTGCGCGCAATATACGTTAAGATGGATTGCTGGGTTAATATTAAAAATGAGCACAATATCGTGATTTGTATTGGAACTTCTCTCAATGTTATGGAAAATATAAAAATGTGCTATAAACTCTATTTATTATACTTCATGACATGTATTATATTCAAAAAGAAACGTACATGCAAATACCCCCTCTGGCAGAATATTTACAGACACTCCAATGTCAAATCGATTTAGTATACTAAGAAAAACCATCAAATATCTTTTAAAAACCTTTGTTATGTTGGGATAATCCAAAAAACCAACATCAAATTAGAGCGATTGGTTAAGATTTTCATTAAACTATTATTCTATATTGATCTACTACGTAGGGAAGGTATGGTGCCAGTGGCGTAATTAAATAGTACCCTGTGGTTTATTTAATTCAATTAGGTCATCTCATTCTATTTGTTTTTGACTCGAACTAAATTTTGCAGTAGTTAAATGTAACTCTTTAAAAAAAAAAGATTGATTATTTATAAAACTGAAAAGAAATGATGGCTTAATTACATTATTTTTTAATAATGCCATAAATAATAGCTTTCAAGATAGATATATCGTTTAATTTGGATGATCTTGTTCGTTAAAAATTTGATAATTGTCTCTACGTTTTCACGTCATTGCCAACGTTTTAACATAATATGTAGGTGGTTTGTGAATGCTTTAAACTCGCGGTCGTGAACATGTGATATGTTTTTTTATGATATCAACTGTAGGGGATTGATGAAATTTCAATATCAAATATGAATTGTTACAACTTTGTACGATTCCACATGTTTTGTCACTAGCGACCCGTGTTTCGTCTTTCAGCATCTTCAGTCATATCAGGCCGAATGGCAAAAACCGGCTCGTTAGCGACAAAACATGTAAAAATCGTACAAAGTCGTAACAATTTGAATATGTTATCGATATATGTTTGGCACTAGTTTATGGATTTTGACCTCTGATGACGTTATTTCAATAACACGGTGAAAAAAATAGCAATGTATTTTAGTTCTACAAAAATACATTTTTAAGATATAGTTGATAGCTATTTCGGCTTTAAACGAACATTTGCTTATCTATATATAGCTGTGTAGAAAAGATAGACAAAACATCTTCTCTCCTGTTTTAACGACCTAGCATGTTTCTTGCTCACAATAAAAATAAAATTTGTAAATGAAATTAAAAAGGCAGTTATATCAATAAGAATACATATGGCACGGAAATGGTCTATTACGGAAACAAAACAGACTGATGTAGAGGGTTGAGCAATGGCGATCGACATATACAAGTTTGTTCGTTAAGAATCCTATGTGATAATTGATATATATTGTTGTCCAGCTGTAAAGCTGTCATCATGCGACTTTTATTACAAATATGCAAACACTTATGCGCTGAGTTTGATTTTATATTATCTGATTCCTTTATAACGTGATTAGCGAATTGTGAATCTGTTTTTTTACTGTTGAATGACCTTAGCTCGAGTGGATATACTTCTTCCTGTCTGTCCGATATAAACGGATTTTTTATACGGAACTTTTTTTTCGGAATTTTTATATGGAAAAATATTTCAAAAGCTTCACAAATGGCATGTGTGCAATCTATACCCTGATTAGTGACTTCTTCCTTAATAAACTGAGATGTTTTAAAAATGCTAATTGAGAAGTTTTTTAATATCTCGCTTCTTGAAGCATTAAATATTAAATTATTATGATAAGCTTGTTCTTCTTTGTATCTAAAATGAATGATATATGCAATATTTCCTCTAAACGTGCCTTACAACTATAATTTTCTTATGACGACTGAAATTTTCGTGCAATGCAATATTATATAAATATTCAACACAAGTAACATCCTTTGAAAATGCCAGCAAGTGTAATACGTTTGAAAACGGATTCTCACTTATAGCAATAACACAATATATATCACATTTGATTAGAGCTTACTGGGCGTCAGCTCGTACGAAATGAATTGGATATTTTACGTAGCTAAAATCTTTATAAATAGCCAATTTATTTTTCGTTCGTAAAAGCTTCCATAAAACAAGATTGTTAATTCATATATCAGAGAAGAAAAACACGATGCTCACTATTAAATAACAAGTTTTTTTTATCCTCGCCTGTCACGTACACTCGCGGGAAGAAAAATCAGATGATATTTTAAAATACAATACACAAAACACATTCGTAGAATAATTACATATTAAAATGTAGCATTGGTAAATTCGAGCACTTTCATTTTTCACGGTCTTTGTAAAATGCAAATGTATTTTTCGAAAAACGATGTCTATATCTGATTAAAGCGTTCATTATCATAATGTTGTATAACACTTATAAGCTGAATAAGCATTGAGAAAAAATAACAGTGAATTTGCATTTAAATCCATACATTTATTGCAGAACTAACGTTGAAATGAGTTAACACGGTGAAAAAATAGCAATGTATTTTAGTTTTACAAAATTATTTATACTAATATATATATATATATTATAACTAATATAGTTGATAGCTATTTCGGCTCACGCCATCGTCAGAACTATGCTTAAACTAACAGTCGCTTATCTATATAAAGCTGTGCAGAAAAGGCACACAACACATCCTCTCTCCTGTTCCAACGGCCTAGCTTGTTACTTTAACGCAATGACACTAAATTGTCAAAATTAAAAATGAAACAATAGGTGTCTATGACAATAAGATTATATGTGGGACGGAAGTGGTCCTTCTGGAAGCAAATCAGACCACCCCTTTGTACAACGGCTGGACAAGTGGCGATACTATTATGTTAGTTTGTTCGTTAAGAATCCTTTGTGATAATTGGTGTCTATTGATTTCCAGCTATTCCAAAGCCGTCATTCTCCGACCCTTACTACAAAGATGCAAACATTTAGGGGCTGAGTTTGAATTTATATTATGTGATTCATTAATAACGTGATTAGCGAATTGTGAATCTGTTTTTTTAACCTTATCTGTGAATTGATTATAAAAAAAGTGTTACTAAACGTTAATATTTTCTGAAAGTACGATGACCCAAACAAGTGTGTCAATATTTAACACCAATAACCTAAAACGGGTATGTATAATATATAACAAACGGGATGTATACCGATTATATATGGCAATCATTCAACCTTAACTGACAGTTAAAACGCTATGTCGAGTTTTTTTGTAGATCATTGAATCGCATATGCATTTCAAAATAAATAATAAAATACATATTTTTCAATCAAAACGCAGCAGGTTGGTAACACTTTTTTAATAAATAAATTTACACTTCAATATTTTATTATGAATATAGTCCAATGTCAAAGCTGCCTTTTAATGGGACGTCTGTGGCTAAGATGCTTACTGAAGCATCGACTTACAGCGAATATCTTTGAGCTAGTCAAAAGCGCTAGATCAAAAAATATTGTTGCATTATTCAGAGACTTTTTGTGGAAATTTTCTACTCCGCGAAGCAAAAACGTGAACGATGTGGCGAGTTTGCGTTCAAACATTCATTTGCATTAGTCGATTAACTTGACGTCAGCCATGATTACAGTATCGTTGGCTTGTCGGGTCGATCGAGGGCTCGTGATGTATTTATAACATAAAAAAAACAATATTATATGTTTGATTCCCAATATGAGCATAAATGAATTTTATATTACAATTCTGATTCGTATGGTGCCTAAAATCAACGGCGGGTTGTCCATTAAAACAACAGGACTAGGGATTGTAATTTATCGTCAAATTTCAATAACCGGTTAACGGTAAATAATTTCACCTCCTACCGGTAAATGAAAAAATAGACGTGGATTATATCGTTAAAGTATAACTGTACGTGGCTACTTTCACTAAAATGGTATCCTGGATTGAAACATAAATAATTTAAAATACATTTCAGGTGAATAATCATGTCATAAAATGTACTTTAAATATGTTTCAGGTGAATATATGTATGTTTTAAATGTACTTTTTTAAGTAAATCAGATAATTTATTATTTGCCACATAAAGATCTATTAATTTAAATAACGACTATGTAATATTTGGTTTACCTTCCTGTAAGAAGCTCATACGCTAAACAATTAGATTATCCATTAGCTTATTGATGTATATATATATTTTATACATGTATGCATAATTTGCATATATTAATATAAATTTATAAATAGGATTATAGAGTTTATTTATAAATGAGTTGAAAATAAAACTTCTCACTCCCTCATGCATATATCATCGATTCGATATTATATGCCTGTATCTGGGATTAATTCGCGATGAAAAAATTTTCGGTAAAAACCGGTAAATTGTTCAATTTACCGGTAATTATCGCTGGTGCATTTTGCGCCATTTACCGGTTAATCAATAAACCGGTTAACCGTTAATGCAATTCCTAAACAGGACTGTTAAATGAACTATATTTTTTGATCAGATGTTAAAATTTGATACTAATAAAATTTACATGCACGCGTTACACAGGCGCAGAAATGAAATACTTATTTATCGAGAATAATATTTATATATTGATTTTATTTCTTGTCTTGTAAGCAAAACCTTTTTGAAAAAAATTAAACTTAGCTGTTTTGACCTACGGTAAAAGCATTTAGATTAACACGATATATTAAAATAACATATGATTTAATAAAATTATCGACTATAAAATGATTGCTGTCAATTTTGAGTAATTTACGCAGCAGTTTTCTTGTACATTCTTTGAGTGCATGTATGTATATACTATTTTGACTAGTATAAGTTTTTTTTAGCATACATTTCACTAAAATGTCAAAATTAAAGACATCGCAGCAAATCATCATTTCTAGATTATTAAAAGGGAAAGATGTAAGACAGTTTTTTAATCCTGATTATTTAATGCACGATTGGGTTGTGTGTGTGCTTTCAAACGAGTAAAATATGAGTAACACTATCGTATTATTTTTTTATGATATCGACTGAAGGTGTTTAATATTAAATTTGGATTGTTAAAACTTTGTACGATTCCACATGTTTTGACACAAACGACCCGGGTTTCGCTTTTCGGTATTTGTAAGTAAACTCTGCTATACGATGATGTAAATCAAAAAATAAAATAAAATAATTATTGAAATTTATCATATAAAAGTTTGTTTAAATATATTACACGACTGACAAAAATACATAGCACATATAAAATACATCAACCGTATATTACAACAATTAAAATTATTCGAATTAGTGGACAATTGTAATCACTGGAAATAACGCAAAATCGCAAAATAAAATCGCCGACAGAACTAATTTGATAGATGCCATCTAGCGGTCGTTCAATAAACTTATTCTGATCGTACAAGATGGAGGTAAATCGTTTGAGCGAAGAAAATGGCGTCGTTTGCCATCACAAAAGAACCAAGACACAATCTATGACTTACAAATTGATGACGCTCCGCGGCCAGACCGTTTTTTTACGACTGAAAGCCGTGTTTGAACCCTTCTGCGATTTATTTGTTGAGGTGGCCATTTTTCTAAACTATCTGAGCGGTAAAGAGCGTAAACGGATTTTGGCGGGAGTTTAAAGCTGCCACCGAGGCTTGAATTGTACTGTTGCAAAACGAAAAAAAAATATGAGATATACACTAAAATTTTGTTACGTAATAACTCTCGTTTCATGCAGTCGGGCGTTGTTTTCAAAAAGTATGGTGTAATTTTTAAGAAAACTTAGTTTATTATTATGAATAGTTTATTTTACATTATCAAACCTGTAGCCAAGTTGACAGTGATCCTATCATGGAAATTTTTCAAATACTTAACGAATCGTATTTGGAGAAATTATTGCCTCATATTAAGATCTTTTATCACCCATCTGATCCTAAAAATGATCACATATTTTATGTTTTATTTTATTTAATTTTATGTTCAAGCCAAGGCAGAAAAGGCTTTTTTGAGGTTATGGATAGACACAACTCCCCGCCTATTAATACAAACACTATCATTATATTATTGATTGAATTGGCGTTAACTTGGTAGAACTCCATTATATCACGATGTAAAAATAGCAATGTATTTTGGTTCTACAAAATTTATAAGATATTTAGTTGATAGCTATTTCGGCTTCAGAACTATTTAGAACGGGCTCTTTCAGAGCTGTAGTTCAATTATATATCTTATAAATTTTGTAGAACTAAAATACATTGCTATTTTTTCGGCGTACTATCTTTACCGTTAAAGAAAGCGAGATGTTTAGTTACTGAGCGATAAGTACATTGAATTTATCGCCGAACAATATTTTATAATAGTTGATTAGAGCAAAGCTCAGTTTGAAGTTCTTATGTTCTATTTTGAGAACGGACTATATATTTATATTTTTACGCTTAGTTCAATGAAATTCCATTTCTGACATGTTACTAACCGGCCAAGCTGTTAGTCACGCTTAGCAACAAAGTGGTAAATTTGAATCATTAAGATTTTGTACGATTCTACATGTTTTGTCACTAACGACACGGGTTTCGCCATTCGGCATCTTCAGGCATTCCATCGCACGGATGCAACATAACTGTTGTCTGAAGATGCTGAAAGGCGAAACCCGGGTCGTTAGTGACAAAACATGTAGAATCGTAAAAAGTTTTTACAATTCAAATTTATTATTGAAATCCCATCAAGCGTTCAGTCGATATCATAAAAAAAAGTGGTGAATATCGATTAACTTAAATTCGTTAGAATTTATTTGACATTTAAGATATCCACTATGGATAGAATTTCAATATTAAATTTAAAACGTTGAAATTGTGATCCTTTCAAATTTTTTGTGAACAATTACCTGGATTTAACTTTTAGGAACAATTCAAATGCAGTCATGTACTAGAATACAATATGAGCGAAACAGCAAATATTAATAAAAGCTTATAGATATTTGAATTTTTTGTAGCATCTGAAGAACAATGAAAGCGACACGAAAATGGGTGTTTTAAGATCTCAAGTATTCAACTGAAATATAATAAGTTAACATTGATCTAGTAGGTGGAAACTACAATAGAAAACAGTGGCCGAGAGGCGGGGAATTTACCAAAACTTCATTAAGTAAATTTGTGTTTTGTTATTATACAATATTAACTGTGACAGTAATCTTACCTGCAGTTCAGGAAAGCTCTGTCTGACAATCAACGTCCATAGATTATACAACACACATCCAGTGAGAAGCCATAACCAATAGAAAAAAAAGTTCTCATCGGGGTTGACAACGGTTCTTGGTGGTCTCGGAGTTCGCCGTCGTCTTCTCCCTGATGATGGAGCTCCGTTGATTCCTCCGCCTCCACCGCCACCTTCTGATCCCGTGTCTTCCACCTGGAAATTAAAAATCGAGCAACTTTTTATGTGTGTTTTTATTATAGTTTCAAAAAGAATTTAGAAAATAATTTATGAATATGTGCTAGAAGTACAAAAAATATGTTACAATATTAAAAGTTTATACATGTAAGTCGCAGGAATAGTATTTAAGTAACAATTTTATTTTGTCATCATTTTGGTAAAAAATTAATTTTGACAGTTTATGTTTGGCTGTCGATACGTGAAGCAAATTTATTTTTAAATATATTAAATGAACCAATATGTTTACATAATGAAAAACGTTTTAATGAATGCAATTATCAATTATTATAATAATCATAGAGTAACGTAGAAAATTGGCAAAAGTAAAGTCTCATTAAAAGTATCAATCATTTAGGAAACGATTTGAAAGAAATCGCTAAGGCTACGACGTAAAAAATGATCTTTCGAAGAAAGTTTTGAAAGCAAAAATTTTACATCAATTTGACAACGTGCTCGAGAAATCGGCCGTAAATCAATAACAAGGTAGAAAATCATGTATTTGTCTCCATAACCTCTATAGAAATAGGCTTTTACTCAATATATAACAATATTTAAAACAGTGGAGCATTGGTGTAAACGCGTTTTTCTAACAGAAGAAAATAAAATAATTCGTCCCAACTATAAAGTATTTTGTGAAGACACAATCAGCGGGAAGCAAAAATAATTAAGTCTTCGTTGAAATAGCGTCACAATTACGTAAATATTAAAAACACAATCTATATTATAAAACTAAAATTTATAAGAAAAAAAAATACGTTAAAAAACCAAATAGTTCAGAAAGAATAAGTTTTAACAAAAGCGTTAAAAGCGAGTTTCTATCTAAATATATTGACTTGTAGTGTGCCGCAAAATTTTACAGAAAAACGTTGGGATACCGTGGAAGATAAAAAGTTACGGAGTACTGCAATAAAATGTAGCATTGAATTATACGATACATACACAATCCAACACTTGTATATTTATAATAATTATTTGTGTAATTTAATGTAAAATCATTAGTTTTTCCAAAACCATTTTCCAATGTGACCATCTCTTCATATTCCACGGGTTAAGAGTGAGATAGACGAGCTTTATTTGTAATGTATCAAAGTATGTAAGCACATTTTGTCTAAGCTTTTAGCTTGCCTTTCTAGCTCATTTTAAATGTTTAATTTGTTTAATTCGTTTGTACATTGAAGAAATAGTTAGAAAAAACCTTTATATTTCTTTTTAACCTTAACAATATTATAAACACTAAAATTGTAAATAAAATCATTTTTTAAAATAAAGTTTATATATGCGCGTTGAAGATATATAATTGCTTTTACCAGCAATGAGCATTAAGCAAATAAGGAACTAAGCATAATGAGAAGAGTTAATTTTAACTGTGTGTTATTAACGTCATGCGAAAACGAGTTTCAATGTTAATTGAATAACTACCTTTACACAGATTGTGCAAACGAAACGAGATCATTAGCTAAAAATGGGACATCGCTCTAATTTTGTGTTCTTTGTAGAACAAATAATAACGACCGTTATTAAATGAGGAGTTGGTTATATACACTTGTAAAAAACGTGGCGTATTTCTGTGTAGCATTATGAATTGGCCCAAGGTTCGCATTTGTGCATATTTATCGTGACATTATAAAGCAATATAAACCTGACATCAAACACAAATATGCCAAATATATCTTTATTTATACAAGTCTAGTGAATATATGTGTATATGTAAATCGTTTTGCTGCACATTTGTTGCAGATTTTTTCTAGGGAAGCTTATCGCAACAAAAATTGTTGTACCGCAATCTTCTTAATTTTGAATTGTTAAAACTTTGAACGGTTCCACATGTCTTATCACTATCGACCCGGGCTTCACTTTTCGGTATCTTCAGGCATTCTATCACATGGATGCAACAGATCTGACACAAATTGAGCAGCTGGCATCGTATATATAAAAAAGGAATTAATTAAAGGAAAAACACAGAACAACACGGTGAAAAAAATTGCAATGTGTTTTAGTTCTACAAAATTCATTTACATTTACAATTTTTGAAAAATTTAGTTTAATTGCGAGAAAGAAACATGTTAGGCCGTTAAAACGGGAGAAAAGATGTATTGTGTACCTTTTCTACACAGCTATATATAGATAAGCAAATGTTAGTTAAGGCATAGTTCTGACGATGGCGTGAGCCGAAATAGCTATCAACTATATTTAAAAAAAATATTTTGTAGAACTAAAATACATTGCTATTTTTTTCACCGTGTTATTTCTTTATGAGCTGGATTCGTAAGCCATCAGTTTTCGGTCCCCGATTTGGAATATTTATAACTTCGAAACGCTTTGAAAGCTTACCAAATACTGAGAAATAGCTCGTGACCTATATTACTATTCCTGATACATAATAAACAGGAGTGATGCAATAGTGCAATAAACGAGAAAAGCTCTCACCGTTTCTTGAGTTTCCGGTATCTGTCGCGTGGAGAATCGTTTCAGGAAGGAGTCCTCTCTTTTCAGCGGAGGTTTTTTCTGTATTGTGGATATGGCGGAACTTAGCTGGACTGTGGTGCGGAGCTTCATCCATCGCTGGTTTGACTTGGTCCTGAATGAAAATCATTACCATTAGTCATAAATCATAAACACAATACATTCAAGGATTTTAGTTTACATAAATAAACACAGAAACCAAAGAATAATGAGAAATTTTATAACTGGAAAATGAAGTGAAGTATTGCACTATTCTTTGATCGATGTTTTGAGGAATTGTGTTTTTTTAATGCGTCATTTGTATTTTTTTTTTATGTCAGTTCAAATTTGAATTGTAAAAACTTTATTAATTTTTGTATGCTTTGTCGCTTATAAAAGCATGAATGAATCAGTTTTATTTCATTGTGTGATATAATGCCTGATGATGTTAAAAGAGGAAACTCGGGTTGTAAGTTGCAAAACATGTAAAATGTACAATGTTTTTTATACGTATATGAATGCTTTCTTGGCTGTAAAAACAGTGAATTTAGAGCAATGTGTATGTCGTTCTACTTAGGTACCACGATAAAGGACACATTATGAAAGAGAAAAATCAATTACGAAAAATATGAAAACAAGATTAAATAAATCTATGAGAAATGTCATAAAAGGGTTAAATGAATTTCCAAAGAGAAGTCCTATTGAATCTACTGTTTACGGTTTTTTATGTGCAGTAATCTTCAAATGAAATTCAATGACTTTAGTTTATATGGTGGTCTAAGATTCCATAATGTTTTACGCTTGGTAAATTTTATTTATGATAAAGTTTTACATTTTCGTAATCACAAACGATAGCAAATGATGACAATTACTGTCTTTCAAATATCTATTGTTGGAATAAAATTGTTTTGAATTATTTTCGGGTGTAAATTTGTTAAAAATCAACTCAAATACAATACATATAAATTGTGAGGATTTAAGTAAGAAGAAGCAAGAGTTAGAAAGAATTCCTCTAATGTCTTCTATACACCATATGAAATTTTCTAACACACATAAACATAATAACCTAACGGTATAAAGGCACTAGTGAGTCTAACAGAGAAAAAAATCAAAAAATCTTCTAACAAAAATCTAACATTTATTTTCCCCACTTTGGTAGCACAGTGTGTTTTTTATATATATCTATTATAAAAATTTAACATTTTCATGCCGTTTTTACAATAGAGAACACTATAAAGATTATCTACAGAACAAAAGTTTATACCAGAAATAATTCATACCATGTCATATTTCACAATACACGGAAAATTTATATTAACGGTTAATAGATTAAATATAGTGTATTTAAATCAGGCTTAGTTCCGCCCAGGTAGTAAATAATAATAGATATTTTAAAATCATTCTGTTTTTCAAGCTACGTCAACGATTTTGTTAAAAATTGTATTTTCTATTATATATAATGATGTTTTTAAGAGTAAAAAAGTGTCATTCAAATTTAATTAAAAAAGAAAGCATGAAACTTACGTAAAACTTGGAATTAATTCATTATAAATTATACATAATATATTGTAAACAAAAAAAATGTTAAATTTGGATAAGTTTTCAATTAAAAATTATAGTTGCAATATGCAAATAATTGTTTTAACTATAGTGTCTAATTGCTTTTACTCAAGTAACGTTTCATGAACGAAAATCGAAAAATAAAATTAATTTTTATGATACCAACTGAAGGTGCTTGACGGAATTTCAATATCAAATTTGAATTGTTCAAAATTTGTACGATTCCACATATTTATTACTAACGACCCGGGTTTCGCCTTTCAGTAACTTCAGGCATTCTATCGTATCACACGGATGTAACAGAACTGACAGTTAAATTTGTGTTACAGTTACAGTGACAGTTAAGTAATTCGGTCGCATCCGTATGAAAGAATGCCTGAAAATGACTAAAGGCGAAACCTGGCTCGTTAATGACAAAACATTTAGAATCGTACAAAGTTTTAATAATTCAAAATTTATATTGTAGAGATAAAAATTAAAATATGATATATTTTCACTTTTAATGTGTTAACTGTAACTTTTTGATGGGGTGACATAATATTTTGTATTATATATATGTATATTTGTATAATGTATTTTTTTTTATACAAAGAATCTGTCCATTATAATTTTCAGTTAGCGAGTGATTTTCATTTAGTTTTCTAACTGTCTGTGTTAATGTTTTAGGTGGCATTTAACCTTGTGACAAAAAAATATATCAAAATAAAACTGCGATTTATATGTCTATATATGAAAATTTAAAAAATGCTGTACTTAATAACTTTTGGCCAAAAAACTTAAAAAAATGTGTGAAGTCATTAAAATCTAAGTAAGTAAGTATTTAATTATGAGCTTTAAGCTGCATTTTTTTTTGAAATTTCCTATATAAAGTTTTGTTTTTTTTTAGGTTTATATGTTTAAAATTTAATGAGTATGTCTTTCCTTTTTGTCAAATAACATTAGATTTCCGATTTTCTTATGGAATTTACGTTTCAGATTAAATAGTCAATTAAAAGTCAAAATGTTAAAAAATAAAAACAAAAAAAAAATCATATCTGCTTTTAATGCAAATTTTACTAATACTAGAGAAATTTTTAAAGTCTTTAATTTTTTATAGTTTTGAGATACTCGCGTATCTGTAATCTGATGGGATATGTATAAAAAGAATGTATGCACGTCTAAACAATCTAAACAAAAAGAGAATCATGTATGCTATTATAAAGAAAATTTTTCAGAATCAGGTATATATCAACAAAAAAATTTGAAAGAAATTTGAATACAAGAAATAATTTCATTCATACGCATATAACATCACAATGAATAAATTTTGATGAAATTAAATAAAATTTGTATTACAAAATATTTGTATATATTATGATGATAATACAGAAACATCTGGAAAAAAACAACTAGGTACACATAATCGTTTAATTACGACATATAGTTGCTTTAAGGATCGAAGTACAGAAAATAATATTTCGTCAAAAATTATCAAGAGATATATAGATCTATATTGTTTTCAAGACTTAAAATCTATAAGAAAAACAAACCAAATCTATTTGTATAATAGTAGTAAGACACACATCAAAGAGGCACAAAAAATTATAAAATATTTAACATTCACGAAAAATCTGAAAATAAAAAAAAATCAGTAGGATTGTAATTATAAGAGTCGAAAAAATCTAGTTCAAAAATGTTCTCAACAGTTTCACCGTGACTATAAAGCTGGTCTTGCTTTTGTGACTGCTTTGGGATTTCGTGATGACCTCGTTTTGTCATCTGTGGAAAGCAATTAATAATTCGTTGGCATTTGTGGTTTGTTCAAAACCTTAAATCCTAAACATAGAGCGCTTAAACAAACCATGGTTGCTAAATATAATGATACTTACAACGTAATCAAGTTATGATAAAATCCCACTCCCAAAAATTTTCGTCGATTGTGATAATTTATAACACTAATTATTGACTGTCACTTCTTGGTAGAAAGGCATTACATTTACCTGATAAAATCACAATGTTAAGAACTTTATATTATATTGATTGAATTGGCATTCACTTGGTAGAACTCCATTATAACACGATTATAACACCATCGTCAGAACTATAGTTCTGACGATGGCGTGAGCCGAAATAGCTATCAACTATATTTGTTAAAAATAATTTTGTAGAACTAAAATACATTGCTATTTTTTCACCGTGTTATGTTAAGAACTGTTACCTTTTATTTCATATTTATGAAATCAGGATCGGTTTTACTAATTGCAAGCATTATGAAATGATGTAATAAAAATTAAATACAGTGCAATTTATACAAAATTTTGAGTAAAAATTATCAGGTATGCAAAAGCATTTTTTTACGTTCTGAGAAAAAAGTTCACAGGTAATCATTCAATATATTTCTAAATGCAGTAAATAACTTAACAAACAACATTTTAAGGGCCTGTTCAATTTTTTTTTATCGCGAAAACGATCCGATTCTTATAAACGTTAAATTTTGAATAAAGTACTAAACATTGAGTTATTATTAAAACAACATTTAGTAATTATTTTATGCTCGTAATCGTAACAGATTTAACTAGTTGAAAATTATGTAAGAATAATATGTCGATAGCCTGATTAAGGGTTCTAAAAGGTAAAAGTAGTAGGGTAAAAGGCTTTGGACAGTCCCAAGGCCTCGTCCTTTGGGGCTTGTTGATACTATGGGTGCTTGATGATACTATAAAATATGAACGATCCATCCCGTAAAACGTATTATCTGAAAATGGTTGGTCGAGGTCCCACTGCATATATAAAATATTCACATAATTAAGGGATTTATTCAACATTAACGCTTTTCAACATTAAGAGAACGTTTCGGTTAATCAAGGATGCAAATGAGAAAAAAATTTCAAAAAATATTGAACTTAATTAAGACGTATAAAAATAATGCATTATTAATCACAAAGTGTGCGGAGAAATGTGTTCTTTAAAATCATTTGGAAACAAAGTATAATATGACGTGAAATTAATTTCGCGTTCATTCTTCAAACAGCAGGACAATATAATATTTAATATTCTAAACAATCATGGACTTGAAATGCTTTTTTTTTATAGTAAATTTATTTATATTTTAAAATGCTACTTTTTTAATATCATCATCATCATCATCATCAGCCGGGGTCGATCCACTGCTGGATGAAGGCCTCCCCCTGTTTGTTTTTCAGGGGGGTTGTTTGGACATAGCAACACCACGCTGCCCAGGCGGGTTGGTGTTCGAACTTGTTGGTGACTTTAAAAAAAATGGTGAACAATTATCAATTTTTTTTATATCTATAGTTTTGATGACGACTATCAAATGTAAAACTAAAATGTATTGCTGTTTTTTCACCGTGTTATAATGGAGTTCTACCAAGTAAGTGCCAATTCAATTAATATTTTCCACAATGTCAAAATATGATCAGGACCGGTTTCTCCCAAAGTGAGGATTATCAACTAAAGCCGGTCGCGACAGTAAACGCTTAACGTGAAATGAGATCCATTATTTGCTACGCTCTACACTGATTAAAGATAAACATGATATAAACAACGAAATATAATATTCGACTTCTTTTTTTCAATGGCAGTTTTGTTCAAATAATTATTCCATAGATATCAATGTTATCAGTCTGAACTGTTGAGAGCATTTAAAAAAAAATAGTTCCAGTCTCATAAGAGAGATTTCATGGCTGTTGCAACACCAAACTGCAATAAACTGTCATAGTCACTAGCTAAAAAAGGAAGAAAAAAATTAAATCAATTGAAAAACACTCCGTTGCGCAAACGTCCAATCTTAATCGTCAAACACCAAACATATGCAGTGAAGAGAAATGACAGGCGAGCGTCTTTGGAGTATGATGTATTCATTTTTCAAAACCTTTTGAAAAAATGAAGAAAAATAATTCTGCTTTGCTAGGTTTTAAATTTTTTTTTAATATATTTAAAAATATTAAAAATTGCCCCAATTTCCTTTATAAATAGACAAAGTGTTTAATTAAAATAAATTTTAGGTAAAGGAAATTTTATAAAAAGTTTATTTCATTATCACTATCAAAAAGCTCAAAATCATTTGTTTTTTTTATATTGTACATTTATATGAACGTGAAAATCAATTTTTAGTGATTAGAATTTTTGAAAAATATTTGTTTTTCTTTATTAAAAATATAAATATGTATGTCTGCTTTGTATTTTAGTTGTACATAATTTTCTAGAACTATAATGTAAATGATAATTCAACTAATACATTGAATATTATTTTTTGCTATTTTAATGAGAATAATTTGCGAAGGGATTTGAGGTTATTGTACGAAACTCTTACAAAATGCTTCACTGAGCGTAATTATCTGCAGTTTATAAGACGTGAAACCGTCAGAATATAACATCTGCGTTTTTAGACGATTTTTTGAAATAATTTTATTTTTGATCAATCCGATTGAGGATATCTCTGGAATGTTGAAAAACGAACACACCACTCCAAAAACGACCCTTCAAACCCAACGCCGAACCTTTTTATCTTCCTCAAAGAGCAATAGTAAGCCATGACCGCTCTGACATTACTCCAGTTCTGACTCCCGGACATCCGCCTACCGGAAGCGGGTCCAGCGCCATTTTCTCGCCCTGTTGCATCACCCCCTGTTCCGTAGCACCTCTTATCGCTGACATCTTCAGCGGAGTCAGCTGGGATAAGCTTGTTTGATGGAGAATCAAGAGAATTTCTTGGGCTTTTTAACATTCGTAGTGAAAGTCTTCTGGACTGGATTTCAAGATCCCTAGAATGGTTGGAATATTTATGGAGACAATTTACCACCGCAGTAATTAAAAATAATACCCTGATACCTGTAAGAACTTTATTATTATAAACATAAAATACCTCGATAGAAAACTTTTAAAACTCATAAATTAAAAAAATGAATTTTACTGTAGATGGCACGCTTTTAAATATAATATGTTACTTTATATCCGAATGTTGTGTAAAAACATTATATTTGCACGAAGTTTTTTGACAAAATGAGAAAAAAATTGTTTGGTCTACTGATTCAAATTTTATTATAATTAATTATAAATAAAATAAATTCAGTTGTTATCCACCATAAATAATAATAAAAAAAATATTTCGCCTTTTAACAGTCTTAGAGCTAATCTTCCATTGTTTAAGATAACCTCAATAAACTCTTGAAAATTACTGTCCTTACCTCTACCCTTTCTATCAAGAATATCATTAAGACATATTATTTCGTAGCAGAATAATCTCGAGCCAGCATTTGGTACATCATTTCTCTCAAAGTGATATAATAAGAGAGTATTTGTAAACGCGTGTCACAATCCTTGACAAAATAACGTATATAAGCTTTCATCGTCATTCATCAGAACGAGCTTTTGAAGTGTGTTTTTTGTACTGATCGACTATTGACATTTATCATTAAATACGACACAAAATCTATGATAATTTTTAATTTATGTTTGTTCTACTGAAAAATATAAAAAACTACGCCAAAGCTTTAACTGAATGTACTTTTTTTATAAAAAAAAATATCACCGCAAAACAATTAGGAAAAAATATTTTATGTTGCATATCACAAAATTGCAATCCTTTAATATTAGCAAAATTAATTTAAAATTAAGCTAAATATAACACAATATGTTCATGTATTCAAATGAAAATACGGCAGGCTCACGCTGGTTGAAACGCTTTTTGCATCCCTAATAATTGTCTGGAAACAAAGAACTGTGTTTATTATTAGAATTTTGCTTTGTTGAGCCAGTTTCTGATACAATATTTTTAATGACGCGTGCACAGGAATTAATAAAAATGCGGGATAACCTTCTCACACAAAGGTTGTACGTAATATCACACTTTCACATATTTTTGGTTGTCTTTGTGAGAATTCAAAAAAACAAAATGTGTGCTTTTTCAAGTAAAAAGTTTGTCGAACCAACGGATAAATTTTAATTTTAAGTAGAAGAAAAAAATGTGGGTAAATACGTTGAATTTTTCATCACTGGTATAAGAATAATATTTTTAAAGTATTTGCACTAAAAGGTATCGCTCAGTTTATTTCTTTCAAATTTAATTAAAAATATATATAAACTCTTAAGCTTTGATAAACTTCTACATATTATGTCGTTCAAGCGGTTGGTTAATGAAATCATTCTAATAACATCTACTGAATTGATAAAAACGACGTTTAAAATTAAAAAAAAATAATGTCTTAACCGTTACAAACTTATTGTAAACGACTGCAATAAGATTTTTTGATAAAAATCAAATCATTAAATGTAACGAAGAAGATTAATATTAAGTTAAGATGTGGTCATATATGATATGACGTCATAGCTCTATAAAAAGCTAGTGGCTATTTTTATCTCTTAGAAAGTATTTAAATGAATTAATCAATAAAGAGTAGCCCGTAGAATTGATGGAAAAAAAATAGTACGTTTGATGCAAGCCAAACGAAATGCAGATAGATAAATTTATTTACATCAAAAAACAAAAAATATACCGTATTCAATATAATCATAACTTGGGACATTAAAATCTTCTAACCCAACATTCGTTCTAGGATCAGGAAAATTTGTTGAAAATGTAGCGCGTCCTTTGCATACCGTATCTTGACTTTATTGACGCCTAACGACCCAAAGCAAAAATATTAACAACGTTATGAGAGCCGAGATATGGAATATTTATTATTTATAATCGGAAATGATTCATTCATAGATGGTTACTATCACAAATATAATTATTATCTATAAATACCATTCGATAATTCAGAAACATGTACAAACGTAAATTTTATGTACAATTTTGTGTAACGTTAAGATTTAAAAATGTATTTAACGGGCTCACCTTTGTCCAGGACTTTTTCCTTCTGAGCTTGCATTGTTGCTGGAATCGTCATCTTCGTCTCTGGAGGTAGCCAGCGATTGACCCAAGGATCCAGTTCCTGGATCCTCAGAGCTGCCCAGCTCGGCACCACCGTCTCCGCCATCACCAACGCGTCTGTCGGCGTCCTCCACCTGAGAAAGTAAAAGTGATTAATTTTTCAATTGGTGTCACTTGAAAATATTTAAACAAAATATCAAAACTGTTTAAGCTACTACCATGGAAATTTAAAAAAAATCATCGTGTAATTGTAAACTTTAAGTATTTACGAAAACATACTTTGAAAATAAAATAAAATGAACAATATGAATCATCACTTTTAAGGTGTTAACTGTCACTTCTTGGCATGATATTTTAAATAATAAAAACAGTTGATAATGCTCGCGATGATCGAAACCGGTCCCGACTAAAAATATATTGTGGAAATAAGTACCAAAAAATGTGTTTTAGTTAATTAAAATATGAATTATGGCAAAAAGCTCATACGACAGTTTGTAGTGCAACTCCTGAGACACTCGCAGTAACAATTTGAAGTTTGTGATAGCAAATAACCACACGGTGAGACACTAGTCTTATGAAATTAATATTCAATTTGGTAATCGATAGAGACGAGAAATTCGGTTTGTTTGCATACTATAATTATATTACGATTTTGAAATTCCATATCGTATACTATAAACAAGCCCTTGCGTATAGAAACTGATATACCGAAGCTAAATTTCAATTATCGGATAAGTGTATATTTGTGGGTAGCAAATTCAATTATATGTGGTAGGTTTGACACCTGTAATTAGGGTTCGATCATCCACCTGACAAAACAAAGGAGGGCGCCGTAGACAAAAGGTAGACAAAGACAGAGCCGCCTCAGGGCGATAATAATTGAAGTCTAGGATGATTTTGAGTAAAAATGTTTGATTACTGTTTTAACGAATAAGCAAGCAATCGAGAGGCTTGATGAAGACGTTATTTGAGTTTAAATTTATGATATTCAAAAGCATTGTAAAACTGTTATGATTTTGTTTTACTACTAAAGTAAATATTATTATAAGGTATTATTAAAAGTAAAATCACTACCGCAAATTTTTGAACAATTTGGAAGCATATGCAATCTAATGAAAATATCTTAGAAAAGATTTTTTACGGTATTGTTATTGTTTGTAACGGGATTTCAACCCTTATCAAGATACAATTTGAAACAATCACCCGACGAGCTTTGAAATTGTATTATCAAGGGTTGCAATAACTTTAGATTGAAGAAAATAATTTTCTTCAAAAGTATAAAATTCAATATTATACCACAGCAATATATTCATCGTAAAAATAAATAAAATAACGGGTAGTTGTATTTAATAGATTACTTAGGTGCACAAAAATTTTGGCCAGCCAAAGAGATAATTTGAAAGGATTATCAGCAAAAACTAATGTGGAATAAATCTCCGCTAGGCTAGACACCCTGTTACCTGTCATTATTGCGTATTATAAAACTTTTTTACTTGAGTGTTTTACTATATTTATAATATTTTGAACGAAACGCCGTTGATTTCACGATATTTTATTGTAACGAAAATTTTTATATAATGATGTAATTCTTCACATACTTTTATTCCTGCAAAATTGTTTTTTAGTTTGGCGCTTTTAGAGGTTTTCGTTTTTTGCCTATTGGTCGTAAATTATAATCGCTTTACTCACTAGGAATTTTTTTTAATATTAAAAGCAACTAGAAATCTTGTCGTTTCAAAAAGACAAATTGGGTTATTGCCGTACAGCTAGTTATCGCAAAATAGCTTCTGTATTGAAATTTTTGTTATAAATCAAAGTGTTCTACGATTAGAGCATGGGTACTACAGTGAAAAATATATCTATACCTGGATAGGCGATTTTCAATCTAAAAGTGTCATAAATTAGGATTTCATTTTATCGAGAAAAATGGCATCATTCACATAAATTGCTCTCAGAGGATTAATAGGGAACGGCATGTTTTAACATGTTTCGATGACCTTAAATTTTTTTTTTAATTTAAAAAAAACACAGTTTTAAATATGCTTGCTGTTTAAAGTAAGATATGTGTTTCATTTGTAAGCAACCGTTACTTAATTAAGTCTGTCATGAAACTTTAAAATATGTTTGTTTAATATTATAATAAAAAATTTACTTTAATTGCGATATCGATTTTAAGTATAAAACAATTTTCTTTATGCAAAATAAGCGTACAATAATTTTACACATTTCTTGTTTTTTCAATGCTAAAAACAACAAGTGTGCAAAACTGATTAAATTTTTTTTTATATAATAAGACGTAGTTTTGTTCAGGCTTTGTTAAAGTTAGTGTTAAAATAGTATAATAACAATTTAATTTACGGTATAAGAACAACTATTTTAAGCATTTCTTTGTTAAATTAATATTTAATATAATACATTTTATTTCATATATTTTTGTAAAGATTTTTTCAATGTTGTCAAACATGCTTACAACAAAATGTGATAAAAAATACAATGATCATATTTATACAAAAGTGCTATGCGGATATTGCAAAGGAGAGGTGATTTCCTTTAATGTGATTTCTCTCTGGTTTTTCAATTACTTTTCCAATAATAAATCGCGAATTTGATGATATCATGGTAGAATTTTTACCAACTCGTTAATTTTGAGATTTTTTCTTTTTGTTTTTACTTCTTAACAACTCTCCAGTAAAAGATTTTTTCTCTGTCGTTTTTTTATCCGGAAACATTTATTGAAAATTTCTCTTATTTGTTTTTTTGTGTGGCGAAAAATAGAGAAATTATGTATTGCTTATTTGTGGCATTAAAAAGCTTTCATCATTAATCGGTTTCGTTTTTTGATACTTGTTAAATAAAACGATTTTGAGGTTAGATATCGATTGAAACAAGCTTAGTTGTTAATTAAGGCGCTTTAGCGTTATGGTTCTTCTTGCCTGTTTCATATCTTATATTATTATTTAGCTATATTCAAGAAAAATACTTTAAAATTGAATTAATAGTTAAATAGATTGCTTAAAAAAATATTTTTTTATATTAACATATCTATCTAAAAACAAACTAATCGTGATGAAGTTGAGTGTTTAAAGCTTTTTTGGGTATGCTCATATGAAAGAAAACAATTAATTTTGCAATCGATGTATAGATTTGTTGCAAATAAAATTTGCTACTAAAATCTAATTTCGAATGAAATCTTTCAAGACGACAGCAATACTGACGAAAGTTTTCGCAATTGTTTTATAAAACAATTTTATAAATTTGATCATTAAAAATTATAATTGAATTGAAAGATTATAATTGAATCGATTGATAATGATTTTAATATATTATATATACGATGCTAACTGTTTATTTTACGTCAGTTCTGTTGCATCCGTGTGATAGAATGCCTAAAGAAGCCGAAAGGCGAAACCCGGATCGTTAGTGACAAAACATGTGGAATCGTAGAAGATTTTAACAATTCAAATTATATAAGATGTATTAGGAGACTATATGATTTACACAGACACAGATAAAAAGTTAAGTTTTGTAATGATCTTAGCCCATTTTCTCCTTAGTCACATGAAGGGTTATTGCGACATCAAATATTTAAAAAAAAATCATTAGTGTTGGCTGAAGATTATCAAGATAAATTAGACAATATTTGAACACAAAAATAGCATGTATGTAACAATTTCAACACTGTTGAAAAAGCAAAGCAAACAGCCGTCTCAACAGATGAGATGTGAACAGGCAGGGGGTCAAAGTGGAACATTCTTTGTATCACGGAAGAGAAATTATTTTATCATATCAAATATTGACGCCTGATAAAGTGAATTAAGAATGAACAATAATTGTCGAGAGTCATTGGGCTGTAAGAGAAATATAACAACATCTTTTCATGAAAGTTTAAATGCCCTTTCATCAACGCTTCGAGTTGTATACTGTTGAATTAATCTTGCCTTTTGCTTGTTTCGTCTAGATTGCGCCCTAATTAGATTAATATCAAAATCTGACAAACTAATTTGTAGAACATTGATTAAAAAGCGCCCTTTATACGCCGTTTTATCGACCCTTTGACAGCGATACAGGCCGAACTTTTAAAAGTTTGAAATTTGCACCAAAACCGTCAGTGCTTTACTTTTTGTTTTGTGATATTTTTCAAGACTTCAAATCTCAGTTGTAATTATAAATAACATAATAGATTCATTTTTCAGGTGTTAATTGTCTCTATTACGTAACTTAATATAATACAAAAGTGTATAATACAACAACTCATTATTTATCTGTGTATTGTGTTGGTTTAAATTATATGAAATTCAAATTTGAATTGTTGCAACTTTGTACGATTCCATATGTCTTGTCATAAACGACCCGGGTTTCGTCCTTCGGCATCTTCAGGTATTCCATCGCACGGATGCAACAGAACTGACAATAAGATGAAGATGCGGAAGCGCGAAACCCGGGTCGTTTGTGAAAAGACATATGGAATCGTACAAGGTTGCAACAATTCAAATTTAATATTGAAGTTCCATCAAGCACCTTCAGTCGATATCATAAATTATATGAAATTCATTAAATAAATAAAAAATAAAATTAACGAACTATTAAAATTATGAACGGTAATCAATTATATGTATACATAAGTTTTAAATACAACATATGGTTCACCAATATTGAATTTTTTTCTACTTTAATGTTGTACTTTTCCCTTCTTGAGGAAAAGCAATGCTAAGAACTATTTTAATTTTTTTATACTATATTGTATTTATATTTCAATTGATAATGCTCGCGATGAGTGAAACCGGTCTTGATCTGGAAAAACACTGTATGAAATTGTAAAAATTGTACATTTTTTTTCCTTGAAATTTGCGTCTTTTTTTAATATCCAATTTATATATAAATTGAGTAGAAAAATAAACAATAGGTTAGAATATGACTAGTTGTTACCTTTTTGCTAGCACTACGCCATATTTTAGGATTAGATGGGTAGAAAAAGTCTGTAGAATTAATAAACTTGAACATTTTATGCCTTTTAATACAAAGCTATAAATTACTTCAAAAATATATTAACAAATTGCTCTTTCTGGAATTTAGACGCAATTACACAGTTATCATTGGTTACGATGTAAGCCTATCGACTACGATTCCAAATCAGTAAATTCTCTCAGCAATATACATGTTTCAGTTAGTAGTATTAAAATAAAAGAAAAAAAATGACGAGATGTTACCTATGGTAAAACATATGAAAATCGCATTGGAAATATTTTATTTTCGCAAAAGACTGCAACGATCGAATTGTAAACAGTGTTCTAAGGAACCCTTAAAACCACCGATATAAATTATTATCATACACATAATTAAGTGAGTATTCTCAGCAAATTCCCCAGATAAAACATTCCGTTTTATTATAGTTATCCCTTTAGGCGTAGTTAAAATACTTTTTAATGCTTTCCATTTCATCCATATAGACTTGCGCCTTAATTTCTCGAATGAAGTGTTCACGGAGATTATAATTAACAAACCCTACAGAAGTTGCCTCCTTTACCTTTGGGCCTCTGTGAATAAACTACAGTAATAAGGCTTTCAGATCAAATGCTAGATGAATATTTCTGTAAGTAGACATGCAAAAAAAGAGTATTTTCAATAAAATTCATAGTTATTTCTGAATTTATTAATTTTTCAGTAAAGTATCAAAAGTTGAACCAGTATTGAGTATCACAGTTTTGAAACGTGTGACAAAAAAATAAATCCCGTTAAAATGGGTTTATGCTCTTTGCTTAAACTACGAAGTATTGATTTTTAAGCCCACCATATGGAACGTCAACGTTTTATTATGGTACGGTGGAAAAATAGCGACGTATTTTAGTTATACAAAATTATTTCTTAAAATAGAGTTGATAGCTATTTTGGCTCATGCCATCTTCAGAACAAAGGATTCTTAACGAACAAACTAAGATATGTATATCACTATTGCTTAAATCTCTGCGGGGTGCTTGTTTGTTTCTGTAATAGAACGTTTTCGTGCCATATGTAAACTTATTGATATAGCCGCCTTCTTAGTTTCATTTACAATTTTTAGTTTTATTAATATAATAGTGTACCTTTTCTCCACATCTATATATAGATAAACAAATGTTAGTTTGAGCATATTTTTGACGATAGCGTAAGCCGAAATAGCTATTAAATATATTTAAAAAAATAATTTTGTACAACTAAAATACATTGCTATTTTCTTTCACCGTGTTATAATAGAGTTTTACCAAGTGAATATCAATTCAATCAATAAATTTTGTTATAGTGTTAATTATCTCGGGCATTTTTTTAGTGTGGTACCAGTCAAATATAATAAAATTCATCATTAAATCGCCCACTACGCAAAGTTTTTCTGCATTCATCGTTTTTTAAGATGTGTTCAAACAATGACTCGAAGACCCACTATGTATTAAGCCAAACGAAAATAAAGCATATTTAATTTATGAATTTACACTCAAAAGATTGTAATCTTTTCATAATAACCCTATTTAAACAATTTCTTTCAAATAAAAGCTTCAGGTAAAATAAACAAACACAAAACTAAATCACAAGAAAAATTCGTTACTTTTTACCATTTTAGATGTAAGATAAGTAAAATAGAAATACTTATAAGATTAAAATTTTTATAAATTTAAAATAACATACTGATAAGAATTAACACAAATTTTTAGAGGAAACCTTGAACTTTAAGAAACAGTTCTTTCGTGAAAAAAAACAGTTTTTTTAGGTGTGAAAAGAAAAAAAATAGGCAGTTACTTGCAAAACATTATTTTTTTTTTCAGTATTCAGAGAATGTGACAAAAACATCTTGAACAAATCATGCGTAATTGGATTTTCGTTTGGCGACGCAGTTTGCATCTGCATAAATTTATTCAATTCATTCCCAACGAGTGATGTATAATAGAACTTTTATGTAGCATTGCTTATAAACACAGTGAATATAAGTGTTCAAATATACTAAACATTGTTCATTTTTTAATGTTATGATTCGTCACTCTTATAATTAAATATATTCTATTTACATTGCTGATAATATATTGCGAATTTTGTGTATGAATACTTGAATATCAAGGCTCATAAAACTGATTATTGCACACTTTTACGTATGTTCAGTACGTTATTACGCAAAAGCATCAGTTTCAACGCTTAATGGCTAACAATCCAACGTGTCTTAAGCATTTAATTGGTTTATTGACTTAATCGCATCGTTTTTATCCTATTATCAATATTCTTAAAACTGGAGAACATCAATCATTTAAATTTTGTAATATTATAGCATTATTGATATAATTCCGTTTTATAGGAATGGCTTTCGTATATAAATACTATTAAACGCGTATTTCGACTCATTATCTGCCAAAGAAAAAAGTTTGGATTCGTTGATATAAAACAAAGTTATTGAGAATTAAAAATCAAGCTATATTTCATTACAAAATTAGCTTATACTCTAAAGCCTTAGCACTTCTATCAATATACAGTAATCTGCCATCTCATCAGTTGAGAGTTTGTCAGTCAGAGAGTTAGCAGAAGTTTTCCAACAATAACTTTTGTTACTCAGTAGTTCAACTTCACTTTTCAATGAAATTACAGAGTGGGCTAGAACAAGGCTAGTAGTTAGCTCATTGTTCTTCTTACGCCCGTTTTTAGAACCCCATCAGTGTAAATAAATTTAAACAACTCCATGCCTTCTGACAGATCAATTTTAAGAACTAGTTAATGAGACTGTCTGAGATGGGTTTTGAGCTAAAGAAATCGAACTAGAAATGTCTACCGTGACAATTTGGTTAGTGATCAAACAAAACCTGAATCATTAAAACGGTGTCATTCCAAAATAATACGCATATTGAATTAAAATACATTTTTTCCTATTTTATTTATCCTCGATAAAATATTCTGTGCTATCTATTTAATTCATAGTACTGTTTTAAAAATTACGTAACAAAATCTGAATTGTGGACTGATTCCATTGTAATTATTATAAATTCGTGAAATAAAGGCGTCTAGTTACTTTAAAACTTGTAACGGAGAAGTTTTCGTTTCCGAGTACAATTTAAATTTGCCTTGCAGTACGAACAAAGTAAAAATTATTATAAAATTCATAGCTTCCCACTCGCGGTAAATGTGGCTGTTTCTATCGCTACAGAGCTTTCCTTTAACAAATGTTTCATTACATCCTGAACGGGCACCTTGGGAGATGTCTGTACATCGGAATTGGAAATTGAGAGGAATTAATGAGACAAAACGAGTAATTAAACGTATGCTTTCCAACAAGGCAATTGGAATTGTAGCATTGGAAATTTTAGCTATGCGTTGAAGTATTTTTACAATATATTTTAACCTTGGGGGTTCAGATATTTACTGCATTCGACACTGTCACTTTCAGAATCATTCAACAATCGTAATAGTATAGTATTAAAGCCGTGATTTTTTTATGTGCGACTGATAAAATTCTGTATTTCAATTCATTTTCAAAACATTACCATATTGATTTAATTCATTAAATATGATTATGATCTCTGCGAAAAAAAAACATGAAGGTATAGACCTTTTTAAAACTTTAAATGTCAGATAATTATTGCTAATTTTGTTTATAAAAATCCTCAATTCACAAAGTCTTATCAAGCAGTTTTACAGATATAACATAAAATATAGTTGATAGGTATTTTGGCTCATGCCATCGTCAGAGCAAAGGATTCTTAACGAGCAAACAAAGATATGTCTATCACTATTGCTTAAACCTCTGCGGGGTGCTTGTTTGTTTCTGTAATAGAACGTTTCCGTGCCATATTTAAACTTATTGATATAGCCGCCTTCTTAGTTTTATTTACAATTGTTAGTTTTATTGCGAACAGGAAATAAGCTAGGTCGTTAAAATAGGAGAGAAGATGTATTGTGTATCTTTGTGTTCATAAAATTGATTGAATTGGCCTTTACTTGGTAGAACTCCATTATAACACGGTGAAAAAATAACAATATATTTTAGTTCTGCAAAATTCTACATTTCTACAAATTCTTTAAATACAATTTTGTAGAACTAAAATACATTGCTATTTTTTTCACCGTATTGTAAATAAAATATATGCTGGACAAAAGACTCGGTTGTATTGACTTTGAAAATTTCTTTTTCACGTATGGCGTTTTACAAGTCACGTAGAGTGGAAGGTTATTGAAATAAAATAATCTCATATGTATATAAAGTTTTGAATACGGCGATAATTCCATAATATGGTAGATGTTTATTAATCTCTTACAGATTAGCAAAAATGATTTAAAAAAATTTGTAACTGGTAGAGAAGCTTTTTGGCTCTGTCTAAATACTAAATCGAAACATATGTTTTTCTAATATCCAAGTGTAATCAATATATAGCACCTATTTGAAAGTTGAAGTGATAACCGTTTTTCCTAGAAATATATTATACATCCGGGTTATCTATTTTTGTCATGCCACACCAAAACCCCCGAGGGTTTGAGAAACTCGACTACCATTCCTATTTCAAAGTTCAAATCGAGACGTCGCTTCTACTGCCAAAGGGGAAAAATAATAAATATATGTTTCGAAAGGTTTTAATGCCGAAAAATATATCAAGTGTATTGCCAAACGAAGTGTCAACCCCAGTGGCGAGATTAGTTGCTAGATTTTTCTTTGTAGTCTATTTCGATTAAATTCAAGAAAGTTATTGTATTAGCGATTTCAAAAATAAAACGTTTCCCTTCTATTAACATATGAAATTATAAACATTTAATTAAATTAACATTGGATTTTTTTGTTATATAAAAATTTTGACAGATTTTATTCGTATTGGTTAAAAAGTAAAGCGAACAATAAATTGTTGTAAATTTAATTTTAGTGATTTTTCTTGTATATAATAAAACACAGTTTTTAAATAATATAAAGCAGTGAAAAAATAGCAATGCACTTTATTTCTACAATTTGTTTTCAAGATATAGTTGATATAATTTATAAGTATATAGTAATATATAGCATCCGTGCGATGGAATACCTGAAGACGCCGAAAGGCGAAACCCGGGTCGTTTGTGATAAGACATATGGAATCGTACAAAGTTGCAACAATTAAAATTTAATATAGTTGATAGCTATTTAGGCTTACACCATCGTCAGAACTATTGACTAAATTTTTATAAATTTAATTCAGGCGATTTTCCTTTATATTGTATAATAAAACACAGTGTTTAAATAATATAAACCGGTGAAAAAAAATGTAAAGGTTTAAAAAAATAAATAAAAAGGTTCACATTATTGATTGAATTGGCATTCACTTGGTAGAACTCCATTATAACACGGTGAAAAAATAGCAATGTATTTTGGTTATACAATTTTTTTAAAGATATATAATAGTTGATAGCTTTCATTATACATTGCTATTTTTTCACCGTGTTATAATGGAGTTCTACCAAGTGAATGGCAATTAAATCAATAATATAAACCTTTTTGCATCTTCTTACTCGGTTTGGCTTTATTATGTTGGTAGTCATTTTAGTATTAAATTAGTACTAGTTTTATGATATAATAGTAATGTATAATAATTGTGGTGGAAGTACGATACCAAAATATCTAAATAATTTGTCTTGATTCTTGAATAAATAATTCGATTAAATAATGAAAATATACTCGAGATTCTAAACAACTACAGTCACTACGAACAACGTTTTTTTTTAAATGAAATTATCGATTCTGTTCAAAGGCATGGATTAAAGTGTTGCCCAAAATTTTTATCCAATTCCATGTTCTCTTTATAAAAACGAGGTTGACATACTGAGTAACAAGCAGATCACAAAAAATCTGTACCACAGTTAGAAGACCAATCACACTCACACACAGAATAGTAAATAAATGCGAATAAAAATAATTAAAATATTCACTTTTAAGGTGTTAACTGTCAATTCTTGATTGAAAGGCACGATATTTAAATTAAGAAAAACACATTTTTTTGTACTTATTTCCACACTATATTTTTTGATCAGGACCGGTGTCGTTCATCGCGAGCATTATCGTAACTGATAATTAACATAATTATTATAACTGATAATCAGTTAATAATGCTTACATGAGCGACACCAGTCCTGATCTAAAATATATTGTGGAAATATGTACTAAAAAATGTGTTTTTATTAATTATAAAAAAAATAAAATAAAATATTCACAACTATGAAAAAATATTGACTATTTGATGTAATGGAGAAATGTTCGTTATACAAATAATTATAAAAATGATTTTAAAAAAATATCGACGCTTAGCTAAACTTTTTGAAGCTTTCAATACTCTATAGGTTTTTAATATACACCCAGTCCTTTTTTTACGCGATACATTGGTTCCAGAAAAAGGCGCGTAAGAAAAATGATTTCACGCAATAGCATTATATTTCTTTACACACCCTAAAACATAAATTCGCATAGTATCCGATACGCTTGTTAACATTTGGCAATTGTATGTGTATTTAAAAAAATGGAATGCTTTACAAAATCAAGTTTCGGAAAATACTCATATTTTTTATTTAAACAATAATGAAACGTACATGCCTAGCATCATATAAAAATATCTTCTTTAAAACAATTTTCGGGAAAAAATTACGTAAAAACGAGTGAAGCGCGTAAAAAAATGTAGCGGTGCCGTCCAAAAAAATCGCGTATAATCGAATTCGCGTAAAAAAAGGACTGGGTGTATGTTTATATATTTGAAAGCTAAATGGCGACTGCTGGAAAAGAGTGATCAAATGAATTAAGCTTCAATAATTATTTGCTCGTTAACCAGGGTGAAATTTTATGTATTTTTTATAATATGCACGCTGATTGAAATTATCAATCAACCAATTCAATATATGATTGATGCGAATATACTCGTTTTAAATACATTAGATGTTTGTACAGGGATAATTAGAGCATATAACATATACAGAAACGAAGATTGGCATTGGTTGGGTCGCAATCAAGGAGACACGACAATTTCATAATTTATTCATATACGTTCTGCTTAAATTACTGAAAAAAAAACATTGGCTGATCAAATTTACTTTATTCAGTCATGGAATAAATGAATTTTTAAAATGGCCTAGAATTAAGGTCGCAAAAAGGTCCGGTTTCTAATTAAAGTATAAATATTAAGAAAAAGTCAAAGATGCCTAAAAGGTAATCGAAACTAAATCTAAAATTCTGTCAAGGTATTTTTTTTTTTTTTTTGCGCAGAACGTGACAAGATTTGCACTCCTCTAACGAAATTATACTCGTTTTAAAACATTCTAGTGTGAAGAGCTATTGGTTGGTAGAAATGTAACTTTATAATTTTCACTGATTGAAAAAAGTAAGGGAATTAAGTAATTAATTACATTTATCACAATTTTCATCGGCTGTATTTTTTTTAATATTTAATATTTCACCGGGAAAAATAAATATTTTAAATATTAATTACAACACAGTATATGATAGGTGTGTAATACATAATTTTCTTAAATGTGAATTGTTACAACTTTGTAGGACTCCACATGTTTTGTCACTAATGACCCGGGTTTCGCATTTCGGCATCTTCAGGCAAACTATCACACGGATGCAACAGAACTGACAACAAACTGAGAGCAGTCAGTTCTGTTGCATCCGTGTGATAGAATGCCTGAAGATGCCGAAAGGCGAATCCCAGGTCGTTAGTGACAGAACATGTGGAGTCGTACAAAATTATAACAATTCAAATTTGATATTGTAATTCCATCAAGCACCTTCAGTCGATATCATAAAATAGTTTTCTTACATTATTTGAAGAGAGTAGAATTAATCAATTTTAGTTAGTAAACACTTCTTAAGTCTTGCTATTTTCCAAAACACTGTGTTTATTTTGTAGACTAGCTAATAATAATAAAAAAAAAGTTGATAAAACGAAGGTAATTTTAAATATAACAAATAAAAATTTGTGAGTTGCATACTAAACTAGTCATTGTATTTTTGGTCATTGAGTTGCATTTTTCTATATTATATCTGTTTAATTTTCATTATTACTTGCACCGACGCTCACTAGATTAGTTGCCACTTAAAATGAATTGCAAACCTAAAAATATTTATAAAAAGTTTTTCAAAAAGCTTATTTTTACATTCAAAAAACGTTATCAAGTTTTTAATAATGTTTAAGAAATATGTATTCCCATCACGTGAAATATTGTTTAGAGAACCCTGAAATTTAGCAAAAAAGCTCAAAGATAGGCTGAATCCTTTTTTAATGTGACATCATAGAGTATATTAAATAAAACCTTAGCTCATTTATGCATGGTAAAGAAGCAGTTCTTATTAGATAAGCTCCATTTATGCTATTTTGTTTTTATAACGCTTGGGGTGCTACATTTTGGCCGAACACTAAAAATATTACAGATTATTTGACGTAGCAAAAGGATGAATGAAGAATTTTATTATTTGGATGGTTCGGCGGTAACTTTGTGGAAGTTCTTTATATTTCAATTATCTAATATGTAGGAAAAATTAGATGGAATGTATTTAAAAAATGGATATTTTGGAAAATACATGTAAAACCAATTCAAAAGCTTAAAAAAATTTACGTTTTAAAATAAATTTATACGAGGGTCTTGCGTGAGTCCCTCCAATATATTCTAGACATTTTGAGTGGATCAAACAAATCATTGACACAAAATAATCAAATTTACATACCACTAATCAATATCTACCCAATTCGCACGATGCTTCAATATAGGTACTGATTACCTGCACGCGTATAATTTACATTGGAGATAATCATATTGAATATATTTATTTTATACGGAGTTTGTGTTTCACCATTGCATACTAAAATACTTTTGTCTGAATTCATTCTTGAATGACACGTACTAATTTGAATTTTTCAGCAATAAGCCAGTCATATTATACAGTGTTTCAGGACTTTCGTTGGAAATATGCAAATAAGTTTGACATAGCTAGAGAAGTACTTTTGTTTAGTAGAGAACGCCAATACGTTGCAATGTTCCTGCATCCCAGCAGTGGAACCTTCCCACGCTGCTGTAACAGTTTTTCAGCTGAGTGTTTGCTTAATGTTCTGTGACCGTGTTTTAAATACAATTTTTGGTACAAAACAGTCATACAAGATTCACATTAGAAACAAGTAGTTTTCGTAAAGCAAATATGATCTTTTTTCTGTGAGAATTGCTTATTTCTCAACATTTATTTTTTGAAGAGAGAAGGGATAGAAATACAGAATCGAACTAGAGGTTACATGGCCACTCCTACTTAGGCCTATTTGTAGTATCGTAAGAATGAGGGGATTTTTTGTAACACAAAATAAATTCATATATGCCTCCGACTTTTCGAATATAAATCAACATGTCGAAAATAAAATACGATAGCGCAACCAAAGTGAACGATGTTAACTACTCAGGCTCCAAAACATCTTTGTTGTAACACTAGTTTTTATAAAAAAAACATTATAAAAGTATTAGTTTTTTTTTATATGTGCGCCCAAAATAATCGTTGGTTATTGATATAATTTAAATATTATGCAGTAGTTTATCAATATGATCAAAAAAACTTATTTATTAAGTATTTGCGGTGAAATAGTGCTGACAATATACGACACACGCCCTGCATTATTTTTAAAAAAATATTCTTTTTTGCACAAACATTTACCGCCCAGAAAAAATGCCTAACTTACCTCCATTTTGGTATGGGCGTTTTACTATACGTCTAAAAAGCCCATCTGGTTTCATAAAATATCTACTTCTAAGTCTATAAATTCATATTTAAATTTAAGTATATATCTTTCATTGTTTGTGTATGGAAAAAATAAATTTCATTATAATAAAATAATGGTCACAACAGTGTAATGTTTAAACTGCATTGCGTCAAAACTATATTTGCTGACCGTTACACTTCGTGTAACAGATTTAGGGCAGAATAAAACATCGTTTATCTAACATGCACAGTTTTATGAAAGAAATGGACTGGAGTTAAACATATTGAAAAGTAAATTTATATTTACTTTTGAAGGGTTAGGAAGAACTTAGATGATAGTTTCTCAAAATTATCAAGTTTAGTATATTGGTTTAAGTTTATTTAAGATTAAAATTTAAGGTTAACTGCAAAAAATTAAGAATTGAAATACTTCATTTTGAATATTTGGGTCATCTGATTATTATATTAGATAAATCTTGATTTTAAGCAAACATACAATAAAGTAATAAAAGGAGGATATAATTAGCGATATGATATATTTTTAAGTGATCACAATTTTTCCATATATGTTAATCGAAATTTATATAAACGATGTAATAATTTTTGACATATCTAATAAAAATAAACAGATTCTCTCGGTAGAAAGACTTTTTAAGTAGAAATATGATAGTATTTATGAGTTGAATTCACAAAAAAATAGGTATTGAAACTTCCACGGTAAGGTGACGATTTGAAATTGGAATGATGTTTATCTAAACGAAAAGTTTTCAAGGAGGACTTATTCAGGATGTATTTTGTTTCGGAGAGAGTGACGATATAAAGGTGGTGATAGGGTATAACTCGTGGCCAGCACGATCAGACGGGATCAGAGAGAAGTGATTCGTCCCGAATTTAATTTTGCAAATTTAGAATTGTCCTGACTCAATGTGAAATATCGCTTACTCTTTTCACATGTTTTTTTTTCTAAATGTGTCCTAATTTTTCTAAGGAATTCTTTTGTATTTAAGTTACATCAAATAAAATTATTGTTTTTTTTTAAAAACATTGCATAAATTTGATTTTGTAGTAAATACTTAACGGATTTTAATAGATCACTGTCACTTCTCGGTGGAAAGGTATTTTATTGATCAAATATTTGAAAAATAAAAACCGTTTTTAAATTTAAAGACATTTATTTTTGTGCAAATATTTTCCCGATAAACATTGTGATATTTGTCAAGTATTTTTCATCTACATAATCACATTCCGTTACTGTTAATTATTATCATACATTTTCTCTTTCATTAAATTTCTACACCTTTATTTTAATTAAAATAAAAGCGAAATGACTTTACTGGTTTATACCGTTCTGTAAATGTTAATTCGTCAGTATATATGTATTAGAATATTTGTGGTACACAAGTTCATTTTAAAAATTAACATAAACTGATGTTTTATTTAAGAATATTGTATGTGTGTGATATACATATGCAGTTTTTAAGATATAATCAATTATTATTAGGAGTGTAGAAACTCGAGCTAGCATTTTCCTCACCTTGAAGTGACAACTTTGACAGAAGCCTTACAAATAACTTGAAACACTGAACGTATAATAATGTTACATTATCTTTATGAAATAAAACATCGAGTGACATATTGTAAATAATGAATGCCCACCTTTCGCACGAATATGAAATCTATTGAAATATTAGAAAGGTTTATGGGAGTCAAAAATAGGCTATGTATACAACTTTTGAAAATCATATTCCGGATCAAAACAAAGTAAAGTTTCTTAAAAAAAAAAAAAAAACGATTTGTTATTAATGTGAATATATTATAGTATTCAGTTTATTTACTTTTTATGCTTGTATATTGAAAGTTATTTCAGCGTTAGTCATCTCTAGAACTCTGATTTAACTGTAATTTAGCAAATATTTTTATAATTTTTAAAAATAAAAAGACAATGTATCGAAGCAATTATTGCACCATTAAAATTTTTGTTATCAAATATACAATTGATTTTAAAGATATTCGAGGAAAATAAATAACCATTTGTAAGTAATACTTGCAAGTTTTAAACATAAATGCGTCGAGTTTATAGAGAAAATTAATTTTACTATATCTATAGTTATTACGACGATTGAAATCGAAATATCTATCAACAACCGTTTATAAAAAAATGTAATTCTTTGTAATTTTATAATGGAGTTTTACCAAGTAAATCATAGCACAAAAGACATGTTTTGATGACAGTCGTTATCAATGTAAAACATAATATAATACAAATAAGGTTTCTTAATGAAACGACAAAACAGAAGTTATATTAGAATTCCTGGCGATAAAAACTGTTGGATTTGAATGTATGAAAATGTTGAAAAATAATTTATAGAAATGGAAGTTTAATTGATCAAATTTGATATTGAAATTTCGTCAGGAATTTTCAGTTGAGTTCTGAATAGAAAGGGTAATTGAGTGGTTCAGCTTTTTTCGGAGCACTGTGAAGTGAGATATGGCATAACCTGTAGCTGGTCAGTCAACGTTATTGTTTATTGCATTTTAATAAATTGGTAGGGGGGGGGGGCTAAATGCATCCCATAAATCTATAACTGAAACATACATATATGTACATCGGTTGAAAAAATATTTTTGAGTGCTTGTAATTACCGAATTTTCCTATAAGGAAATAATTGAGACTCAAAACTGTCATTAGAATTGTCGTGAGATGGTTGTAAAAAGTTAACTGAAGTGTTTAATAATAAATTCACTAACACAAATTTTGTTATTCAATGATATATAGGTTTGGAATTAATTTACATGATAAAATGCAGCTTATGCAAACATTCCAATCAAAAATTGTTTTTTAGTCAAAATTTCAGTTAGACCAAAAAAAGGTAACACTGAGTCAAGCTAAAAAAAATATTTCTTTTCATTGAAGTACCATTATTGTAAAGATGTATCGAGGAAATACAGAAATATGTATTAATTATTCTTGCTCAGACTTAATTTGTTTTTTTACAGAAAAAGCAATAAGAACAGATTCGCAGTATATCTTAAGGCGCAAGATTATTAGAAGTTTTATGATATTTAGGCACATGGCTTTAAAAAAAATGCAATGAAAAGATAACGACTTATCAAAATTTGAGCAGGTAGATATTGCTAGTATGTTTTTTTTTATTTGTTAAGGTGTAACATCGTTCGCTCGTATTTCGTTTAGTAATGCTTTTTAAGGCGGAAAACGACGTCAGATCGCAATATCTTTCACCCATAAATGCCATCTCCTGCAAAAATCAATCGTGTCAATATCATATATACTATTAACAGGGTAACCATACGTCAAAATATGTTCGTTAAAATCTACCAAGATTCAAAAAGTTATATAAATTTATAATTCATTTTTTTATACACGCGTTTACATCTGACAGTTTTGATTGAAAAATAAGTCGAGTTTAGAACGCACTTAGACGTGTATTTAATTTAGTTACAGTTTTATTTAGATTGAATATTATCTTCTCAATTATAATACGATGTTTGTTTAATTGATTCATTAATATGTGATCAAAAGTGTGGAAGTCTGTAACGTTTATATTTTCGCTGAGTCTCTTAAACTCCTGCTATATAAATAAGATGAAATGGAAGCGATAAATTAGATACCTAGATTTCAGGTGTAACGTACACTGAAAGTTACTGCTAGAATTATATACATATGTACATATTAGAGAATTCATCTTGTTTTTGGTAATATAAAAAAAGACATGTAACAATTTTCTCTTATCATTCTCAGCCTATTTTTATATTTTAACATTTTGCAATTACGTAAGGTTGAAGGATTGAATAATAAAAAGCTCTCGTGAAATAACTTTGTGGTGTTACTTTAGAAGTCTGTGTCTTACAGTGAGTATAAAACTTTAAAATATATGCATAGAATTGAAAAAAAATAGTTCAAATACATACTGTATTGCAGTTAAAGATTCTAAGACTTAATTATCAATGCTGGTATTTTTGAATTTATATAAACATTTATCATCATCATCATCATCAGCCGGGGTCGATCCACTGCTGGATGAAGGCCTCCCCCTGCTTCCTCCATTCTTCTCGGTCCTTAGAACTTTTGCTGCCACATATTTCCACTGAACTTGGTTAGCTCGTCTAACCACCGGGTCTTAGGGCGGCCCTGTGGTCGTTTAACATTTCTTGGGTACCACTGTATGACCGCATTCGTCCAACGGTTGTCTATTCGTCGTGCTATGTGTTCAGCCCATTGGCATTTCATCTGTTTGGCGACATCTACTACATCACGTACCCTTGTCTGCTCCCTTATCCACTGGTTTCTCTTGCGACCTCTTCTCGTTATATCCAACATGCATCTTTAAATGCTTCGTTGTGTTACTCTTAATTTTTGGATTTCCTTTGTGTTAAGGGTCCATGTTTCAGATGCATACGTCAGCACTGGTAGTACACATTGGTTGAAGACTTTTCGCTTTAAGCATAGTGGCAGGTCGTTTTTGAAGATAATATTCAGGCGTCCGAATGCACTCCATGCTAGTTTTGATCTGCGGATAACTTCGTCGAACATGCCTCCGTTTATAGACATCTGTTGTCCAAGATAAATATAGCTATGTTCCCTCTCGATTTCGGCGCCATTTATAAGGATAGCCTTTGGTTGGGCAAAGCAGTTTATCATAACTTTTGTTTTTGATAAATAAACATAAGAAAAAAACATTTATAAGGCGATATAACTATTTTTGCAATATCTATGTCTTTTATTCCTTTTTTAAAAAACTTTAATATAATAAAAATATATTAAAGCAATAATGTACAATAGTTAAACTTTGATTAAAAAATACATATAATACATATACATTTGTTTAATAAGCAATACCATATTTTTGAAATTGATAAATGGTGAATGCCAAAATCTTAAATAAAAAAAATTTGGAATCGGATGCTTTAATTGGGTATAATTGTCAGTGTGTCATATAAAACGATATTTTCAGATACTCTAAAAGTTGAATGATGTCTAAATTTGATTTTTAATTTGTCAGAACTTAACTGAACCTAAAGCTATGTCTTCTAAGGCTGAAAGACCGGCATATATTATGCATGTACATTTGATTTTATATGTTACGTTATTTTATAGTGCAATGTTTTCGTGTCGTGATTTCTTGAGTTATGGTCAACCCACGTATAGTCAATCAACCAATGCATACTTTATGACACAGGATATCAAATTTTAGGCTTTACGCGATATCCTTTATTTACCCTTAGTCCTGGATTCCTTTTAGTGCCTCATTTTATGTTTGCAAACACGGTTAGTGCTGTCGTTTCTCTTGGGTGTGTTTCTATCGCGAAGAGTGAGATATTATTTTGGTTTGTTAATTATTCTATTTAGTATAAGAGGTAAGTTATAAATTTTGACATCTTCGAATTGTTTTATGTAAATTTTCTAAAAAATTTTTGTGATTATTTTACGTTAAAAATGTGATTTTGATGCAGCAATTTACATATGTTTTCGTGTTTCGTTTACTAATTCTATAGGAAGAATCTTCTTATAATGTATTAATCGATTTTTGGATTAATTTGCATTATCTACGTGTATACAATTGAAATACATATACATTTTTTGTTTGTTTGTATTTTTACGTTCAATGTTATGGATATTCTGTCCAAACGCTAAATTTGAATAAAGTTCTGCTAAACTATTTTATTTTCTTTGATTTTAACTGCGAAAAATCTTCATTTATGTTACCCCTGAGTGTAACAATATATATGTAGTTTGTTACGTTGGAGGAATTTAAGTTTTGAATTACTGTATTTTTAGATCCAGTATTCTTTACAGAATGTGGACTATCAAATGCCTTTAAAAAAGATCGTTGTTAATACAGTATAAATCGAAAGGCTATGAATTTAATGCGCACATGATTTCATAGATAGGAATTTAGTTGAAACTTTTCTATAGAAAGTTTATCATCCAAATATGTTATATATGTATGTTATGAAATGGCGCAAAGGAGAAGGTTGTTTCAATTATATTAATGGCGTAAAATATATTATTGTAAATATGCATATTAACAAAAAGCTTTCAGAAGTTAAAATGAATTATTATTCGAACTTTTATTTTTTTGTTTCATGTATTTTAAATAATTAGAAACGTAGGTACATCAAGTGGAATTTTAAAAAATATCCATTGACTTGCAAAACAACAAAAATGGTATAAAACTAAATTTTTTATTGAAAATAGAGGTATAATCTTCCTAGCGAAATAAAGGCACAAAGTTTAAGCGATCGGATGAATCTGGATTCAATTCCTGATCGATCTAATATCAAAATAATATTTTTCAATCTAATATTTAAGATATTGATTGAATGGGCATTCACTTAGTAGAACTCTATTATAACACGGATATAATTCTCCATTATTACACACTAGTAATATAGTACTCCATTATTACACACTAGTTCAATAGTTCTAATAGTTCTGACGATGGCGTGAGCCGAAATAGCCATCAACTATATTTTTTTTTTTTTAATAATTTTGTCGAACTTAAATACATTGCTATTTTTTTAACCGTGTTAATATTTAAGATTTTTTGTTGTTTAAGTGTGGCGACCCAAAGTATCGTTTTGAAAAAATCTTTAAAAAAAAAAATATTTTGCCTGAAATATTCTAAAAAACAGAATAAAATTTGATGAAAATAGTTTTTTTTCTACAGTGAAAGCTCTCAGAAAGTTTTATAAAGTTGACCTATTTATTGCATAAAAAGTTTACCCCATAGCTCAACTCTCTCGTAAAGGAAGTCACCGATCCCTTTTGATGTCGCGGAAGGTAGGTTGTGATGTTTGCCAATATTTGAATTAATTGGCTCCCTTGTTTGTTCGCCTCCGTTTTTTTCCCATCCCTAACAGTCTCTCCCTGCTATTGACGTTCTCTCAATTATTTATATTATACATAGTCACGTTTCCGGGACAACCTGCAAATGTTTTTATTCCAAGAATTCTCATAAAATTGGTAGAAACTTGACGACAAGCTTAAATTGACGCTGAAATCTTAATGCAGCTTTAGGCGTTTATATCAGCTATTGGTATAGACAACAGGGCGTGTCTCACAACTCGAATTCGAAAACATGTTGTATTTTGATGAAAATACTATTATCAACTAATACTTTCATAAATTGATTTGTCAAATGATTAAGGGATGTCTTTCTATAGATAAATATATTTTACTGCATCTTTTCCATCTATCTAAAACAAAAAGATCAAAGAGAGTGAAAGAAGAGATAACAGAGCAAATTTGACGTAAAAGTATTATTGCTTTTATTGTTGAAAGTATTATTGCTTTTTTTCTGATCAACAAAACTATGCCTACAGAAAAAATGCAGTATCGTTATATATGTGCATTTTGAGGGATTGTATTTGTGTGTAATCGCAAATAGTGTACAGTGATTTTTTAATTCACAAACACACTCTCTCTGTCTGCGAATGATTTTCACTAGGCAGCAATTATTTATAAAATAATGTATATGTTACACATATTGTTAAACACGGATATATGTCAAATTTGAATTGCTTAAACTTTTGTCACGAGCTTCGGTTGTTAGTTATGTTGCATTTTTGTTCAAAGAACGTACAAAGTTTCAACAATTCAAATTGAATATTAAAAATCCATTAAGCATCTTCAGACGATATCATATATATTAAACGAATTATAGTTTATTTTTTAGATTAGCATGATCTTTTTCTACATAAAATAATTTAACCAAACGTGACGTAACGTCTTTTTTCATGAAGTTATCTTCATATGATCTTAAAATATAATATCTTAAGTTTCTTTTGTACTTCTTGCACAATTGGCAACATTATTTTAAATATAAATGGTTTATACTTAGTATTTATCTTTTAGTTTTTTTTTTTACGAAAAAGATGTTATAACTTATGATAAGATAAACAGTAGTCATTTTTCTCCATGGTCACTTGAGATTGATTTCGTTTTTACGAGTTGAATCTGTAAGACGTAACATTAAGCCTTGGGTATTTTTTTACAAGCAGATTAGTAGCAAATACTCGTATCTTATTTTCAATCAGTCAAAAGAGCAAATGAAATTTGTGGAATATAAACATTGCGATTTACGTATATTACATTAATATTTTCTTTTGGATTTGACATCCATTATGATTATTTATAGTGACTGGCAAATAGCAAATTAAGTAATTTTATATTCATTAAATGAACATGTAAGATTGTAAAGTGCGATTAAATGTGTCACTCATTTATGATATTTAAGAATTTCAGACTGGTAAATCTTTTCTTCAATCATTTGGGTTGTTTTCAAATAAAAAGCTCTTACGAAATCTATTACTACATTTAAATTTGTGTATGAAAACCCTTTAAATAGAAACTCTTAGTATTTTTATGTAATAGCAGCCATAATCTAAAATGAGTTTTCTATTGATAAATAAAGCATAGAAAACTATTATAAAATGTGATAGCGTTGATCAACTTATGTAAATTATCAAATTTGAATAGACATTATGCACAAGCGATTTGAGGGTACTAAACTTCCCACCATAAACGTGCAATTTAACGCGTTCAGACTTCTTCCTTGGAACTATTTTACATAGCAAGTCTTTTCAAATAAATCGCAAACAATTGACGCCCTTAAAGGCAATATAACAAACGCCACACAATACTATTGGATCTCCCGAATTCGTACCGCCAAGCAAACCTGGTGCAGATATTTGAACAGCGTTATGTTATAGACTAAATAATATTAAATATACTTTCTTATAAATAAAAAATAGAGTAACTATCTCATAAACAATTTGTTTTATTTATATTTTAACAAATTTTGAGCGTCTCTATTGAAAGACACTTTACTTGAGAGTGTAAGAGAGGAAACGCTAAAGACAAAGCAAGAGACTTTGCTCTCTTAAATTTAAATGTTATGTTTGGGTAAAGAAAATTTTAAAAGCTCTTACTTATTCTTTATCAAAATTAAGATTTAAAAGAATTTTTAGTTCACACAGTAAAAGAGCAACATATTCTTTTTAAAGAATTGACGATAATATATCGTATGTGTTTGAAGCTTATATAATTGATTAATGTATTCGGTTATTTGTGCGAAAGAGCATTAAATTATACTCAATTATTTTTGACCGATAAAACCCTATAAAACTTCAAAATATTTTAATAGATATATTGTCTGCCTAATGCTGTGATATAAAACAAGGATGATTCAATTTTTGCAGTTACTATTAATAAACAAATGTTAATTTTTTTCAACTTTAAAATTACGTAAGAGAAAAATGTTGACAGATATATTTTTTCAATAGTCCAATATGTGTAGTGTTTATAGCAAACTTTTTAGGTGTCTTGAAGTGTCACGTCTACACGCAAAGTAGAATAGTCTTGGATAAACAAACCATTTATAATTAAATTATGAAATATTTGAATAGGATAAGCTTTATAATAAGCTTTCAAAAAGCTTGTTTAATTTTTTGTTGGTTCCACATAGATTAATTAAGAAAGTATTCGTAGAAAAAAATGAATCAGTGAAATAGTCAGATTTCTTTTAAAGAAAAACATTTCGGTATCTTTTTTTTTAACTCAAAAAAGATAGTTTACGAGCGTATAAAAATATTTATTAAATTCGAGATAGGTGGGATTGCAAGACCTTTGATTTTATGTCTCCAGGGTAAAACAATACCGCGCGCTCGTAAATCACATGTTTTTCTTTGGGGTTTCCCTTGAGGAAAAACCGTGCCCCGGGAGCAGGGTAAGCGCACCTTGAAGACTATTTTATCGTACATAATTTCACAAAAACATTTTTGGATATACGTTAATTACACTTAAAAATGTTACTGGTGTAAATTGAGTTTATTTAAACGCAGGAGTTTTGCAGAAAATATTTTTTAAAAAATATAAACGGCCGAGAGTTATATCATATCATGGTATAGATATAAAAACACTCAAGCGCTATTTTTTCATTTGGTTCCATTGAACTCGTTTTTATTTATTTATTTATAACTACACTGTACAAAACTTACAAATTATTAATTCATTGCTTTTGCAACGTTAACATATTTAAATATAAAGTATTTGAAATTCAACAAATACACTGTAATATAATCAACAAGGATTGCAAAAAAGTCAACCAAGTAAGCTCATGAAATGTCTACTTCAACTGAAAAAATTGCATTCGTCTGAACTCACTTTCGTCTACATGAAATACGTCAACATCCGATGCAACATTGTTAATGCTCTTACCATTGGCATTCCCATTGGCAGACTGGTTGTACACTTTGGAAGAACAAACAAATTTTGTACACGATTTCTTAAAAAACTATCTGAAACATACAAATTGATATTATTAAGGAAGGCAGAATTCTCATGTTGGCCTCGAGTTAATCGAAAGAAATACGTGGCTATCTAGCCTATGTATCTACATTTCTCTTAGATTTTAAAGATAACGTTGAAAGATAAACTGTTTATTTATTGTACATTATCAAAAAAAAAAAATCAATTTGAATTTGCAGTTGATAAAAGTTTGGGGTATTGTGCTATCATATAACGTTTCGTATGTTGTGGTGGCCCTGCCAATGTTTGAACATAACAAGCGCTTCCCATTGAATTAGGAAATAATAAAAATGAAACGGTTTTATCTTGATTCGTGATTTTTTGACAATAATAATCAATCATTGTTTTTTCTAGGCAGTCTTCTTTAGCAAAGTTTACCAAAAGACCTTTAGAATATTATGTTTATATTTTGGACATCGAAAATGTTGTCATAGAAAATCCTGGCGTGAAATTATACCGATATCAATGAAAATATTTGGTTTGTTAAGATTTCTATCATTTCTCAGTACTATAAACAAAAAGTAAATTTTAATCATGTCAAGTGGTCTATATTATTGATTGACATCGTATATTCAGCGGCGAATGATAATTAAAAATATTGATATAATATAAGATGCTTGATGGAACTTCAATAAAAAATATGAATCAATCGAATTCATTTTATTATATTTTTTCTAACTAGTCAGGTTTAATTTTTTGATAAATTCAGGTATTCTATTACAAACATATACGCGAAACAGCAGTAACTGGTAAGGTAAATGAAATGAGTTATTTTGTCTCGAATTTCAATTAAGATCTGAAATCAATTTAATATTTACTGATTTGATAAAGTGACAGTAAAATTTTGATGTTCAATGAACATGAAAATCAATATACATTTGAACATTGATAAAAAAAATTATGTAGTCGATACATGAAACGGAGATTTAGGATAAAAAAAAGTTGTATTACCTTAAAATGGGTTCAAATTTTTTTTATTAATTATTATGTAAGAAGAAAAGACATCGGAATACGACACCTGATATTGTTAATTACAAAATAAATAAAAAATGTACAAAACTTTAGTGGTTTTTGTTAAAAGAACTATTGTAAATATGTTCCAGCTAGAATCAATATATCTCGATCTAAGAACATTCTACAAAATAATAGAGGAAAATTATTATTTGCAAAAACCGAATAAATAAAAAAATATAACTATCTTAAGATAAAATTGATCACATCAGTTAAATTACGTTATATCAAAGCAAACATGATTGAGTGATTGATTAATTGTATAATATAAACAAGCAAAAAAGGCGTTTATTAATTCTTATAACAACGACATAAAGCCGAATTATAATAGATATAAAAAATAAGTGATATTTTGTCATCATGAAACGAAAGCATTGTTGTTTTTTTGTTGCCAATTGGAGTGCTATAGAGTAAACTTCAATACTGTCAACAAAAATTATATTTTCTAAATGGTTTTATATCTTATTCAGTTTTTAGCAACCTTATTATCTAAGAAACCAAAAAGTAAAAGCGTTTATTCGACATCATCGAATTATTTATATTTTGTTTATGCATTTCAATAAAAAAAATATAACACGGTGAAAAAATAGTAATGTATTTTAGTTCTACAAAATTTGTAATTTTGTAGAACTAAAATACATTGCTATTTTTTCACCGTGTTATAATGGAGTTCTACCAAGTGAATGCCAATTCAATCAATAAAAAAAATATAATTTGAAGATTATATAAAGGCTTAGTCATCTTTCTGGTATCGCAAATTACTTATATTATAACTGCTTGCGTAAAAAGTGAAATTTCTTTTAAACATATATTTATATTAAATATTTTTGAATAGCACAAGATCTATACTACTCTGTTAATATTTGTGGTTGTTTTCCTAGCCACATGCCACAACTAAAAACAATTATTAAAAGCTTATATATTAAAAGAGACTATAATATACACCCAGTCCTTTTTTTACGCGATACCAGCCGTTCCAGAAAACGGCGCGTAAAAAAACCGCGTAAAAAATCACAACTTTCATATAATTTGACAATTTGGTTCCAAAAATTAAAATATCGCGTGAAAAAGTCCCAGAAACGTATGAAAAACCAAAATATTCTCTTTAAAATTCGTGCAAAAAAAAAAATATATTTTCATATCTTTATTGCTTATAAAAATATAATGATACTATAAAAATATTTTTTTTCTCACTTATATGAATTATTTGCTGCTGTCACTTTCGGTTGCAAAATGTAATCGTGTGCGTATAGAATTTTGTATGAATCTGAATTTTGCTCGGACTCTTGTATATCGGAATATGCATGAAAGCCAAGTTAAAACTGTCTTTTTTAAATACTCATTCAAATGTAAATTATTTTATTTTTAAATGCTTTTTACTTCAAGAGTAATATTATAATCTTCGGTTCGCATTTATTTTTTAACATTTAAAATATTTGGACTTTATCGGAGGTCATTTATTTGACAATAATTCAAAGTGGTAAAATTTATGGCCGAGAAAAGTGCTATTCAACGAATTTAATAAATGCATTGTGTTTAAACAAGTTTACGAGCGGAGACACATCCCATGATTTTACGCAATTGCATAATATTTCTTTACACACCATAAATTAAACTAAAACATAAATTCGCATAATATCCAATACATTTATCAACATTTGGCAATTGTATGTGTATTTAAAAAATGGAGTGCTTTTCAAAATTACGTTTCAAAAATACACATATTTTTTTTATTTAAAGAAATTATGAAACGTACATGCCTAGCATCATAGATAATTTTTTTTTTTTTTTTATATTTCTACATTAACAGGTAAAAAAATGCTCAATGTAATAGTAACATTTTGCTCGTGATATAAGCTTAAAAATAGTAACCCGATAAGGATCAAATAAAATACAGATTTCCCCTCCATATAAATGTAAAATTCCAATAATAAATTCAGTATGTTCATTGAAAATTGTAAAATATAAACAATTTACCTTTGTAGAAAGATGTTAGGTAGGATAACCGAAAATAGTTGGCCCACTTGACCGGATAATTTGCTTCAATTTGAACGAGACCCGACGATACGTGGCCAATAATCAATACAACTTTGCCACATTGGCTTATTTTTACATAAAAGGTCAACTCGTTTCCTTACGCACAGTGCTACTCGAAAAGAGGCGTATTTACGGAATTGTAAGGGACCAATTCCCTGAACGCATTTTCCACCCAAGCGTCACAAAAATGCTTGTAATGAAGATATCAAAAAGCTGGCATTATTTGTTTATTTGTAATACGAATAAAGTTTGTGAAAAAACAAAGATGTGGTTATATGTTTTGCTTGATCTGTGGTCGAGTGGTAAACACATGTCTTAACTATAATTAGTCATTTCCCCACTCTTTATATCGTTTAATTCATTAGTCTTAGTGAAAAACTGTATTTCAGTTCTTTTCAAAACAAGTTTTGTTGATATACTTTTATAAGATGATTCTACTACAATCAGACAAATATTTTAATGCTTATAAAAATTAAAAAAATTGCTTTTAATTGTAGGAAATATCTACATTAAATATTTTTTTTTCGCTTAACTAGAATGGATATTGAAGGCAATCAAAAAGAATGAATAAGTCAAAAGTTCAATCATAATATAATATGCGTTTTTATAATCGAATAAACTCATTCTTCTACAATTTGTATGTATTTTTTGGAGTATATTGATGGGTTTCTTAACGTATCTTATACTTAGAATTGTGTTATGAATTAAAACACAAATACAGATTTAAAAAAAAAACAGTTCATTAAAAAAAATATATATAAAAGTTGAAGGGTATTTTGATTAGTTAGATATAACATAATGTCGATTTTCAGTCAATTCTATTAATCACTGATCACAGTAGTTGATCACAATAGGAAAAAATAGACATGCTTTAAATATGTTTTGATTCTACATTAAATCATCTCACGTTTTTAGCTACAAATAAAATTGGGATATATTTTATACGACCAGCAAGTCATTTAAAGTATCCGTTTTAGTAAATAGTTGACCAAAACCAAATCAGATCTGATCCAAACAATGAACTAGAAGTAAAAGTCTCAATGTAATCACAGAGAAAAAACAACAAAGACTTGACCAATATTTAAAGCCCTTCTACTCTTATGTACAAAATCCATGATGTTACTCTTAAAACTGATTCAGTGGTTTATTATTGATACAGCACTTTATAAATAGGCTAAGTCGTTTACCTGACCACAACAAAGAATATTACCCCTTTCATCCTTAAAATTCAGACAGTTGATATGGTCAAAGTAAATATTATCAGTTATTAAAGACTGTTTTATTTGTTAATAAGGTGTTATATACTCGAAAAAGATTTATTTAATCATACATTTCTCAAAAATTACTTGACGAAAAATTTAAAAGGCGTTGAGAAAAGGGCTTCAGTTTCAACCTTTTTTTGGTATTGCATTTTTTAGGACATTATTTGAAAAATGTTGTCAAAACTTCGGTAATCCACTTTATATCTTATAAACGTTTAATGTATGACTAGTATAATTAAAATAAATATTCACATAAAAAGGTTCTATGCCGATAAATATGTTGGTTAACTTTTAAAAATGAATAATTGCGACAATTATGTAACGACCTGTGGTACATGCGCCATTCGCTGCTACGTAGAGAGTTGAAAATACCTTCGATTCGAGAGTTCATTCGTGAGATTTTTCTCTCACATCCATGTAGGAGAAAATAAAAACCCTCAGTCTCTTTTCTACATGCTGATACAAATTGTAATAATCCGTGAAGAGGAAAAAACACTCAACCTCAGTATGTTGAAAATAATCTTCCTTAGTTCACTCCTTATGAACTGTATGTGTATATATATATTTACGTGTGAGTTTGTAAGCATGTGTATTTTTGTATAAGGAGATATATATATAATGCGTAGTTTCTACTAGAATCGGATAAACTGCACATTACTCAGCTCCGTAGCGACTATCTTCTGTTGAAAACGACTGAATAATGATGTCAAAAATAGATCTTATAGCTCAAACAATTTTTTATTCCAAAAAACCTTCTTTGAATTAGTAGGTTAATTAAATTAAAGATAAATAGATTTTTTGGCTGAAAGCCAATAATTTAACTGTCAAGACTGACAAACACGAGATTTTCTATTTCTCTGTTGATTTTCTATTGTTATTTTCAAATATATATAGAATATTCTTAATGCTTTCTCTATTCCGTTAGCTCATTTTTTTCTATCATTATTTTTTATATGTTATTATGGATTCCAAATGAATGGGATGTTTGCGTTAGTTGCGTTTTGTCAAACATTAATATTTAATTTCGTTCATTAAATATTAATTATAATATATATTTAAGTTAGTAAAATCGACTTAAATTATTGTTAATGCATGTGAGTCCGAGAAGAATTATAACATGAAAAATTACAAAAATATAAATCAATTTACAATTGCCCGACGTATTGACATAGTAGGTAGTTATGGACTTAATACGACCCTGGCAGCGACAGCTTAAAAATAATAAATAACGCCTAATCCGCGGGGTGAATGTCACTAGAAACGTATCGGAGAATTAAAAAATAATTTATATTTTAAAATAGAAAATCCCGGCAGCCGTTTTCCCCTTCGGCTAAAACACATTTTGAAACCAATCACTTTGATTGATTGTCATTGCGAAGCTTTCACTTAATAACTACTGAAATTAAAATCATTCCGAGTTTTGATTACCTGTATTTAATAAATGTTATTTATACCGGATCAAAAAAAAAAACAATATTGTAAAATGACACCGCAAAATTTTGGAATTTTTCATCATGATAATTTATTTTCCATTTCATTCGAAATTGATACAATTTAATCCATCAAAAAAGAACCATCGGTGTTTTATCTGAGTGATCAACTCAATGAGACGTTTAAATTAAATTGTATTTATATCTACGGATTCAAATCACCGTGTATATTGAGTTAATACCTCAGATGAAAAAAAAGATATTTTTTTAATAAATTAAAGTGTATCTATTTCGCAGATATTATAGCTGAAATCGAAAATTATTTAATTAATTATATATAGTACTTTTGCAAAGGTTTTAGCATACCATTTTTTTCCAATTCTCTCCGAAAATAACATGAAACTTTGCGAGTTTCTTCAGTACATTTTCGCGAAGATTTCTGGAATACCAACCCCCTAAAAAATGACATATGATATCATTTATGTTACTACTATTAACAATTGTAATAAATTGTTTGTAATCATAACCATTTTCCTTGAATTTCCTTACTCTGAGAACGGAGCAACGTGAAACGGGTCAACTAGTATTTTTATAAACAATTTTATAAAAATAAAGATTTTCTGTCGTTTGGTATGACAGTCGCATGTCATTTTAAAGCCTAATCATATATTTGTTTTTAAATGCATAGATGTCTATGATTTTTACATTTTACAGTACTTTCATAATTCATGTATAGCCACCAATAACAAAAAAAGTGTGAATGGCACTTAACATATAAAAGCTCTTCCGATAATTCATCTAATATATGGCACAACAAAGTATGCAACCAAGCTTAGAGAAAAAAAACCTTCATTTGTTAACGAAAAGAAAATGTGAACCTTTAACGGATGGTGCTCGGTACAAAAATCCATAATATCAGAAATGACTAAGGCTACCTCTTCAATTTTCGCAAAACGATAAGCCTAATTGCTTGAGAAAGATTAAAATATTTCTCCCGAAACCTGATATTACGAAATCTAAGAAGAAAATGATTTTTTACTGTTTTATTTAACTGTTGGATTCTTAAATTTTCAGCGTAACATGTTATATGTTATACTGATTAAAATTTTTTGAAGTATTCAACAAAATATTTCAATTTTCATAACAATAAAGTATGCGTTTACATTTTAAATATCTGGTCCACTTTTTATACGGTTCTATAAAGAGGTGCTTAAACGAGAATTGGGTTTATGTCTATTATTCAACCTGTCTTTTTGAGCAGAGTGTAGTAATACAGGGAAATACAAAACGAACAGTTATCTAATCTCTCGTTTGATGCAGCGTTTTCTGAATTGGACAGATTTGATAAAAATTAGTAATGCCATAACCAATATTTGGATGAACTCTACAAAAAGTTTACTGCAGGATTTGAAACCATACAACAGAGAAAAACGAAAATCTATCTTTCTTGACCGAATACGAAATCTAAACGACAAAACAATAAATCATTTTTGATAACAAAAATCATTTATATTTTCTAAGCATCCGTTCTATCGAATCCACGTTATAAGATAATTGAATATTTTGGCTCGTTTATAGTATTACACCGGAAAAAAACATATTTTTTCATATTATACAGGTTTTATAATATCCACGAAAATGATATAATATAATATAACACTAAAAACTCTGCGCTTGCAATAAATGAATTTATTAAGACTATATATTAATGCACTTGAGTTAGTTGGAGCTGTAGCAAAACCTTGCAATATTCAATGATTTTTTGTTAGTAATTCTCGTTGTACCACAAATAGCGTTATATTGTTCTTTAGCAATCAATGGGATAAGCAATATGAAGTTTATCATATTATAATAATATATTGATAACTATTATTGTTTCAAACCGTAATAAAAACATTTCTTAAATAATATAAAATAAAGATTGTGTACTTCAGTATGTTTGTATTGTTTTGGGTAAGCAGGTTTCAAAACGCTATAGGCTTCTATCAGAGAAAATAAAAACACTTTACAGATCCTTTTTTGCCTTTTTTTGAGGGTACGTTCAACTTTTATCAATACATTTTGAATCAATTTTATGCCATATGCATTCGAAAAAGACAATCATTTATATTTCAGTTTTCAGAGAATATGTTCTTTTTCAATCACCGGTTGTAAAAATATTCATAGTTGATTTTTATTTGTTCACTCGCTTTGTTTTCTTTCCTTACGTTTTGTATTGGAAAAATACAACGAACTTCACAATTGAAGACATTCACCGACAGAATGTCGCATCGATTCAATGAAGGAATTTTCCCGCGTTCTTTTTATTTACTGTGACATTTTCCACGTGATTTTTCAACGCCATCTTTGGTTATTCGCATGACAGTAAAACATAGTAAATATTTTCTCGATTGCATCGGCATTCATTTGACAAATTATATGACGATAAATTTAATAATATTACAAGATCAAACAAAGATTTTTTGAAATATACATAAAATAACATATATGCTTAATTTTTATCAGAGTATTTTAAGAGTAGTATAAATTATTTGTAACCTCAGTAAACCTTACGATAAAATAAGTTAAAATTTGAACAATTCACTTCGTTAAGTCACAGAACTTTTATTTTTCGGTGATATAAGACGGCTAGTGGTTGTCTAATCCATAGTTTGACAACCTTTTTTACATCCGCGGACTACCAAAAAATTCAACGTTGGTATTCAACAATACATTTTATGTAATTGATTTTTAATTCAAAACGGTAAATTTTCAACACCGTATACTGATATAAAAATATTTATGTATAATAAAACAAACATTAACAAAAAAATATAATTTTCAAATCCATAAAACGTAACATAAAATTCGATTGTTTATCGAAATAATTTCACATCGCGGACCACCTAAGAATCTCCGCGGACCACCACTTGAGAAACTAGGATCTATCACAATGAATTCATTTTTTTATACAATCACATGAGCTAAAAGGAATCCAAACGCTTGAGACTTCAATTCATTCAAACAAAACAGCATTAGTAGATGACGCTCTCTGCATACTGGGGCTTTTTAGATTACTATGCAAGATTATTCGCATTTTTAACATATATAATTAATAATGATAATATCTATTTTGTTGGCTTCGTTCAAGAATTTTATGTGTTTACGCTCACGTTTATCGATCGATGAAAATATTTCTGTTCAAAAACTGTAAAGAGTGTACTGCTTAATTTTTAATGACTTGTTTATTTTTTTATTATTTATTTATTTATATGTACACTTGACAAAAATTACAAATTACAGATTCATTGCTTTACAAACTCAAAATATTTAAACAAATAATAAGGGTAGCAAGAAAGTCAATCAAGCAAGCTCATGAAAATCTACTCTAACATATTAAACAATAGTATTTGCCTGAACTTACTTTCGTTCACATGGAATATGCCGATATCGGAAGCAATACTGTTAAACATTGTTAATGCTCTTACCATTGGCGTCCCGATTGGCAGACTGGTTCTACACTTTGGAAGAACAAACAATTCATGTCCAAGATTTAAAATACAATTTGATATGATGACAGATTCTATGGATTTGATAACCCTTATTCAAGTAACAAAAACTGATAAATTTTAATTTTAGATCAAGGATGTGAAAAAATCTTTGTAGCACTGTAGCCAAAAACAAATGATATCGAACATTCAGCTGCAGGTTAAGCAAATGAAGTGTCAATAAATATAAAATGTGTATATGGCGTTACGTACCATAACACTATGCTAAACAGGGAGACTGTATTCATTACGATTCGAGCTTTCGAAGCATAATGACCTCGTGATAAAACATACGTAAAGCTCACGACTTAATTCTGCAGTGCCATAGAGAATTACCCGGTGCTTTCCGAGCACCTTTCTCTTTGAAATAAAAGTCTATTAACGGCAATTGACAGACTCGCTAATGGCGGTATCTGATGAGAACGAATGCACGGGTAGAGAGATCCTCCAGTCGACCGTGTTTGCTATATACCATCAGAGCAGAAGAGCTTCGAGGCAAGAGCTTGTAGAACTTTCATTACAGAAATAACTTTAGGATCAGTTAACAGATTTGGAACGTAAAAATTTCATTGAATTAATGCACAAGAATTTATCAAATCAACATATGAATATTTATTAGTTTTACTCGAGTGTTTAACCATCTTGGGCGTACGTTCTATTTGCTTGTGGTAGCCAATTTCAAGTATATTTTTACTTAGGCAGCATAAATGTGTAGAGTACGTATGCGTGCCACAATAACTATAAAAACGTTAAAAATAAAACTCTAAATCTCCTAAATAGTCTATAATCTTACTGCTAACATACATTCAAATAAATTGAATATGACTGTTTTGAGGTTTTAGTCCCATAGCGTCTTTAATATATTTATTTCTAAATCGATTAACGTCCCCAGACGTATTTATCTCTATTGATCTATGTTAAAACTGTTATAAATCTGATATTCTTAAAAAAGGTGTACTAAATAGTGTTTTTATAGTGTCTTAGCATTGCTGTTTTGATAAAAATGATTGAAAGATAATTTTATCAATAGTATAGCCCAGAATCGTTTATTTGGATTCATACATTATACTCATAAGTTCACCAATAATTGATTATGTCACTGTATTTTTGAATATACTTTACAATATAGTTTAATTTACATAAGTTTGCAAGTAGGATTGTAAAGTCGGATTCGTTTTTTGATTACGATTCTACAGCTCTGTTTGCAAGCATTGATCGATTAACTGGATATTTATTTTGAAAAAATCTAGAAACCCGAAAAAGTATAAAATAAACAAAACAATTGTAAGACCAAAACTGCGCCTAATTATTCAGATATTTAATGTTTTCTATAGTATATATGTTAGTCATATAAATTTGAGGTTTTATAATGTACACCCAGTCCTTTTTTTACGCGAATTCGATTATACGCGATTTTTTTGGATGGCACGGTTACATTTTTTTACGCGCTTCACTCGTTTTTACGCGATTTTTTTTCCGAATTTATGATGCTAGGCATGTACGTTTCAATAATTTTTAAAACAAAAAAAAGTGTATTTTTAAAACTTAATTTTGTTTACAAAACTTATACTTGATTTATGCAAAATTCAATACCTTCGTTCAAAAAATCGCAAACGATTACATTTCGCAACCGAGAGTGACAGCAGCGAATAATTCATATAAGTGAATAAAATTATATTTTGATAGTCTCATTATATTTTTATAAGCAATAAAGACATGAAAATATATTTTTTTTTTGCACGAATTTTAAAGAGCAAATTTTGGTTTTTCACACGTTTCTGGTACTTTTTTACGCGATATTCTAATTTTTGAAACCAATTTATCAAATTATATGAAAGTTGTCATTTTTTTAACGCGATTTTGTATACGCGCCTTTTTCTGGAACCAATGTATCGCGTAAAAAAAGGACTGGGTGTAATTGATTGTAATTTTATCAATAATCAACAAAACATTTCATATAACCTCAGCTCCTTCAATATATTTTATAGTTTTTCTTTTATTAATTGCTGTAAAGTAAAACATAGGAGATATCTGCTTTGCATCAGTAATTTTATTGGGAAACGTTCCCAAAATTTGGGGATATCTGGAAAGGAGTTTATGTAGAATAAAACAGCCACCACCTGGCGGTGTTCGTGAGAAGCTTGCTGAAGAGTCAATGACATCTGTGTTTGGATTCCGCAATATGAACAGCTACACCCTAACATTAAATTTATACAGGTTGCTATCTTTCTGAATTGTCTATCTGAAAATTAATTAGGTTACTGAACCAAAAGAATAAATATTTGGTGATAAGTTTTTTATTCATTTAGAAATGGCTATTTATGCAATTTCGATTACGTAGATGTAACACCAACACTTCAGGATATAATGGTGTAAATTGAAGTCTTATATAATAATATATATGAAAAGTTTCACTACAGAGTATTGTAACAAAAGCTAGTAACCTATTATCACTTAATAAAAAAAGCTGTTCTCTTAGTTGAGTCGTCAATGCTCTAGATTGTTTGAATATCTCAGCATTGAAGCAACAATATGAAATTATAATAGAAGGCATATATTTACATACTGAGCAATCAATCAACTGAAGAACGAAATTAAAAAGTTATTTATTAATCTTTTCTTACTGTCATTATTATTTCAACATAATCGACTAAATTAAAATAAGTTATTTTGAGTAAAATTGTTAAAATTGGTTGATTGAATTGGCATTCACTTGGTAGAACTCCATTACAACACGGTGAAAAAATAGCAATGATATATAAAATATTGCATATATATATATATATATATATATATGCAATATTTTAGTTCTACAAAATTATTTTCAAAAAAATATATTGATAGTTATTTCGGCTCATGCCATCGTCAGAACTATCTTTATATATGGCGTGAGCCGAAATAGCTATCAACTATATTTAAAAAATATATTTTGTAGAACTAAAATACATTTCTATTTTTTTCACCGTGTTAAAATTGGTGTTTATAAGTATTCAAAAATCAGCTTCATGTCTGAAACAAAAAATGCTTTATGCGATTTTGTCGTTTTGATATTGACGCAATCCGATTTAAAATTCCTCTATAAATAAAAAGCCTTTATATAAATATCAAAGTAAGAACTACACTCGTGGTTAACAAGTCATTCTTTCTACACGTTAAAAAACAAAGAAATTATTGTGAAAAGAAACTATTTTAGTATTCCACACCGTAGCCCTTTAACGGTGTAATTCAAAGCTCCAATAGAGTTGACCCCTTAACTACAATACAGTTTCTATTCTCCATGATGGCTGATTGCTAACCTTTGTTAAAATATCTTATAATCTAATTATATATTATAATTAGATTCCATATTTATCGAAATAGAAGTGGCTAGAGTGAAAAGAAACGCACATTACGTACGCTTTCCCTCTAACCGAGATATACATTCAAAATGCGTGCGATATTACTAAGCTTGGCCGTATACGGACTGAAATTTTGTCGGATAAATAATATAATACAAAATCAATGATCTATCGATAAGTAGACTGCGACACTCTGTATAATAATATCTGCTCCGTCAACCAATCGGTGAGCTGGAAATCGTTTGTTATATCATGGCGATGCCTTTTTTGCTTTTATCTAGTATTCGTTCAGCAAATATGAGATTTACAGCGAACTCAAAATAAATATACACTGCGTCTCAAAAGGGGAAACACCCCACATTTGCTTACTTAGGTTAGACATATGAAAAAGAGCAAACATCTTTTGATTCTTTGATAATTTATATATGTATTTTATTTTATTGAAATAACTTCAGCTTAATATTAAAACGGTTTACATATATATATGCAGAAATAAAAGCTTTTTAAAGAGCTTTTTTTTAAAAAATTTTACACATATTTGTAGTTTGAATTTACTTCTCTGTCAAATTATAAAACGCCCAATAAGAAGAATTCAAACAGAAATTCAGTTCGAAAATATTTTTGTGTGTTATTTATATCACTTTTAAGGTGCTAGCTGTCATTTCTTGATTTTCCATATCCTCGTGGTTCTAGTCAACTACAGTCACTACGAACTACGTTTTTTTTTCAATCAAATTATCGATTCTGTTCAAAAAGGCATGGATTATAGTGTTGTATAAAATTTTCATCCAATTCCATGTTCTCTTTATAAAAGAGAGGTTGAGCTTCTGAGTAAATAGCAGGCCACGTAGAACAAATATATTAAGTACCACAGTTAGAAGTCCAATCGCTCCACACTCAGAGCGAACGTAGAATGATAAAATATAAATAAATGCGAATAAAAATAATGAAAATATTCACTTTTAATGTGTTAACTGTCATTTCTTGATGGAAAGGCATGATATTTTAAATAATAAAAACACATTTTTTAGTATTTATTTCCACAATATGTTTTTTGATCAGGACCGGTTTTGTCCATCGCGAGTTCACATCATGTGTTTTTATTATTTAAAAAAAAATGTTATCTATATCATGTAGTTTCTACTGGAATATATGAAACAAGACTAATAGTGTTGCAAATATTAAGCATATATGTTTTGCATTCGAACGAAGTATTGAGCGAATTCTCATAGTGATATAACTCTGAGTATATTAGAATGAATGTAATTGAAACCGTGACGAAAAACTGATAGCCAATCGTTAACACGAAAACGATTTAAAATATTAAACTCTCGTAGGAGAAGGAAAAGTAAAATAATTGTCGATATTTTTTTCAATCTTTTCATAAAAAATAATATGACAATAAACGACGAGCGTTTTAATTTGTCTACGTAGTAAATAATTTTGTAATATCACTTTGCCAACAGTAATATTTGAAAAACAAATGTTTACAGTCGATAAATAATTTTTGGCAACGAAAAGCATACCATTTACAAGCTCACAAACTAAGCCCATATTTCGAGTGCATTTGGTTATTTTGTCATGCAATATTTCTAGCTTAAGCATTAAGAAAACCATTTAACAAATACATCTAGATTTTACTTCTGAAAATTTTACAACGCGGTCATAATTTTCCGAGATTTACATCGGTAGAATGAGTTGTGTATTCTGATTTTAGTTTAACAAAATGAAATGTGAAAATAAATGTAATGACCGATATTTTAACGCGTAAAAAACAAAACTTATGGCAGTCCGATCAACTTTGCTTGAAAAGAAAATTTCTTATAAAAATAAACCACTTTTTGAAAGTTACAAAAAAACTTTAAAAATATTTAACTTATGAACTTAAAAATTGTTTATTAAAGTAATAAAACGCAATGTTTAGAACTTTTTTATACATTTTTTTAGTAGTACTAAACATTGTGTTTTATATATCAAATCAAATGCTCATTCACCATGTCAATTAACACCTTAAAAGTGACAAATATTTATTACGAATGCAATTTAATTATTGCAACACACATTTTGATTTTGATTTATTTGAGTGAGCTAATTAATTGAAAATTATTTTTTATTACTTTTGAAACCGTTGCTAACCAATAAAAATAAATTTTGTTGTGTTTTATAAATTGTATTGTAATTCTCAAAAAAAAAAATACAATGATATATATATATATAAATCCTTCTTTTATGATATCGACTGAAGGTGCTTGATGGAACTTCAATATTAAATTTGAATTGTTGCAACTTTGTACGAATTCGCCCTTCGGCATCTTCAGGTATTCCATCGCACGGATGCAACAGAACTGACTAACTGACTGTTCGGTTGCCTCCGTGCGATGGAATACCTGAAGATGCCGAAGGGCGAAACCCGGGTCGTTTGTGATAAGACATATGGAATCGTACAAAGTTGCAACAATTCAAATTTAATATATATATCCCTTTATTTTTATTTCAGTATGGCACTTGTACATACTATGTTTTATATTAAGCGAATACCGACAAACAGTAAGGTCACCTTGTAAAATTAAAAATAAACGTGTATTTAAAACATGACACTAAAAAAGCAATTAATTATGTAGTTTAACCAATTTCCCTAGTTATAATACTTTAAAATATTTTAGAAGAAATTATTTTATCAAAACCTTAATTTAAATTAAATTAAAAAAACAATGCCTGAAATTATACAGCTGCAGATATATTAAGGCAGATTTCAATGCTCTATGCCTTCACACGTAAAACCTTACTATTTCCCATACCATCGAATCTATCCAAGTGAGACGTTACCATTGATTTATGTCTGAACCTCCGACCCTCGTCTGTCTGCTGTTGAATAGATACAGACGAGCTATAATGTACACTTTCTGTTTTTTTCGGTCAATTGGCTTTATGCCTAGCATAAAAATACTGAATTTACTTATCAAACAAAAAATAATGACTACAATATCTATCGACCGAAACGTTATTCGGCAAATACACTACACATTTAGCCAAAGTTAGGGATTGCAATACCGCTCGCACCGAGATGCTTATTCCAGTATTTATCTATTTTTCGTTATACAGTAAAATAACAGTTCTAAAAATGAAATATATTACCATTTTAGAAAGACATATAAACACAGTAGTAAAAGATCAGATGCGCGTGAATTTCAATGCCGAAACAAATATATTCATTCAAACTTTTATTTAATTTTTAGCTTTAACATTTGATTTCTTCTATTTAATTTGTTTCGAAGATTGTACGGGAATTTTAATTCACATATACGGTCGATTCTTCAATAATTTTAATGATTAAAATTGACATTGAATTTCTTTTAATCACCATGAATAAAAAAAAGATTAACATTTAATGTTGATATTCCACCAAGCAGTTTCAGTTTTAATCAGATTCGTCAAAATATTTAATTGTTCTTAATTACCAATAGAAATATTTCATAAATAATTTACCAGGACGAGTTTATATTGCTTTCTATAAACTGCTAAAATTATTTTAAAAATGTCAAAATTAATTAAAAAATCAAATATTCCATTTTGTTTCTAGTAGATCGTAAAACATCTATGTCGTGAAAATTTTCTGTCATATATTCAAAGAAAATTTTATTTATACTTATTGCATTTATAACCTCATGTTGGTATACATTTTCATCCCGCAAAAAAAGAAAACAGTTGTGGGACTGAATAACAACAAGCTGTTCAGAAAAAAGATTTAATTTAATCTCATAAAGGATCCAAAGGTTTCATATCGATAGTGGATATCGCTTAACATTTTCCTGTCGACGTTCGATGTATCGACTTTGCTACTTTTAAAATCATTATTTACTATATACTTCAGATTCGACGTTACCATTTTTAATAATAACTTATGTAACGTTTCAGAAGCACATTAGCCACAATATAATAAAGCTCATTCTGTTTATAAATTATTTAATATGGAATGATGATAGAACGTGCATAGTCACTTAAAAAGGCCTGGCAGAGAGTATTAAAAAAAAACTAACGAATAATTAAATGAAATATACAAGTTACTTAAAAATTGAAAAATTCATACAGAACATATTGGCACAAACACTTGTTTATAGATCAATCAACAAACACGCAGGAATTATATAATTGAATTAAAAAGCTCCCGCAAACTTTGTATTCGATCGATTACAACAATTTATATTCAGAATTTTTTTATCAAATTAAGCACGACGCTTAAACAATGAATATTGATTGAAATAATTATTTCATAGCTCAATACAATGTAAATAAAACCTTCATAAAATTGCAATTCAAATTTAAATATTCAAATCATTATGTCTAAATCTATTACATTTGTCCGTAGTTTTACATTCAAAATTTAATTCAGTTGAAATGGATTATTATTTCGAGAAGATTACACGAATTATTTAAATGATTACATTTAAATAATTTATATGTCGTTATATTCAACGCAGTGGTAGACAAAATAAACTTTTTCAATTTCAAAAAGTTTATTTTTTTTATTTTGTACTAGTTCTAAATTAAGTTTTCATCTGTGCGATCATTAGTTTGAAATGTGAAATCTTTTATAATTGATTTATATGAAAAACTTAAAAACGTTCATAGTCTGGCTCAGATTAAATTAATGTTAGTTGATGTTTTTAACAAACACATTTAAAATGTTTTTTTATTCAATCATTAGAGCGAATAATTATGCGAACAAATAATAATAATATTTCAGAGGTAAATATCGGTTAAATCGTCATTGTAGTATGTGGTTCAGAGGTAAAAACTTTACATTAGCAATCAAATGGTGTTGAGTTCGAATTTTAGTAAGATAATATCAAATTTATAAAAAAAATAATTGGTTATGTATATTCTTTTCTAGTTGATTTCATGTGGTCTTAAAAATTTTCGTTTTAATTTTCCGTAGCTATATGAACAACATGGTTTCAAATGGTAGAGATTTTCAAAATAGTCCATAAATAGACAGTAATGTCGTCATGACAACTCAATCTCTATTGACCGATGGCATAGCAACCCAAAATATATTCAAATGTAATTATGTCATAAATAATACACAAAACTGAAAAAATTCAGTCTTTTCGAGGACATAAATGTATTAAAAGCAATGACAACACGGTGAAAAAAATAGCAATGTATTTTAGTTCTACAAAATTATTTAAAAAAAATACATAGTTAATAATAGTATCTAACTTGATTCATTTAAAATTTTAGAAAATTTAGTTTTATAGTAAGAAAGCAACAAGCTAGGCCGTTAAAACAGGAGACAAGATGTATTGTGTACCTTTTCTACACAGCTATATATAGATAAGCAAATGTTAGTTTAAGCATATTTGTGACGATGGCGTGAGCCGAAATAGCTATCAACTATTTTTTTTTTAAAATAATTTTGTAGAACTAAAATACATTGCTATTTGTTTCACCGTGTTATAATGGAGTTCTACCAAGTGAATGCAAATTCAAACAATAAAAATCAACTACGTTTTCTCACTCAAAAGTGAGAGACTAAAATAATATGACAACAAAAAAAAAACATGTATAGATTGTGGCATCACAAAATAATAATTAAAATATTTTTTTATTGTGATGAATTTTCAAAAAAAAAAAAATTTTTATATTACTACTGATTTCTTAAAACATCTCTGTATAATAAATAATACTCTGTAAACATTTTTTTTATTTATGACAAGAATACATAATATAATGCGTAGATTGTATCGTAAGCAATTTTTACGTCAAACGTTTCTTTTTTATGATATTTTTTTCTTCAAAATGCCACTGCTAATAAAATGATATTATAATAATTTAACCACCTATCACACGCACCCCACTGAAGATGTATCTCGAAATAGCTGGTCCATATTTCTCTCAGGGTAGTCTTTCGTATTATTCAAGTGTTGAAAGAAGAAACGGAAGAGCGCGCAAAGGAATATCATATAAGCCAGGTTTTCTTTTTTGGCCTACGTACAATATTATATGATGTAATAAAACTTTTCCTTCGCAATTTTACGACTCCTCGAGATATTGGTTGGTTAGTAGGATGTGCTATAGTTATAAATTATGTTTCTGCGAAGCGGTCTTAACGACAAGTTGTGCGATATAAAAAAGATATTGCGAACCCGACACACTACACTTTTTGACCAAATAATGATTAAATAATTATTCCATAAAGGTATACATAACGCAGTGCTCTAATAGGGGGTATACGGAAGTTAACGTCGTATACCCTTTACTATATTTGTATAAAAAACGTATGCTGCCGGAAAAATAAATATATTCTTCTCTCAAAAGTAAAATATAGTAAATTTGAATTGTTTCAACTTTGTACAATTCCAAATGGTTGATCAAATGGGCCTTTCGGCATATTCAGGCATTCCATTTCACGGATGCAACAGAGTTGACTCATCCATGTGAGAGAATGCCTGAAATCTGGCTTGTTAGTGAAAAAACATGCGGAATCGTGCAAAGTTGTAACAATTCAAATTTGATATTGAAATTCTATCAAGCACCTTCAGTTGATGCCATAAATTGTAAAATGTAGTATTTTATTAGATGAATAATATTGTAAGCACTCTGTAGATTATCATTTTTTTTTTCGTACGTATATTTTAATTTTCTGTGAGGTTAAGTGTAGAAGAAGAACATATGCCTCTTTTCTTCATTTTCTATGTTGCTTGTCAATTGCTTTGCTTTATATCAAGACATACTAGAACCGCATAACGCCAAAAATTCATGTTGAAGAGTTGCCCGTTAAATAAGAAAGTCCGGTATTTAAAAATTGGTTTAATATAAAACAAAAATTCAATGTATTTAGATATGAATAAAAAATACAATACACAAACAAAATTTGTAAAGTGACGTTTTGTTTGATATCGACCTAGGCGTCTGAAATGTACGATATATCTTAAATTCTAGTGCTAGGCTTATGATGTGTTTATCATGGCCGCTAAAAATTGTTTACATACAGCGACACTTGAATTTAAGCATGTATAATATTAACAAGACATCTTTAATTTTTTTTTCATTTGACCGGATTTTATATCCGTTAAATCCAGAGATCGTTAATTAGAACTATGTTATATCGAAGTTTTACTGTACGTCATATACGCCAAAAATAAAAAAGCTGTTTTGTTTTAATGCAGAAGATCTTGAATACATGAACGCAAATAAATAAGTTCTTCTTTATCAAATGATCGACGAATTATGACCGGTCAGATTTCAGTTACACCCCTAAATCCTTTAAAATATTTAAAACGAACGCGCCAGATAAGGAGCACCGGTGTTGAGATTAGCGATCTTTTTTCGGTTGACATAACTCAGTTTGTTTTCGTTATACATCAAAGCATTGCTGACTTACCTCAATTCTAATTAAAGGAATCCTCTCAAAGTCCATGACTGCGTCGAATGTGATTACACACTTTATTTCATCGAGCATTCGAGACTTTAAAAACTCAGTTTTATCCGAAATATATCAACAATATTAATTATTACACGCAACACTTGTATTAATTCAACAAAACTTTTATCGAACTGAATTTTTTGAAACATTATTATGTTGTTTATTTTTTAAAACTTGTTAAGCTTCTTTTTATTGATAACATTATTTTTTTTTCAAAATATCTTTAAATATAATATTTGCTTAGAAATTGCAGCACAAAATTTACTGAAAAAAAAAACGATTCAATGATAATCAAAAAAATGAAAAAACCTATTTATCTATTTTAAACTAAATAATAACACTTAAAATTCTTTTATGAGCTACATAAAATCCAGTAATAAAACTTAAATTATTTTAAAATTAAGTAAAACCATTGTCCTTTAAGGTCACGATTAAATAGTTGAAAAAAAAATACTATTTTGAGTTCACTTTGTAAGAAAAATATAGTTAGCAAATCTTTTAATACAATATTGGAGTTCGTCTTTTATTATTTGAATAATATTGCTTGATATGTCGATCGATAAAAAATATTATTTCACTTCACTGGAAGCAGTGTAACACAAAAAAGTTTTTATCTGTTTATTTACACTTCGATTATTTCAAAAAACTTTGTTAACTTTACTTAGAGAGGAGATAATGACCACTGGAAAAATAAAATTAAGCCTTAATCCGAAGAAATCTTGGAATATTATTACCTTAACAATTAACATTTATTAATTTTTTGTTTTGATCGTTTACGTATGATTATTTTTATGGTGAAAAAGTAATTTTATTAGTACTTTTAATTCGTATTAAAACATGGCACACATATCAAATATATGCAATTTTTAACTAGTTATACTTAGAGTTTGATTTACATCTTAAATTTTTACACTAGATCAAGACTGTATATGTAATTGTTTTATTTTTATAAATATCATGTGAAAACTGATGTGGATATAAACTAATGAGTAGTTTATAACGAAAAAATGAAAACTCCCACGAAACAGAAAAAAAAGAATTTTGTAAATTTGATGAATTTTCTATGTTTAATGCATCTGGAAATATTTTACTGAATTTGAATGACTAAATATGTTTTTATTAATTCACCACTTTCAATTTAAAAATAAACTAAAGTTTTCAGATAAGAATATCAAAATGTTTTCTCTCAATTTAATGACATTTACAGAACGAAATATACCATTTTATGCAATATTTTAACGGTTGCTTATTTAAAAAACTGATTCATTTTACAAACTTCTAATAATTCGATTTTTTTTCGATTACTTGAAGCATTGAATACTTTAAATGTTTTTCTTTGAGAAATATCAATGCTCTGTCTGACATTGACGTTTTCCTACTGAAGCTTTCTTTTCACTATTAATGGATTTGCGCGTAGGCACATATTGGTAAAACTGGTAGAATCACTTTGATTTTAAACCCACTATGAATTGTTACGTAAATTTACAAGTCAGCCGTCACATTTTTTTACGATTGTCGGCTGCGCTTTTTTGGCTTCCTTTGTTTTTCAACAGGCAGACACTTTTGTCTCATATATTTTACTATTCAATTACCACTGAGCATATTCATAAAAAAAAATATAAAACACACCAATTTAGCACCAGAGGCTATTTATCTAGATACTTTTTTAACAACATATTTTAAGTATTATTTCCGCAGTATTTTTGATGAGAAGGACTGATTTCGTTTATTGCGAGCGTTATTTTCACACTATTGTCAGTATAATGGGTGAACAGGTAAAGAATATAATTTGTTTCAAGAATATCTAAGCTATCTGAATTGTTCGTTAGCTGATCATCGATTTACCATTTTAGAATAAGTGGATTAAAAAGAAATCGTTTTCGTTCGTTATCCGAATATTGTTCGTTGTTCGAAGACAAAATCTTTCGTGATAGCGTTCGTAGTCTGATTTGTTCCCAGTCCAAACTGTTCGTTAACCGAGTGAGTGTATTTTTAAAAGAAATAAATAATAATAATCATTTTGTAATTCACACAATAAAATAACGGGTAACTGCTTGTCAGTCAGTTTAAAAAAAAATTGGAATTAAATGAAAGGGATATAACAGGACTAGTATTTAACTTTTCGTTGTTGACACTCCATTTTTGAATAGGAATCGAATATTACAAACTTCCATGCTTTGAATTATCGTAACCAAAGCCTACGATTTTGGCCACTGCACTACAGATCTAGCAAAAGTTCTGTTGAAGGTTATAGCAGATAACTTTCAACTGAATTGTTTTTATTTACTGTTTATATTTTTTATCGCAATACGAAAATTGTCTGGTGCTGATGAAAAATAATGTCGTATTTGAGAACAAAACTATAGAATGTGTCCATTATTAAAGCTCTATTGTCTAAAAAGCACAGTCATTCATTAAAATGGCATCTTTCGAAAACGCGCAACGCAAACATAATATGTACCTTTAAAGAGAGCTTTCGGAATAAGAATTTAATAACTACATTCAGAATAATTCATTCATTGCTTGCCTTGTTTGTATTATTTAATATACATGTAATTATTTTTATATAAAACTCTTTTGAGAAAAATACGTAATCCGTAAATTTTTAATATTCGTTCAAAACTGTATGAAATAGAAAAAAAAACTAAGTTATGTGGTTATTTATGTGAAATAATAAAGAAGAATGAAAATAAAAATGCAATGAATCTTTAAAACTGTATGAAAAATAATAAAGCATTTTCGATTTTTTTTTATATTCGATAGCAAAAAAGGCACAAAATAATTAAATTTGAGGCCAAACATGTTTTCTTCAGCATTCAAGTAACAGTCAAGGGAAATCGAACAGAGAACTGAATTTTTCAATTACCTCCGAACTATGATTAAGCACATACGAGTATTCAAAAAAATATATAGTTTACTCTTACTAACCAACTGTTTGTTAATCTAACCGATAGTCAATTTTATAATAAATATGTCAGTAGTACCAAATACGATATTGAATAATAATTACGTAAGATTTTGACCGTAACATTTAATTGATTACGAACTATTTTCGGTACATTTTTGTTCATTTATTAAAAGATAATGACACTAATTTTTAGTGGATTAAAATAATAAAAACCCACACAAATCACAATAATTTCCACCTTTTCATATATTATATGATTTTATCCCAATTTTTGGGTATATTATAGTTTTACGACGAAAAACAGTACATTCAAAAAATAAAATTATTCTTACGATTGTTTTTTAAAGATGCTGGAAAAAAATAAAAACACGTGTCACGACAATAAATAATTAGAAAACGTGCTGTTTACTTTCGATTTAAAAATTAAATGAAACACGTGTGGAAACATGAAAAGGTTGGATTCCATAATTAATTCTAATTTTTGTCAATTTACGCACACATTAAATATAATTAATTCACATAGTTTTAAATTAATCTTGACGAGACACTCACTTCACTATCACAATATTATAATTGTATAATCGCGTCACAATTAAGTGTCTTTGTTACTCTAACATAATAACGCACTTGTAAAACATGTCGATATAATCGCTGTTTGTAATTTTCAAAGGGAATTATCCCACATTGTGTGTAAAAAATCACTTTTTTTAGCGAGAGAATAACGGAAAAGCGTGATGTTGCCTCGTCGGAAGCGTACTAACTTGTCACAACAAATTCCTATTGTCCAACGACGCCGCGGAAGCTTAACCCACCGGAGAGAAATATATTTACGGCATCTATTATCTACCCGGTGTGTTTTTTTTAGATGTTCATTAAACAGTTACTGAACAGATTATAATTTCATCACACTTTTATAATTAACGCACACTTCGATCCACATGGACTGTTACGTACTTTAAAAAACTATAAGATCTTAAATAGATATTTAAATATCACTTGATTTTTAATTGAAATTATCAAATGTGATGGAAAATAAAACACATAACACCTAGCGGCTTACATTCTATCTACAACATCTATCTAACACATTTTAAAAGTTATCGCAAATAATGCTTAAGGCGCAGAATCGAATATGTGATGACAATAAAATAGCCAATACTTTATGGTCAGACAAAGAAAATGTTCGAAAGAGTCGTTTTTCAAAAATTCAAGCTCATATCATATATCAAATCGAAATTGCTACTAGTCTGTATGATAGAATTTTAGATTAAAAACGATTTACTTATGTCGACGCAGAATGCGATGGTTTTTTTATTACATTATTTAATTCAAAATAGTGTTAAAATTGAATCGTTGAAACGTTCGAAATCGTCGATCTTTGTACATTGCGTTTGATAGAATGCTTGAAGTGTTGAAAAGTAAAATCTATGTTGTTAGTGACAAAACATGTGTAAGCTTACAAAACTTCAACGATCAAAATTTGAAATGGAAATCTCATCAAACACATTTATTTGACATTGTTAATTAACTTAAAAAAGTGTTTAGCATCACGTTAATATAATCAATCGAGAATATCAAATATAACATAAACATACAACTTTATAATATATCGTGAAATCAAATAAATAATCAATTACTGAACAACACGGTGAAAAGATAGCAATGTATTTTAGTTCTACAAAATTAGTGTGTTATAATGGAGTTCTACCAAGTGAATGCCAATTCGGTCAATAAATTCTTTGCGCTAATTTTCATAGTAAATTTTAGTTTACTGATTTTAAATGAATGAAAAAGTAAAGATTGAATTCTAAATTAAGTAGCTAAAGGTTAGCTTCTAAGCTTGTGTGACAAACATATTCTTATAAACATTTTAAAATTACTTTGTGCAGAGAGAAAAATATTTACCTGGTGACTGTATTTTTCAGATAACTGTACATATTTTGACTCTATAATATTATAAAGCTAATAAATATACAGCATAACAATTTATGATCGATAATAATGCGATGGTATTTTTTTGTTTATTATTAATTCATTGACCAAGCTAATATTTATTCAATCACATATTATTCTATTTAAAATAATATTTATATTATTCATATATCACTGATATAATTAAATGTTGATTGAAAGATCATGCGGGCTTAAATAACAAAATGTATCATAAAAAACAACGGGTATTAATAGAATAAAAAAAAACATTTTTAAACTATTTTAAAAATATCACTGTGAGAAAATAACAAGAATATGTATGTAAAAAATGAAGTTCATTCAAAATACAATAAAACACAAAAAAATATAAGGCTTCATAAAATGTCCCCATGAAAAACATTACATGTATTTTTGGGTATTTAAGGCATAGACAATTTGACTTCGTCACCTAAAAACGGATGATGGGTGTAAAGTAAGCTAAGTGCTCTCGCTAAGCGTCATTTGGGATTGGTTGACTGAAAGAGACTTCACGAACATTCATATATTTTAACAAAAATCCTCAATTCGATAAAAAATCAATTGTAATTTTTCAGTTGGGAATATTTTTATTATTATATTAGACCTAAAATTAAAAACAACTGAAAAATATGATACAAAATTTTCAATCATGCAGTCCAAATAATTAATTTTGAGGCACATTTACTCTTTCAGTTTATAAATTTAATATTTTTTTTCAATCAAAATTTTTATTATGTGTTGACTGTCACTACGTGTTACATAAAACAACTAAAAATTAAGACCGTTTCGCTCATTGCGAACATTAAAATTGGTCTTGATCTCTGAAAATTTTGTTACATAAAAAAAAAATATTATTTGAATCAAGAGTAGCTTGGTCCCTGACGGGTTAATGTTTTAAGTGAATGGCTTTTGTACAGTGGTGTAAGTAATCCGTCGTTGGGTAGTTGGATCTCATAATGCACTTGTTATCATTTTGCTTACAGTGTAAAACTAGAAATAGGCTCTATATAGACGACACATTTTTTTATTTCCCTTTAAACGAGGATTTTTTTTACATTCTTTTACTCAAGAAGTGGGTCGTGCTTTTTAGTATTTATTTAGTTTTTTAAATGTTTGAAATGAATATGTTTACTTTAATATCTATTTAAAATTATCTATCAGCGCTCCTCCAACTTATTTCACTGTCGTGCTAACTGTCTCGAATACCCAAATGGATGTGATTAAGAACAGTATGAATAAGTTCTTTGTCAGTGATTTCACACTAAAAATGTATGTAAGTTAAAAGAATACTTAATCAATTATACTTTTAAAAACCCATCATTAGTCCTAAAGAAAATTAGTTCCCATTTATTATCTTTAATTACTTGGGTCCTTGCTGTGATCATTAAATTATAGAAAGTATTATTTATCTCACAGTGAAAAAAATTGCAATGTTTTTTAGTTCTACAAAATTAATTTCTTAAGATATTGTTGATAGTTATTTCGGCTCAGCCATCGTCAGAAATATGCTTAAACGAACATTTGCTTATCTATATATATATATATAGCTGTGTAGTAAAGGTACACGATACATCTTCTCTCCTGGTTTAACGACCTAGCTTGTTTCTTGCTCCCAATAAAACTAAAATTTTTAAATGAAGCTAGAGGTAGAGGGTTGAGCAATGGTGATCGATATATATTATTTTGTTCGTTGAGAATCCTTTGTGATAGTTGATATCTGTCTATCTATTGTTAAACAAGGAGAGAATATGTATTATTTACCTTTTCTAGACTGCTGTATATAGATAAGCAAATGTTCGCTTAGGCATAGTTCTGACGATGGCGTGAGCCGATATAGCTATCAACTATATCTGAAAAAAATAATTTTATAGAACTTAAAAACATTGCTGTTTTTTTTTTCACCGTGTTGTCAATTCAATCAATAATATTATATATCTTATCAAACTGTGTTTTGTATATGTTTCAACCCTTTTCTCGGAGAAAGAAGTGACAGTTAGCACCATGTCAAGTGTCTATCAATTTTTGTTAATTTGTTGAGCTCAAAATATTGAATATGAACGTTGGATATTGGAAAACGATGCTACTTCCATAAACCATACTGTTTTCCAATACAATGCTTAATATTCTATAGCACTGAGATATACTATCCAAGTTCAGGATAACCGACTAATCTGAAGCTTTTATAGGAAATAATAATAATATTTTTCCTGCAAGATAGTTGTTGGATCGCCTCGAAACAACTTTGGATGGGAAAATTTATTCAATTCCCAAAAAGGTTCAAAGGAAAAATTATCGCACCGAAAATAAAACTCCATTTTCGTACACTTTGGCTGACTTTTTACCGATGCACTTCAATTTGACCAACTACTTTGAGATACGACACTTCGAACGGGAACATAATAATCTAACTTTTGCAAAAAAAAAAACCAAGAATAGTTTTAATAGATAACTTAAAAATTGAGTCCTGTATCAATGACAATTTAGAACAGGCGGAAAAAAATAAAATGCTTGTAAGTAATTTTAAATACAATAAATCAAATGCTTATTACATATTTTTTTAAACATAATATATTCAAATTTAAATTGCTAGATCTCTGTACGATTCCACATGTTTTGTCACTAACGACCCGGGTTTGGCCTTTCGGCATCTTCAGGTATTCTATCACACGTATACAACAGAACTGACGTAAAATAAGTGATAAAACATGTGAAATCGTACAAAGTTGTAAGAATTCAAATTTGATATTGAAATTTCATCAAGCAGCTTCTTTCGATATTAAATATAATATATTCACTTTTAAATCTGCGTGTAAATTACCAACTACGTTAATTTTAGTTTTTTAATTGATTTTTTTTCTATTGCTTTGTTTTACCACGCTCTTTTTTAAATAAAACGTACGTGCCAAAGATCTAAGATACCAAAAGGCGAAACGTTAATGGTGAGTGACAAAATATGTGGAATTGTACAAAATCTTAACAATTTAAGTTATTATCAATCGATTCCGCCACCATCATTAATTAAAATTCAATATTTATCTATCAAACAAAAACAAATATTAAAATAATATGTAACATGTTAGTATTGATTCCGGAATGTTAAAAAGAATCAGATTTTAATGGTAGGGAAAATTTTCTCAATATTTTAGTTGGGCTGATAACGTTTAAATGCTGGCATTCTGGTATGCGTCACTCGAAAGTCTTGATATTTCATTAAGCAGTAATGGAATGTAAGAAAAATAACGTAGACGCAAAAAAGAATGCTTTTTGACCAATACATAATCACTTGTAAATAAAAATGTATTTTTAATATAACATAGTCAAACCGATTTTTGATTGAGATTCATTCAAATATTTTCAATTTATCTAGTATACATATATTCTATCGTTTTTCAAATCGATCGACGGATTTTTTTACCAAAAGCTTGGACTTCTATAAAGCTTTTGTTTTTCTTATGTAATTTCAATCGGAACCTTAAAACAGACACTAAAGAAACGTATTTATTTGATCACGCTTTATTTTTACTGAAAATACAAATCACGTGACCTAAAAGGCCTTTTTTGCTAAATACATTAATAATATTCTTTGAGGCTGTCATTATAGACTTATTTTACATGGTGTTTACGGTAGCCTAATAAAACAAATATTTTATTTTTTGCTTGAAAATTCTGAAGAAAATTTCTTAAAGGCTTCGTTATATGTAATGTGGTATGGTTAAAGTATTCGAATAATTTCAATATTTTTTTAAAAAGTTATTAACTCTCGGTGATGATTTTGTTTTCATGCATATATTCAATTGTGCTTGTCTAAAATATACATAAATTTATTAATTTTCTAAAATTCTATGCCCAAAATATGTTCTTTGGGAATTTTTATTTTTTTGAACGCATAGCATTTAGTAAAAAGCTAGTATTATTTAAATTTCTAATGCTAGCTTCATTTGGTATTCCGCTCGGATTGACACCAGTTTTCCCTCGTGCAATCTAATAATAAAAATGTATACTTTATACCCAATTTAAAAAATACGCAATATCCAACCGTTTCATTTTCGAAGTTGCTGTGCATTTTTCGCGCCGCGTCTCTCGCCGACTAGTTAATATGCTAAAAATGAAAAAGAAGCCTTACCGATCGTTCGAAGGGGTGGATTGGGGGTTGATAGCGTCCCCTTGAGCCCACCACCCTCACTCGGTCGACACTTCATCCCTGAACCGCTGACTCCGCACGCTCTACACGACTTTTCAAACAAATCGTCGATAGATTAGCATAAAAAATATGTCAGTTCTTTTTCAATCAGAAAATATCATTTTTTTACAAGTTATGGTCAACGTCGTTTTCTTCAGTTGTGGTGTCCATGGGTTTATTTTAAATGGATCTGTTATGAAAAGCAAACGCGTTTTTTACATTTTTATACCCTTCCACCAACAATCAATCAAAAATGTAATCTTCCAGCTTTTTCTTGATCTTGAAAAAGAATATTACAGTGTACTCTCGATTATCCGTGTATGGATTATCTGGTTTGCGGATTATTCGTGCCTGAAAATGAATATTTTTTAATTCAAATATAATCTGATTGATTTTTTTTTGTATAACGATTATGAGACACATTAATGAATTGCGATCTTAAATATGGGCGTTGTTTGAAAAAAAGGATGAATTTAGCGATGTGTTTGTGTTTACGCAACTAGTCGGTGAATTTTTTTCAACCACTTGTGCGTTTTGAATATACACGCAGTCCTTTTTTTACGCGATACATGAGTTCCAGAAAACGGCGCGTAAAAAAATCATAACTTTCATATAATTTGACAATTTGGTTCCAAAAATTGAAATATCGCGTGAAAAAGTCCCAGAAACGTATGAAAAACTGCCGTCCAAAAAAATCGCGTATAATCGAATTCTCGTAAAAAAGGACTGGGTGTATGAATGTTCGCATATATCGCAATAAACATCACAATTTATAGGACTAGAATGAGTCAAGAATTGAAATCCTTTGCACTCCACATGCGTTTCTATTTACATTTCCAGTGAAGTGCATAAAACGGTGCGAGTGATAGTAGTAAATTTGTTAATTTTAATATTTATTGTCTATATTTTTCAGCTCTCGGGACTACGTTTGTTATTATGATATATATTATATTTTCACGTATTTTTTTGTGTTTTCTTGATAAATAATGTGTTAAAAAATTGTATTGTGTATTTGATATTATATTAGAAAACAAAATAAAAAAATTGATGATTCGGATTATCCGTGTGTTTCAATTGTTCGTGACCATCCTCCCCAGCATTAGACCGGATAATCGAGAGCGCACTGTATATTATCTATTGTTACCAAATATCTCAAAATCTCGTTTTAATACTCGTTTTAAATCTCGTTTGCGATTATTCAATATGTTTGACATGTTAAACAAAAATAGTTACTGGTAACAAAAAAAAAATATAAATTATGACTTTCTATGATTATATAAAAAAAAATTCAACGTATTTGCAGTAAAATTGTCTACGGTAGCATATATATATATATATACAAACGTATCCCTCAATTAAGCTCGAGGAACATTTTTTCCATAATGAAATTAAATGCCTAAATCATTCTACCGTTTGCGAACTACAATGTGTACAATAGTTGTACAGTTGCTGTGATGATAGAATACAATATGTTATAAATAAGGTTCCATCCTGACGAAAGCAGTAACGTGAATCGTTTCTAAGCTTGACAGAAAATGATTCAGTAAACTTATTCGACTATGATTGTCGCTCTAGGGCTGTCACATTTATGAGTGTAGTGCACGCCTATGAAATGATTTTGTAAATCATGAAATTCTTTTAATTTGGTTCGGCCTGAATTTGGAGAATAGACATACACGTATTGACTTGAAATAAGGAACGCATTTATAATCTTTAGGTACAGATTCTACAAAAAAAAGTATTTAGTTCCATTAAAAAGTTTTTCACACATCACATGAAAAATGCAACACTGTTTTTCCACTACATTATTTATGTTTCTTTTAAAATATACAACCTCGGCGTCTGAAAATGACTTTCCTTGTTAATTTCCTTACGTATTGTATTATATATGCATACATATATCTGTGTGTGTGTGCTTTTAAGCATACGTATGCATGTGATTGCTCAGCTCTGCAGCGAATTATTTTTATTAACACAATAATTATACAAAAAATAAATCTATACATAAGAGATGAAAGAGACCTGAAAAGCTGTTATGCTAACGCGAAATATATTTCGACGCTCCATCTATTCGATACCACAAAAAAATCTTTGCTTCCATACGTAGCGAGATTTACTTAGAATTAAGCATCCGGAAATTTCTCGTACTACTTAAATTACAACTGGAACACTTGGCGCACCTTTCAAATAAATTTATAAACAAATTGAACAAGTGAAAATATTTTTTTTATATATCTATGTATACTTATATATTTTAATTTTAATTTTACTAATTTATTATTGTTTTAAACGAAAAAAGCTGTTTAACTTATGCATATATTTTTTTTGTACAAAGATGATAGAACTTCTGTCAAAGAGAATATTATAATTGAAAGTATTTTTTATGAAAATGAACAAATGATTGATTCAGTGCACACCCATTAAATACTATACTATTTGATGATAATTTAATGTTTGTTGAATAGAACATGAGTGAAATTATATGGTTATTAATTTACTGCGTATAAAAAACAAGTATACTAAAGGAATCACTTTTAGCTTAAATTGTAATTTTTTAAATAAATAAAAAGTGTGCATTTGGAGTTTATATAACCTATACATTTCAAATGAATCAATACGTATTACTGAATATTTTATCGACGTTTGAACAAAAAAATATTCTCAAAGTGAAAAATAAATGTAAATTTAACAGTGCTGGAGCTTCCGATCTTTTTCATGAAACGGTTTTATGATTCAACTAGGATCACCTAAGTTCAAAAAGGTAAGGTTTCTGACCTTACAGAAAATATAACGTAAACATATAATACTACGCATAATAAGATTCGACCTAAACATTGGCTTACTAGATATCAAAACTTACAGTTTAAAGGACAATCAAAAAGCTCTATTGAGAAATCATTAATTGCGGTGATTTTTAGTTTTGAGAAATTTCCCCGAGTTCACTTCAAATAGACTCATTTATTGGTACTTTTAAGAATATTTTACGTATTTTATAAGCGACTTTTTCGTCATACATTTTTAAATAAAAAGATTATATAAAAAAAAACACTACATAACAAGATTAAAAAGAAATACGTTTTAATGACATTCAAATAATATATAGTAAAACATTTTTTTTTTTTAAATAATAAAAACCAGTTTTGCTCATCGCGAGCATTATCAACTGATGAGCGAAACCGGTCCTGATCAAAAAATATATTGTGGAAACAAGTACTAAAAAAATGTGTTTTTATTATTTAAAATATCATGCCTTTCCATCAAGAAGTGACAGTTAACACCTTAAAAGTAAAACATTTACATTTGAATTGTTACAACTTTGTACGATTCCATATGTCTTATCACAAACGACCCGGGTTTCGCCCTTCGGCATCTTCAGGTATTCCATCGCACGGATGCAACAGAACTGAAGTCAGCGAAACCCGGGTAGTTAGTGACAAAACATGTAGAATCGTACAAAGTTGCAACAATTCAAATTTAATATTGAAGTTCCATCAAGCACCTTCAGTCGATATGATAAATTATATAAAACATTTACACTTAAGTCGGGATCGTTTCATTTGGAGTAGTGTAATTGGGGGAGTGAATCTCATACAAAATTAGGGATTTTATTTTCGGCTAAAAATTTAAAACAAAGATTATTTTTAGTTCTTAAAAAAAATATCAGCAAAATATTTAGTTAGTAACTGATTAAATGCATGCTTGCAAAATCCAGCATAGAGATGGTCGCCTAGGTGTGTGTGTGCAGCCAAGTGATCGTGCAATTGGGGGATTTGCGGCGAATATTTTAAGCCAGCAATTAATTCGGAGTAGCTTCATTGGGGGTTCCACTGTATGTATACATACAAATATATATATTAACTATGTTCTTCCTTAAGTCGTTTAAAATTTATTGCAAAACTTGTGTAGCGTATTTGGATAAATTCCTACCAAAATGACTGACTCGATAAAAAATATTCATCACTTGAAAAAGTAAGGATCGATCGACGTTTACGTCAGATAAGATATTTGAAGAAAGCTCAATATTAACTTTTAAGCGACATTCACTAGAGAAGTTTGATTTTTTCTTCTTCGTGAATTTCATTAAATTGCCACCATATTGGTGATATTTGAGTAACAAGAGAAAATTTGGTGCAAAAATGTTTAATATTTATTTATATAATCGTGTTATTTATCTGGAATACGCAATGTTTTTTTTATATTACTTTGAGACAAAGCTTTTTGTTTATTTATTATGCTTCGACATATCATTTGTAGTTTATTATATGTAATTATTTAAATGTTAAATAAGACTTTATAAAAACTGAATAAATGATGGTCTATACAATATTTCTTTTCATTTATGTTGTCAATACAATTTTTAAAAATTCAGCATCTTAATCAACTACGACGGTTTCAAGGAAATAATTTAATTTTTTTAAATAATAAAAACACATTTTTTAGTACTTATTTCCACAATATGGAAAAAAGTACTAAAAAATGTGTTTTTATTATTTAAAATATCATGCCTTTCCACCAAGAAGTGACAGTTAACACCTTAAAAGTGAAATAATTTAAGATAATATAATAATTATATCAATTCTATCAATCTTCTGCTATATTGACAATTTTCAAGGGGATTACGATAGTCATGAAGTTTTGTAACAGTTATCGTTTTTTTAACTAAATATATTTTCATTAATATTTATAACACGGTGAAAAAATAGCAATGTATTTTAGTTCTACAAAATTTTTGTAGAACTAAAATACATTGCTATTTTTTCACCGTGTTATAATGGAGTTCTACCAAGTGAATGCAAATTCAATCAATTAATATTTATATTTAAAAGCTTATAGTGCAAATTTTAAACAACAAAAACGAGTGGAAACATCTCTATTCATTCCGCTTATACGCCTTCCTGGTTTTTTACATAATAATTAGTTACTGCTTTGATCTAGATTATTATTGTAAATAAGAAGTGACTATTTTAATTATTGCATTAACTTAAGATCAAAACTTAACGTCATTTATTCTCATCATTCGAATTACATAACTAACGACATTAGAATTCTAGGAACAAAATATCCAAAGTATTTCTTAGAACCATGATTAGAGACTAAAGATTAATATTGTACAAGTAATAGTTAAATTTTGAAATATCTTTTTCAGCAGTTTAACATTTGTTCTGTATCAGCAGTGTTCAAATATAAAAACATTTTACATTCTAACTTCTGGATCACATTTAGTTTAGATATACGTTCGTTTCATAAAATCTTTGTCTGCACTACACGTTTTTATGTTTATTTTGAATGTTTCTTAATACTAGATGTGATAAGACGAAAAATTGTGTTACTTTAATGTGTTTTAATAATACAACACAAAGTTATGTTATATTGAAACAATTTTATAATATTAAAATCCATACCGGTTTCACTCATTCCGAGCCCGATTAACTGATATAATATTTTTTTTTTAATTAGCCTATAGTTCAAGAACTAAGCAAATAATTAGAGTGAAACAAGTATTGATTATTATACAAAATAATCTAGTAGTATAGATTGAATTGATTTTATTAACACTAAAACTGTTTTAAATTATTACAGGTATAATGGTATATTTTCAGTTCAGATTTTCAATATAAAAAAAACCATTTAAATTCCCTAAAAAGGCTGTATGTTTATTTCAATTTTTTATATACATTTTAACCTTTGAATGATCAATCCTGAACAATTGTCACTCATGAAATCTCGGGATCGTGAAGGATACCATCAAATAATTCGTTAAAATTCCTGATATAAATAATACAATTATGTCGGCTTCTCCGACAAACTGATTGATTGTATGTGTCCTCAACGAACACGTATATCCACTATTGATCTTTAAAGTAATATAATAATACATCCGATTCAGTCGTTCTTGTTCCTGTGTAGTACTAATGAATACATACGATTGTATGTTTCATTTGATATACGAATACACTCGTGCATAGTCTCCTTGCTTTGAAAACACACCAAATTGAGATAAATAGGACGGCTGCTAGGTTAATTTGTTTTCCACGTTTCCACACCTCGCTTTTACGCACTGTTGCAGTCACTCTCGTAAATACTAGGCGAAAAGAAGCTCTGAGGAGAATCGCTTTCAGTGGTTTGGGTCTTGTGCTTATGCGAGAAATACTTCCCCAAATGCTGTTCAGCCGGCATGGGAGAAAAACACAATAAACTGAAGCGTTAGATTCCAAAAGTTTCCCAACACCCGGCTGACTTGATTAATGGGACAGATTTTTTTCTTGTTTTATTTTCTTTATTTTTCTTTTGTTGTTTGTCTCTTTAGATTTCCCTCAGAAAGTCTTATTATGTAGTAATTTTCTCGGTCGTGTTTGCTTTGAAGCTTTAAGTGTATTTTGATCTAATTTAGACCCTTTAAGAAGCTTCATAATCGTAAAATTCAAACTTGGTTATTTTCATTAAATCTTAATTATAACGAATTGCTTAACTTTTGTTTTCACTATAAATCTTCTCATTTCGGAGAATATTTTTTTTAACAAGTACGTAGGACTATAAAAGCATCTTATTTTTTTGCTCGTACATTCAATTCTTATTTTCTCTCAAGAAATGACTCAAGTGAGATTCTCTACTACAGACCTTTACATTTAAAGAAGTTGGAAAAAACAATTTTAACATACCTCGAGCAAAGAATCATATAACAATTACGATAATGTCAAAAAACTAGTACATTAAATAAAAGATGGATTACATCTGCGTTTTTTATTACTTTTTTTTGAAAAGCAATATTGACTTATAGTTTGAGGTACACTTCCAAGCATAATAAAACTCTATCAATCATAGAGCGAAGCCTTCTATAAGTGCTCTTCTCGGAACTTTTCCGCACACTCATTCAATAAATAACGAGATTCCGCGGAAGTGTCTTTATACCTATCCCAAATATTCCCACCGAGCTTTCGATGCCGCAGCTTTTTCCAAAGCTTCGCCAAATAAATTTCATTTAAAAAAAATACCACCGTTTTAGAGAAAAACTTGTAACATGCAAAATATCGAAAGTGCGTTTTTTGCCACTTTAATCACTTGAAAAATTATTACAATATTCTATAAATATACAAATATGTCATTCACTCGATAAAGGTTCATTTGAATTAAGAACTATATTTATGATCCATGCACTTCCGCTCATATGTGTTTAATTTTGTTATACCTTGAAGTTTAAGAATGCATATACTAAATTAAAAATCGTGTTGATACTAGTTGTTGGCATATCGCTCTCTTTAAGTTGCAATTCGAGTATAAGTATATAATGCGTTAAATACACACCTCGATCGATTCAAAAATGTCAGCTTTTATTTGTCTATGAATTATTAAAATTGTTTTCAGTATAAAAAAATACGCAAAAGTATTACAATTACCAAAACAGTTATATTCTATTCCTATTGTGCCAAAATCAATAGTGTCCAAAAAATACTCTCATCAGTAATATAACATTTCATACAAAAAACTCTGTGTAAAACGGTCACCAAAAATAAAACAAACGAAAATGTTCAAAGAACGAAAAGCTTCTCGTTTAAAATGACAAAAATCGTGCTGATTGTTTTTCCAGATAAATGAATTTAATATAAAAATTTCCATACATAATTTATGAGGTCTTGATTGTTTCATTAAAAGTTTGACCAATATAAATGACGTATGAAGAGCTTATGCATATTCATGTCGCTCAGTATTATAAATGAAAGTTTTTCTCCGTATTTTGGGAGCTTTTTGTAGGATAAAACCCATTGTTTTGAGAAGCTTTTATAAAGTAAAGCTAAAAAGTTTAATTACAAAACAAGCAAAAATATGTTAACATTTTATTTGTCAAGGCTTTGGAATTGACAAAGTGATACGATCGTCACTCGTTTTTATATAATATACGAAATCGTCTGCGTGCGCTTGTAGGTATTTCAATATCAAATTTAAATTGCCTAAAATGTTAACACTTTCGCATGCTTTATAACTCACCATTCGGATTTCGCCTTTCGACAGAGTTGATAGTTCTTTTGCATATTTGTGATAGAATTTCTAAAGATGCCGACAGGTGAAACCCGAGCCGTGAGCGTAAAATACAAGGATAGAATTACAGCTTAAATAATAAAAATTGTGTTTTTGTATGTAAGTACAAATATTTTACGTGAATACGTAAATATTAAAAATAAATACATAAAAAAAAAAAAAATCACTGTTTCTGCAAAGTTATAACCATTTACTTGTTGATTACTCTGAATTTAACGTTAAATGTTTCGCTTCTTTTTTTGACATGAAAAACACGATATCTGATGCAATTATGAATGCAATATTTAAATAAAATAGATATATATTTGTGATTTGCTTTGCTGACAAACAACAGTAAATTTAGCTTAGTAGTCATAGCAAAACTAGAATATAGTTTAAATAGCTATGTACCTCATTTTCCCGTGAATCTGTTATTAGTAGCTTAGAATAAATACCTCAGCCAAAGCAAATACCTCATTCATTGATCAGATGATGACAAAACAACATGATTTTTATTACAACACACACAATTATTTTAAGCCCAGCGAAATACTTTAGTTTCATATTTTATGTCTACAAAAAAAAAAGATAAATTTATCTATTGTTATTTGTGAGAGAATAAAGATGGAATAAGAATGAACTGAAAACAAGCACTTTATTTTGAACCCCTGCTGTTTGCCATGTGGAACATTTTTAGAGTAAAGACCAAGATTGTTATAAAACAAAATAAGGTTCCTTATTTATTGATTATCAAAAACGTTGGAACTTTATTATATTAAAATAAATAATTAAATTAAGTTTCAGGATTATGATAATGTATTATGGATAAAACTATGAGTCTTATATGTTTTTATAAATACATCGATTTATAAATTCGATGATTCATCAGTTATCATCCAACTTCTGTGTAATAAAGCCCCTTTCCGTTATTTTCACTGTAGTAAATGATATTTAACTATTTGTAAAGAAAAACTTATAATTTATAGGAAATGATTTCGGTATATCCCCAATACCAGACCACTCAAATAATAATAATTGACTTTTATAGTTCAATCGAAAAGAATCACAACATTTATTGTTCTTGGAAAAATATATAAAATAAAGATTCTTTCACAAATATTCAAGTCACAGATAAAAGAGTCAGGGGAACTTTTAAAACAAAGAAAAGCTTTTAAAGAGTATTAAACTTTTTGCATTAACATATATTCCCAATAATTCATGCTAACAGAAGATTTATTTGTATGATAGTTTATCAATTCATCAAAAACAAAATTTCGATTCCGACATTTTGCCAATTGTCCTATTTTTTTAATATTTTAAGATGAATAGTGTATTTTTGTTCAATATGGCATTGATTTTCATTAGTTTAATGATACGAAATATATTTTTAAAAAATTAACTTTAAAATTTTTAAAAAACCACATTTCATTTCTTATTACATATGCCAGTAAGATATTTTATAAAATACTATTTAGTAGAATTAAAAAATCTTTAAGCACTTTTAATCAAAAAGGTCTACAAATCCGGCTTAAATACAAACCGCTACTGACAGTAAAAAATTGAAAACGGCTGAAAATTATCTGTTTTTTGGCTTCATACCCTCAAATAGTAATTCTATAAGTAGACATACTTATAAAATGAAGAATTTTTATCCTTAATGGAGTGCTGTTACAAAACTTACACTTGATACACGAGAACTGGTTAAGGATTTAAAAAAAGAGTAAGTATAAGACGTTGAGATCAGGAGAGGACTGGTCGTAAATGATGTAACATTCTCTGTTTTTCTGAATGTATATTAAGTAAAGGAAAAAGACATGAAAAAATAATATGCCAATTAACACGAGTCTATAATATAAGTCGTTTTTATTTCACTGTGATACAAATCAAATTTACAAATCGGAGAAAAAGTAATAAAACTCGAAGGTAGTCACCGCGTGTTGTGTTTCTACTCAAGTATTTTGCAAATCTCATCACTAAATTAAAGTCTTTACTTCTCCCAAAAAAGCACCAACGATCTTATCAATAAAAAATATTCAACTTCCATTATAAATGGTTAATAAAGTGGAACGTCCATTTGAATCGTACAGCTTTTGAAAAAATTCTCCGTGAGTCTTTTGTTTTGTCATTTTGCTTACTATAAAAAATACAGCTTTGTAATAAGAAGCAATCAATGCTTGTCTTACCGTTGAAAAAAGGACAAATAAACCCTTTAAATTAAAAAAAAATATATTGTTAACATTGAGGATAAATCATTCAAATTCTTAATTTTGAAACTTACGATGGTATGAAAGGTTTTCTAGATTGTTGACATTTTAAGCTGGTTTGCGTGGTTCATTTAATAATTTTACTCTTCAAGAAAATGAAAAAAAGTTACTTAAGCATTTAATTATCCACCCTGCGGTACACTTTTTCAAGACTTGAAGCTCAACGAGGAGGTAATTAAGCAAAAAACCATAAACATTGAAAACGCCAGCATAAAAAAAAAACGATTTATTTCGGAGGTGTACTCAACAACCTGCAAAATTTAGATTTCCGCATAACGGAATTATCAAAATCAATTTTTTCATGCGTTGTTTTATCTATTTAAAAAAAAAGATCGAAAACTAAATCAACCATCTATCTATAATTATCATAAGATAAAATATATTTTTATATGTCCCTCGTTATTAGTATAAAGCAATTTATTTTTATCACTGTGTTTTGTATTTTTTTGTACTATTTTTGCCTCGTCTAAAAAGACACAGGAGTTCACTTGTTTGAAATAATTTATAAATAAAAACATGTAAAGGAACATATAAATATTAATGAGATTTTGTTTTTATGCTTGAAAATAAATTTTATATTCATTTTTGATGGAACAATATTTTATCTGTTTACTTTCTGATTGCTTTTACATGGTATTTCGTGATAGTGTGTTCTAAAATTTTTAATATTTTTCGATACGAATATCAATGAATAATGAATAACCATTATTGTGGTGCTAAATAAAGAGTAATTAAATAATAGTTATAAATATTGATAATAAAGTTCGAAAAATGAGCAACATAATCCCTATTTGTTTAAATGTAAGAGGTGAGTTTATCCACTTTCCCGATCGCTTCACGATGGTAAAACTCATCCATATTTGTGAAATAAAGGATTAAAATAATCAATTTATAGAAAGTAAATAATAACACATTTATAGATTTATTTTGAAAATGGTCATTCATAAATCTCGACAGAAATATTGTTAAAATTATTGAAAATAAATATTACAATCAATTATTTCGGCCGCAGCCCTGCTGCGTCACCGTCTTGGGACTCCCCAGTATTGGTTCTCACCCGAGCAGTTCGTACAACGGGAAAATCCCTAATTAAAGTTTCCCGCTCTTCCACTCCATCTCGTTTCTTGACGTACTAAGGCTCGGTAGTCCATTTCACGGGCATTTGGCGCTGTGTTCATTGCGATTTTTTTCGGAATTTTATTGCTGGGCTTGAGTAGTTACAGATATTACCTGCCATTCCTGATCGTTTGTCATTCGAAATAATTAATTAAATACACATAAAAGAGGCCCTTCTAAATTCTTTGAAATTTTATTACCAAGGCGTGCCTTAAGAGTTTAACTACGTTTAACTTTTAAACGTTCTAGAACTTTTTTAATCCTCAATGACAGATAAAGTCATATCCGTATATTCCTAAAAACGTGTTTCGTTTTTTTGAGTAGCATCTTCAGACTAACTGAAACGATACGTTATTTATAACTGATGTATATTGAGATAAACAATAATTTTATATTTAAACTAAACGAATAGTGAGGGGGAATTGAAAATTATAAGCTAAACTCTTAACGAACAAACTAATATATGTTGATCACCATTGCTTAACCCTCTGCGGGGTGCTTCTTTGTTTCTGTAATAAACTATTTCCGTGCCATATGTAAACTTATTGTTATTGTCACCTTTTAAGTTTCATTTACAATTTTTAGTTTGATTACGAGCAAGAAACAAGCTAGAACTAGCTAAAAACAGAACCTTTCAAACGTTTTTTAATTTAATACAAAAGGAATGATAGAGCGATGGTCTATAGTTGGTGAAGGCGTTTCGGAACTGCTTACCGACGCCTTTATTACCGTTGAGGGAAGCATTACAAAACCGTTTTGAACGTATGATTTATAATCGCCCCATAAAAACGACTTTCTTCCCCTTAAAGGTTACGTAGTCCTGAATTGAAAACAGGGCATTTGAGAAATTTATACAAACTGTTTACGCTGGTATTGCAAAACTTTCACACGCCGATATCAATTTTTCGCCTACAAGATTTAGTTTTTGAGAGAACTTTAAATCACAAAAAAAAAATGATATAATTTGGCACACACATTTTCTAATCAATAATACTAAGCTAAACTTAAATCTCTGATTCAAAAATGATTTTCAAAATTGAACTGATTGATTGTGATATTAATGACGCTTCAAACGAAGACATTTTTCAACAATATTACGGCGTAATGATAAATGAAGGAAGTCTTCGCATTATAAGTAAGAGAATAAATTTTAAGCCACTGTTAGTAAAATATTTTTTCCTCTGCAATGTAGAAAGATTGAAATAAATAAGTGGACTTAGTATTTTGCAAACAACTGTTAATTTATAAGGAATGATACAATAATAAGACAATTGAGTCAGCTCACATTGCATAAAAAGAAGGAAGTTAAAAACAGTTGTATCAGGAAACATTAAAAGTTAACAGCGCGCAACTAAATTGTCAACCAATTTAAAATGAACAATTCTGCTTCCCGAATCCTTTTTATTTTTATATCCTTAATATTATATGTTGTTAATTCAATTAGCCAATAATTTAATTAACCTTATTATTTCAATAAAGCAACATCTGATGTTTTATCATAAAATCATTCATCAATTGTTTTTATTTTATAAGTTTCCCAATTACATTTGGACGATCCATAACGTATTAATACCTGCCACTACAGTCACTTATTTTGTAACTGTTATGGGAATATTATTCCAAAACTAAATGAAACTCTTATCAAATTATTATTTATTAAAATTAATTTAGACATCAATTTAGCTCATAGATTTTATCTGTATATTTTTCGTAATTCGTCTTTTACATACGTGATACAAACTGTTTACAGTATAATTTAAAGTGCATACATGTACTCGACTGTCAGAAGATAAACAATGTTAAACTGGCTGTGAGTTACAAAACATTTTGAAATTCATACAGTTTGGATAATTAAAATGTTATTAGAATCTAATTTATGATATCGAATGAAGGTGCTTGATGGAATTTTAATATCAAATTTGAATTGATACAAATTTGTACGATTCCACATGCTTTGTCACTAACGACCCGGGTTTCGCCTTTCTTCATCTAATTCATAATTTTTTCAGTTCTGTTGCATCCGTGTGATAGAATTCCTGAAGATGCCGAAAGGCGAAACACGGGTCGTTAGTGACAAAAAATGTGGAATCGTACAAAGTTGTAATAATTCAAATTTGTTATTACAATCACTCAGCCGATAATTATTGAGTTAAATTAAAAAATAAATACGACACAGATTTACTATTAGACGATTACTTTCTCAAAAATTTTCTTTTCTTTTATATGAAAAATTAATACCGTCATAAGTTGTACGACGTTGTTGTATATTTATTAATTATTATATCTCTTCAGCAGAAAGAAATACTTGTCATTTTTTTACAGTATAATGTATTAAAGAACCGTGAACGTCTTCATTAATTATAAAAAATCTCACAATAAAGTTTTTAGTCTGAGATGCAATATCAAAGAAGCGAAGGAAGAGGTTCTATAAACATGGAAATATAAAGATATTAATTATAACGTGATGTATAAAATAATTTTTAATTAAGGCATGTATTTTTAGTTTCTTGTTTTTTTTTTTAAATTGGACGTTGTAATTGAGAAAATTTAAATTTATTCCCAGCTTAACAATCGTCCTATATGTATTGATGCCGGTAGAGAGAAGTATGAATTGCATTTGAGTTAGTATTTATGGTACGTGTAAATATGTTGGAAACCCCCTGCGAGTTTCAGAGGTGTGAATAGGCAGGAATTCAGGACGCGTTGGCCTAGTGCTAGAAAAATAGGTTGTGTGCTTTGAACTACATACCCAGAGCGCCGTAAAACATCTCGGGGACTACCCGCTCCGTTTCGGGGTCAAGGCAGGAAAGGGGAGATGAGATGAAAATTATGGAGGGCTCCCGCCAGTCGATCATGGTGGCATATTTTTAAAAGATACACAGGGCCGTTGCACGATATATAAAAAATAAATGTATGTATTGATTGAATTTGCACTCACTTGGAAGAACTCGATTATAACAGAGTGAAAAAAATAGCAATGTATTTTAGTTCTACAAAATTACTTTTTGGATATAGTTGATAGCTATTTCGGCTCACGCCACATGCTTAAACGAACATTTGCTTATCTATATATAGCTGTGTAGAAAAGGTACACAATACATCTTCTCTCCTGTTTTAACGACCTAGCTTGTTTCTTGCTACCAACTAGCTGTTTTAAAGCCGTTGTCTTGCGACCTTTATTACAAAGATGCAAACAGCGCTGAGTTAATATAAATTCAAGCTGAGCATACTAAAATGCATTGCTATTTTTTTCACCGTGTGACAAATGTATATATTTTGTTCGCTCTCAATATGGAGCTTTTGGTCAGCTCATGGAGCTTTTACGTGAACGGCTTCTTATGCATTCGCTTAATAAATAATCGTTATTTATTTATTTTTACTGGTGAAGCTTAACTATTTTTGTGATTATAAAGTTGATCTCAAGAAAATAAAAAAAATCTTTATCTCATTTTAAATAAACATATTTATTTACGTATTTCAATATTTTTATGTGTTAATGTGTTATGTTGTAAGTGTAATATATGAGTACATTAATAAAAAAAGACTGACCTAGAATGTGCGTACTAGTTTTCTAAGCGTTCTTGCCAATCATTAGCTACAAGGGAAAGAAAGGTAGGAGACAATTTTAACACTCTATCAATTGATTAAATTAAAAAAATATACGATATCATGATGAGATTTGAGCTCGTGGACAATACAATATGTTCATTATGGAAAAAAAGTAAAAAAGTGTTCCAGAGAGCTTTTTACGAACCATTTAAAATAAATAAAAATTTTACAATACGCTGTAAAAATCTGAAATTTATATATAATACATATATGCTTAAACATAAAAAAAAATATTTTTTTGATCGAATGCTCATTTAGGCTGAAATATCAGTTGGAACATTATTAAACCAAAATGATGATTGCTTATTATTTAAAAATAAAAATAAATTTCTATACTTTAATAAAGTTTTGTATGATTTATATTTTCCTATATACTACATAGTTCGTGTTTATCAAAACAGTTTATAAAATTTGTGCATGTGACTTAATTGAAAATATTAATTTATTGTACATATAATATAAACGTGAAACATTCTACTAATAGAAGATGTATGAACTCAGTAGAAATTTTCCCATCTTATGAACTTAACTGTTTTCAAAATTCAATAAATATAAACACAATGATTACTATAAGGACGATGAGAATTTGTCAAGCGTCAATAATATGTGACTGGTATATCAGCTCAAAAGCAATTCACCGTAATCCAAACGGTTGACGCGGCATGTTTAACTTTGATCCCAAACTTTCATAACATTATGACTGTCAGTAAAATATGATTGCCATTATACAAGAAGCTAATTATCAACATTCAATGAGTCTCGATTTGAAGGATATTATGTTATATGTTTACGTTTTTGACATTGCTTGGAAGAACGGAGACATTTCGTTTGATTTATTCAGCTCTTTAGTCATTCATACAAAAAGTTTATACAAAGTTAATTAGCTTTATGCTAGTAATTTTCTCAAAACCATATAATTTCAAAATCAATTGATTTCATATAATACTTTATTATATATATACATCAGAATTATCGGCAGTGGATTTTGAGGAAAATGTCATATCGCACTTATTTTTTGCTCTTCCTTTTGAGTTTAGTATCTTTATTACGATTGCAAAATAAAAAAAATGACGATTTCAGTTTAGTTATTTGCGAATTTTATATTGTTTATTTGAATCTTTCAATCTCTGTATATTTTCAATTTTTTTGTCAATCAACGCCTGAGTTTGGCGTGCCAAAAAGTGGAATTCAGGTCGTGAGTGTTAAAACATATGGAAATTTCTATATTTTGAATAAATCAATTTTATTATTTCAATTTAAGTTTTCGTTGCCATGCCGACGGATGTCTCACGAAATAACTTCTTGGAATGTACTTCAAAAGAGCTACATATAATACGTCTTTAATATTTATGTCCAGTAACGAGCTGCTATGATAGTAATAACGTTACAAGTTTTAATATAAGATGAGTGTAAAAGTTTAAAGAATAAATTTCGATAAAAAAATATCCCTAAATTATTTTCTTTTAAAACCTTTATGCGGCCCTGATTCAGCAGAACGACTTATATAACTCGATTGAAGAAAGAAGGGAAAAAAAGTTGTGCAACGTGACGCTTCAATTTTTCAAAAACAATATTATGAATCATGAGAGAGCTTTCAACAAATAACGAAGTTACTACGCACATTTGAATTTGTTTTTTTATGTTTTCACGTTTTTTTTTTTTGTTTGTTTCAGTATTCTATGAATTTTTGGAAATATTTTCCGAAATCGTTTGCACAACCTTTTGATCAATATTAAGTATAATAAAATAAAAGGTTCATTGTGAATACATTTGTAGAATAATATCGTCGTCTTGATTTATATAACGCCGGACATTTTTTGCTAAAAATATCGTAAAGTTTTGCATTATTTTTTTATATAAATGGTTGCTATTTTAACATTCCCCATCGTCAGAGCAATGAATTAAGATTAGTTTTCTAGACTGTTTTAGAAAACATTGTCTTCCTTTATCTAGTATCATAACGTTTTTGTATTAATTAAAAATATTAGTCGAATTAAATGTACATTTTTATATAACAATCGTATTGTTTAGAATTTGCAAAGCTTCAAAAAAAGTTGTCTGTCTTTTAATGTTTTTCTTTCCCATCTTAAAATAGTTGATATCGATAATGACAAGAGTAAAATAAAAGCGCCAACGATTTTTTCACAATTATTAAACATATGAGTGGATTAATAAAGATCCATCCAGTGGAATATTTTTCGATTTCTAACCGTAGAATCCATCGGTTTTTATATTAATTTGATTCAAACGTCATTGTACTGTTCATATGTTTTGTTCTATGAACAGCGAATATGTAATATATATACGATTTTACAGTCCAGCCGATCGAGCAGTAGATTTGAGAAGGCGCAATGTGTAAGAACAAATGTGTAATGCGATTAAAAGTCTTGGGTTCATTAAGGAAAATTTCTGCCATCTGGCATTTAATGCCGCCATAGAGCCAATATAAGTCATTAAATTGGTTGACTAAGCAAAAATGTTGCCCAATAAAAAGATATCGCCAGTAGTAAATAATCCACTAAAGTACACTAATTAATTAAACTCTATTATGTACGGTAAAAGGTTATTGATCGAATAAACGGGTGACGTAACAAAATCGGTCAGATAAAACAGATTGTTCGGTACAGGTTAATTTAAGTAGATTTTCCTTGAAATTAAACTATGTATATTTGTTTATAAATACTGCTACGTGACTGTTGATGAGGTGTCTCGCTATGTGACAGATCCAACATTCTACAATATTTAACAATGCCGCATTGCATATTCATAAGGTACAGTAATTAATCCGACAAAGATATATATCTTCTAAGTATTTCATATCATACATTCAAAATATGCTTGTTTAATGAAGAATAAATTGGTTCTTATAAAAAAAGGTTCGATGTAAACGCTTTGGCAGCTGTGACAAAACTTTCGTTAAAAACCTATGACGCATGGATTATTTCTACGAATTCAATTTGATCTTGGAAACGAGCCTTAAAAATAGATAAATATATGTTAATCACATATTTTTACCGAATCGTCATTTTTCTTTCACTAGCAAAAGAATTTTCATGATTTAAAACTGTTACTTTTTGAAATGTATTATCAGAAATATAATATATAAAATACTATTCAGAAACAACTTTAAAATATTTAAAAAAAAATATTTTTACCAAGCTGCAAGTCATATTTTTATATTAAAATATATTCCAAGTTATTTATAATAACTTTTTGTTTTTTAAGCTGTTGAATATAATTTTAACAATTGCTCTACAAAGATTTCAAAATAGATGAACGTAGTTGAAATTTTTATCAATCAGACTTCCTGTGAAACGAATATGTCAAAATGTCATTGCACTTAATTAAAATAAAAAAATATATAGATTTCACCTACGTTTTATTGAGCGGAGTGCAATTAAAATTAATTGAGCGCAATGTATCACTGATACTCCTGAATTTTGTCATTTATCCTTAGAACTCGGCATGGGAAAGGCAAAAATGAAGAATTATTTTCATTTTAAAGCAAAAAGATTCTATTAGCGATTTGGAAAACGGCGAGAGGCACTTGACTTGTGCTGACAACTGCAAGAGGGTAGCTCCAGGTCCTCGCGTAGCAAATTTCCATGGGGATACACGAAATAACGCGAAAATTGAGAGGAATCACAAGCTATTTTGGTAAAAATGTCTTACGCAAAAAGAATTTACGTGTCTTGTCAGAGAAGAGTGTGACAGTTAAACAAACAGTTTAAATAAATATTGACTTTCAATTTCGATTGCAAATTGTCTTTTATCCGACGTTGCTTTATACCAAAACAAATAATTTAAGGAAATCAACAATTAATTAGCAATTTAAATTCGTTAGTGTTCAGTAGTATATCACTTTTAGATTAGTTAGTAAAAAGTAGAAGGTTAAGCAAAAAATGACGTATTATCAATAATGTCTATCATTAGTCAGTGACTTTGTGGGTTTACAGCAAAATCCATTTTTACCAAACAACACCCGTTATTCAAATACCGGTTCTGTATCAGTTAGCTTTCGTTTTATCAAGTTACGGTAATGGATAATAGGAAAGTTTTAAGAAATTATTCTAAAGAACATCAAACTCTAGGGAGAGTGATAAGTTAACTACAAGCCGTATTCAAGACCTATTCGTCTATCTCTAACCTCTTCAATGAGACTGAAAAAAAGCCATTTTTATTTAAGCTATTTAAGCTTAAACCCTCATTGAAAGCAGACAAGACTGAAAAAATATGTTATGGTTATTATCGATCCATACTACTGGAAGTGTCGAAAATATATTTTCAGAAATATATTGGCAATATGTATTATAATTTCGAAGCTCTGGTAAAAAAACTTCTTTTTTATATATGCATGGTGTTTGAGGGCTTGAATTGTGAGAAAAAGAAAGCCACTGCATAAAACTAATTTAGTAATTTAATTGATTCTGGAATGGAGTTACTTCTATCATATCGTTTATTTTTTTAAGTGGAACTTAATTTTAATCTACGCTGAACTCTGTGACACCCTGTTCTTTATTCCAACATGATATTTTTTGAAGCTTTGACATTGTCGAGTCATACAAACTTTTTGAATAGAATATCTTTTAGATGACAATCTTTTTATATTGGAAAACTTATATCATTCATTATTAAGTTTTTACTTCGATAATAAAATGTATATTTATTTTTCTTTTCAAACGATTCAATTTTAGTTTATTTCGATACTAAGTTTTACCTAAAAAAATCTGGCGTGAATAAACAGTATAACTTCAAATTGAATTTCCATACACTTTTTGAAAGATAAAAATTCGTTTTTACTAGACTGGTTAAATTCAAAAACAAAAAAAGATTAGCTTAATTCAAATCATTTTGCGTACTTCTTATCGACGAGGTGAAAATAAAAAATTTAGATTTTTGTTATCTTTTTATAATATATGGACCAAACATTTTCATTCAACTAAAGATATTTTTTTCGTTGCCCTAGTCAAATTCTTAGTCATAAAAAGATTTTTTTAATTATGTTATTTGATTGTTTTTAAGTTGAGAGCTGATTGCTCTTGGGCGTTTTTCGTTTTATTTGTCAATCAGTTTATTAATTTACGCAATTGCTGTCAGCAAAAATGGAAAATATGTCTCCTCTCTTTCAATGTAATCAAGAACATATTCATACGTTATTTTAGATTATTACTATTTTAGTAAAATAATAAACATTTCTTTGATTGCATTAGTCTATGTTTGCATATCTTTTGATAGTACATCGTTTTTAAATACAAATCGTTTATATAAGACACTAAAAATAATGTATAAGTTTATTAATTGAATTGGCATCCACTTGGTAGAACTCCATTTTAACACGGTGAAAAAAATAGCAATGTATTTTAGTTTTACAAAATTATTTTTAAATAATATAGTTGATGGCTATTTCGGCTCACGCCATCGTCTCCATAGTTTTGACGATGGCATGAACCGAAATAGCTATTTTTTTCACAGTGTTATAATGTTTAAGTAATACCATTATTGGTGGAGCATATTCTCTCTATAAAAAAAGAGTTTGGTGAATATATATTCTGACCGAAAACCTCAAGTAGCTCTATTTACAAAATTCAGTGGTTACAAGCCAACCGAGCAATTTATTTTTTATATACGAAATCTGGAATTAATTTAGAAAAAAAAAATCATCCATATTTGCTGATCAATCAATGAATTTGTTTCGACTCTTGAATGTGAACCATTTATATTGCCTCGGAAACTAGTATTGCCTTTTTGTACACGAGTTTATATAAAATATTACTAAGGTAGTTAAGTCATGTATATATTACTGATTGCTTCTTTATTATGGTCAGAAAAAAATAAATATTTTGAGTAAAAAAAGCGGAAAAATCTGACCAATATAATATTTATTACTATTGAAACCATCGGAGATTCAAAATAAACAACCCAGTTTGGGTGTTTAGTTTCTCTACTTGTCGCATATTGAGAAGATACGATTTTTTTTTATTTGTGACATTTAAGTGGCAATTTTTATGACGTAAAATTCAATATTATTTGTAATTTTTTAAACTGAATTTGAGCATACGTTCTCGATTTTTTGTACATATTTCACTCTCGCAAAAACTGTTACAACTAAAAATTCACCAATATTAAATGATGATGGTTAAAAACACATTCAAATAGTTCGTCATCTTACTACTAGAAAGCTAAATTACTTCATAACTGTGTAAAAATTAACCGTCGTTGTAATCAGTAATAGTAACACATTTTGTTTTCCGAAAGTTTTACGAACTTTTTATGTAAAAATAATACGGAAAGGAAATAGGAAAAAAAAACATTAATTTCGTTGTATATTAAATCATCTTTATCTCAATGATAACATTTTTGAAAATATATATATATACTTTTTTTAATTCACAGTCAAATAAAACAATACATGATAAAAATATAATATTGTCTGCCGTGCATAATGTAATCAAATTTTCATAAAAAACAATGAAATTTTATTTAAAAATTAATCTCTAGATCTTCTGAATTGTAACTAAATAACTCAATTTAAGTTTACTACAATTAACTTATGAAGTTTTAAAACTGCCTATTTAGTTCATTATAAGTTTTCGCCCAATAAGCAAAACCGTGAGTAGTTTATAAGCCTTCTTACGTGGTATTTATTTGTTGAACAATAATACTTATATGTCTACACAGACCTCACTGAGAACATTTGATGGTCTTTATCATCATCATCATCAGCCGGGGTCGATCCACTGCTGGATGAAGGACTATCCGCGTCCTATGCTACTTAACTTCGGTGATCGCACGACAGCCGGTGCTTTCAAGGTGGTATGGTCTTTATACCCCCATTTATAAAAGAACTCTGCCAAGAATAGTTCATGCCATTTAACAGAAACTCATTTGATTATTGAAAATAAAACTAATTTATTTTTTTGAACGTTTGAGATTTTAGCATATCAAGATTTTTTTTAACTACATTTTTTATCAGTTGTTCGTTTACAATTTATTTATACCTCTTTATCAACACATATATCTTGGCAATGTTGCTTTACGGTTGAGTGGTATAGCACATTACGAGTCACATAGTAATCGTATGTTATGTTTTAAGCACAGATACTTACAGTGAGTTCAAAAGATAGCTCTGTCAGTAAAAAGTAACCAATTTTTGATTGCGTTCAAAATACAAAAACAGTCAATCGACTTGGGTTAGAAAAATGTGCGAATGTTTCTACCATGTTGCTGATATGTGAAATAGAATCATAATGGAATTGTACGATAAAATGCAATGTATTGCCATTTATAAAAGAATGACAAATTGTGAAAAAGAAAGTCGTAACTCGAAACTGTTACAACGTTATTCTACAAGCAAATCGATGTATCAAAAAAAAAAAAACTATTCGAAATCAAAAAAATGATTTTAACATATCCACATATTTCTAAATTGAACGCCTTAATTCATCTTTGTGTTCACACGGGTTTCAATGTGAGTTAAGTGAGAGGAAGGGGTCTACGGCGTAGAGTGGGGATGCGATAGCGACGCATGCGCAGAATCGCCAGGAAAGTTGGCGCCAAGTGGCGTAGGTATGGGAAGTGTCAGGAAGAAAGGTGATACGCGCTACATCCGTAGAGGCCAATACACAAGAAAATTAATCATTACGATACATTTTTTTATTTCGTTTAACCGGCAACAACGTTTTATTACGGATTTCAGAGTTGACATAATTACGCAATTATAATAAATGGAAGTAATTTGTAACACTATTCTTTATCGCAGAGGGGTTATTATTCATTATATTACAAAAGGGTCTAGATTTATGGTTCTCTCGTAAAATTTTACTGTTTCCGCATTATAAATATCAGTGTTTTATAAATATGATAAAAATAGAAGTTGCATGTAAAGGATGTTTTTTTAGAGGTATAAAACTTTGAAATAGAATAAAACAAAAATTATTTTTTTAAATAGACATGAAATTTTCTTTATTCGAAAGATAATCTTCTGGCATTATAATTTAAATATGAATATTTACAAAAGAATTCGACTCCACAATTTGTAAGGTTCCTGTATTACGAGGTACGAGTGAATGAATGCAATCCGAGAGAAGTATTTAATGCCTTTGTAGTGTTTTCGTTTTTTCGTATATTCTTCAAAATGGATACAATTTATTTTTATGTATACCTAAAAATGCAAAGCTTTTATTCTTTGTACACACATTAATGAATTGCGATTGCTAAAACTTGATATTTTTGAGGTAAAAGTCAGTGTAAAGTTTATTGCGTTAGCTTAAATGTATTCTGACTGTAATTTAGGAAAACTTGAAGAGAAAGTTTCCAGTTATTTCCGAAGGAAATGGCTTAATTAATTTTTATGGTAAACGGAACTTATGCAATTCATAATTAATATTGAGTTAGGATATGGAAAATAATATGTTTTAAAATTTAACAATTTGTTTTATTTATATATTAGTGTGATGAAAAGTGTTGCTTTAAAAAATAATTACAACCAATCAAATTTTTACTTAACTTAATATCACTTTAATTAAATAATACAAATGATTTTATTTCACACGCTGAAAAAATATCGATATATTTTAGTTAAAAAAAATTATAAGGTATATAGTTGATAGTTATTTCGGCTTACACCTCGTCAAAATTATGACGAGTTCTAAGAAAATGTCTGACGAGGGCCGAAATAGCTATCAACTCAACACCTTTTAATTTTTATATAATATAATTAAAATACGTTGCCATTTTTTGTCATTTTATAATTGAGTTCTTTCAGGTAATGTCAATTCAATCAAAAGATTCCACTTAAAATATAAGACTATTTTAAATATTAGCTTTATTGACACTTGGTTTTTGCTATTTGATATTTTATATGAACGTGTCGCTTTATCTAACCGCCTAAATTATGTCCAATACGTTAATAAGTAATTGAACCCTTATTCACAAACAATACGGTATTGTCTACGGAATATCCATTTAATACTTCAATATGCAACTTGAAAGGGACAGAAGATAACTCATTATGCTACGAGAATAAAGGAGCTCTCAACATTACAATGTGAAGCTTAGCTTTACAAATCCAAGTGTTAATTTACAGCCGGGAAGATTGTTAAATTATTCTTGAATAAGGCAAAATATGTATTCTATATATGAAATATATTTGTAAAGAAATAATTAGGATCTGTACAAACAGTAATTGGCTGGAAACTGCTTTAAGCTTTTAAGTTTTCGTTAAAGATTTAAAAGCTTATTCCGCTTCCAATTGAAAGCATTCGGACTTTTCATGGAAAAAAATCTCTAAAATATATTGATTGAATTGGCATTCACTTGCTAGAACTCCATTATAACACGGTGAAAAAAATGATTTATTAAAATATAGTTGATAGATATTTCGGCTCACGCCATCGTCAGAACTTTGCTTAAACTAACATTTGCTTTTCTGTATATAGCTGTGTAGAAAAGGTACTCAATACATCTTCTCTCCTGTTTTAACGACCTAGCTTGTTTCCGGTTCGCAATAAAACTATCGATTGTAAATGAAACTAAAAAGGCGGCTATATCAATAAGAATACACATGTCACGGAAATGGTCCATTACAGAAACAAAAAGACTCCAGTCAGAGGAGTCAATAATGGTGACCGACATATATTAGTTTGTTCGTTAAGAATCCTTTGTAATAGTTGATATCTATTGATCTCCAGCTGTTCCAAAGCCTTCATCTTGCGATCTTTACTACAAAGATGCAAATACTTTTGCACACGCGCTGAGCTTGAATTTATATTATGTGATTCCTTTATAACGTGATTAGCGAATTGTGAATCTGTTTTTTTACTGTTGAATGATCTTACATGTTCCTTAGCTCGAGTAGATAGACTTCTATCTGTCTGTTCGATATAAACCGATAAGCATGAACCACAGGATATTTTATAAATACCGCTTCTGTAAAGTTCATTAATTTTATCTTTACTATTTTTAATATGTCTACCTAAATAATAAAACGTTGGTTTAAACATAGTTCTGACGATGGCGTGAGCCGAAATAGCTCTCAACTATATCTTAAAAAATAATTTTGTAGAACTAAAATATATTGCTATTTTTTTCACCGTGTCTCTAAAAGATAGTTACCTTTACAATCTTACTACGAAATCAATTAATCGGAAACAAAACATTTCTTTATTATTTTTTTATTCATTATTCTAAGCACTAATAGGAGTTGATTACGTCAAAGATAATTCGTTTGAAACAACGAAATGGTCTAAATCTGATAAATAACGTTTCTAAATTTTTGCCTTACGAAACAAAAACACTCGTTCATATTTTTATTTATCGTCCCTTTTATTTATTTTCCCATTAGGCCAACCTGCGGTAACAAAGTTATTTATTATCCAATCAGCTTATTTTTAAATTCAATCTAAAAGAATTTGATTTAATTACGTTTGCGAATAAAATTTACGAACACTTCTGTGTATTTTAACTCACGTTTTGATTTTTAAAATATTTGAATGAATGTATTCTTTTTCTGTTGGTAATTATTCAGTCGAAAAGTTGTAATGACGGTATTGGAAACTAGGACTTTTTTGGTATAATTGGCGTTGGTTGTCAATTTGAAAAATCATGATTTTTTTATAGGCTTTATTGTTGATTTTCACTTCTTGATGAAAAGGCATGATTAATATTTTTAATAATAAAAACACATTTTTCAGTTCATATTTCCAAAGTTTATTTATGATCAGATCCGGTTTTGCTCATCGCGAGTATTTTCAAATTCAAATTTCTAAATAGTTTGCAATTAGGTAAGAAAATTCTATTTAATATTGTTGATAGATATTTTGTCATACTTGCGAAAACTCAAGACTTTGATAGCTAAATAATTAAAAGTAAATTCTACTTAATTAATGGTTGTTAAAATTTGTCATAGATATATTGTCTATGAACCAAGTAGTAGGTTTATCGTGATGTTTTCTCCTACATTTATTTCTAATCCCGATGACTCAATAAAAGAGAATGAAATCATTGATAGTGAATTATTTACGACTAACACTCCTATAAAAGTATTTAAATCTAAGAAGACACACTGGGATTTTTTTCATCAAAACTCTTCTTAGGTCATATCTTGTATTCTTTTATTTAAAGGGGTTATGTGGATACATATTATCAACAACAAAAAATAATAATCATGCATATTTCAAATTGCGAGCAAATTTCGTTTTAAAAATATTATATAATAAAAGGAATCTTTTATTTTCATTTTTCAAATATCCTTTTCTAAGATTGGCAGGATATAATGATAAAAGTTTACCCTTAATCGTCTAGAATGAGGGATATATATTGCTTGTGGACTTACCTCACTATGAGAAATAATCGCGATAAGGAAGATGCGTGTCACCGAAGACAGATGTGTGGCTTTATCTCTAATCTCCATATATTCTTTACCACATAACGCAGCCTTATGCTTCCATTATGTATAACGTGAAACGGAAATGGCAATTATTTTATATGAATTATGATATGGAGCTTTCATAGCCTATTCTAATGCCATTATACTCATACGAGAGCTTTTGCTATTGTTTTGAATTGAAATAGAATGAAAACAGTCAAGTTATAGCGGATTTTATTGAATAAAAAATATTTGAATGAACTTAATGGGGTTGTATACTATTGTATATTTTAGTTCATGAAATAATCTTAAGTGCTGCAAATCATGTGTAGCACCGTGTTACATAAATAATAAAATGACATAATAATAATCTTTAATTTAATTTTATTGACTATTTTTTGACGCTTAAATTTTGCTGATTCTACCGAAAAAATGTGCAATAGATTCGTTATATCTGTAGTTAAGTTGATCATTGAACTTTTCAAATGTTTTTATAAAAAATATAACTGCAATATATTGGATGATGGATTGCTTAAATGAAGCAACTGTACTTGCAGGGAGTTAATAAACGAAGAAACTGGCAGTTCAGCACGGTAAACGTCATTCAGAAAAAGCAGACCTGTGTTTCTAAACATTTTAAAAATAGTTCAAAAGCTTCTCCATTATGCTACCATTATTATGTTTTTATTGTAATTGTTTTGACTGCTTAATTTAAATATCAATTACTCTATTGACCACCTTGCGAATCCTACGACTACTTATATAAATATATATATATATATATTATTATTCGCCGCCTTAAATGTATTTTTTTTTAAGATAAATTCATTTTACTAAATTATTTAAAAAAACACTTGAGTGTTTTATTTATTACCTTAAAAATATCCAGAAACTATCAATTTATTAGCATGCAAAACTATTTTTTTATATCTGAAATTTGTAATATTATTTCCATATCTACGTTACTACAGTTTGTTTGTCTAAGTATAATTACTAAATCAAAAAATATCTAAAATAAAATTTATCATTTTTCATAAAATCTAAAAGATGTTTTCGAAATCTGTCAATAACCAGTAATAATCTTAAACAATGATATTTCAAAGTAATTTAACGTTCTTAAAGATATTAAAAACTATTTTAACTAATTAAATTCAATTGAAATACCAATTACCTGTATAGTACTGATAAAAAATTAAATATAAGTTTATTTAAAATGCAAGCTCAAAACGGTATTTAATTCATATGCTCTATGTTCAATTCTAGACTAGGTCAAGATATATTAAAACGAGGGTGAACAATTATGCAGCATTCTAAAAATAAATAGATATGAGTTTGAATTTAGAACTATTTGTATTTTTACCGTTTTGATTAGAACAAGTTAAGTATTTTAAGAATAAGACTGTATATATATACTTACTTGTGTATTTGTACTATCCGATGTATCACAATTTTCAATTTTTATAATAATATTAACATGTGGCAACACTTCACTGTTTTCCATATTTGGATAACTTATATTTTCAAGCATTTGTATTTATTTTCAAACGCACAATTTTGACACGTAAACCTTTATGTGATAAATATTTTACAATTTTTATTTTATTATTTTTGTAATCTAATAAAGCAATTAAACGTTGTTTTTTTTTAGTAATACACTTCCTCCGATGTAAAATAAAAAAGGTGATATAATTATAAAATAAAACGAATATGTCTCTATATTTATCGCACAACCTCAGTTGCATTTGAGTAAGTAAAACCTTTATATCTCACATATACTAATTTGTTAATAAGATAATAATTGATATTTTATATTATATTAAAAGTACGTGTTTAGTGTAAAACAATATTTTTTTGCCTTTAGTTGTTAATATTGTTTCATAATTAATCAGTGTAAAGCAAATGTTTATTCAAACTATTTCGTCAGAAATTAAGTTTGCCTTAAATCACTGACTCTTAACTTCTCAACTGCCGAGGTGGCATATTGTAGAGTATTCATAACTTTCGTATTAATCAAATTTTGAAACACCTAAATTACTTAATTATTTCTTTCAATATCGATTGTTAAAATATTTTTATACCGCTCAGTATTCTTTCTGGGCCGATTAAGTAAATAAAATACTTCGATTAGTTTTATATAAGATGGCAAAAAAAATATTATCAAAAAATGCATAATATCATACATTATACTCGTGGTTCACTAACATATATGTATATATACGTAAAAATAACTTTTTAACTTCAAAACATCTAAACATTCTAAATAAATACAAATAACATATATAATAACATAAATTACAAAACATCTTAAATGTTTGTACATGAATTGAATCTAACAGAATTAAGAACCAGATATATTTGCAAGATATTATAATAATTCACGCATTGATAAACAAAAATTTTTTCCAGAGAATAATTTAAACAAAAATCATCTTATTACTATTATTACGAAGGTCTTTTTTTAATACTAGTAAGGTAACCAATATAGTCGGCAGTCACCCCCAAATAATTCTTCAGTAAAATATAATAAATGGATATTTAAAATCGTAGGTTGTAGCCATTTCTTCGTTGGAATTAGTAATGGTTTTCACATATTACTAGCTGTATCTGTGACAGCACTGATTAAAAAACGTTAAAATCCACATTTTATCACTCTTATTTCTTTTTTTACAGTGAATCCGAAGAGTATGTCCAACACTTGTATCCATTATTTTAAAATTAAATAAGACTTAGTTGGATAGCGTATGCAAAAAATCTGGTCTGGAAGAGATAGAAAATTTTCTTGGTGTCAACGATCAATGTATTTTTTTGTTTGCTATTAATACAACATATTTAATATTATTAAATATAAAATAAAAAAATATACGCTTGCTTATCATTAAAACTATGTTATCCAATAAAATTCTGCTAATTAATTATTACTGATCTATCAAAGCAGCCAATACTCTTAATTAGTCGATTACTAGATTTGTAAATCTATTTAATATGGAATGTTAAACTAACGAAACTATGATCATATTTTGTCATTTCTTATTTAGTTTTATAATGTTGGCAGTAATATTTTCAATATTCGTATTCATTATCAAATATAGTTACACTGGTATAACGTTGCTTAACTGCAACACCTCTATCATTCATACGTACGTATTTTCATAACTGATTAAAGATAAATATTTAATCAAATTAAATTCAACACATTCCGTTTTAAAATTATCCTTTTGACAACTACATTATTTGATTGATTGATTATCAATGAAAGTTGGTTGATGGGAGATTAATTAAAAATTGATTATGAAACTTTGACTATAATTAGTAAACTTTGTCGTCTAAAAATAAGCCTAATACTGTATATCTAAAGTTATGCTGATTTAAATTTACGCTGTGGGAATAGTGTAGGAGTGTTATGTATTCTGTAGGATAATGTAAGAGTAAATTCTTAAGCTCAAAGTATTAACTAAATTTCGTTTTACTTTTAAATGTATTAAGCTTTAGTGAATATTTATTTTAATAAACATTTAATTTTTCCTTTTTTTTAGTAGAATATCTTCACTGTGTCTTCAACTCTACTGACTATCAAAAACAAAGTCAATGAAAATTCATTTGTATTTATATATTACGTAAGATAATCTATATGTTTGGCGAGTTGAAAAAGTTGAAATGAAAGTCACAATTGAATGAATAACATTGATTTAGAAAAATAACAATATTAAAATTATACTGCTAATCGTTCTCTAGTGAGTAACTGAAAAAAAATACGACGGTTGAATATTTAATTACAAATCAATGATATTTTATCAATATTTGATGAAATGATTTGAAGTGTAAGTCGTGATTCATTTATTTTATTTTCACTTCACGTTCTATTTGAAAAGTTCAGATAAATTTAAGTTTGTTTTTTAACTAAACTTAAGGCATAATTTTGATTATATTAATAAAATTTTTAATATACTCAATATAATACATACAAGATAATTTTAGCATACACATGTTTTTATTGAAAACAATAAATTGTCTTTCAAAAACTGTGTGAATTTTTGTTTCACATTCCTACTTTTCAATACGTAAACATTAAGTTAATTATTTAACACCAAGTACACAAGTTAAAAAAGAACACACTTATTCAAGAAAAATACTTAATACGATTTATTGCTACTGAATAGTGATACAGGTAAGTCTTAATCTACCGATATTCAAACATATACTGACTAGATTTTTACTTTCGCTCTTTCGTCAACTGATTATCAATAAAGATGTTAAATTTAACGAGTGACCGCTCTCGCGCATGTCTAGTACTAACCTAGTAAAATAGAAAATGTACGTTGCGACATTGTGTTATGAGGGTGATAAAAAATGTTGGTATATAATAGTATGTAATATAAACGTAAAGATTTTTCTTATTTAAATTTATTGGTAAGGATATAAATTTAAAAATTTGTCATTCTAAAGAAAATGGCACATTATTTAATCAAATATCTTTATTTTTTTTGTTTTAAATCGAATAAATCAATAATAAGTAAACATATCTGTAAATCTGCAAATCAATTATTTTTTTTTTGCACAAATTTTTATAAATTCAATTTGATTTTAATATAATATTTTTTTCTTATTATTATTTCTTTTATATTTATTAACTTTATTTTTTTTACATAGTTTTCACTTTCAAGTTGTTAACTGTCACTTTTTGATGGAAAAGCATGATATTTTAAATTATAAAAACGCATTTTTTAGTACTTATTTCCACAGTATATTTTATGATCGGTTTCGCTCATCGCGAGCATAATAATATTATTTTTTAAATGGTATATATTTAAGTCACTTAAACTTGATTGAAAAAAATAAATATCACTTTTAGATAAGTCATGACGTTTTTTTCATTCACTAATATTTACATAACGTCATGTGCACAGTCACAAAATAAATACACACAATCGAAACTGTGAATGGCTAAACTCGCGAGGAACAATACCAACGTGTTCCCGGCGGAGATCGATTGCTTTTAAATAAATAAAAATTTGTGACAAGTTGTCGCGGGGCATTCGTGAACTGGCGCGTGGCAATTGGACCGGAGACATTCCGCGTGTAAATTTGTCGGTACAGATTCCCGAGTGTGACGTGCCCCATTCGCGCCCCCAAGCTGCCCTGCCCCGCTCATTTGCCACCCTCTGCCGCTGCTCCCAGTGAAAACTTTCGCAAAACAAATAGCAGAACGGTGGAGACCCGAAGACGGCAGGCGCCTGAGGTATCGATAGACGGGAGCGAAAGTCTTTTTTGCCTACCCTTATAATGTGGCAAAGGGAATTTTTCATTTCATATATCATACATATAATCAGCCTATTGTGTACTTCAATCTCAAAGCTCATTTCACAAACTGCTACTGTGTGTTTTTAATCATTTTTCGATACATTCAAATTCTTTTAAATTTATACTTAGTACATTAAAAAGCTGGATTAATATTTTCATACAAAAGTCAAACAGAATATTTAGAACATGACGATGAAAAAATAGTAATTTTTTTATTGATTTACTTGGAAGAACTCCATTATGACACGGTGAAAAAATAGCGATGAATTTTAGTTCTACAAAATCTAAATAAAAAATATTTAGTAGAGCTATTTTTTCACCGTGTTAGTAAAATTTTAGTTCTTTCTACAAAATTTATAAGATATAAGTTGACTGATGTTGTTGCTGTGATATCACAGTGAGGAAATTAGAGGAAACTCGTTACGATGATAAACAATTCAATTGTATATAGTGTTATAAGTGTTAAATATTATAATAAAGATTGTATTATACGTTGATTTTAATGTAGGGGTGATATGCCAGAAAATTTCGAGGGAGTGTACTTTAAAAATTTGCTAAGTTCCTTATTGATTTGAGGGGGGGGAGGGCTGGTATGTTAAAACCTTTGCGAAGATGTAGTCAAAAAATTTGCAAAGCTTCATATCGATCGGATAAATGGTGTAATAATACATAAAGAACAAACAGACACAAATATATTTATTAAAATACATATAAAATACAGATATCGTTGATAGTTATTTATCTTATAAATTTAGCAGCACCAAAATACATTGCTCTTCTTCACCGTGTTATTATGGCTTTCAACCAAGTAAATGCCAATTCAATCAATAATACTAAGAGTGTTTAAATTGGATTTGATTCAATGATCATTTTAAATATGTTTAAAAATAAGTATAAATTGTTTATTAAAATACTGTAATATAGATAGAAAATTTATTGAAAAAACTTAGCGTCTATGCTTTCCTCTTACTATAATTATATATGTACTTTGCGTTTAGTTTAATCAGTAAGAATAAAATGCATTTATGCACTACACTTTCAAAAGTTAAGTTATTAAAAACATAACCCTCAATTCTCTTGTTACCTCAATTGATAAAATAAATTAATAATTAAACTGTTAAGTTTTACATAAATATTACCCTACCTATTTTTCATTATAATTATATATGTAGAGGCAAAAGTCATTGTTCAGAATATCTTAGTGATGATCGTCTTTCTGTTTAAATACATAAATCTACAGCTTTTGAGAAAATCAATGCGGAACATTGGTATTATTTGATTTAAGCTTAAGTTATTCTTCTAGATTGGATATATTCAATTCTTTTTTAGCTCCGTATAAATGTATTTGCATAATTAAACTTTCTAAAAGTTTCTAATGTTTTGATATGGTTATTGAAAATAGTGTTAGTTATTGATGCTGAAATTCTTCTAAAATCATGTATGGAAACGGTGAGCCTCAGGTTTTATTTTGTTTCAAACATGTCAAGTAAATGAATTTTTCGTTTTCAGTTGCTTGTCAAAATAGAGACTATTCTAAATTCCAATTAGTGATTTTTTACGTCCACTATTTTATTTTAACTATCAACTATGTAAAAAATCAAAAGGTAATATTTTATTTTGTATTTCTAGTAAAATTTTAAGGATTGCAACAGACGAGCGATTCGTTTTAAAATACCTCCCTCTATTTTAATCCTAAACAAGAAGACATGTTTTAATAATATATTATATTCATTCATTCATCTGTCAAAACGTTTCGGACCAGACTGGCTTATCTTCCTCAGACTATCTTTTAAATCCCATTTAACTTTACTCATGTGCTCTGTTTTTAGCTATCAGACTTTTCAATTCCCTTAAGCTGTTTAAGACATCGTGGAACTGACCAAGTTACTTACAAAGAAGAGTCTTAGAAACGTGATTTAACCATCTGAGATATTTTTATTTTTGCTGGACTAAAATATTTTTCGCAATTACCTGCAAACTTTCTAGGAAAGCGATTTTTCGTTTATATTTATGTCACATTGGGATTGATATAATTTTTTATTTAACGTAGAAAATCGCATAGAAAATTGTATAAAGTTTAGATTTTTTTACTTTTTTTTACTTTACTTTGAAGTCTGAATGAAAAATAGTTTTGAATTTATTGAACATGTATATCGGTTGTCTACTTCATCAAAATATTCATACGCATAAAATCATTATTTTGATACCTTTATAAACTGATATTAAATTTAAAAAAAAAAAAAATTCTGACCGAAAATAAATTCAATTTTCATAACTTCATCTATTTACTTAAAAAAAATACAATATTCGTAAAATTTAAAAACAATTTGACTTAAGTTATAAAAATGAGTGTAAAATAAAGTGCGGAATAATTTATTTTTTCCATAAATATTCCAGCACGTGTAGAAAAAAATATTAAATATAAAACGATATAATATTTAATTTAAAGTTTTTCAGCGTTCATTCACGTGCTACGTTGAAATTTTAGAGCTTTGAAAGCCACTGTCTCTAAACTTTCGTTGGGCGCTGTGGGTAGGATTTTTTTGCGTCGCAGCAGAGACATCGGGCGCCCAAAGTACATCCAGCGAGAACCACGTTTCAACTTTTTCATAGAAGAGTTCTGTCTACAGACAACAAACAGCCTTGCCGATTCACTATCAGGTGAATGGTGAAGCATCGATCGGGGCAGCTACCGTACGATACGAAAATACCAACTAATATAGTACGCCGTAAGTGGGCTAAAAAGATAATGCGTTATAATGGACGAGAAACTGAATAACATCGCCAAAACTTTTAAAGTGAACAGATTTTTTGTCCATTTACTGTAAAGTATTATAACGTCATGCATATTTTTCTAACGATTTCTCAATTTTTATGTCATTGTCTAGACCACATGCTTTTAATTCTCATTTAGTAAACAGGCAATTCATTATTTCAGCTGTTTCAATTGTCTTATCTAATACTTCATGATTAAACGAATGACCTTATTACCTATTTCATGTGATATGATTTTCAGAAAATTCAGTGTATTAACTTTAATACACTGTTACTTAGAATGAAAATGTTATATATTACTTTCAAATGAAATGACAGAATATTCCAATAGATAAGATACTTAATATCACAAAATATGTGAGACACATTATACCTTCAGAAAAATTTTCGACTACAAAGCACTGTGTGTATCAAATTTTAAAAGCTTAAACAATACGTTAAACAATAGACAAATAAAGGAAAAACCTTCATTTACTTAAGTAACCATAGGCAACAAACACGCGTAGAGAAATTGACGATGGAACTTCATTTTATCGACATTGATTAATATGAAACCATTCATTTTGCAAATTGAATTTATTAAAAGCTAGGGAGATATAAGAATTTACAAATTTTAAATCTTTAGAAGTCTACGAATATATTGCGATCCGAAATAAAAATAATTCATAATAAAAAGAAGTCTAACCGTAATTTTTAATGAAATGCATTGAATATATTTTTCATAAAATTTCATTATATTTCAGCAATCTATAAAATCATTTTACCTTATATTGACCACTGTTGAATTTTGAATATCAAATGGCTAATGACTGCAATTAGCTGTGACATACCTGGAAAAAAATAAATATACAAGGTAAGATATCATTATTACTTTAAATATTTTACCATGTTGTATGGGTTAATAACATTTAACAAAAAATTTCTAGATGGTAGGATGCAGTTTTCATGAATGAAACAGGATGAGTTTGATTAGAAAAGAACTTAAAGATACATAATTTAACGTTTTAAAAAATAGCAATATAAAATTGAAAACTAAAGCATTTACCTCTAAGTAAATCTTAATGCTATATCACCGGTTGCTTAAACTAGTGTAAAAATATTTAAATTAATGAAAAATTATTAGTATATTTGCATACTACGAATGCTTATTCATATTTTCAATTCTCTTCGTTAATTGTTCATTCATTGAAAGACTATTTCTTTTTATTTTCATTTTTACGTCGAATCCAAACTTAATAAAATATTTGACCAATCGGCTAATTAGATTATAGCTTTCAGTGCGTGCTGTAGTTGTCGAAGACGTAAGTGATTCATACTATCAGTCTCTTGGTTGTGATCATGCGCAGAAAACAAGACATTAATATATTCTCTCGAGCCATTTTTTACAAAAATATCGCTTTTTTCTAGTATGTTATGACACCATTTCTTTTTTTAGTATAATCAAATCATTCAAATAAAAATGTGATTCCAACATCCTTGCCAAAAATCAAAAGGTTAAAATCGTATAATGTAAGAGATGTTGAAAAATATATTCGTCTTAGCAATATATCAATTAAAATTCAAACCCACGTTAACGTAGCTATATTTAGCTTCAAATAAAATGTCGTTTTTCTTCAATTATAATCACATGCTATTATTTAACATAACAATTTGGAACATATAGATTTCTTATGGAAGTTTTAAAAGAATTTAATCTTTAGACTAAGGATATCATTAGAACTGAATTAATTGTTAATTTATTACAGCCATAAAAACCTGCTTTTAGGATCGTATAAGTAAGTGGTATTATTGTAATTTATACTTTAAAGTTTATATATCAATTGCAAAATCGTTGAACGAAGTTGTCCGTGCTTGTATTGGACCCCACAAGTACTCTAATCAAAGTTAACGATGTTGACCATTTAACCACGAACACACAAACAACCTATGTATACAATAGAATGCTTAGTTTAAGCAATAATTTAAAAGCATATTCAAAAATGTATTTGTATGTATGCTTCTATACCATCCTTCATTGTTTTAAATTTTACTAGTTTTACTGTACGATTGGGTAATTTTTATCAACATTAAGCAATTGTTAACTTAAATTATATCATATTTCTTGCTACTGACAAGATATTTCTCTGTCTTTCTTGCGTATAAATAAAGATTTATATTTATAACACACATATATTGTTAGGAACTGTTTCGGCTTACCACTTCATCGGAACTGAGTTTTGTTATTTTTTCTTCCTGTTATAATTGAGTTCTTGCAAAAACATGCTGACTTAATCAATAAATATATATTTAAAGCAAATACTACTGAAATCGAAAAAAAAATAAAAGCTCTTGACAGCTTTATTAAATATATGTGTAACCTTTATGTATAATATAATGAATAATATGGTAGTACGCAGATACCAAATTAATATATATTGTATACTGAAACTTTTACTGAAAAGAGTGATTCAGTAAGGAAAATGGCAATTCTACGATAATCACGTGATCTGAAACAAGACTCGTTTTTTTAATTAATAACATTTAATCTACCAAAATGACTTAATTAAAAATTCAATACGTATTGTTTGAGAAATAAAATAATTAGTGATACGTTGTATATTAATTTGATAAAAAAATCATGTTATATTGTGTAAATAAAATTTGCAAAGAAATATTTTCTACAAGATATATGAATTAATCTTAATAAGGAATGAAAGTATTTTAAAATTATTTTTCTAATCAACCGGCCATTTCATGTTAAAGTTTTTTTTTACACCCAGATTTTTATTCATTTCAATTTGAACTAAGATCACTTTCACTTTCGAAAAATATTTCATGCAAAACATAAAATAAATTTTATACAACACGGTGAAAAAAATAGCAATGTATTTTAGTTCTACAAAATTATTTTTTTAAATATAGGTGATAGCTATTTCGGCTCACGCCATCGTCAGAACTGTGCTTATCTATATATAGCTGTGTAGAAAAGGTACACAATACATCTTCTCTCTTGTTTTAACGAACAAACTAATATATGTCGGTCATCATTACTGGTACCTCTGCGGGATGCTTCATTGTTTCTGTAATAGACCATTTCCGTGTCATATGTAAACTTATTAATATAGCCACCTTTATAGTTTCATTTACAATTTTTAGTTTTATTGCGAACAAGAAACAAGCTAGGTCGTCAGTGTTACAGTGAAGTTCTATCAAGTGAATGCCAATTCAATTAATAAACTGTGTACATACATATTTTGATATTCTGTAAAATATAGAACATGAATTATTAGAGAAATTAAAAATTATACAATTCATTTCATCACCACCATTAACTTGTTAAAAATCCAATAAATAATATTACTTCTTCATACAGATTAGAAAAATAAGCCACACTTAATTCAATGTGTACTTTCGTGTATTCGGTTTAAGTCGATCGACATCACTCGTTCTATGCTAGTATTCTAAAGGTCGTGTTTTTTGTCAGTATATCATGACTTCTGAACTTGAAGAACCAACATTCGCGTCTTATATTGAAGGGATTTGTCTTTTTTATGAGGAATTTGAAAATAAAGAAATAAATCAAATATCACCATGTTACATTAATAGTCTTAGAAATGTATTAAAATTGCCTTTTATATACGCTTTTCATTAAGGACTCCCTACTTATTTACATATAATTAAAACCTTTCGTAAATTTATACAAAAATATTAATGTTAATTTTGTATGATATTCAATTAATTACAATGTGTAGCATCTGTCAATAAAAAAATTAATTTGACGATATGTCTGGTTTATTGACTAGATGAAAGAAGTTCATACATATGTCGATTGTTGAATCTTTGTACGTTGTTTTTCGGAATCTTCAGAAAAAACTCACAGTCACAAAGTCGACCAAAATTTCAACAATTTCAAATTTGATATCGACATCAATTGTATTTCAAACATACCTACGACAATTCAATACACGTTTGTCAATGCATTTATAGAAAAAAAGTATTGTAAAGTTAGCGGGAACATTATTTTCACAACATAAAGCATACCTCGAAACTTTCACAAAATCAGTCACAGATCATCTATTCCACTTACGTAAAAACTTTCGACATCACAAGGTCTAATAAAAATACTTGGCTTAGATTTTCGACATTCTTCAACAACTTAAAACTTCTTTATAAAGAAATTTGGATGTTAACATGTAACGGTTGTTAGTTTTAGCAATATAAAAATGTTAAAACATTATTTATTGCGTGACGCTTTTACCGTATATAAAATATGGATTACGTCAAACATTTTCATCAAATTCCATCCAACTAAGGTAAATGTTTTTGTAGCTCGATTATAAATAGTTTCATTGATTGAATTGGCATTCACTTGGTAGAATTCCATTATAACACAGCGAAAAACTAGCAATGTATTTAAGTTCTACAATTTTTTTTTATAAGATATATTTGATAGCTTTTTCGGCTCACGCCATCGTCGGAACTATGCTTTAACGAGCATTTGCTTTTCTTTATATAGTTGTGTAGAAAAAATACACAATACATCTTCTCTCCTGTTTCATTCGATATCTCAAATTTTTTTTCTAATATTTTTTTGATATACTCTCAGAAAGATATAAGTTGATTGACTAAATGCCAATCAGTTATTTTAACGATTCTTACTAAACGTCAATAAAAATGATGAAGAAGATGTTTGAAATATAAGTCCTCGGAAGTCTTTAGGTCTAGAATGTAAAATTAGGGAAAATGATCTGACCTCATATACTAAGTAGTTTTAATTGTATTCATATAAACACTAAATTTATGTCATTCTGTAAAAAGAAATATCATATTGACGTATCAATATTATGCTAAAAAAAGTTGCACGTATAATATTTGATTAATAAAGTATGATACTTGGTAACACCATTCCGCAAACAAAAGAAATCTACCCTAATAGCTTACGTCATTGATCAGTATTCAGCGGGTGATAGTATCGCAGATTATCTCGGCTCCGGATAATGCAAGCTCAGCTAAACTTTCGCAAAAGCTCCTTATGAAAACATTTTAGATTGCCCCGGACCTGATGCAGCTTAACCTGTATATAACTGCAAACCTGTCGAAAGCTAAGCGCGTGAGTCGCTGTACTTAAGTATATTTGAAGAAGCTATTCAAAAGCTTCAACAAAAGCGTTGATTTTTCGATAATGACACTGTATCGTGTTATATGAGTCTATCTACAAAAAGAAATTTATCGTCGAATCTATTTGAAGAATTCGTAACGGCGCGCGATTTAATGCGAGTTGAATGGATACTGTACGGTTCTAATACTATTTTTTCCTTACATTTTGACTTAATCGATGTTTGTAGAGCCATAATTTACACCAAAATCTTACAAACCTTTTTTATGAAGTTAGTAATGGACTCATAACAATAATATCAAATGTTAGTAGGTAAATCAATCTGGTTATGTCTCGTTTATTAGATCGGTTGAATTTAATCAAACAAAAATATTAGATATGTCCATTCTTTTTTATAAATGAGTTTAACGTGAAGTTTTCGTGGAATGATTTAAGCTTGTATAAAAAAAAAAATCATTTATACATTACAGTAACGGTTGTAATCATAGAAAAAAGAAAAAGACGGAAGCGCGGATACCAAAACAGTTTCTCGACTGAACACTTCAAATCGGTTTGCACATGAGTTGAAGTAGTAACCGCTTAAGATGATTTCGGAAACCGAATATTTACAGAATGGTCAATGTAAAATGTAAATTATTTCATTGTAATATTTAAGATCTGAATCTAGTATATATGTGTTTGTAATGATTTTCGTAACCAAATCTATAACTTCCTTAATGATTATTCATTTTTATACCACTTTTTTATTTATAAACTTATTTTTATATCAAGTTATTGGCAATTATTTATAATAATACAATTATTTTCCGTGTTTTAAGACAAGAACCTAGCATCGTTCTCATTGGATACTGTCCACACTGGTGTGAATATCTGAATGAAAAGATACAGAGATTGGGTCTTAAATTGATTTATAGTTTTATATTTTAAATATAGTTTTATACAATAACTTAAATAACTACCACCCATCTGATTCCGACATATAGTATAAAGTGAGGGTGGTAGGTAGGGATTGCATTTTACCGTAAAATTTCAATAACCGGTAAACGGTACATAATTTCACCTCTTACCGGTTTACCGGTAAATGAAAAAACAAATAGACGTGGATTATAATACTAAAGTATACCTGTACGTGGTTACTTTCACAAAAAATGGTATCTTGAATTGAAACATTGATAATTTTAAATACATTTCAGATGAATATTTATTTCATAAAATGTACTTTATATGTTTCAGGTGAATATGTGTATGTTTTAAATGCACTTTTTTAAGTAAATCAGATAATTTATTATTTGCCACACAAAGATTGATTAATTTATATTACGAATATGTAATATTTGATTTACTTGCCTGTAAGAAGTTCATGCATAAACTATTTGGTTATAAATTAACTTATTGATGTAGTATATATATACATATTATAAATGTATTCATAATTTGTATCTATTAAAATAAAATCATAATTTAAAAAAATAATGTATTGGATTATAGAGTTTATGAATAAATGGTTATTTTCTTTGGTATAATGAAAACACACAATTTTCTTCGCTATCTGTCCCATAATAACTAGAATCAGCTGCAGCCAGCAGTGGGCATCACGGCGACCGCGATTCCAATTGCGAAGACAGATGACACCAGTGTGACAAGTAAAAAACTTTTTATCAATGTTGCCGGAGTTGAAAAAAAACTTCTCATTCCCTCATGCATATATCAATATAAAAATTCGATATAATATGCCTGTATCTGGTATTAATTCACGATAAAAACATTTCCGGTAAAAACCGGTAAATTTTTAATTTACCGATAATTACCGCTGTTGCATTTTGGGCCATTTACCGGCTAACCGATAAACTGGTAAACCGGTAATGCAATCCCTAGTGGTAGATCAGTCGTCGTTATTTTCGTCGAAAAAAATATTTTGAGCAACTGTGTCACTATCCTTTGAAAAACTAGCAGTCCATACGGTTGACACTGAAAACGACAATGATTAAAAGTATAATTTATAATATATACATTTATGCAATATTCTGCCGAGAAACGAATCAATACTGTTGTCAACTGTGAATTATTGTTGCAATATATGTATGTGTACATTATTTAGACTGATCTGCACATATCACACATAAGATAAGTATAATAGTATAAACTTGATCTGAGATTTGCAGTACGTAGACGCCGTCAAGGAATATTGCCTTCGGATTTTACGCCACTGGTTTCCGGGGTATTAAAGTTTCCCTGCAGGTGGCAGTAAAACAAAGCATTTTTATATGACGATATTCAAGATATTATTTTTCACGTCGTGTAAAAGAAAAACGATATCTTTGTCAAAATATTGTCGTTGCAACGGTATTAAATATGAAGAAAATAAGGCTTTATTTATGTTTGTTTACATAATGTGTGAGAAATTTCACAATTTCACGTTGATGTCAGTATACATACTTTATCAAAATACTATATTCTAAAAAACAATATTATACGATATTCCCGAAAACTGAGAACAAAAATTAATGTTCAAAAAACATTACAAATTATAAAATATCTTTCAAAAAATAACACATATTTTTAATCAAATATCCAACTTGAATCATCTGAATGACTGTAAGTATCTGTTTAAAGATTTAAATGTAATAAAAAAATAAAAGTTAGCAAAAATAATTTAAAATTGATGAAATCAGATTTTACGTATATTTTATGTATTTGTACAATCACTACTTATAAAAAGTATTACAACACATTTTCGCTTTAATTTTTTTTTTATTATTTCAAGACTTTTTAAGTTCATAGTCAAAATTGTTAATGAATTTTTATTTTATTATTACAATAGATTTGCATAGCACATCAATGATGCGCATGAAATTAACAAATAATATTCTATAAAATGATTGATTTTAAGATTTTTTTAACTTATAAGAATGTCCTTAGCACCTTATTAAAGGAGTTTCTGGATGCAGTTCTAACCAGGCTCGATAAGAGTGAGAGAGAGAGTGACAGTGATTGGAGAAGCTGTTAACCCGAGTTTTACGATATCAGCATCCGAATTCATTTTTAATTAGATAGAGCTTTGGTCATTTTGACCAATAGTGAACTTTCAAATAAGCTTGCAAATTGCAAACGTTGACCGTAAACCAATCGCGACTAAATTAACTGGCAATACTGTAGATAAATTACTAAGAACCTTAGAATAATATTATTTAAAAATAAGGAATGTACTAATTTTTTCCATTTAAAAATAAATTATCATAAGTCTAGTTTTTAGGAAATTCTAGATTACTTAACGATATAACTAAACATTACTCGTTGTACCAACAAAGCACTCAATTAAAACAATATATATATTAGTGAGTTAGTCAAGATTCAAATTATGAGAAACTTAGTTATAATAAATCATCATCAAATCAAAACACTGAACAAACTTGAAACTCGTCCATAAGCCAGATATTAATAAACCAACAGTTCAGTTTCTTAGGAAACAGCTCTTGTTATTATTTGATTAATCACGCCCAAATGTAGATGACAACAGAAACTAATTCACGAACACTAATTGTGTATCGGATAGGCTAAGGAAAGCATTTGTAACTCTTGGGTATAAATGGAAAATTAGTTAAAAAATCAGTTTGTTTAAGTTTTCATCGGTGGTTTTTTTGTCAGTACTTAACGGGTATAACAGCGAATAATAGCCAAAACCATGAAGAAATACGTCATCATCAACGTAATGAAGAAACGTGTCGTTATTTGAAATCAAATAGATGAATAATTCCATCACAAAAACCTAGACCCGATATGAAAAATGTATTTTTCTTTGCTGTGACTTATGTCTAAATTAAAGTTATGATTTAACTCTTACTGCTCTTCGACAGAAGCAGACGAAATAGGGCATAAAATAAAAGCGTTGACCATTCAATTAAGTCATATTTTTGCATGTTTCTTTAAATTTATTTTTTTAATCTATGCCCAATTTGCTTAATTAATCTGTTATACAGTTCTGCAACCTTTCTTTTAAAATAGTGTAGAAATAGAAAGGACAGAGTAATTAAAAAAGTACTGTGAGGGAACGGTGAACGAACAATTCGTACTGCGAAAAAATCAGGCAGCTAACAATATAGCGAAAGATTTTTATGTTCAGATAACAACTGAAACGAAAATTCTAATCCAATTATTATATCGGTAAAAACTTAATGTCCGGTTAATGAACAATTCGATAAGTGAGCATCGCCTTGTCACAGATAATGTTCGTTAACCGATCACCCATACTAGTTGATTTTCATCCCTTTAAATGAAATAATACAATTAATTCAAAATCTACGTTACTTAACTCATATCAAGTTACTTGTGCATGTGGGAACGTGGTATGGTAATATAGACATGATCACGGTGATGACTGTTGTATGAAGACGGAACGATAATTTGATACAGAATTAACTCGTAGACCAAGTGCAGTGAGTAGAATGCAGTACGAGAGAGGTGTTGCATATTTATAGAGGTGTTGCTAACAATTTATTCATTAAATATTTAGTGACATTGAAGAATATTAATAAAGCCAATGATGAAAAAAACAAAGAATTAAAAAAAATCATTTTGTTTTATGTTTTCCTCGTTCAAAAATAAAATAAAATGACAGAAGTAATGATGTTCGGTTCGAGAAACAATAGTTCCGAGTTGAAAGCAATAAAGCTTAAGATTTTCAATTATTATTGGCTTCTTCAATAATATCCTGCTTCCATTTGATTTCGTTGAACGTACAACAGGAATTATTATTTCTTTGTATTTGCAGAATCAATTTTACAATGTTTTTCTATAAAAGATATTTTTATGACACACAAAGAAAATGCGCTTTTTTATCAAATTGTTTATGATGTTAGATTTTCCTTCGCGTATTAATATAGTTAAGAGGTAGAATTTACGAAATAAAAACTGTTTTCTATGATTTTACAATCGGCTTGTTTGCACTCAAAAAACGTTATTTCTGATTGCATGAAATTGGTGCAGAGAGAGACATTTGCAAACTATTTTCTCTCGTTAACTCATATTTCTTTTGATACTCATTCTGTTGAGCAAACCTTAACATACATGATTTTCAAATATATTGTTATGTAAAAATATTTTTGAAGATTAACATTAATGAACTCTGTTGAACCTCATCATAGATACAATAAAATTTAAAAAAAAGGATATTTGGAATATTGAGTTTAAAAATACCAGGCACACAAAAACAAATGTTAAATAAGAACTGAGAAATTAAAATCAAATTAAAAGTCTATTTCGTAGCACAGATTTTGTCTTTCGACATTAATGCTTACCTAAAGCTTACGAATATAAGCTTCGAGTTAAATTAATATCAAAATTAATTTAAAGTTTTGTTTTGTAAAATTTTTTATATAATTTTCATGATTATATTTATAGTTCTGAGGATATCATGATGCTGAAATATGTCAGATATGATTTTTTTAAAATATTACAGAACAACTGTAGTTTGATGTTTGTATCCATTTATGTGGTTAAATGCATGGCTGGATCATTATTTAAAAATATTATTGCTGTATCATTTTCGAAAGTATACAACTCAATAAATGAAAGACTCAGTTTGTGATACATAGTATCTTTCTAAGCAATATTTGAAATTCAATAATCAAATAATATTAATGTATATATATATAATACTACATTATAATTTATTTCGTTTTGCAGTTTAGATTATTAGAATAATCGGTATATAAACTGCAAATAGAAAATGTATAAAACCAACTTCTTCTTATTTTAAGTATGTCCAAACTCTTTACATAAGTCACTTTATAAGTTTGATAAACTCAAAAAAACAAAAGCACATTTTTACTCCAAGGAAAGTTCTGGATGCTTGGCTGTCATTTTCAATCATCAAAGTTTTCATAGCATAACAATTTGCTTCCGTAATAGACCATTTCCGAGCCATATGTAAACTTATTCACAAAGCCACCTTTTTAGTTTCATTTACAATTTTTTGAAAATTTAGTTTTATTAGCGAGCAAGAAACAAGCTAGGTCGTTAAAACAGGATAGAAGGTTTTTATACACAACTATATATATATATATAAGCAAATGTTCGTTTAAGCAAAGTTCTGACGATGGCATGCGCCGAAATAGCTATCAACTATATTTAAAAAAATAATTTTGTAGAACTAAAATACATTGCTATTTTTTTCACCGTGTTGCTTGATTGACTTTCTTGCTATCCTTACTAATTCTTCTGTTGTTTATTTGTTGAATTTCCAATACTAAATGTTAAAATATTTTAATATTGCAAAAACAATTAAATTGTAATTTGTAATTTTTGTAACGTGTATAAATAAATAAATAAAAGTAAATGTTACTTCTTTGAGAACCATCCTCTGAATTAACATCTTCAGGCTGAAATAAATCGTTAATCCACCGTTGCTTACTAGTAGGTCTTTGTAGTGTGACGATAGCTGACTTTACAAGTATTTACAGTGTTACAATAAAGCTTAATTTTTATACAAAACCTCTATAAATTTGATTTGCATCAATACTACTGAAATATTACGGAGACCAAAATCAATTTTTGAATTAAATTAACAGTTAAATTGAACATCGCTCAAGACGTATTTATGCCCTCAGTATTATTCGCTTAACACTGTTTTCCGTTAATCTACATTTATATCTCAAAAGCTCCTTCTAGTTATTCTGCAAATGACAAACTCACTTTCAATTCTTAAAGCTGACATAAATTAAGAGACAAAAAACACACTCGGCTGTTTTGAAATATTACTCGACGCTTATTGCAGACAAAGCTCGAAATGTATGAGAGCGCTTTGATATAAACTTCCGGTTTATAGTGTATTTCACTGACTCAGTGACTTTGCTTCGCTTCTAACAATTTTCCTCTAAATAGTAACTGTTAAAAAGTTGTTTTAAATGGATAAACATGCTTATTTATTCTTAAATCTTTTTGGCATTAACAACGTAAATAAATACTCATATAATACTTAAGGTATTAGTTGTCACTTCTAGATGGAAATGCATGATATTTTAAATAATAAAAACATATTTTTAGCTTATTAATTGAGTTGGTGTTTATTTATTAGAACTCCATTATAACACGCTGAAAAAACGACAATGTACTTTAGTTCCACAAAATTTCATAAGATATAGCTGATAGCTATTTCAGCTATAGTTCTGACGAAGGCGTTAGCCGAAATAGCTGTCAACTAAATCTTATAAAATTTTGTAGAACAAAAATATATATTGCAACTTTTTACCGTATCATATTTTTAGTACGTGTTTCTACAATATATTTTATGATCATGACCGGTTTCGCTCGTCACGAGCATTATCAAATGACAGAATATAAACTACAAGCAAGCAGAACTGTAGAGTCGGAGTCTTGTTTTTAGCCAATGTCGGATTCGGAGTCTTGAATAACGAGTGACTCTGGCGACTTTTTCAATCAGACGATTTTTAACAATATCTCAATGTACAATCACCGGATTGGTTGGTTAATCTTTAATTTAGTGCTCATAAATAGGAAAGTTAAGAAAAAACTTGATGACAATTATTTTTTTTGTCCGGTTCTTGTTGTTGGTCAACGTCGAAGCCGTGTTTTTTTTTAACTTCTCTTAGAATCTCTTCAAGCATGTCAATTGATAAAAAAAAAATAATTAAATATAGCAAGTATACAAAACCATAGGTCCGAGAACAAAGAAAACAATTTTCAGGAAATAACACAATATACGTATCAATAATCAAATTTGAATTGTTAAAACTTTGTACGATTCCACATTTCTTGTCACTAACTGTCAGTTCTGTTGCATCCGTGTGATTTATTTATTTATTTATTTACATATTAACATATTTAAATATAAGAATATAAAAATTCAACATATACACTATATAAAAATCAATAAGGATTGCAAAAAAAGAAAGTCAACCAAGTAAGCTCATGAAATGTCTACTTTAACTGAAAAAATAGCATTCGTCTGAGCTCACTTTCGTCCACATGAAATATGTCAACATCCGAAGCAACACTGTTGAACATTGTTAATGCTCTTACCATTGGCATCCCCATTGGCAGACTGGTTCTACACTTTGGAAGACCAAACAAATTATGTACACGATTTCTAAAAAACTATCCGGAACATACAAATTGACATTATTAAGGATATATATAAAATATGTGGTTAGATATATTTCTCTTCGATTTTTCAAACTATTAAAAGTGAGCATACCTTAAAGAAAGTCAGTTTGATACAGCCACGGATAGTATCCGTATGCCCTCAAGTAAAGAAGTCTCAAAAATTTCTTCTGAACCTTTTCCACCATAAGGGCATATTTCAAATCTCCTGGGGCCCAAACAATAGACCCACTCTCAAGCCTATTTCGCACTAAGGTATTGTACAACAATATTAAAATTTTAACACCTGAAAAGGCTCTCGTAGTACGTAGGTGATAAAATGCCTGAAGATGCCGAAAGGCGAAACCCGGGTCGTTAGTGACAAAACATGTGAAATCGTACAAAGTTCAACAATTAAAATTTGATACTGTAATTCCATAAAGAACCTTCAGTCGATATCATAAACCATATCAAATATGTGAATTTATTTTAAAAATTAAATGTTAATAATCACTTATTAACAATTTTCAGACATTAATATAAAACAATAATCCATTGAGAGCTTACAACAATCGCGAAAAACTCATTACGGAAAATAGTGCGAGGAAATTTTTTTATAAACAAAATGACCTACACTCAAATACTCAATGGAACTATATGATGTTTCAGTGGCAGTTGAATAGGATGAGAAGAAATGGTCGGTCAGGACTTAGTTCTTGAACCCCTGGTTGTGTATACCTGGTATCTTTTAATAAAATTTTTGTATAAATAGACTTGGTTGTAATATATATTCCAATAGTTGATTATGCTCGCGATGAGCGAAATCGGTCATAATTATAAAATATATATATATTGTGGAAATAAGTATTAAAAAAATGTATTTTTTATTATTTAAAATAAAAAAATAACTCATTTAATAGTAAGTGAAAGTGCTGTGGTTGACAAACAATCGTTTGACGAGGAAGTATTCATTAAAATGAATCACATATACATTTTATAAATGACCTAATTTTTCACGCCAAATTATATAAAACAAATAACCGTGTTTTCTTCAATTTACATGAAAAAAGAATCAAGTTCTTATCTCACAGATGTTGTTGAAACAAAATTATGTGAAAATACTTACGCTGCTACTTGAGTCAAAACGTTATACGATCTTTGAGTCTAGCAGGCACTTCTCTAATGGATAACCACGAAATTTTAAAGGTTGCAACGTGATCTTAAGGAATGCACTTATAGGTGGCAATCAATATGTCTGCGAAAGAATTCCCTGCTATCTATACGTCTTGATCAACAAATAAAATGTCAATGTATTTTCCCATTTTGTTTTATTAACATAAATCAAATTAAAATATATATTCAAGCAAATGAATGGAAGTTTTATGAAGCTATTTTTCAATTAGACCAATCAGGCGTCATATAATGCCAATGGTTAGTTATTGTGAAATTGAAGTGATAATGTAATTTATGATATCGACTGAAGGTGCTTGATGTAATTTCAATATCATATTTGAATTGTTACAACTTTAACAATCACGCGGATGCAACAGAACTGACGTGACGTCAGTTCTGTTGCATCCGTGTAAAAGAATGCCTGAAGATGCCGAAAGGCGAAACCCGGGTCGTTAGTGACAAAACATGTGGAATCGTACAAAGTTGTAACAATTCAAATTTAAGGTAGTAACGCTTCATTATTTTTCATTAATAAGATTTTAAAATCGATTGGCTTTTAAGAATATCATTATATTTATAAATGTACATTAAAACAAAAAGATACATATTTGAAAATAAATTTTACAGTCAAAATTTACCAAATTAATTGAAAAAATTAAAAATTAAAAAATTAAAATTTGTGCAATGAAATTGATTGATTTTTAGTTACAGATAAACACATTACTATCAAAGTTTTTTTTACATAAGAAAATATTCGATAAATACTTTTTGTTATTTTTTTAATCAAAAAATTGATTTCGTGTCGTATGTATATATATTTATTTATAATATATTATAATTATAATGTGTTTTTTATAATTCTCTAATTTTTATTAGGTTTCCGGAATAAGCGAACTTTTTTTATATTTATATATATACAGATTTTAATAATAGTTTATGTGTTCTTAAATATTCCATTTTAAAGTGTCTTTAAATGGAATATTTAAAGTGTATTAAACGTTTTAATTATCAATTAAAAGGCATTAAATAATTAAAACTCTTTTCTCAGTTTGATTATGTTTGTTAATTAGTAAATATAAACTGTCGACTGAAAATTTATAGCCTGAACGAGATCGAAAATGATATAATAAAATATTAAATACACTTCTTAAATGTCTTAAGGCGATACGATAATCAATTGTTCGAAAACTTCTATTGATTATAACGATATTCTAGAAGGTTTCTAAAATACTCAACGGATAATTCAGTCTAAGTTTATTCACTGAGTTAGAAAGTTCCCGTTAAAATTAAACTTTTTAAGCTCTTGTAGTACATGATTGCTGCGTTTTAAATACTGTTTTATGATTGTCTATGACTTGATTAAATACTCTGAATTCTTGCCTTGAAGCTTTTTATCTTTTACTAAGCCTAACGAAACTACAACCTTTGAATACAAAAATGTATAGTTTTATTATTCAATTATGGTTTCCAAATGCTAGAATTAAGAGAGTCATTCAACGTTCAGTTTGAATTAGAAGGTATAATATTATAGATAGATACATGTTACGAAATTACATTGCATTGGTATCGATTTGTTTCACTCATTATCACACCCCACATTCGAATTGTAGTTCATCACTGGGTGAAGAAATAAATAAAAATTATGGCAGCGGTTGCGATAGATTGCCATCGTCTATCCCTTTCCATGCTAGGGGCGATGTTGTTGAAGCCATTTCAATACTGATAACCGTTAGTTGTCAGTTCTGATGCATTCTGACTACTGATCACTGTTAGTTCAGTTGTATCCGTGTGATAGAATGCCTGAAGATGCCGAAAGGTGAAACCCGAGTCGTTAGCGACAAAACATTTGGAATCGTACAAAGTTGTAACGATTCAAATTTAATCGTATGGAAGTTGTCAGGACAAATCCAGCACTCTTTTGAAACAGATATGGGCTTGTACACACACACTGTTTTACATTAGACAGTAAAGTTTTTATTACATTTTTAGCTTAGAACATACAATAACAATTATTTCGACAAAATTTAAAAATCCATGTGAAATAGTACTTTGACTAAATTACGTTTGCCGAATTGGTTGTAAATCAATTATATTTACAAATAGATTGCATTTTTCCAAGCAAAAACTATATCCAAAACTGTTATATCCAATCAACAATAAAATTTAAAAATCTATAAGAAACAGTAATTTGATTTTTAAGGACCTATCATTTTTCCATACTAAAAATGCATATAAAACTTTACTATGTACAATAATTAACGATCAAATCAAAAATTCTTAAATACAATACATAGATATTTTTGATAAAAAATTTAAATTGTATGTTGAATAGTAAATACATTGTTATTATATTTGAGATGAAATTTGTATGTTTCTAAATTCAAAACGATATTCAAAACATAGCCACAATTGTATTGAAAATATGATTTTTCACGGTTATTTGATTAAATTTATTTTGTCAAGCTGGATGAAATTCGTAGGTTTCTAAATTTTAAAAAAATGTTTCCAGCATTGGTATCTAGTTAAAAATAAAAATGCTAGTTACATTGTTTTTTTCAAATTGATCGTTATCGAATATCCTAAACTAAAAATGTAATCAAAACTTTTCTATCCAGTTGATAATTAAATTGAAAATTATATATTATAAACAGTGATGTGATTAAATTAAAATATAAATATAAATATATATATTATTCTAAACCTGTAACTAGTAAGCCACGACCATACCACGTTGAAAGCACCGGCTCTCGTGCGATCACTGAAGTTAAACAGCATTGGACGAGGATAGTGCTTGGATGGGTGACCGCTCGGAAACACCGCGTGCCGTGTTCTCTCGGCTATCGGAAAGAAAACCCAAACAGAAAACTGAGCACCAACCCGCCTGGGCAGCGTGGTGTTGTTATGTCCAAACAACCCCACAGAAAAAAAGCAGGGGGAGGCCTTCATCCAGCAGTGGATCGACCCCGGCTGATGATGATGATAACTAGTGATATTCCTTCTAAAGCTATTCCTTCTTCTCCAACAAGTATTAGAGCCAGACGAGCTAAGTTGAAGGTTACTTCATTAAATCACATTTGTAGAAAAATTTTACAATTTAAACTTTGCACGATTCCAGATGTTTTGTCACTAATGAACCTAGTTGCATCCTTGTGATAAAATACCTGAAGATGCCGAAAGGCGAAACCGGGGTCGTTGGTAACAAAACATGTGGAATCGTACAAAGTTTGGACAATTCAAATTTGATATAGCAATTCTTTATAGAAAACCTTTAGTCGATATCATAAATCATATATGTAGATTAATGAAATGCCTTTGTATGTAAGTGAACTAATTTATTAAAAAGTTATTGTGCAAAAACGTTCATGAAAGAATTAATATTATTAAGAACTGTCGCTGTAGCCAATGACGTTGACTATTCAGATTAGAGCATAAAAAAATTGCATCGTATAACATTATTGTTAACGTCTGATAATTTTTTGACGTTTCTTGAGGACGAAATTTGCTGTACAGTATTATGTATATAAAAATAATATTCTGATCCGATCTTTTATGTGTTATGAATCATCAGTATCATTTTTTTTAAGAAAGTTGATTAACGTTTTGAGCTTGCCCATACTAAAAGTCAAACAATGCTGTATTCTGGAAAGACCAACAAAAATGAGCGAAAATAGCAAATTTTTTTTTATCAGATCTTGACTAAGTTTGAATCTATGTACATATGTTATGATATGAGAAATGTAGAACTCTTGAATGAACTTTCGAAAATGAACCACGAAACTAACAATTCACGCAGCGTTTGTATCCTAAGTACCTTTTCTTTTAAAACGTAGTTTTTTTCTATTGTAAATTTCACTATTTAAAATTGGTGTATTTACTGGTAGTTTTAAATAACGTTATCCATAATTGGAATAAGATTTATTTTAAAAAGCTTGTTATAAAAAAAACTTGTTTTTACCCATGGAGCTTTCGAAGGTTGTGCGAAATAATTGGCTCGCGTTGTGATGAGAGGGGGATATCCACCGTCGTCGCAGCTTCATTGTCATTAGTGGTCGTAGGCGGAACTAGGCCAGGCCAAGAGGGGGCAAGAGATGCTTTCTAGGGCGGATTTAGGGCGGTATTCTGCGGAGCTTTTCAAAACCACTATCGTTTTATTTCAGTATTTTTTTGTTATTTTCATGAATAATTATTAAAATTTTCAAAGTATCTTATAAAAAAACACCGATAGCTTACCCGAATAATAATTTGCAAAACTTTTTAAGCGCTCATTTGGTTTATGGATTAACAAAGAAAAAACTGTTGAAAAACTGAAATTAAAATACCACGAATACAAACTATAGCAGTAATAGATAAAAATTACAAGATAGATTATAGCGAGTTGTAACACTCTCGTTTTGAACAGATTGTATCTTTTATACATGTAAAGTATAACCGTTCAACAGCTTCATCAGTTTATTGATTGAATTGGCATTCACTTGGTAGAATCCCATTATAAGACGGTGAAAAAAATAGCAATATATTTTAGTTATTACAAATATTACAATTTTTTTTTTTTAAATATAGTATCATCCTCAGAACTATGCTTAAACAAACATTTGCTTATCTATATATAGCTGTGCAGAAAAGGTACATAATACATCTTCTCCATTCCACATGTTTTGTCACAAACGACCCGGGTTTCGCCCTTCGGCATCTTCAGGTATTCCATCACACGGATGCAACAGAACTGACGTAAAATAAACAGTCAGCATCGTATATATAATATATTAAAGTCATTATTTACAGAAACACACTTACCAATAGGCAAGCAATAAATTGCAGCTGAAACAAATGTAACAATATCAATCCAATAATAATTAACTTAATTAACTATAACATCTCATTAGCAAGATCGTTAATGAAAGTTGTACTGTAAATGATGAAATTAATTTACTATATCATAATATTATATATACGATGCTGACTGTTTATTTTACGTCAGTTCTGTTGCATCCGTGTGATGGAATACCTGAAGATGCCGAAGGGCGAAACCCGGGTCGTTTGTGACAAAACATGTGGAATCGTACAAAATTACAACAATTCAAGTTTCTGTGTTTGTTAAGCAATATCAGCAAATAAAGTTCCAAATCCACATACGACACTTAAATAATTTTATGAAACCTATATGTACTGGCTCTCTGTAGCGAAAACTGGTAAATAAAAAAATAAAAAAATGCAATAAAATTGTGCGATCCCTTAGTTTGAGAAGCTTTTCATTCTGCTGATCATTAAGACAATAATTGCCAAGACAAGTTATCTACAGTGACAGAAGGGGAGAAAAAAATGGACTGAATGTTCATCTCATTCAGCTTGGAATAAATGAATTTATATAATACTGTCTATAAGCTATGTTGTTTTATTCAGTAAGTCGTTGCTAAGCCAAACGTCCACATAAACGTTTAACTCAATGATTTCTTAATTATATAATAATTTAAGAATGCTTATGAATATTATATCGCGCAAAGAAGTCGAATGGATTTGTTTACAAAAAAAAAATCTTTTTTTTAGAGCCAATACGAGAATATACCAACGTAAAATATTTTTATGATGAATTAATGAAATCGATGTTCGATTAACTGATGAATATCATGAGAAAAAAGCAACCTTTGTTACGTAAAACGTTAAACGATTTTAAATATTATATATATGGTCGTTTTTTTTAAAGGTATAGAACTTTGAAATGGAATAAAACTAAGATGTTTTTTTTAAATAGACATGAAATTTACTTTATTCGAAAGATAATCTTTTGGCATTTTTTTATGATATCTACTGAAGGAGCTTGATGGAACTTCAATATTAAATTTGAATTGTTGCAACTTTGTACGATTCCATATGTCTTATCACAAACGACCCGGGTTTCGCACTTCGGCATCTTCAGGTATTCCATCGCACGGATGCAACATTGGTTCGGAAGCATCCGTGTGATTAACTGTTCAATAAAAGTTTCAACAATTCAAACTCAAATTCGTGAATGAAAGAATGCGGATCACATCAATGCAATCTTTATGACTTGTATCCGGAAGTTTTTTGTTTGCAGTGACTTTTAATATTACAAGATTTGTAGCCAAGCGGTCAATCTACTCTGGAACAATCATTTTTCCGTTTTCGAAGTTTTGCTAAGCAAAGTATTTGTGTTCAAAATGTAATATATATATATAATAGAAATATTAAAATTCCCTCCGGCCATTTTTTACGTAATCTCGCCGTTGCGAGATCATATGCCAGTCCTTTCATGCTTAAAGGAAAAAAGTAGAAAAAAATTAAAATCAGATTTCGCAAAACCATTTGTAAAATTCTGTTAAGATCTCTACAAAAATGCCTTATGCCGTAAATTGAATAGGATTTGGTTGGAAAAAATTAAATGGGACTTTTATCACGAAACAAAACAAAAATAATAACCAAACGACAATGCCGCTCAAGTTATAATAATTGTTGGAAAATATCGAGAATTTATTTTTAGAAGGTTAATGTTATTCACAAAAAGGCTCTTTGAGGGCACAATGCTTCGTGCAAATTGAAAAAGGCGTTTTTTTTATTATTCCATTGTGAAATTTTTACACCCCGATGTAAGTGGTAACGTACTAGCATATTAAGTACTTGAAAAACGTGAGCTTTTCCCAATAAAGCCTTACATATTAACCAAATGAGTTTTTTGAAGAGTTCAAAATTATAATATTATATAATCGAATAATCAATAACGTTAAAATTATAAGTGTAACGAATTTCCTAAGACTGGCGATTATATCACGATATCGTGATGATAGATATAATGAATTGTTCTTTTAATATAATTTACTTTACATATTCCCGCACTGCAGGGTTCGTTGTCAACTGGCCATTAAAGCTTTTTACGAGTGTTTTAAAAACCATTTCTGATTAGGTAATTTGGTAGTTGACGAATGTATTGATTGAATTTGCATTAACTTGGTAGAATTAATATTATGAAAAATAGCAAGGTATTTTAGGTACAAAAATTATAAGATATATTTTTTTTTGAATTGTTACAACTTTATACGATTCCACAAGTTTCGTCACTAGCCACACGGGTTTCGCCTTTCGGCATCTTCAGACATTCTATCACACGGATGCAACAGAACTGACAGTTAGTGACGAGAAATGTGGAATCGTACAAAGTTTTAACAATTCAAATTTGATTATTAATACGTGTATTGTGTTATTTGTGGAAATTGGATAAATAAATGGATATTTTGGAAATAAGTATTATAAATGTGTTTTTATTATACAAAATGTTTGATTTTCATTTACATAAAAACTTTCTTCCAACAATTATGAGTAAAAAAAAATTAAAGCAAAATGAGAAATATAATTTTTTACCGATGTGAATAGACTAATGATCTTATAAATGAAATCTTACATAAATTAAAATGGTGCCACAAAGCAGAAGGCCGATGATTGCATATCCGTTTATTTTTTCAATATATATCGCGATTATAATCTATTATATTAATGTTTATGTGTTTTTTTTATGATATCGACTTAAGGTGCTTGATGGAATTTCAATATCAAATTTGAATTATTGTAATTTTGTACGATTCCACATGTTTTGTCACAAACGACCCGGGTTTCGCCCTTCGGCATCTTCAGGCATTCTATCACACGGATGCAACAGAACTGACGTAAAATTAACAGTTAGCATCGTATATATCATATATTAAGGTTATTAATTACAGGAAAACACTTACCTATATGCAAAACAAATTTAACAATATTGATCTAATCATAATTAAAACAATTGCCTTGACAAAACATGTGAAATCGTACAAAGTTGTAACAATTCAAATTTGATATTTAAATTCCATCAAACACCTTTAGTCGATATCAATAATTATACGATATATATTTGACAGCTATTTCGGCTTATCCACCATCGTCAGAACTATTGCACACAGTAAAGGACTCTTAGTTCACTCTCTCCCTACTTCTCGGCTTCTGCGTTAGTTATGACATCTTTATTACATTATATTGCATATGTTTAATTTTGTTTTAGTTCAAAGCTTTGGTTGAATTTTTCATGATAATTTTCGCATTCACTTTCCTTTCGTTTGATAACAGTAAGTAAACGGTTCTATTGCACGCATTTCGTTTCTTAATTAATTGATTGAAATCTTCACATATTATGTTATACTATTGGAGGAATATGTAACTTTTCTTTGAAACGACAAGATTGCTAAAAAATCGACAACTTGGTTCGGCGGAAATTTTAATTGCCAACGCATTTGACAAGGGTTGTACCGTTTCATCAGTGTCCATTTAGACAGATTCTTTTTCAAAACAACCAAAAATGTATTTTAATTTTAGCGTCACCGTTACCAAACTTTGACGCCCATTAAAATTTTATAAGCGGAAAAGTGTTTTTAAAATACAAACGTTAAATTTTACATTTACGTTCGCTAGTTTTTAATCATAATTATGTTTCCAAGAAAATTGTTCATGACAGGGTTAAAAAGTGAAGACTTTTTGTTATTTTTCACATCATCGCTATGGTTTCTAACTATATAATTTTCAACTTTTTAGAGTGAATGTAAATAAAGTTATTTAGCAAAAACAAATTCTAACATAAAAAAACTTTGCCAAGCCAAATGTTCTTAATTCAGAGTATTTAAATTTATTCCATGTAAGTGTTGTATAAAGTTTCTTTAACAGTATCACGATAAGCAAATATCCGATTTATTCTATTAGACACAAAGCCGCTATTATTTATGTAATTAAAAATCTCTTCTTTAAGGTTAAAAAGAAAGTGAGAAAGATCAACGTTCTTTGAAAAAGCATCCTGATACCTTATGCGGAATTCGCTTCCGAGAAACAGTGTTTCCGAAAATAGTTAATATTTTGATTTTAAGAATTCAGCTAAACTTGAATCGAGTGAAATTATTTTGAACGAAATGTAAATATTTCTATCAAATTATTACCATATTTTCTATGAATTTGGTGAAAGTTTCCTTTTTTATAAATATTAATCTTATATTTTTAGTAATAGAAATCTTGCGAAAATAATTTCCGAAGTTGTAAAACACGTGTTGTATCTAGTGGAATAACATACTTCAATTCAATCACACAAGCCTTATTAACATTAAATTTATAGACGTTTTTATTAAGTAACAAACTGTCACGTAAATACCGTGACCAAAGGGTTTTACTTAGCGATCAAAAGTTCAAATTTTCGATAGCTATCTATTTTCAAACATTGATTTCTAAATCGAATTTTTAATGTAATATATATTTTATTGCTGGATATCTGTGACATTTTCATTTATTTTCATTCAGCACAGGCTTTCCTTAAATCAGAGAGTAGAGAATAGGTATATATTTTTAGATTTCGTTAAAAGACATTTCAGGCCAATCAAAATACATAATCAGTAAAAATGTGCTACATGCGAGCTAATATATTTAACATTTCTTTTTAATATAGTTTTAAAAACAATATCTTTTGTACTTAATCACGTGAATCAGTTCGTGCATTTAAAAAACACTCCTAGTTATTATTACTACTTGCTTTCAAAAGAATACGAAATTGAATGCGCTCAAAATGAAATTTGTGCGAAGCTGACACGCGTCAGATTCACTAAATCAAAATGGCGATTATTAAAACTGCGTAACAAAATGGCGGCCGCTTTGTAACCGCGCGATAAATTGTAACCACACTGTCACAATTATTTAAAACGTTTCATTATCTCTTTTGTTCTTGGTCTGGTATACGCGTAGTTACTGAGGGTAATAAATAATTTTCAGTAATCCGAAATTTATTATTTTCATTAGATAGCAAAAAAGGAATAAATAATAAAAAGATTATGGATCAAGATATTGCCATAAATTTAGGACATGTTTCTGTGACATTTTAATCCAAACTTTACCACTGAATAGTCGATGCCCTTTTAGTCAAAGTATCACGTGTTCAAAGCCGATCAATGGTATATTCATGAGATTATTTCTTTTAATTGATTTAATTGGCATTTGCTTGGTAGAACTCCATTCTAACACGGTGAAAATAAGCAAAACGTTTACGTAACGTTCTACAAAATTTATAAGATATATGGTTGATAGCTATTTCGGCTCATACTTTCATCAAAACCATGTTAAAACGTTCATTTACCTATCTATATATAGCTGTGTTGAAACTATACACAATACATTTCTTCTGTTTTAACTCCATAGCTTCATAGTGTGCAAATAAATTCTAAAATGTAACACATTAAATTGATGCATTTCTCTAATTGTGAGTTTATCTGGGAATAATTAGGAAATAAGTATTGTACTGAGATGATTTTTGACGACAATGCATTGACCTTTTGTAATGGTCTGAGAAGCGGTGAAAGATTTATATTTGTTTGTTCATTAAGAATGTCATTGGATTGCTAATGTCTATTAATTTTCATTTCTTCAAATGCATTTTACTTCTTTATCGATGTGTGCACTTGTGTTCAATGTCAGACGATATCGTAAAGTTAAAATCCCTCAATACATCTAATACTTAAAAAGGATATTTTGAGATTTGTAAGATTACAATTTATGTTTGACTTCTTCTTTGTATGTTGACCACAATCAGCAAAAAAGTCGAACTACTAGTTTTAATAAACTCTACAATGGGTTAAAGTACAACCAATTTGTTAACCGATCTATGCTTGTTATATACACTAACTAAAGTGCCTGTGAAATTTTATTACATCAAAGTTTAATCGATAAGCAATGTAAATTTTCACACATTTATAATTAATAACTCTAGTTTTTTTCAGCACGTTATCGGGTTATCAGTATCGTATCAGGACGTTTTCATGCGTCATGTTAGTTTGATCCATATTTAAATCCCACTGCCAACAGATGCCAAAAGTTAAAACACGTAACGTTACTGACAAAATATATATATATTTTAAGCGATTTCAATTTACTGTCCTCTCTTCAAAACGCGTCCATAAAAAGGAGACTGGTTAATTTAAATTATGTTTTTATTAAGATGATCCATTAGTGTTTTTTTAATTATAGCAACAAATATATTCAATCAATAAACATAATTCGTTTAATCTTAATTTTGGTCGAAAGTTATTATATTCAAATACTTGATTTTGATGATGTTTAGTTTTATAAAACTTTATAATACTATCATCAAGATCTTTATAAACTGACGATAATTATCATAATCCTGTAAAAAATATATTGTTGTAGCAATATCTCTTTTAAATCCGTTCCCTATTTTGTAAAAGAAATTGAGTTATTGTGTAGCAATCAGTTACTGTATAAAAAAAGCCTGTTAAGATGCCTTCTTTTGTAAGTCATACGTAAAAGATTAGAAGCGGAAATGGATTAAAGAGCATTTTGATTATTATGTTAAATAAAACTTTTTATCAGCCAATTATTAAATAAAATTTTCTTTTAACAAACGTAAGAAAGTATTGGAAAGCAGACTGTACCGAAAATAATAAAAATCTTTTTTCTTTAAATATAAACATAATGATAAAGTTTGGAAGAGTACAAAGCTTATAAATGACACAACAACTATTCTGCAACACCATCACTTCTATCTCGTTTAGAATCGCTTTGCCAGAATAAGTATTCTGTTTGTAACAGTTTCGCTTGATGCAAATTAAATTTCAAATAAGTCTTTTCCTGAGTGTATTGCAAGTGAAGAAAGTTACTACAGTGTGATTTACATTACACCAGTCTTGTGTCGAGTGAAACGATGATATAATATAACGCTTTCGAAAGTTCTACGAAAAGAAACTATCCGGAATATATCCATTATTATCATTTATTTTCTATTATTGAGGCGTAATAACTATTTATGATTTAAGTAATAATTAAATCATTTTATAGCCTAGACTTCGACGTTCTTTAAAGTTATTTTTTTTTATTTTTAGCCGTAACGACCACGGGCTTAAAACTACTTCAATAATTCATTTTTGCTGCTTGATTGATTAATGAATATCTGCGATTCCAAAATTTTATAATCATCAAAAATAAGACAATTTATGAATTCAATTAAATTTTAGTTTAAAATTCACTCCTTTTGGCAAAAAAAAATATTTTTTTCGTTAATTTAAAAATTCTTATTAAAAATTATTAATAAGCACAGTCGTTTAGTACATAAAAACATAGTAATATCCACAGATTAAACAACAAACAAACTATTATATGGGTGACAAACTACTTATAGTGCGAGTTTTAAAAAATAAGTTTTCAATAAAATTTTATTAGCTCTAAAAGAACACTTAAAGTTATAGTCGACATGGAGCATTTTTTTTTGATATATCGATATCGAACTTTCTTTTATATGCAACTAGCTTAATTAAGAAGTTGTAGAATATTGAATGATAGTCGAGAGCTTTTGAGCTGTTTGGCGTAGCAGCTACACCACAGTGCTTGGCGTAGCTTTTACCGTGATACTGAACGAAGATTGTGCTAAGCAATATAAGATTGTAATCTTTAGAACGAAATAGAAAGATTGACAATAAGTTGTGTCATTGTTATTTTCAATAATCATTTGATTATCCAATTTGTAAAAAAATAATTTCTGTTATTACATTGTATCAGTTCATTAATGATCGATCGATCGAAGATACTTTTTTATAAAGTGATATGAAACGATAACTGACTAGAGGGGGTACATTTTTTGCTATTCGTGCTTTTTACGACCTCGTTTTGAGTTCTTTCATCATATAAAACTATACTGTATTTTGAAACGCTCTCTGTATATATATATATATATTATATTTCTATGCTTTTAGTTTTGATCGATAGAATTATCATACTATCTTCACGCAGGATAATATAACTAAGTGGAAAAAAAAAATGATCAAATTTACTTATTGTATATTTGTTTACTTAAATTACATTACATTTTTTTCTCAACGATTGTGTGTTTTAATGTTATCGAATTAGTATTAATTTACAAAATTGAATGATAACTAAATGCTTTTTAAGGTATTTACAGCTACTTTTTGGTGGAGTAGTAGTGTATTTATACAATAAAAACGCATTATCCGGTAATATTAAAACAATTGAATATTTTTTTAATCAGGACCAACCGATAATTATTGCGATGAGTGAAATCTATCCAGAGCGTAAAAATATTTAATTGTGAAAATAATATTGAATTTTTTAATGTTTAATTATTAATAGTTGTTTTAAATACAATTCTTTGGATAAGATCAATCAAACAGGTTTTATAATTCATACATAAAAAATGATTTATTGAATTACACTTTCATTGCCAATTTTCAATCCTTTTTTTTATCTCAATAGTTTCGTTTTTGTCATACTGTATGTTATATACATATAAGTAGTGTATACAGTGCGGTTCAGAAAAGATACCTTGCAATTAATTTACTCTGGCAGAGTAATCCTCGAAGAGTTGAAAAGAGCTTGTACTATAATCAGTCGAGACGTACAGATATAAAACGTACTACAATAGCAGTGATTTCCAACACGCGGCTTGACAAAAAAAAAACTTAGTTTATGGACTTGAAGTGATCGATCTTTTGAGATCATAAAGTTAATTTAAACGTAAAATCACATATTTTGCGAAAACTTTCAGTAACTTCACTAACTAACAAAATCATTACGTCACATATTAACAAATTCAAATAAAATACGATTTTAACTGCATTATCAAAATGAATGCGCTTGCGTTGTGTAAATTATATTATTATAATGTAAGACATATTGTTTTCAAAATTAAAACAGCTGTAAAAATGCATTATATGTTCGTTTAAAGAATTAAACACAATTATAAGGACATCTTATGAAAGCTTGACTCATAAAAACATGATTGATGTATCTCGTTAAAGGGATTTAATTTTGATTTATCTTGAAAAAATAACGCATTCATAAAAATTGTAAATACATAACTCATAAATAGAGAAAATAAGATTACTATTCGAAGTATTACTGCAATTATGATTATCTATTTAAATGAGAAAACTATCACTTATAGTTTGAAAGGTTATACAGTGGGTGATTTCTAGGCTATTTTCGCTATCCGAGTTGTTCGTTAGTTGATCGAGTTTTATATATTATAATAGAAGAAATAAGTGGATTAGAAGGATCGTTTTAGCTCGTTAGCGGAATATGTATTTGTTGTCCGTTTTGTTTGCAGTCCGAAGAATTCGTTAACCAATCACCTACAGTACATTTTAAAAATTAAATCTAATTTTTGTACTATTTCCATAGTTTGATAATGTAAATATCTAGACCGTTTTCACTTACCAGGTCCTGATCTTTGCATTATTAATTGTGGTGATATTATTAAGCATTGTGTATTATTAATTTAGAATATTTTTTATACGGGTGGCTAATAAAACGCCATTGACCTTTTAAAATTAATTTGCCAAAAGTTTTCAGTTCGGCATCACTGTGCTCGAGTACTGAATGTATCGAAAGAAAAATCCGTTCTGTAATGCACAGAAGCAACCATAAAGTACGTAGCGAAACGATTTTTAGTATACCGCTAGTGATTCCAACATCTTTTTAAAATGATTCTTAAAGTGATACATTATTAATGCAACAAATTTTCAAATGTTCATTAAGACGCAATTATTACAAATGTTTTTACCATTTTTTGACGTTAATCAATTTGCTGATTGATGAATTATTTTTATTATAACACGGAAAAAAAAATATTTTCTCGGGGTTGTGGTGGTCACACCTCTCCACTATTTAAATACTTCCAATTTGATTTAATTGGTAGAAAATCATTATATAAACATACTAATAAAATTATTTCGATCCTTTTAAGGTGTTAACTGTCGCCTGTTGATGAAAAGGCATGATATTTGAACGATAAAAACACATTTTATACAAGTACTTCCACTATATATTTTTTATAATCACGACTGATTTTGCTTATAAAATATACTGTCAATATACTATATTATAAAAAACTTATTTTTAATATTTTAAATATACTATACAGTTACCGAGTCTTTCGATAAAAATAATTTTTGATGAGGTTTTTCTTGCAATATATATTGAAAAAGGGAAAATACAAAAAGTAATGACACTCTTTATGAAAGAAGAAAAGGATAAATCATTAAAAAAATATGTTATTGACATTTATGAATTGTAGTAAAATTATTCGTAAACGTATACATATTCATATTTTTGACAAGCATTGTGATTAACATAATTTTTCGACAAGATTATATATATATAGAAATATTATTTAACAAAACTATTTGTTAATCAGCTGATTAAACTTACATTGAGAAACTCTCTCAATGTTGAAAAACTACGGCTATAACTTAAGTGGTAGCTTTAGTAGCTTTGTTTCTTTATTATGATTTGTGGTTTATTGACTGTTCAAACTGAAACATAACTTAAATACTCGATGATTAACTTCAATTGCCATCAAATTGACAGGATTGAACAATCAAATGAACGCTTGGTTCAATCGGGTAGTCAACGTTCAGAATATTCGAAAGACCTGTGTGCTAAAAAAACCTCGCAAAAACGCCAAAAGAAAAGACAGGCGAAACGTCAACATTGACTGTTGTGTCAATAAAGAAGAAAATAATCAGACCATCGTGAGCTTTTTCCATATTTTAATTCATCATTTTTAAGGCAAGTTAAATAAAAAAGTGGTATATTTCAGTAAAATATAATGTACAAATATTATTATTTATCACAGTTAACCCACTTGCCATAAATCCATCTTAAAATTTTATATTGATATATTTTCACAGATTTAGCTCGCATAAGCGATAAATAATTCTCAAAATAACGTTATTTGTAGCGAAAATGTTAAATCAATTTTCGTAAAAATTTCATATACCAATAATAGAAGCGAACGTATGTTTTGAAATTAATACACCTAGTATACATTTGTTTACGAATTCCTGGCATGAGGTGTTGTCAAATTATGTAACGCACAAAAGCAGATACAATATATGACAGAATATAGCATATAAACTCCACGTAATTATATCACGTCCCTAAGAATACAATGTCATAAATTAGCTCTGCATTATCCATGTTGTGTGAAAAACGTTGTGAATGAAATACATTTATGAATTTTGTAAAAAAGACTTTGCTTTGAACGTGGGATAAAAGTATAAATGAACTGGAGTAATAAAACCAGGCGCCATTTATATCGTAATAGTATGTAGGCGTGTTAATTTAGTTAATACAAATTACTTTATTAATATCAGTGTTTTGGTGGTAATTAAAATTTAGTTTTGAAAAGATTTCAGCACATTTTGAGGACGATTAATTTTAGAAAACATTTCTAGCATTTATAAAAGATTATCCTAAAAATAGCTTAACGGTATAACATATAATAAAGAAAATCATTTGCTTTTTTAATTTAATTTCTATATCAATTTTTAGGTGTAAAATGTTACTTCTTGGTGGAAAGGCATGATATTTAAAAAAAAAGTTTTGTATAAATAGACTTGCTTGTAATTTGTATTCTATCAATTGATAATGTTCTCGGTGGAAATAAGTGCTACAAGAGTGTGTTTTATTTTTAAAAATTAATTTTTATAAATTATATAAAATTTGGTCTTGTATGTAGAAAAATGATACGAAATGAAAATTGAGTATTGGAGTCAAAGATTTGCAACCCCTAATTTGATGGAAAATATTTTGCATTAACAACCACCCAACTCATATAAAATTGAATATTCGAAGTGAAGCTAATCTACGGGCATTTTTTTGATATTGTTGGAAAAATGACAATTGTTTCATAAAATCTAGCAAATTTCAAAACTTTTCATATTTTCACAATAGTAATAATAATTTTACAAGTACAGTTTGTCATAATTTAACTAAAATCAACGGTTAACTCACACTTTTGTTTCGATTAAATAGTTCATTCGAATTGAGCTGCAATATTAAAGGCAATATTAAAATGTAGTTTTTTAACACGGTGAAAAAATAGCAATGTATTTTAGTTCTACAAAATTATTTTTAACAAATATAGTTGATAGCTATTTCGGCTCACGCCATCGTCAGAAATATACTAATACTTAACTTATAGTTCTGACGATGGCGTGAGCCGAAATAGCTATCAACTATATTTGTCAAAAATAATTTTGTAGAACTAAAATACATTGCTATTTTTTCACCGTGTTATAATGGAGTTCTACCAAGTGAATGCCAATTCAATCAATAAATGTAGTTTTTAGATTCGTATTCTCGTTTACTCCAGCCATATTATAAACCTACAAAATTTTACACGATAGTCAACAATAAGATGTCATTTAGATAAGTTTTTTTTTTATTCTTCTCGGTTTGATATATTATGTAACCAACAAACATAGTCTTCCATAAGATTTATTTTTATCACCACACCAAACGCTACGACCATCTACTTTTGGATTTGCAACACACACCAACCAGCAACCTGATGGAACTCTTGTTCAAAATTAACTTTATATATATCGTAGTATAGGGTATTTATAATATCGTGTTAATCATAATGTTTTTGTCATTAGAATATTTTTCTTAAAATTTTGTCAAAAGTAAATAATATCACTGAAATATATTATACTAGTACATAGTATATAATATTTAAAGCAATGTCTGTACATTATTGTACATAAAAAGTAAAAACAAGCGTAAACTTTAATTGAAAGTATTATAATATTCACACTACAGTTTGTTATTTTCATTTTATAAAAAATGAAGTCAATAAATGAAGCAAAATTTTTTGCCGTAGGAAAATATTAATTGAATAATATTTTGATAACTTTTTTGCTATCAAAGTATTATATTATACGTGAAGTATAATTATACTAATATTATACTAATATAAAAAATAAAAATCTTAAATAAATTTTCAGCGTTTTTTCTATAACAAAAAAGTTTATCTGTATTTTTCATTTTCTGGGTAAAACTTGGAATTTTTGTTCATTAAATAACAGAAAAAACATTTTAAAGATATTCAATACTCCTGACTATTCAGTTCTTAAATATGTGCTTCCAAAATTTTTACATGCCTCGGCCCTCCGGTGAAAAAACATAAAAAAAATTTGCGACTCTTTAAACACCTACCTGAAATTATTTCGTAAAAATAATTAGGTTTACCTGAAAAAATGTTCTTTTCATGTGTTAACTGTCAATTTTTGATAAAAAGACATGATATTGTAAATAATAAAAACACATTTTAAGTACCATTTCCACAATATATTTTAAGATCAGGATCGGTTTTTCTCATTGCGAGAATTATCAACTGAGTAAATTTTCACTGAAGTTCGATATTTTTTAAATAATGTGTAATTTACATTATTATACAATATTGGTTTGTAATTTTCTGCAAAATATTTAAGAAATGATTTTGTTTGCAATCTCTTTTGAAAACCCCTGTTTATTTATATTGCAAGTATTCTACAACGTAGGCGATTTCAAATCCAGCCAGCTGCATGTATTAAATAGCTTTATCGCATTATTATAGTGGAAAATGTATGCAAAAGAATAACATACTAAAGTTGAACTTCATTAAATACTTAGAAACTAAAGAGCAGAAAGACAGTTAAAGTATGAGCCATAGAATTTCGTTGGAAGATTAAAAGCTTTGTATAACAAGAAACTTAAATGAGCTTACCATCATTTGCATCGTTTTTTCAAATTTCTTGTAGAATATTTCTTTAATTTTTTAATTACCGAACAAGTAAAGGTAACTTTGCTAAAAATATCATATGATTATAACAAAATAAGTTTATAAATTTTCACCGAGCAATAATATAAAAACAATTGAAATATGGTGTGATAGAATACACCATGTGCATCCGTGTGATAGAATGCCTGAAGATGCCGAAAGGCGAAACCCGGTTCATTAGTGACAAAACAATTCTAATTTGATATTGAAATTCCATCAAGCACCGTCAGTCGATATCATAAATTTTAAATATTCTTTTAAAAAATGCATACATTAAATATAAAGACTTTGGCAGCAACAAAACCTATTGAGAAGTTGAACCTCATAAGATATTATTCTGGCTCTGCACTACAGACCCGGTTTGGGCTATTAAAACAGTTTTGCTAAAGCGGTAAAAAAATATGTGTGGCATAATAACAGTGCCGGTATAATATTGTTTGAACCAATTCTTTTTGTGGCTCGTATCTCTGTTACACCATGTAGACATTTTCTAGTGGTAATACTCCAGAAACGCCAACATGTCCATCTATTTTTGTCTTAGGCTTCCAGGGTGCAACCCTATGTGCCCTGAGCTACGTAGGTAAGTAGGAGAAACGTTTCGACCGCGCAATTACCCGGCAAGCGTTACAAATTAATGAAACCTCTAATAGGCGCGGTAGAGAGGTCGCTTAATGGGTGTTGACGCAACGCCATCGGGCTTAAGGGGTTAACTCAGGTAACTTGCTTTTAGGGATCGCAATTTATGAGTAAAATTAAAAATCTCATCGCTCATTACACAAAAATTAAAAATAAACAAGTCGAGCGATCGACAGGAGATTTCATTATGCATAAATATCACAATTATCATCGCATTTAACTTCATTTATCGTACATATCGTATCGTGATATACCGTGTTTTTGAGTATCAGTATCAACCAATAGATGTCTATATTCAAAGCCATGGTTGTTAATAATCTCAAAAAATCTATTCTTTACGTCTAATCCTTAAATCTGAGTGCAGAAAAGAGCGATTGGCTGGCCGATTATCCTATTCTAGTCAAATCCTTTATATCTTTACGTTCAACGACACAGGTGATATATGACCGAGTAAACTGAGGTGCTAGTGTATCTTGTAGAAGAGTTTTTTTGAGAAATATCCATAAAAATATCGTTCATATAGGCTTCAGATTGAAAACAGACATTAATTTTAGATTACCTAATGTTTTATCAATCATTGATTTTATGAATTTACTTATTAGAGTAATTTTTAATAATTCGAATAATTGTTTGTATATCCATGCTTGTACCACTACATAAATCATTTTCTGATTTTGTATTTAAACAGCATCTTTATGATACCATACATGCCAAATACAGAATATAGAAAAAAGAAATTAAATAACTTCTTGTTCTATACTAGCACTATCTCTAGTCTCTCCAAAAATAGAGAGGAAGACTGACTAAATATCAATGTAATGTTTGAATTGGCATTCACTTGGTAGAACTCTATTATAACACGGTGAAAAAAATAGCAAGATATTTTATATCTACAAAATTATTTTTTTAAATATAGTTGATAGCTATTTCGGCTCACAGTTCTGACGATGGCATGAGCCGAAATAGCTATCAACTGTATTTAAAAAAACAATTATTTGTAGAGCTAAAATACATTGCTATTTTTTTCACCGTGAAACATCAATGATTTTCGAAAAAGAAAGCGTTTGTGTTAAGTTGTTTCATAAGGATTTCATTGCTACACAACGTTAACGGTAATTTGTTGAGAAAAAAATACTGTCGATAATAAATCCATATCTGTATCAATTATTAAAAAATTAACATAGTAATGTAATGGCATATTAAAAGCCATAAAATTTTATCTGACGCCCACTTAAAAGCGATTAGTGAAGCCTGGCTGAAGAGGTGAGGCAAATTATCTACAGTGGCGTTCGTCGATTTAGCCTTTAAGAGCAAAAAAATAAAATATGTATTATATCATGTATCCTAAAACGATGCTAGCGAGAACGAAAAACTCGCCTAACACGAATATATAAGAGGAAAATTTGGTCCAAGTAAAATATAATATTAAGACTGAAAAAATGCAATATAAATTGCCACACTTTTTTACACAACTTTTGATTTCGTTTTTTTTAAATCGCAGCTTTTTAGAGTAAAAATAGGATATTTGCGATTCAATTTTTTTTTTATTCTAATAACCAATTTCAAACGCAAGTCATGATTTTTTATTATTATAAGCCATATTTATAAATTATTCAGCATTATAAAAGATGAGGTAAACACGATTAAATTTAGTATATTTCTGACGATGGCGTGAGCCGTAATAGCGATCAACTATATCTTAAAAATAATAATTTTCTAGAACTAAAATACATTGCTACTTTTTTCACCGTGGTATAATGGAGTTCTACTAAGTGAATGCCAATTCAATTAATAAATTAGTATCGTTTGCTCAAAGTTAACGCCAATTCTCATTTCATCATTTTTTTTAATAAATTAAAATTCGTTATTGATTTTATTTAGCAACACTCGTTTGAGATCAACTTGAAGAGAGAAAACATCATAAATAGTCGCACTCAAAAAGCACAAATATCGATCTGGGAAATCGGAACTTACCTTCATTATTATTGATCCCAAAAAATTTTCATCGCTAGAATAGATTTCATTCAATGTCAGGCCAGAGAATATTTATCAAATTTAATATTATTATTAAATATTGTATGTTTTTCACCACAGATTCTGAACGATATTTGATATTTTAGTAGTTTAGTTGTGAACGCAAATAAAACCTCATAGAAACAAAATCGTTCCATTGTAATATTCCTGTAGTGCATCGTTTTATTTTCGATATACGATATTATTCAAATAATTCTGTCATAAAAACATTATCTTTGTTTGCATTTGAAAAACAAAAAAATCCAACGTTTCAGTTGTTAAATTAAAAAGTCGATATTAAAGAGCTAGTATTCGGACGCTTTTATATAAGCAACATTGTGTCAATTATTAATATAGTTTGTGCTTATTTTACTGAAAGCAAAACGGCAAAGCAAACGTTATTGAAAAAAACTTGTATCGCTAATACTGTTTTCATAGATTAATGATAATTTTTTTTTTTTTTACTTAAATTGTATATACAGTCTTGTTGTTTGTATTAATCTTGATTGAACCTTCGTGTTAATACTTGTCCGACCGGAGCAAAACTTTTCTCAGAATTAAGGCTTTTTCAATGAACATCCATCAATCGAATTACTTTATTGTTGAGACGGCTGATCAAAATGAATAATTGATACTTAATTATATTACAGTGTTTAAGCTTTCATATACGAGCTGATTTATGTGTTAACACGATGGCTGCGCAAAAATATTGCACTATTTCACAGAGGGCCTGAAAAATACCCATTTTTCGAAGCCATAAAAGATTGTAATATATAACATTATATTAGGGACAATTACTATATATCTCCAAATTTGGTCGCCCTTAGGTCATTTACACAAAAAAAGCATTTGTACTGCACATGTACTGGCATTGTTTACTCACCAGATTTCGAAACATTTGCAGTTTTTATTGATGTTGCGCTATATGTAATACCCTAAAGGCAAATTCACACTAACATATTTTTGGTTTATCTATAATTTTATTTTGAACGGAATTCTATCATTCCTTTTCTACTCCAGGTTTTGATTTGCAGTGATTTATTCACCTTCAAGTTTTGTTGATAATAATTTTCATCTAATCAATATCCGATTCACTGTCAATGTAATCACATACGATATTATCAAAATCACTACCGTCACTATTGTTAATTAGATCATAGCTTTCTTGTAGCCTTTTTGAACACGATGGCTGATCCATTGGGAGTGGAAGGAAAAATGACAATTGCAAAAATATTGAAAAACAAGTTCACTAAAACGTAGAACGAAGTAAAAAAAAAAACGCGGTGCTTAGAAAAAAAAGTATGTACACGTTAATAAAAATACATATTTCACAAAATTATAAGAAACAGTGATAAAAAAAAAAATTTACATCTGTCAACAATATTTCCACAAACTATAAAAAATCATTTGATGTATGTATTTCGATAAAATGAATAGTGTGAATGAGTCTTTATGTGATAGTTCCAAAGAAATGTCCCGAAACGTCTATACTGTGACAAGTACTTACTAATACTAAAAAGTCTTTTCTTATATTGAAAACACGGTTCCCGAGACCGACGCGGGTCTACAATTCAGGCATGGACACGGGAGCCGTGTCGTACGCACCTATCGAGTTAAAATATAGTTTAATTTGTTCTGAAAATTTGTGTAAGTTTATTGAAAAGCAACACCGCTGCATTATTTTATGAAGTATTTAGTTTTCAAATATTTTTAATTGATTCCACAGTGCCAGTCAAATTTGTGAAAATAAACAAATTTAAAAAAAACTGGCATTAACTAAAAAAACTTTTGAAATTCAGATTTTTGGTAGATCTGTTGCTGTAGTTCTAATATAATACTATCTAACGTAAAATAGTTTTAAATTATAGATATTTTTATTATATTTTAACATCGACGTCACTGTCACTATGGTAGGCATGGGTAAATTCAGTTTGGCGAAGACGCAAGTACTTAATCAAGGAGTTTGCTGCTCAGAAAAGCCTCTAAATAGGCCACATCAACACTTAATTTAACGAAAATGTCAAAATTATTAGGGAAACGGAATTAAACCAACGGAATCTTAATTAATTAATTTCTAATGTCGTTATCACAATACTGGAATCTACTGAATGCCGATACTCATTGTATATCTCGTTTGCAAAATTAAAAAGCGTATATTATACTAAGAACCGATTCCGCTCATAAGAGCGATATCAAGTTTCAGGGATATTATTCTTCCCTTCTTTACAGAAGAAATTTCCCACAAATACGGTTGCTGATAAAATAACTGTTGTTTAAGAAAATATTATACTTTAAAGGAAAATTAAAAAAGATTGTTAATTAATAAAAACGAGAAGCATAGACAAAGTGTTTTTTATCAAAGCATTACTGATGTTAGAAACACCAAATTTTTGCAAAATACGCACAATATACAATACGTAATATGTAGCTGTCATTTTTTCGTTAAGAGTTGGAGCCAAATGAATTTTTACTTTAACTAAGATCTATTTAGGCCAAAATCTCTCAAAGCTCACTTTGTAGTGCTGATTCCGAGACGTAATATAGCGTAAACAATACAAACTGGTAATCTCACTTCCATTGGAAAATATTATATATAGATGAACTACTGTTTCAATATCTCATTCTGTGACATAAAACTAATTTAGGAATCAATTTTTAATCCATGAACTTTTGCGTTTATAAAAAAGATAAAATAGAAAAATTGATTTTCTTTGCTCTCTCAGCTTAAGTGAAATTTATCATACGGGACCTAAAAGCTGCTGGTGTTGTAGTCTCAAATCTGCTCCAAGCTGAGCTTAAAACGAACTCGAGAATTCCTTGTTTCTTACAATTATATAGACGCAATTCTTGCTAAGCTTTAAGTTAGCCTTACTGAGGTCACTTTGTTTGAACTCAGCAAATAATTCTATCTTAACGGCATTAATCTTTAGACAGCCTCACATAAGAAGAATTAGGAATAGTGTAAATAAGAAATTGAAGTTAAATTTGAATAGTTAACTTATTGATTGAATTGGCATTCACTTGGTAGAACTCCATTATAACACGGTGAAAAAATAGCAATGTATTTTAGTTCTGCAAAATTATTTTTAACAAATATAGTTGATAGTTATTTCGGCTCACGCCATCGTCAGAACTATAGCTCTGACGATGGCGTGAGCCGAAATAGCTATCAACTATATTTGTTAAAAATAATTTTGCAGAACTAAAATACATTGCTATTTTTTCACCATATTGAATTGTTAACACTTTGTACGATTTCACGTGTTTAAATGTGGAATCTTCCAATCATTAATGAATGTATATTATCATGATTTTAAACTTAAAAATGGAATTTAGAACAATGCTTCATAAACATTTTCTCTATAATAATAGTAATGTGTTCTTTGTTTTCGTACCTATTCAAATTAGTCATCAATACGAGTATATGGTGATGTCAAAAACATTTGAAATTGCAATACCTGTTACAACTATCTATTGAAAATATCATTGATTATTAGAAACGGTTCCGATAACTGTAAACATGGAACAAATTATGCTGCACCGCTAAACGCTAAAAGCTTACGTATAGTATTTACATTTTGAAAAAACGTAATGTCATACAAAGAAAAAACAAATATTTTTTTGAATTTTTAAAACTTCCGATTCCACATGTTTTTTCACTAACGATCCGGGTTTCACCTTTCGGCATCTTCAAGCATTCCCGGGTTGATAGTGACAAAGCATGTGAAATCGTACAAAGTTTTAACAATTCAAATTTGATATTGAAATTTCATCAATCACCTTCAGTCGATATCGTAAATTAATTGAAGATAGTTTTAAAACTGACATTAATACGTTCTACTAATTAACTAATGCTTTTTGGCTTTTCTTTAGTTAGAATGGACTTTCTGGTCTATCAAAAGACTAACAAACGATTGCCTGAAGCAAAGAATTGCAAGGTGACATAACATAAAATATGCCCAATGCAAGTCACTTTATATCTTCACAGAAAGGATGTTTTCAAGTGTGATTTTATAAAAAATAAAAGTTATGGGTGATTTATAGTTAACACGTAATCAAGATAGAGACACTCTATCTTTAAAATTAAGAGTAATCATTTCGAATATATGTGGGTTGTGTATATAATAACTTATGTAGTGTATAATCCTCGTATGGAAGTGCACCGGTACAATCTATACGATAAGTAGAAAGCTCAAATAAATTTCTGCCAGAAATTTACCCGTAAACTTCAGGTGATTTCGAAGGTATGAATACGAGAAAATTATCACATAATTAAGTTGGTGCTCCGAACAGTAGTAATGCACACATTTATTAATGCAATGTAATCGAGCTTTAATAAAAGGTAACACAAAATTTAGTAAATATATTATTTATTACTGAAAATAAAGTTTTTCAATTTTACATCTTTTATGAAGGTAAAATTTTCGGTGTAATAAAAAGATTATACTAAAATCACAAATATTATATTGGAACAACCCTGTTTCAGCTGTTCCATTCAAATTTAAAATACATGAGAATGGTTGAAAATTTTAAAGTTTAAATTTTAAAAATCATTTTTGTTCTAAAATTTTCTTGTAGTCGTATTTGCGTGCCTGCACGCTATTACATATAAATGGTTATAAATGGTCCTCTTAATAATAAAATTTTGAAAGCGTTATATTCTTTTCATTGATGTATTAAAGTCATCATATACACCTATGCCTTATATAACACGGTTTTATACAACACGCTTTATATAACACGGCTTAAGGGAAAAAATGTAAATGAAATGTTGAATTAGCCAGTCATAGTTAATGACTGAAGAATGAATGAAGCAATTGCAGTGAAGTAGCCACACGTTTCACATTAAAAACAATAAATAACGGCTTGGAATTGGCTATTAAATTAGATTTTTTTTATTGATAATCGTCCTACAATGGAAAAGAGTTTGAAATTTAAGGGGGAATTATGAAAAATTTTGCAACCTTATAAGGAAGTACGTAAAGATTTATACGCTAAAAGCAGACAATCGCTTATTAACCAATTTTCTTTCAATTAATATGTAAATGTATATTTGTTTATTTTAAAAAAAAATACATATTTGTACAAACTATATTCGATTTTTTTGGAACCTTTATTTTGTATGAGCTACAAATCTTATATAACACGGATTTGTGTTACGCGAGTTTTTTTGTGGAACCATATAACCGTATTATACGAGGCCCAGGTGTAAAATGAATATGAAAAGAACATAAATTCAGTCTTTTAAAAAGTTTTTCATGTCAAAATTTTGTTGATTAGCTGTATTAAGTGTTCTTTCAAATCAAGACTTTTAATAAAATTAAAATAGCTCAACTCTAAAAAATTAGACAGATCAGAGTTCGTATACAGCGAAATAAACGTAACGGTTTTAACAAATATGTTATTAACATGAACGAGACAATTAGATTTCAAATCGCTATTTACTGTTCTCTGATATCGAATCAATGGGCTGTTAAGACGATTATGTTTCATCTTTACGTTGCTTGAATTGGTCGCAGTTTGGTTGGGCGAACTCTATTTGTACAATATATTATCACACACACGCATGTGAGCATAGCGTTTCATTGGATTGGGTATTACGTCCCAACGACCGTTTTACAGTTTCGAATGAATCAATATTAATAAAAATAAAGCCAATTTATTTGTTTTTACAATATATCTATCTATCAGTCTCGGCCCATTTTTGAAAAAACGGCATTTTTCTTAAGTGATTCCGGGTAGTTACGGGTAGTGATCAAGGGTTTCCGGGATTCAATGTGTTATAAAAACATAACAAGAAAAAAATTTTGTAAGAGGCAAAACAGTTTCTCATCATCATTGACATTCAATAAACAATAATTGTTTTTTTTTATGCTTAGCCAAACATAATATACTTATATTGATTGAAAGAATACTTGACTTTTTGTGTTTTTGGATGCATTTTTTCTGTTCATATAATAAAAGACAATGTATATTTAATTTGATTGGTTACAACTTTGTACGGTTCCACATGTTTTGTCACTAATGACCCGGGTTTCGCCTTTCGTCATCTTCAGGCATTCTATCACACGGGTGCAACAGAACTGACTGAGTTGTCAGAAAACATGTGGAATCGTACAAAGTTGTAACAATTAAAATTTTATATCGAAATTCCATCAAGCACCTTCAGTCGATATCATAATCTGCTTGATACTCAATAGTTGTCTCGATATATTTTGTCACTAGCGACCTAGGTTTCGCTTTTCGGCATCAGCAGGCATTCTATCAGAGAACTTCAGCTCTGTTGAGTGAAATTTCAATCTCACTTTAGATCAATTCAAAATCGAGTTACTTTAGATACACCGATGTCCAAGATAGGAAACTTAAATTAAAAAAAAATGAGACTTGTCACCAGTACATTTTGTTCCGCAATCGAGGCTCTTAATAATAAACCACTGAGGCGACAGAATCGGATGTGTAATGAGCAGCCTGTGTTTTCTTATTGATTTGCGAAACTGATCCTTATTATGAAATAGAATAAGTACTACGAGTAGTGCTTCATTCATTTGAATATAGTGACTTTTAAATAATTGACAGTTATCACCTGAAAAGTGGAGCTTTATAAAAACATTAATATTTATCGTGGAATAAAAAGGTTTGTTATTCAAATAGAATTTTTTGCTCAAGTAAAATCGTGTTTTATTCATATTGAAAGTGAAATCTTAATTGGTCTAAGCGCAAGAAAATATATCCGGATCTCAATCTTAGCTAATATGGTTAATATGAAAAAAAGATCGCATAACCAAATCAGAAACAATCTTTCATATTAAGCATTAAAGTTATTTGATTCACAATGCATAAACACATAAATAACAAAATATGAAGCCGTTACTTTGTTTATCTATACATATTCTTTAGTATTTTAGGATACAAGCTTTACTAGTCTTCATACCTTAAATTTATAGAACACTTCCGTTAAATTGCTTTTAAACACTTTCAGGGCTGTAAAAATATTATATGAAAAACACATTAAACAGCATTATCCGTGTGTAGGAAAATATTGTGTATTCACAAAGGTATAAGTATTTTGGACTAATCTTACACTTAAGTGATCGTTTTATGTATCAAAACCCATTTAAGAGAAAGATTTTTCCGAAATTGCTTTACGGCACGGAAACTCTGCAAAACACTACACGGTGACACTAAAATTGCAATGCAATTTTCGGTTAAAAATAAAATATAATACTCTCAAAGACGGAACTTAAAAAAACTATCCACATAAACGTCATCAATATATTTGTACATTGTTAAAACATAGGTAATAATTAATTCACACATAATTTACACACAATCGAATGGTAAAGAAATATTTCAATTATTCTTTGAATATGGTTGTTATTAAAATGGCACAATATTCTCGTTAATGATACTTCAAGAAGACAATAATCAATAAAGTTATTTATTATTTTCTTAATTAATGAATTTCCTTTCTTTTTCATTAATGTTTACAAAGACAAAACTGTGATTCTTTTCACCAGGTTATTCGTAAAATTTATATACAAACTCTTTAATTTATCTCTAAGAATTCTTTCGCAATAAAGTAAAAATCCATAACTAATTTTAACGTTTATTTCAGTTAAACAACTATAAATCAATTGTTATAATCAAATCAAATATATAACCTACCTTTTGACTTCCATTACCATACGATTAATACGATTGTGTAACCGACTTTGCTTAAGCCCATAATCAATAAAAAAAACAGTTTCTCGTAACAACTCAATTCGCGGTTATTAAATTGCACACTAATATAATGATGTAAGAATTTATTACACTATGTTATTGTATTTATTTTTCTTAGGCTAGTTAATATGACTGAACTCTTTTAATTAAACATAAAGCAATGATTGTTTGAACATCAAAATAGCCATCAAAACACACTTAGAATTATCATCGAATTAAATATTATTGATAAGGTTATGTTAGTTTGTGCTTTGTGAACATAATATTTTCCATAACATAAATATAATTCCAAAAATTTCCATTTTCAATGCCATTTTTTATTCGAAAATAGGTTTATTTAGTGCGCAGTTTTCTGAAAGAAAACAAGTGCATTTTTGTTTTTTGTTTGTTGATATTTATTTTAACTCATGATTTAAAAAATCTTATATCATGCTTATATATTATAAAATCATGCATAAAGAAATTCTTTTGTTTCTTCAATCCCTATCATTTACACGTATCATTTCTCAAGCAATGAATTTCAACTAAAATTTAATCTAAAATAACAAAGCTGAATTTTCAAAAGCGACTAAATGCCTTTGTTTTTAAAAGTCTTTTTATTTTTTCTGAAAAAATCCAACAAAGATAGCTTTCTGGCCGTTCAGTATTTCTGTAGCATCCCGTAGGTATATTGCGGTAAAATCATTGGGCGAATATTTTTTTCATAAGTTAACCCACTTTCCCCTTTGGCGGTGGCCCGCGAGGAACAGAGCGAGATCGAAATCTTCCAGGTTAAATTCTTTGAATGGCTCATCTTAAGGGAGATTTGAGATCTTGGTTGCGTTTTTAATATTCCAGCAGCTTTCGCAAGCTCGGCCCTCGAGCCAAACTTGGCCCCTTACAAGGGTGACGGGTTCTTCTTCAGTATCTACATATGACAAAAGTAACTTTTTGTGCGAACACTTATTTCACATTTTATATAACCAATCTCAAAGCCAAAGTTGATTAACTCCACTTAACGTTCAATATAGAAAGCAGATAAAATAATAATATTTTTCAATAGATTCAAAAATACGATTATTTTGAGAAACATTTCAAAAATTCGCTAAAAAAAATATGTACGACATGTCTTTTTTAATCGTTTGGCTTAGTCCCCGATAAATTTTCAATATAATATACGAATTGTTACAACTTTGTATGATTCCACACGTTTTGTCACTTACGACCCGTGTTTCGCCTTTCGACATCTTCAGGCATTCTATCACACGGATGCAACAGTGCGACAATGGTGCGAAACATTGGTCGTTAGTGACAAAACATGTAGAATCGTGAAAAGTTGTAACAATTCAAATTTGATATTAAAATTCCAATAAGCACCTTCAGTCGAAATCATAAATTATCAATATTTTTACTTCAGATATTCAATTTGTATACACCCAGTCCTTTTTTTACGCGGATTCGATTATACGCGATTTTTTTGGACGGCAGCGCTACATTTTTTTACGCGCTTCACTCGTTTTTGCGTAATTTTTTCCCCAAATTTGTTGTAAAGAAGACAATGCTAGGCATGTACGTTTCATTATTTTTTTAAATAAAAAGAATGTGTATTTTTAAAACTTGATTTTGTAAGCCATTCCACTTTTTTATTCATCGAGTTATCATCTTTTGTGTCTTTATGCATGTGCATGTTATGTGCAGCAGAAATTATTAAATATATTTGTAATAAATTTCGCCGTCAAGTCAAAATTAGTTTGACACAATGTCGAGACAAAAGTAAAGTACCGTTGAAGTGCTAAATTAAAAAGTGCCGAGGCGAAGCTTATTTTAATTGGCTTTGACTTCATCTTTGGTACGTATTGATTTCAATATTTTTCATAATTTAATTTTAATAATTATTCGAAGTGAGTAAAAAAATACTCACTTGCCGAGACTTTCATTGAACAAATTTCTTTTCTACTATATATATTTACTTACTAACCAAAGTGGACAACATATTATTTACTTTTAAAGTTTATTGATTGAATTGGCATTCACTTGGTAGAACTCCATTATAACACGGTGAAAAAATAGCAATGTATTTTAGTTCTACAAAATTATTTTTAACAAATATAGTTGATAGCTATTTCGGCTCACGCTATCGTCAGAACTATGCTTAAACGAACATTCGCTTATCTATATATATCTGTGCAGAAAAGGCACACAACACATCCTCTCTCCTGTTCCAACGGCCTAGCTTGTTACTTTAACATAATGACACTAAATTTTTAAAATTCTCAATGAAACAATAGGTGTCTATGACAATAATATTATATGTGGGACGGAAGTGGTCCTTATGGAAGCAAATCAGACCACCCCTTTGTACAACGGCTGGACAGGTGGCGATACTATTATGTTAGTTTGTTCGTTAAGAATCCTTTGTGATAATTGGTGTCTATTGATTTCCAGCTGTTCAAAAGCCGTCATTCTCCGACCCTTACTACAAAGATGCAAACATTTAGGGGCTGAGTTTGAATTTATATTATGTGATTCATTAATAACGTGATTAGCGAGTTGTGAATCTGTTTTTTTACTGTTGAATGATCTTAAATGTTCCTTAGCTCGAGTAGATATACTTCTGTCTGTCCGATATAAATGGATATACATGAGCCACAGGACATTTTATAAATACCGCTTCTGTCCAGTTTATTGATTAAGTTATTGTTGACCTTGAAAGCTACGTTTATTGAGTTTTTAATCTCCCGATGAATTTTTTCGCTAATGCTACCTAGGTAGTTAATTGATTTATAGAAGCGGTTATCTTGTATTGGGTTCGGGTAATGGGTTCGGGTAAATGAGTTTTCTAGCTAGATTTAAATAATAATTAATTTTAAATAATAAAAACACATTTTTTAGTACTTATTTCCACAATATATTTTTTGATCAGGACTGATTTCGCTCATCGCGAACATTATCAACTGACAAGTTGAGCGAAACCGGTCCTCATCAAATAATATATTGTGGAAATAGGTACTAAGAAATGTGTTTTTATTATTTAAAATTAACATATTATTTATTGTTTCATCTAGCTAACAGATGCTTTTTATCATACTTAATTTATTATTATAGTTTCGGTAAGTGTTGCTTTATAAATAAGCAAGACAAGCAAATTCAATTGTTTATGATCTAAAGGTGCTTGATGGAATTTCAATATCAAATTTGGATTGTTACAATTTTGTACGATTCCACACGATTCAACGTAACTAAATATTAGTTTCATAAAGATTGGAGTAAAGTTAAATTGATAATAATAAATTATTCCTTGTATTGTATTTAAATGCAGTTTTTAAAGTTTGTTTTTTATTTTGCACGCAATTTTTTTTAAGTCCAACGATTTTTTTCATATTCTATTTTCAAATAATAAAATATGCATATTTATTATGGCTAACCACTCACTCAGACAAAAATTGGCACATCGGTATTCAACTGTATATAAAGAAAAATATTGCTTTTGTACAAAGTAAACATTATGATATAATGAAAGTTCAATTGACTTCCTGATATCGATAACCTTTAGAAAACAAGAAAACATGATAAAAAAAGTTGTACAGAAATTATTTGTCGATCAAACAGGATACCGTATTGCCTGACCGGAAACTTGCTAGCGACATCTTACAAAAGTATTTTCTGTAGATTCACAAGACGTTCTATATAAATATGTATTTCCTGTCGAGAAATATCACACTGGTTAAAGGAAAATTATGAAATGTATTTATTATATTATGATACATTCATAAGTGTAATGATTGCTTTTTTTTATGATCTGTCGACTTTTTACAGAAATATCCAGAAAAGAAATTGTATTTTTTGAATACTTTAAATAACCATAAGACTTAAAAAATGCACGTCTTCTTTTTGCTGGTTTTAATCAATTTTAAATATATGATTGAAACGCATTTTTGCCAGCATATAAAAACACGACAGAAACAAATTTTATTTGCACGTTTAATAACTACGTTGCATACAATTTTAAAACACAACGACTTAGAGCAATATATTATTTTATCAACGTTAACTGAATTTTTTTTATTATAACAGGTATTATATCAAGGTAACAATACCTTGCTTGTATTCTGTATTGTAAAATATTTTTCTCGTATGTTAAGTAAATTGTAAACATTTTAACTAAAAATACTCACGTGAGAAAATTTGATAATGCTAACACACGTGGCGTAAACATTTTAAATATTTATCATATCGACTGAAGGTGCTTGATGGAATTTTGATATCAAATTTGAATTGTTACAACTTTGTAAGATTCCACATGTATTGTCGCTAACGACCCGGGTTTCGCCTTTCGGCATTTTTAGGCATTCTATCACATGGATGCAACAGAACTGACAAAAGGCGAAACCCGGGTCGTTAGTGACAAAACATGTGAAATCGTACAAAGTTATAACAGTTTGAATTTTTTCATCTTTTTTAAAATGGTTTTTTCTTCCTCAAATATTTATAAAACGTAGTATTAATTTCTTTATAAAGTGATCATTTTCAGTGTAATTTACAACATAAAATTGTAAATGAAAATTTGTAAAATTTTCGCCAGTCATTGAGTGTTAACACGTCAAAATAATATATAAGTTAGACAATACGAAATCATTTGTATTTTAACAATTAAAACAAATATATCATATTATTTTCTAACTTGAAATCTTCCAAATTCATCCCTCATAAATTTTATTATATAGAACTCTCCCCCTAAATATGACCGCCGACTTTTTGAACCCCCTCCAGGTAAATTCGGTAAGGTTCCGAATTGAGCAATCTATGAAATAATATGAGATTAAATTCGAATCACGTCTGCGAAACTCACGAAAACATATCACGAAATTGCTTGGAGGGTGTATTCATCCAAGACTGGTCATTACAGAATAAACTAGAAATGTTATGAGAGTCAATATCAGTACTTCTAAAATATTATATTTTATATTTCAGCGTATGCAATATGAAAGAAACCAACGGAACAATTAAATAACTAAAAAAAACTGATAGTTATTTATTTTGCTTTTGTTATTATAGAATTGTTTGCTTCATTTATATTAAGAGTAGTTAATTTATTTTTCCAATTTAACGTTTCATATTTCGATACAATATATAATAAAATAATAATTTCTACATAAATGTTGCCATTCGATTTTAGTTATGATAGCCAAGATGTCAGTGTTGCTTTATTTATTTGAAATGTTACGATTTTGAGATATTGTGTAAAGTAAAATCTTTTGTAGATGTCGTAGCGGATTGTTATAACAACTGAAATATTTTTGATGAAATACTATTGAAAATTATATTCATATGCACAATAAATATATCAAGTTTTTAAATATATTAAAGGGCTTACAATTCTAGACTCAAATTTAACAAATAGGGTAGTTAAAAAACGTCAAGCTAATGTTGCATGATTACGCTCTAATCTTAATGCGAGAAGTAGACTTACTCTCAAAAGCAATCTGTTCTTCTATACAGCAATATCTCGCCCAATTATATTGTAGATTTCTTCGGTGTAGAGTAGAAGATATACCAGATTGATTAAAGCAAATCATTACAGCAAGTATGTATGTAACGCCCCTTGCTATGTACGCGACTTACTAGTTCATAAATACTTACATACTATTTGTTAGTTTGTTCACGAAGAGTTAAAGAACGATCTCTAAGCTATATTATTTCGGGCATCAAATTGACAGTTCTGCTTTATCTCTTGTATTGATTCATTCGCCGTTCTCGGCAGAAAATAGTCGCTGCAGAGCTGAGTTATCCACAGTTAATCCGATAAACATGGAGTATTAAATACCATTCCAAATACACGTACACACAATACTAAAGTAAGTAAATTAAGGAAAGTCCTTTTCAAGATGCCAAGGTCATATGACGTTTTTTTCATCCTGTATTATTAATGTTTAAAATAACTTCTAAGAATCCTTTTTAACTGAGATCAGTTTTGCTTGATGGCTAAACATTAACTTATTTTGTTGCCTTACTTATTATATATCTCTATGCGTCTGTATAGTATCGTGAGGAATACAAATTCATTATATAAATGAATATTTATCTAAATCAATGTGTATTGGCTACTCTGTAAATTGCTCACCTCCACAGCGATCACATTCTTTCGCCAAAAACCAATGCAGAAAAAGGCAGCAAAATAATACTTATCATATAAAGTCATCATGTTCGAATAACTCTGATGTTTATTTGGATTTGGCATTTTGGGATCGATGGTAATTACTTAGCGTTCATCTTATAATATTGCTACTAATCATATCAAAAAATATATATTGATTAAGCAAACGTTCGTGTGTAAATAAATGATCCCATGAAATTTTTGTTTCCTCGTCTTGTTATTTTTATTCTAAGAATTTATTTTCAATAAAATAAATAAATTATTTGACAAGTGCTGCGTTATTAAAGAAAAGCCAAAATAGTTTGTTCATTCATTAAATTGATCGAAAAGGGTCGGATTACTAAATATTAACTACATCAATTATACATGAGATCTTTGTATGATTATAAAAGGTCTACGGCTTAAAATAGTTTCATAAGACTAATATTTATGCCGTTATTTATTCATACAACGTACAATAAAGGCAATAATACTTTACAAATTTAACGGCCTTACAATTCAGCGAAAATCAAGTCTTGCTTCAACATTCGGTACATTGTCTTTATATTGGTATTTGCTGTTTAACATATATGTAAAATAAACAAAGACGATATATTCCGAAAGGTTTACATGAATGAGCTCATTTATGCAAGGAAAAAATTTCATTTTTTTCCTTTCAAATCAATTAAGCACGCTAAGTGATCAGAATATTGGATATCGAATGAACATTTCAATTAATTTATCAAACATTGTTTTTATTATATTATCGTTTTACAATATTCAAATTGTGTGAACATACATGCGCTTTTTAAAGTCGTTTAGAAGGTTTGTATATTAAAGAACGAGGAAAAGTTAAAGTACGCAACCCTCTCAATCGTACATGAAATCGTTTGTAATCAGGCTCGTATGAGAACACTTTTTTTTGAAATCTATAATAAACATAAAACATTTAACTGAATATCTGTAAGGTTTCATATCAATTTTGAAGACATAAACAGTCAATTCACAAAATAAATATGTCAATGCGTACTTTAATATTATACATATATTTAATATCCCTCAAAGTAGAATTTCCACGGAAACAATACGTTCCCGTTGCTTTCAAAATTATTGTTTTGTACATACACAGAATTTGATAGAAAATAAGGGGCTCAAAATTTTGACTGAAAATATCTATAATATTTCGATACAGCAGAAAGAGCGCTGTGACAAGCTGGGCACTAATTTCCCTTCGTTTTGGTGGTTGGGCAACCTGAATCTCGAAATCTCCTTTGAAATCGAGATAAATAGCAATAAATATAAAGGAGTTCCACTGAGGAACAAACAAAATTGAAAAATCTCTTGGCGATATGTAGGTTACGTTATTTGTATCGCTATTCAGTACCTCTGTGATGTAAGTCGTAGAATTTTAAGCGTAAGGAAAAGGTTAAATGTTACACAACATATTTTTTTGCACCTTCCACTTAAAGAAACGTGTTTATACCATTTTTTTGATAGTAACGCGAAGAATAGAGGCTTTTATTAAGGACTACTTATTTAACTACAAATAATTAACCTTTCATATATTTATAAAAAAATGTTGCTAATGTATATTAAATTCTTAAACGTTAATTTTGTTTTATATACACCAAATTAGCATCTGTCAATTGGAAATAACTTTTACGAAGTGCTTGTTTTATTGACTTGATATACGTAATTCATCGATATTTCAAGTGTTGAAACTTTGTACGATTTCATATATTTTGTCGTTTTTAACTAGGGTTTCACCTTTGGGCATCAAATTCAGGTATTCAATCACACGAATGCAACAAAACGAACGATGAAATTTGATATTGAAATTCCATCAAACACCATATATTTTAATAATATTTAATATTTTTTTTTTCTCAAATGATAACTGCGTGTACACTATATAAAATACCATAAACCTTCATATCAAATATAGTCTTCAAAGAAAACAAAAATCAATTTACGGCAATTAGTAATATTTACATAAAAGATTTTAACGATTCAAATTTTTTAAATAAGCCTGTAAGTTTTTTTTCAATATCCTTTTGAAATGCAATCAATTTTTAACACCCATAATGACATTTTAATCTTTCCTTTATCGATGAAAAACGTCGAACAATGAATCGAATTTTAAAAAAAGCCCCACGTTCACCTTTATTAAAATACTTAACTTCTGTTGGCGCCCTTTCATCCTTATTTTCGGCATGTAGCGCATTTTTACGATTTACACGTGTACACGTAAGGACAGTACTGCGCCGTTTCATTAACGACTGTTCGAGCTTTTTAATGAAGAACATACGAAAACTGTGACAAAAGCTCCAATGAGGCTTTCATCAACCACTTCAACGGAGTAATTTATTTAAACATTTTTTTAAATGAACATATTACGTAATTAAGTATATAAATAAAACTCTTTATATAAACAGCGTGATCACAATCAAACTAATTTGGAGGAAAAAAATGAAAGGAACTTTTGTTTATATTTTTTTTAATCGATATGAATAATTGAATAACACAGACAATACGCAACTTTTATCAATACTGGTAACATTCACTTAAGCAGCTTCGATTATCCATTTTCATCTTTTCATAAATGTTATCAATAAAAAATAACCATAACAGTTGGTTAAAACAACACAAAATTAGGAAAAAATCTGGAATATCTGAGTTTATTTTAGCACAATTTTTGTAATTAAAAAAAAACTGTAACTTATTTGTACAATATTTATATAAAAAAAATATATTGATTGAATTGGCATTCACTTGGTAGAACTCCATTATAACACGATGAAAAAATATATTTTAAATAATAAAAACTCATTTTTTAGAACTTATTTCTACGCTGTATTTTTTGATCAGGGCCGGTTTTGCTCATCAAAAATAGTATCAACTGAACCTCAGTTCAGTTTTTCTAATTTAAAATATCATGCCTTTCTATCAAGAAGTGACAGTTAACACCTTAAAAGTAGAAAAAAATATTCAAAATGTTCGTTTCCATAGAATTAAGTTCTATCGGTTATGCTATTACGAAAACTTAAATTACTATTGAAAATGGCAATCATATAAAATAACATAATTGTTAGCCTAAATTTTTTTTAAATTCAAAGTATTTTTAGGACAGTGAGCCCTTAAATATAATAAATGTAAAAAACTATATTTATCAACTTATTATCAAGTTATTTCTTTTTTCAAATATTTCATTATCTATCTCACAAGGAAAGGATTTAAAGTTTGCTGGAACGCGTTGCTTAAATTTGTTTTTTTTTACACAATTAGTGACTGCAATCTCTCTCTCTCAATCTTTCAAAGCCTCGTGTTCATTGGTACAAGCACGTTTCTAGATGGCCAAAGATTACAATTCTAAATCTTTTGTAAATCATTATTAAAATCTCTGAATTTATTGTTCTTTAAAGTGTGTTAAATATAAAAATTGGCAGAGTATAAATAAAACGATTTTTACCATTGTAGAGTGTTGTATCGGTTCGCTCAATCGTATAACGGTACAAAAACGTTTCAACGCTCCATGCTCGAGTCGGTATATAAATACACCTTCCCGATTCGATCGAGTTCATTTATATTGATGGGGTATGGGGTGGCGAAAATGATTGAACAATAAAATGGCGGGACGTCGTTTCACGGCTTCCGGTGTAACGACGCCCCAACGGATCGCAGCGTCGGACACTCGTCGCTGTGTGCCAACGAATTACGAATAACGAGCCAACGCGTGATTTTGCCTAGGTAACGGGGCTCAAAGAATCATTCTGCATTTGATTTGTTGGGCCCAAGCTATCAACTATTTTAGTGACGTTTTAAACATTGGAAAACAATCAGAAAATAATATTTACAGCTTACAGGCATTCGATCATATCAAAAACAATATGTCAAAATGTATTTTACTGTATTGGAAGTAATAGAAAGTTATTCACACATATTACGCAACATTCGTAAATTACCATCATAATTTCACTTGTATTGGATTTATCATTTGTTAGGACGTATTTTTTTAAATGGAAAGCAAATCACCACGTAAAATAAATATCATCAAATTTGAACTGTTACAACTTTGTACGATTTCACACGTTTTGTCACTAACGACCTGGGTTTTTGCCTTTCGGCATCTTCAGGCATTCTATCACACGGATGCAATAGAACTGAGACCGGCGAAAGGTAAAACACGGGTTGTTAGTAAAAAAAACATGTCAAATGGTACAAAGTTGTAAAAATTCAAAATTGAAATTGAAATTCCATCAAACACCTTTAGCCATTATCATAAATTATAAATGACATCAATTATCACGGAAAAAAGTTTACAAATATTTTATTATAAGTAGAATAAGTTACTTCTTTTCGTTTATTTTTAGTTGTATTGAGTTCCACTACACAAAATGCTTGCCATTAGTAGGTTTAATTAAATTCACGAATTTTTCATTAAGATAAACACTTCCTTTTAAAATGGCAACTATGTAACAATTGTTTGATATATTATAAAGAAGAATTTTTTAGTGTCAACAATGAACATTTTTTTTTCGTCAAATTATTTCTCTTATCAAAACTACATGCATAGATGGAAAGAAGAAACTTTCTGTTTTAACTGTGGGTTAAAAAGTATTTACAAACAGTAATAGTTTTGCATTTGACTGTATGTGTGATGAAATCATAAGAAATAAATTTAAATTGAGGAGAGTAAGCCATCTTTCTAAAGCACCGTATTTAAATTATGTGTAAAATTTATTCTTTCCTTCTGACGATGCTTCTCAGAGATGCAAAACACCTACCGTATATTATAACAAAAATTTTACAAAGATGTTGTATTTTTATATAAGAAGGTATTATATTTCTAACTACGCAAATCATTAAAAAAACGGCTTTCAGATCTTAATAAATAATAAAAGAAAAGTCACTTCTAAAAATATTGAAAATAATAACATTTTTTTTCGCATAGCTTTAGAAATATTTTCACGGTTCAAAAGCCAGACGTTCAACAAATAATTTTTAAAAAAATCCGTATATTTATTTTATTGTTATACCTAAGTGTTTGTAAGCTGTGAGAAATTTCAGCTTGAAGGAAACATTCTGAAAGAAAATTGTTTCGGTTCGGTTAAGTGAATTGAACGTGAAAAACCGACCGTAAGATAAATGAAAAAAGACATTGCACGATCGAGAGGGCACCACTGAAAAAGGAAACTTTTTATTGTTACACTAAAGGAAAACAATCAAGAGCTATTGTCGATGCAGTGTAAACTAATAAATAATATATATATGTATAAGCTCTTAGAACTATCATTATTTTAACGTAGTGTAAACTTTTTTTGATATTTTTTTTATAAATATTTGTAGAAGCTAAAAAAAGCATGCGTTTGAAATAAAAAATATGTTTTCAATGTTAGAATTAAATGATTAATATTACGATATTTGCAAATCGACCGGAATCGCTATAACTGGTCCAAACATACTTTTGTTATATTATTTCGTAGTTTTTTTTCGATTAATTAAAGCGCTGTTTTCATTAAAAATATCAAATTACTCATATAATAAATGTTATACTTTATCAAATGGCATTTCATATAACAGCATTTTGTGTCGTCCAACGAACAGAATTTACTGCCAACATCAATTACTTTCAGTTTGCTCAGCAGGCATAGATTGATTGATGGGTTTTACTCGTGCAATTGTTCCGTTCGCGTTAATTGGTCGACCAAATATTGATTAATTAGGTCCGGCTTGGGAGAAAGTAAATAAAAATATATATAACTATATTCATTATTGTATTTAACATAATAAAAAAACTTTAATTAACACAATTTAAGCTTTATTAAACGTTGCTTCATAACTGTATTCATCATTAATGGAAACGAGAATAACCGCATATATGAAAAAAACTGTCATCAAGCTGAAAATTAACATCTTCAGAAAATATTGTTGAATATTTGTGATTAATGCATAAAAGCACTTCATTGGTCAGACAAGATCTTTTTTTCTTAATGAACTGCAGATTAGTTTTTATTTTTGTAATTTATAGCATCGACTAGAGGTCCTTGATGGAGCTTTAATATCAAATTTGAATTCCGCATGTGTTGTCACTAGCGACTCGGGTTTCGCATTTCGATATCTTCAGGCATTCTATTGTATCACAAGAGTGCAAAAAAATTACTCGTTAACCTATTAAATGAACGATAATTAAACTAAGTTAAGTTAAACACTGGAAAAGAGTTCAAGTCTCTTGAAAATCGACTTCATGTGTTATTAAATTTAACCGACGCGTCAGTTCTGTTGCATCTATGTGGTAGGATGCCGAAAGAAGAAACCCGGTCGTTGGTGACACACGCGGAATCGTGCAATGTTTCAACAATTCATTTTTTATTTTGGCTTAATATTTCATTACAGATTATATGAGAATTTTATGTAAAGGTATCTACAATTTAATTTCATTATATTCTTTGAAAGCTTTAGCAAATGATTATTATTCAGATCAAAAGTTGTTATAAAAATCACATATATTTAATAACGTATATTTTAACTACATATTTTAAATATTGCTCTGTTTACAGTTTCTGTGTTTCACGATGAAAGCAACCATTGTTACAAAGAAATAATTGATGTCCTAAAATTCAGATGCAAAGCTTTGGTTTAGTATTAAAATATTATAAACACGTGAAGTCGATTTTCAAGAGACTTGGGGTCTTTTCTAGTGTTTACTTAATTTCGTTAAATTATCGTTGAATTAATTTGATTCGGGTTTGGTCAAAGTAAAGTTTGGGCATTATTAGAATTAACCTAAAGGGTCCGATGCTTTAATAATAATATTTAAACTTGTAAACTTTTGTGAAATAAATTTTCGACCGCTTCATTGTGTTTAATCAGGTTTCGTGCCAAAGGAAAATATTACTATAAAAGCAGAGGATTTGATTAAAACCAAAATGTATTGACATTTTTTAGATGAAATTATCTGCTCTAATTTCGCCTTTGTTAAAACTCACCCTTGCGACTCATTTTAATTAATTGACTGAATTGGAAATATATTGATAAAAAGAGATAATTGAAATTGTGGTTCTGAAAATTTTTATTTTCATATTCTGACTGCCGATCTTCCAGAACAAATTAAGATATATATACTAACATAAGCAACAACTATCATCATTTGTTTTTTAAATAATTTTGTACACATCACACATTGGTTAAATCTTCACCTTAAAAATATATTAGATAATACAAGATATGCCTCTAACTATGATACGGCTAAAAACCGGTTAAAAGAATATTAGTAAAAGATAATTTTAGCTGAAGATTTAGAGAATGACTATTGGCTGGTTATGTATGTTATAACAATATTTTTTTGACGTGACAACGTCTTATAAATCGATGAACGCCCGCTGCACGCACGAAAAAACATGACTCATTGTCCCGTTTGTCGCGTTACGCCGAAGGCAAGCGTGCGAGCGAGAGCGCGGATAAGCGATAGAGAGGCACGATCGGCCTACCGTTCGGATTGTGCCGCATCTATCTCTCTTCCACTCGATTGGTCGATGCGTCTGAGTAGAAAAGAGACAGCGGCAGCACACAACTTATACACCTACAGTACCTACACGTGATCTGTTTACAACTGTTTATAAAGTGAAGTGAAATGTTAATGTGGTTTTCATTGTTTATATTACAACAACAATTGCGGCAATAAAGGTAATTAATTCTTGCATATTAAAAAACTGATTAACGTATAACAAATATACTTTTAACAATAAATTATCAACGATTTCTTTCAGAAAAATAATTGTAGATTTCATTTCAGTCCTTCTTCGTATCCATACAAAATAATGATAGTTCAATAAAAATGATTCCATTTTATTCATAAAAGTATGCAATCATTTCATCAATGTTTTCTTATGACGTTGTCACGTTAAACTATCGTCCGTCGACTTTACAGACAACCAATTTTTTTTTTATAAAAAATCCGTATTTATCCTACAAAGATATTAAGTTTGGCAAACTAAATTAGAAATAAGGCTTCCCTGAATAATCTGTTGGAAGGGGAAAAATAGTTTCTTTAAATTAGTTTGTGAAATCTGCTTTAGTTTATGGCCATGTGTTCAGTTTCTTAGACACTTTTGAACTGCAGTGCATTGTATCCATAAGATATCATTGTCCAAAGGGTCTCTTGTATATTTTTAGCGTGTAGGTGAAAACAATTCAGTTTTATTAGAAACAATATCTGGCTAACACTCAAGATGCAAACCACCAACAATTTTAGATATGTTTTATGAGCTATTTATTGACCATTTTAACAAGAACATCTGAATTCAAAATAAATAATCAATAAAGATGTATACACATTTAACGTGTGGAAATCTTTTGATGTAATGATAAAAAGCGTTTGGATTTTCAGAATCAAATCATTAAAAATAATGTCATATTGTACACTAATACAATGCGCCATCTCAAAATTGTGATGATTTTTTAAAAACGTTTTCTATTTTCTCACGTAATTAAATGTTCCGATCATTTACACATTTAATTAACGTTATAGTGGATAACTCATTAAATTTTAAATATTAATAATCAGTTGAAAAAGTGTATTTTTATTATTCAAAAAAGTTTTTTTTCCTCTAAGAAGTGACAATCGATACTTTCAAAGTGAATACTTGTTACTTTTGTGTATAAATTGCTCTTATGAATATACAAAACACTTACATTAATCTATTAGTGATAAAATAAGGACTTATAAATGAACCTTTGTTTAAATTGAAGTGAATATTCCATAGATGCTAAAATACGTTTTTTTCTGTAATATACAAAAAGAAACAATTGAATCCAAATAGGAAAATTGATAACATTTATCGAAATATCTTTTTTTTTTAATTTTTCAATTTATACAATTGCTTTTGGTTTTATATATGGATAGAAATAACATTTATTTACAGAACTATTTTAAATAAACGCATCTCTTTTCAAACTATTAAGTGAACATTATTACCATATAAATGTGTTTTTGAGTACAATAAATTTAAAAATGAAAAAAACCATTCCGTTTTAGCGAAACAGGTTTTCAATAATAATATTAATATATCGCCAAGAGCTTTGAGTGCCAAAGTTTTTCAAATTTACTCACCCCCGAAAATCACTTTGAATAGGGTGACCCAATCCAACCTTTTGCCGATAGAGCGATGGAATTTTTATTGTCATCTAAGAAACAAAGAAATCATCCCTACTGCTTGAAATTAAATTCTAGTGGCACTTTCATTTAGACTTTTTAAAATCTCTTAAATTATATATTTTAAATTTGAATCATCAAACACTTACACTTGTTTTTTCACTCACAACTTGAGTTTTTCTATTCCGCATTTTTAGTAATCATATAAGTTTGCATCGCTTATGATTGAAAGAAATTATATAGAATTTAAATATAAGAGCTAAATTTGCATCTGAAATTTATTTGATAACTTCTGATTTGATTATAATAATATTCGAATTTAGAAAAGATAATTTTATATACAATCTGTTACAGTTGGATGAATTTATACGGAGTGAATTTAACAATAATCAGCATTGTCATTCGTATTGGATCTGTGTGATATAATTCCTGAAGACGTTGACCCCAGGTCGTGGGTGACAAAACATATGAAAACACAAGGAACTTGAACAATTTTAATTTGATATTAGGACTGTGTTAAAAGCTCCGATTGTGTCATTTTTTTTATAATACAGCCAGTAGATTCACATACTTATTATGCTTCATATCTAAAATAGTTTACAGATTTTCCGTCAAAATTTATTGAAAAAAGTTAATTTATGATATCGACTGAAGGTGCTTGATGGAATTTCAATATGAAATTTTAATTGTTAAAACTTTGTAAGATTCCATATGCTTTATCACTAACGACCCGGGTTTCGCCTTTCGGAATCGTCAGACATTCTATCACACGGATGCAACAGAACTGAACTGCTCCGAGCTGTCCCGAACTGATGCCGAAAGGCGAACCCCGGGTCGTTAGTGACAAAACATGTGGAATCGTACGAAGTTTTAACAATTCAAACTTGAAAAAAGTTATATAATTTTTTTTTAATATTCTTCTAGTATGTGAATAATTCAGTTTAAAAAATCAATTTCATTGAATTGTAAAATCGGTAATTTTTCTAGCATTAATAACTTTCATTAGCTTCTTTTTTTTAAGGTGTTAACTATCACTTTTTGATAGAAATACATAATATTTTAAATAATTACGATCACTACCAGTTTCACTCATCAATAGCAACATAAAATATATCTTGGAAATAGTTCTAAATATTTTTATATTTATTGCTTCATTTTTTTTTACTGCGATTAAAAAATTTTAGTTATGAATTTATTCCGTTTGAGATAGCCTTTATCCAACATGTAATTATTTCACCAATATGCGTTCTCTGTTCATCCAAAACTCATCGCTTGATTACGAGTAAATCCCACCCAACCTTAAACACTGAATCATTAAAGGGCTGAGAGTCAATAAACACACAAAAATTATGTATTTCACGATATACTAAACCTGAACTATTTTCTATAATAATGAATACAAATGTTACGAAAATTCAATTAACAGTTCAGAAACACAAAAAATTGTCTACTTAAAATCATATTCTGTACTCAATGAGCTTTTTACTAAGTTTGTCATCATAGCCATCTAGTTAGTGCCTCTAGTAAAATAAAGCTACTCTAATAATATTTTAAATTGCACAACATTGTCGTTATCAGCTTTTTAATTATAAGTGCTAAAACTGGACCATTACCTATGCAAGCTTGCCTAAAGCTTCCTCCGGGCAGTACCCGGAAACGGAATTATCGTGCCCGGATGCTGCTATTCGGAAACAGAACACCTTTGTACGACCTTTAGGGATCGGAGGTTACATTTTATCTATGAAATTTATATTATTTATACGTTTAAATGTCACTTATTTTCAAATTAGGAATTTTAAGCCATTTTGTAATTATATTAAATGGAATTTATAATTAAAGCTGAATGCTAATTAGACTACTGGCAGCAAAGAGTTATTATATGAAATAACGTGTAGAGACACACTACTACAATAAAATACGATTCTATATATAAACATAATCAACTTTAACACGGTGAAAAAAATAGCAATGTATTTTTGTTCTACAAAATTATTTAAAAAAATATAATTGATAGCTGTTTCGGCTCACGCCATCGTCAGAACTATGCTTAAACTAACATTTGCTTATCTATATATAGCTGTGTAGAAAAGGTACACAATACATCTTCTCTCCTGTTTTAACGGCCTAGCTTGTTGCAATTTTGATGAAAAAACGTTAGTGTGCCGCGGCATACAAAAGGTTACGGAGCACTGACTTAAAATACCATGCTTATCCACCAAGAAGTGACAGCTAACAACTTAATAGTGATAACACAATATATTTATTTTAGTACAAGTTATCCTCGACTTACGACCGAGATACGTTCCTGGACTTCATTATGAGCACGATTTATTGATTATTCACTTCCGAAATTATATTGGCATGTATTATTTTTATCTTAGTATATTAATGTGTATCTATATCTAAGTTCAAAAACACTGTGTTAACTAAATTATGTGTATATAATTTAAAAGAAAAAAGAAGTGAGAAATAAATGACATTCTTTGCGCACATCCGCGATCTACTGACCGGCAGGAAGTATTATATTTATGGCATCATCTTTGTTTACGCATGAATCAGGGTTGACAAAGGCGCAGCGTAATGCATTTTAGCCAAAATGCAATTTTTGGTCGTAAGTGCGGACGGTTGTAAGTCGAGGACTACCTGTATTTCTTTCTGTGAAGGATTTAAATATCTGATACAAGACAATTTTTTAAATTATTGCAATGTTGAAGAAAAAATTAAAACATATTTTACTATTATAAATAAGAAGTTAGTATTTAAAATATTATTATTATCAAAGTAGAGAACATTGTGTTAGTTGCAGCTTTGGAAGTGAAATTGTTTTCTTTAATAATAGATTGGATTACAAAAAAATCCTAATTCATAAAATATCGAATCGTGATAATGTTGCCAGCTGTATTAAATTGAAATAACCAATTTAAGAAACAAAAAACTTGTTTTACTTGATACATTATATATAAAAAAAATATATTTAATACCAAAAATAGAGTATTTCACATAATTTTTCAAATAAAACATTTAAGAAATAAATGTAATTCTGATATAAAAAAAATAGTACAAACAATTTAATTCGAAAAAAAATACACCTCTATTGAATGTTTGATTGAGGACTGTAAAGTGAGTGGCGTATAACTCGAATAGCCATCGAATTTTTCAATATATTCGATTTTTTTATATATTAAAACACATGTACAAAAAGAAACGCTTCCGCCTGGCTCATAACATTGGGTTGAATAGAATTCGGTTTTTTTTGTTATAGACCTTTGAACCTAAATATATTGTATGGCTCAAAAATACTCTGGCAATAAAAACGAGAACACAAAACGGTGGATTTTTTATGGTTTGCTAACCCTAATATTAATAAACGTGTATAGATTCATTATTATATTCAATACTCATTAGACTCACTAATTTATCTATACAGCAGAAATTACATGAAGAAATATGCACATATCATTCTAATTACCACTTTTTGGAATCCTGAGGTATTTTAGCTAATAGCGCACTATATGTTTGGGTGTAAATGACAACATTTATTTTATTTAAAAGAATATATTTTTGTATATTTCACAATAGATATTTTTGTGATATTTTGATCATTTTACATTAATACAATAACTGATACAGTCTATGCATTCACATGTTCTGGTGGGGCTAATTTATGTGAGGTCCACGGTGATATTTAACATTAGTTTGCACCAAAATAACACAAATGCTGTAATGTTTTTGACTCTAACATTATGAAAAGAAATAACTTGTAAAACAAATCATTTTGATTTCATTCTTTCACCCCTTATTTTTTATTTCATATAAAAAGAAAGCGGTTGACGTCACTTTTGAATCAGAATATTAATACGAAATTAGAATATAGAATTTCGAAATCAAATTTGAATTGTTGATACGGTTTATAAATCTTTATTTATGTCAATCACTTGTTGGGTTTTTTACCTTTCAATATCTTCAGGAATTTTCTGACATGGATGCAATAGAACTGTTAATGTCCTGCCGTAAGGCAAATAAATACATATTTTTTTATCTTGAAATTTTCAGTCTATTTTGGCTCAAAATACTATCATAATTATTTATCTGATCAAAATTAGAAAAAAACTGATTACCGTAGAATTTTGGTTGCTTTTTTTAACCGCAATAACAATTTGTCCGTAGATTTTTAGAAATCTGTTAACCCTGCTCACAACATCGAAAACAAACGTATCTGTCCTTTGCAGATATTTTCATGCATCCAAGATGCTTAAAGTAATGTCATTTCAAACATCTTTATGCGTTTCTTGCTATAAAAAACAAGTAAACATCCTTATAGATTACGGTAGAGGAATTAGTTTAAGTACAATCAATTGCAAATTATTCATTTAATAAATTGGATTGAAAACATTAGCAAAAACACCATATATGTTACATTTATGTATATTACTCTTGTGTTGCATATAGACTCATCATTGAGCTTGTCTGAACAGACGATTTTCTACTGGAATAAAAATTATTAAGTTTTTCCGTCTTGATTTTTCATAAAACAAAAGAAAAGAAAGACAAGACTAGAACAAGACATTTTTTTATAGTAAACATTTTCTCTAGTTTTATTTTCAGAACATAATCAGAACCAGTTTCTACTTAAATAATGCATTTCCACTAGGAATCAACACATCAAACGTGACAAGTCACTTTCTTGGGTAATCAAATTTGAATTTTTACAACTTTTTACGACTCCACATGCTTTGTCACTAATTTCTGATGATGCCGAGAGGCGAAAACCCGGGTGGTTTCGCCTCTCGGCATCTTCAGGCATTTTATCACATGGATGCAACAGAATTGACATGAAATAAACAGTTAGCATCGTATATATACTAAAGTTATTAATTAGAGGAAAACGCTTAACCCTAGGCAGGCAGTTAATTACAGCTAAAAAAAATTCAACAATATTAATCTAATAATAATCAACACAATTGCCTGTGATAATTTTCATCAACGATGTTGTTAGTGAGTCATTCTTGGAAGGATCACTCTCAATATAACTAGTTTTTTTTTATTTTAGATAGGTAGAAGAGATTTCTAGATACAATATCTACAGAAATCAATAGAAATTCATGAACCTTCGTATCTTGCATTGAAATAACATATATATATTGCACAGGCTTGGATTAATCGATCGATGTAAATCTTATCACATACATCAAACGTAGACGCACCCTCTAAGTAGGTCGAAATCCGTCATTGTGTGGATTTTCTTTGTTATCGCTTGGCTGAATATCCCTCATATTGGAAAAACAGTATTTTTTCTCCATAATAAAACCCATCGGACCTTCCTACCGCAACTTTAGAAAAAGTTTTTCATATTAATTGCCCAGCCCGAAATGAAATTCAGTTTCATTCAAATAAATTTGGTCGCAAGAGTTACAAAAAAAAAGCATTTAATGTCCCGAAAATTTGCAAGTCTTTCATTTTTTTTTTCGTATTTTTTTTTTCTTATAAGAGAACATGGAGGCATATTTTATCGTTATATTACATTTTAATATATTTCTTTGAGTTATTCCCTACACTCTATTATAATAACATGGGTCAAATCTAAAATGATTGTCTCATCTCAAATAATTTACTTCAATTATAGCTGTTTTTTTAATTTTTATTTATAACAATTTCAGTAATACATTATTATCTAATAAATCGCAAAAAATGCATTACACGAATAAAGCAACAAAAACAGTGATAATTGTGAGTCTTGGTTGATTTAAAAAAATATTCAATTTCAATTGTTTTGATGTAATGTCGACACAATTTTTTAAATGAGAAAATGTTATTACTTAGTTCATATTATTATTGTCAATCAAAATAGAAAAATAATTTAATTTACTTTGAGGAGTTGGCTAAAAACTATTTGTGATATCACCTGGAAATCAAATAAAATTTGAATTAACATGGTGAAAAATTAGCAATGTATTTCAGTTCAACAAAATTTTTATAAGGTATAGTTGGTAGCTATTTCGGCTCACGCCATCGTCCGAACATCGCGTGAGGCGAAATAGCTATCAACTATATCTTACGAAAAAATTGTGGAACTAAAATACATGCTGCTTTTTCACCATGTTATAGTGGAGTTCTACAAAGTAAATGCCAATTGAATCAACAAAAAATTTTAATTGTTAAACTTTGTACGATTCCACATGTTTTCTCACTAACAACCCAGGAATGCCTGAAGATGCCGAAAGGTGAAACCAGGATCGTTCATGAACAAAACATGTGGAGTCATATAAAGTTTTCAAAAAAATACTAATATTTTGTCTATGACATAATGTTTTTTCAAAAAGTAAATACTGTACGTAAGCATTTATCGGTGCAACATAATTTGTTCCATGTTTACAATTATCGGAACCTTTTCCAATAATCAATAACATTGTCAATTGATAGTTGTAGCAGGTATTGCAATTTAAAATGTTTTTGACATCACCGTATACTCGTATTGACGACAAAATTGAATAGGTACGAAAACAGAGAACGAATTGCTATTATAATAGAGAAAATCTTTATCAAGCATTGTTCGAAATACCATTTTTAAGTTTAAAAACACGATATTTTACACTCGTTGATAGTATGATAAAAAATTCCATTACACTGTCATCTTAGTAAAACTGATATTCGCACACACTTTTTGCTAAGCAATAAATAAAAAAACTTCGGAAACGTGTGCATCATAAAAGGACGTGCTTAAATTAGCATTGTATACAAGGCACATAAAACATTCTGAATGAAAAATAAAGGTATGCTTGTTTTTTTTATTATTTTTATGAAACTTCCTTCCGTTTCCACATATCGACTTATAAAGCGATTACACAAAATTTTGTATTTATAATGTATTTAATTGCTCAAGAAAATCTTTCAATCGATACATCAGGTATTTTTGTGGATTCCGTGTCACTCAGAAATCGTTTTGCTTTCGTGACAGTATTTCTTAGATTTAGATTCAATACTCTACGATTATCATGTAAAATTCTATAAATGGAATTGAGCAGAATTGATACTCTACAGATCCATCTTTAAAATTCGATCCAACTAATTTCACAGTCTCTTCAGAAGCGTTGAAGTAACAAGTACTACAAGACAAACGGTAAGTACCACTAAAAACAAATCATTTGAAAAATTTTAAGTATAATTGAGTGGGCTTATAAATAAATAATAAATTGAAAAAAGAGTTTAGGAACATTTGATTCTGACTTAATAATTTTATTGAATCGCTGAACGTTTTCTCAAAGATGATCAGAATATACAAATGGCTTAATCATTACTTATCGTTTTGTCAACTCTATACTTTTACCTTTGGAAAAGTTTTAAGCGATAAAAAAAACTTACTCAATTAATAATATTTAATTTAAATTTATTTCAAATCAAATGTTAATTATTAAGGTTTTATCTTTCAACACGTATAACCACCACCAGTGCTTAACTACGATACATTCACTTATGTGTTTTACTGGAAAGACTATAAATTTATATATACATTTAAGGTGACACATAAATACATGTAACTTTAACCAATGTTTTAGAAAACTACTTGTAATAATATACACACTTCAAGTGTAACAGAAAGAAAATTGTGTAAAAAAACATCTAACCAATAAATGTTAAGTTCGTTTTACTTAAGCTATCAACTACTGAAAAAGAGTAAATTTCAACTCGTAAAAGTTTTTTACTGTCCAAATACTATTTCTCTTTGTATACACCGTACAGAGAAATTGTTTTTGATTTTTCGCTTATTTTAGGAAAAGAATTTAATCACCAACAATGTAGTGAAATTTTGAAAAAAAGTATTTTCTGAAGTATACGAAGCGATGAGATAAGTTGTTGTGCAATAAGTATAGTAAAGTTGCATTTTTTCCAGCTTACTTTTTTGGATAATAGTTATTGAACATGCAAAGAAATTCACAAAAGGTTGAAACGCATTGAGTTTCGTGGTGAGGCAAACAATATTTGTATGTGTTATTTTAGTATGGGGACTGTATTTTTCCTGTGTTATTCTTATAGTATGTAGTATCGATTGTAATATATTTTGTGTCAGTTCAATTGCATCCGTATGATACTGAAAGGTAAAGCCCAGATTGTCAGTGACAAAACATATGAAAAGTAACATAAATGTTTCAAATTTGACTAAAAATATGTTTGTAAAAAGGCATATAACTGAATTTCTCTTTTGTTAGGTTATAAGCTTGTCGTTTTAATCTGAAAATGCAATGTAAATTAATAAAAGAGAATTGATTTATTTATTTCCACATTCAGCGTTATTGAGTATTTCTTATTTTTTTTTCAAGCAATAACTAGCTCTCAGCTCGATAACAGCTTTTTGATTTATATCGACCTCAGTACAGATAAAGTATTCCACAAATCTGGAATGATTTATTGTGTTACCCCCTTTACGTAGACACTGTCTACGACTACATCTATCAATTTGTAGCGCTTTGGGCTTTTGCTACGAACGACGACTAGCTCAGCGCCCAACCGTGCTACGCACGCACATAATCATTTACATCAGCTATATCTAAGCTACGGACCGCGTAGCGTTGACAATATTTTACTTCTACGGTTGCAGGTAAAAATTATTAGTCTTATAATTTGTTACATTATTTTATTTATACTGGTCTCCCCAAAAGAAAAGATTTTTTTTTATATATTTAGGACATCTTTTCCGTTTTATTTCATTCTATATGTTTTTTAAATACTTACCGAATTCAACTGGAAAATGACTGGAAGACGTCGAATTATTCATGTTGCACAATTTCTCTGAAATTAGTAGAATCGTTATCTTGTGTGTGTCAATTCATTTATGGTACTCTATTACAATGGTTCCCAACATATGGGTCGCGACCCAAAAGGGTGTTGCGACGGGCTTTTTAAGGGGGTCGCCAACTTAAACAGTCAACTAAGCTAACTCTTAATTGTATGGAGGTCACGAGTCAAGTGGCTTTTATAAAAACGGGTCGCCACCGGAAAAAGGTTGGTAAACATTGCTCTATTAGATAAAAATATTGAAATCATAACTCATATTGTATTAATTCTTATATAAATACGACAATAAACCAAAACTGTTGTTATAGTTTTTCAGAAAAAAAGCGTATTTAATTTAAGCAAACTATTAACTATACTAATAATTTTTTTGTCCTACTTAAAAGAAATATATTAAAATTTTAAGAAGTTTATATCTTAAAAAATATATTGTATGTGTTACATGTGAAATTTTAATAACGGGCAATTTCGAAAAATATATTTTTATTAAATCAATCTTTAAATGGTTTGATTCTTTGTTTTGCCCGCATTGCTTCCGACTGATTAGATAAAACTCATCAATTACCCTTGCGTTGACAGCTTGACTATGGCAAATAAAACTTAGTCCTTATTTATTATTCATGTGCGTTTCCTGACATTGTCACTACACATTCAATATCACTACCTAATGTACTAAAAGGACAGTAAAATCAATTTTATGAAAATGAAGAGAGATGATATCTAGTTAGAAGCTCGTAAGAGCTTTTATAGTTCGATTCATTTACGTTGACTGAAAATTCTGACGCTTTGCTAAAATGATTTATAGACTTTAATATTTTAACTACGGAGCTTTGGACTCAAGAGAAAGGGCCCCAATTTGTAGAGAGTGCGAGGTAACAAAAGGCTAATTGTTTTGTATTGTTAACTCTTATCTATGATATTTTAAGGTATCATCTGTCAAAAATTCAGCAAACTTAACCAAATGATACTTTTACATAACTAATCAAAAAAGATTTAGGTTTAAGTACAAAATATCACAATTTAGTAATATATATTGCTTTTAAAATAAACAATGTACAATGGTAATTACTAATGTCAATAAATTGATATAACAAAAATACAACTATATTTTTGTGCAATGATAATAATTAATAACACGGTGAAAAAAATAGCAATGTATTATATTTTAGTTCTACAAAATTACTTTTTTAAATATAGTTGATAGCTATTTCGGCTCACACCATCGTCAGAACTATGCTTAAACGAACACTTGCTTATCTATTAGGTGTAGTAAAAAGTCCTGATGTTTATTTTAAACGCGTGTCTTAAAATCGGTCGGCCCCGGGCCTTTGGTTAAATAAGATGTCATAATATTTTTTTTCGTGTTGTGTAACATCTCAAATTACGTTCCGTATAGAAAAAAAAATGTTCATTCGCCCCAAACAGAATGACCGACCTTTGCCCTTCATAAGAATATCTGCGCGGTTGCATGCTTTTTCAATATAACGCCCAGAACAGTGCAGTCGTCGCCACAAAAATCATTCGCGACGTTTATGGAGACGTGTTAAAGGTTCGAAAATGTCAGAGATGGTTTACAAAATTTTAATCTGGCAATTTAAGCATTGAAAATTACCCTCGGAGTGGACGACCCCATACAGTGGATGAAGTCGCCCTGAAAGCTGAAATCGAAAAAAATCCTATGTTAACAAAAAAGGAATTGTCCAATATAGTCGGTACTAAATGATCCATAGCACAGAAGTACCTGAAAATGCTGGGAAAAATTCGAAAAGTAGGAATTTGGGTGCCACACGCGTTGAGCGATCGGAACAAGGCGCAGCGACTAAGTGCGTGTCGATTGCTGCAAAAAAAAATACTTCACGATCATTTTTCCTAAACCTGACTATCGGAGATTAAAAGTGGGTGTTATATACGAATATATCGAAGAAAAAACAATATCGTGTCGACAAAAAGTCGTGGACAACGACCAATTCCGACCCCTCAAACTGGTTTACACCCAAAAACGCTCTTTCTTTGTGTTTGGAGGGATTTCAAAGGAATAATTCATTATGAAGTGTTAAAATATGGTGAAACTATGACGGCACAAGCATACTGTGACCAATTAAACAGATTTAGTGCAGCTTTGACAAGAAAGAGGCCGGGCAGGAAGAATAGACGCAACGTTTTCCCTGTAACACGATAACGCGCCACCGTATGTGGCGAAAATGACCTGAGAAAAAATCCAGGAGTTGGGTTGGACAACTTTATTGCATCCACCTTATTTACCAGATCTAGCACAATCGAATTACCATTTATTCCGTTTAATATTTAAAAAAATTAGGGATAAAATATTTCAAACAAAAAATGAAGTGAAAAACGCTATGTCCGACTATTTTAATCCCAAGTCAGTAGAGTTTTTTACTAAATGGATTTTAGACTTGTTTAATAGATAGCAGAAGGTTATAGATAGACAGGGAGATTACTTTTTATATATAAAAATAAAAAGAAAAACACTTTGAGTTTCATTTTAAGAAAACGTCAGGACTTTTTACTACACCTAATATATATAGCTGTGTAGAAAAAGTACACAATACATCTTCTCTCCAGTTTTAACGACCTAGCTTGTGTCTTGCTCGCAATAACACTAAAAATTGTAAATGAGACAAAAAAGAAGGCAATATCGAAAAGCTTACATATGGCACAAAAATGATCTATTGCGGAAACAAAATAGCCCCGCGCAGAGGGTTAAGCAATGGCGATCGACATATATTAGTTTGTTCGTTAAGAATCCTTTGTGATAATTGATTTCCAGCTGTTCTAAAGCCGTTATCTTGCGACCTTTATTGCAAAGATGCAAACACTTAGGCGCTGAGTTTGAATTTTATAATGTGATTAGCGAATTTTGAATCTGTTTTTATATTGTTGAATGATCTTACATGTTCCTTAGCTCGAGTAGATATACTTCTACCTGTCTGTTCGATATAAACGGATAAACATGAGCTACGAGACATTTTATAAATACCGCTTCTGTCAAGTTTATTAATTTTATCTTTACTATTTTTAAGATGTCTGCCTAAATTGTTGTTGACCTTGAAAGCTACGTTTACTGAGTTTTTAATTTCCCGATGAATTTTTTCGCTAATGCTACCTAGGTAATTGATTGATTTAAAGAAGCGGTTATCCTGAATTGTGGTCGATTATATCAGTTTCCTAGCATGATTTAGTTGTTTTTTATATAATATAATAAATTATTTATCGTTGCTATCGCATTACCATTATTAATGGCTATGCATTTTATAGTCTGTAAAAATGCATACAATCAATGCAATCTGACAGTCAAAGAATACTAATTACTTGAAAAATTCCTTATTAAATAAATTATTTAGTTTACTAAAGAGTGTATATTATATTTTAATATAAAAATGAAACTTTTCTTGTAAACATTAATTATTTGAGTAAAATCTATATCCGCTTCAAATTCGAAACATATAATATGGTACCCAAAAGCAGGTATCTTGACAACATTTATGACTTGTAATTGTTGCAACGTACATAGCAAATTAATAACAAAAATAATTGTTCTGCAAAAACTCATTTTACATTTTCACATAGGTCTAAAACAGGACAGCTCGTAAGCTTATCTAATTGTATAAGTATGATTTTTAGGATCAGATAGTCGTGAATTATTCTTTTAGATATCAAAAACACTCATGTCTTTGAACGTTAACCTATAAATGAAAATAATAATTTATTATGTGACTCACTCAACCTTGTGAGATCTGCTTATCGATATTAACGCTTTCCGAAACTACTTATTGTACTTTACCATTTTATTTAATCATTTTCTAAAAATTTAATCACCCTTTTATTTGAGGCAAAATATATAAGCTCGAGATTTCTAAATTAAGCGCAATCGTCCATATTGTATTGGTTTTACAAAAAATACACCTCGTTTGCTTCAAAAAATACACCTCGTTCGCTTCGCAAACATCTGATATGTAAGTATTTTTGTCTCATATTTTATATGTTCCGGCGTATGACATGAAATTGATGCCTTAGTACATGTATACGTCACATTCGATTAGGTACGAACGCAACCCAGCGCGAACAAAAATATTTTTATTCATACGAAAATGTAAACGTAGATATACAATAGAACGTTGTTTCACGTTTCGTGTTGGCCATTTCCATAGAGACAACATTTTACGTAAAAACGAAAGTAAAAATTCATGAAAGCTTGTTGTTAAACAAACTTTTTTAAGAGAGCTTTTTATGAAAGATTCCAATGAATATAACTTTACTTAGTTCACTGTTGGTTTGATTTGGTTTGAATTGGTGAATATTCGCGCGTAAAAATGTAATGAAAAGTGGTCGCCTATACTGCCTATAGTACTCGATGTATACCCATCGTCATCTACTACAGCACTCTTTTACCGGCATCACTTCATAGTCTAAATAAGTTATCGATGATTACTTTTTTAACGGCCGAGAAATTTTATGCTTTCAAACCTAATTGCCTTTCATATATCGCCGTAAATGTTTGAGTGCTTTTTAAATCATTTTATATGCGTTTAGTAACATCTAACGGATATATGCATCAATTCCTCTGTTAATTATGCACGATATGTCTAAATAGTTTAATCAGTTTCACTTCGGCACGTGTGAAACTTTTTAATAGCAAATCAGACTGTAAAACCTGACAAAAAATTTGAAAATGTCATTTTTTATCATGCGACTGAGAGATGCGACATATACAGATAATCTTCGACTTACAATGGTTCGACTTACGACCATTCACACATACAACAAAAAAATAGTCTAAAATAAAATTCCCTCAAATCGACCAAGTAATCCAAATATTTGCAAAAATGAATTCGGACAACGAAATATTTTGACTATAAACCGCCGTATTCAAGAAGATCTTGCATCCTATAAAGAAAAACATAGTAAAAATAAAACAACAAACAATTAACTTAAATTTGATATGTTATTTAAAAAGACTACCACTGCTTTTTCTTCCACTACTGATGATAAGCCGATGGATTTTACTTATAATAAGTACAGATGACGAAAGATTTTGAATATTAATTAAGGTAATATTTTATTTTTTATGTAAGTACATGCATATTTTGTATGAAATTCGACTTACGACAAATTCGGCTTACGACCAAAATCCAGGAACGTATCTCGGTCGTAAGTCGAGAATAACCTGTATCCTTAAAATTTTATATTTTAGGGGTGGGATATCTTAAAAAACAGATTGGTTATTATATATGTACATTATTTATAACGGCTGAGTTCTACAACATCTTGTCGTAATTTATCTTACGTTTCGCATTTAAAGAGTCAAAATTGAGGCTCTTTTCGACTTTTAATCGACTATTAACTATTTTTACAGTTTCGAGCGCGATGTTTCATCGTATAAGAGAATAGAGCAAAAGAAAAGAAAATGGTTCTGTCATTTTTAAAGTGAGCTTTCGTGTACGCGCATCGCTATGTCGAGTATAATATATATGAAATAAACAATATTAAATCGAGAATGAAATCTTATCAGCAAAGGCGTACTGGCTTATGAGATCATCGGCGTCCCCATCGGGCAATAAAACCGATCCGGCTCTGCCCTCCAAATCCTGTTTTTATGTTCCGGCTCTCCTTCCGCTTTATAAACGATCCTCCAGCGGAATGAAAGGGGCTTAATCTCTTTGCGGGTAAAGTCCTAGAATAAATTTTACAATTAGAATCCTTAATGCACCCTGATTTCGATGAACTTTTATTGATTTTTTGAATCATTATGCGTGATACCTGCCAAAACCTACTTCTAAAGCGGCAAACTAGCAAAGCACCATAAAGTTCTTCAATAAAATAAATCATTGAAAGTTTTAGACTTCATTCTCTCTACTATCGTTGAAAAATATTATTTGTTGATTTCTTTTTAATTCGTCATTTTTTATTTGCATTACAATTTTGAAGTGTTACTACTTTGTACGATTCCACATCTTTTGCATATGTGTGATGGAGTGCCTGAAGATGCCGAAAGGCGAAACCCGGGTCGTTAGTGACAACACATGTGGAATCGTACAAAGCTGTAACAATTCAAATTCGATATTAAAATTCCATCAATCACCTTCAGTCGATATCATAAAATATATTACAATAATAATTTATTAACCTTATTTTTTTAATACTGGTAATTATAGTTTATAGTCATCTGATACTGCGATCCCGGGTCGACAACCCAAGATTTTACTAACAATATGTTAACCTTTAAGAAACATCATTTAATTATTCCGTAAATAAATTTCTTGGCAGTGAAATAAGAATGTTTATTTCTTCTGTTACTCTCGTCCGTAGCAATACGTTATTTTTTAATTGAAATTCATCGTCAAATAACACAATGCAAATTCAAATACTTCTCAGAATATCAAGCTCATGTAGGTGTTCTGTGATTACTTAAAAACAAATTGCTGGGAGCGGGGTAAAACTAACTCTATGAAGTCAAACACGACAAAAAAATTTACAGCACTCTGATAAATCTAGTCGTAAAAAGTGTCTTCTTACGGCGAACAAATTAACTTGAACTTTTCCTATTAACTAATAGGAAAAGTTGAAGCGCGCGGCGCTTTCCCCGCCCAACTATTTTTCACTTCGTAACCAATAATTTCTTAACACTCGGTAGCGTTGCCATACACGAAGAGGCTATTTTGTATGCAATGAATCGCAGTGGATTCAGTCATTTCTGATACATTCAAGTCTCTTGACATTTGCATAACGTTACTCCATAACACCGTATAATAATGTTAGTTAATACAAATAATATGAACTCAATGGTTTTATAAAAGAAAACAATAAAACAAGTTAAAATGAACTAATTTTAGTTCAATTGATAAATAGCTATTCAAATACAGAATATAACAACTAACACAATGTTTTAAATTAATTATAATGTCCTGTGGCTCATGTTTATCCGTTTATATCGGACAGACAGGTAGAAGTATATCTACTCGAGCTAAGGAACATGTAAGATCATTCAACAGTAAAAAAACAGATACACAATTCGCTAATCACGTGATTAAGGAATCACATAATATAAATTCAAACTCAGCGCCTAAATGTTTGCATCTTTGTAGTAAGGGTCGGAGAATGACGGCTTTGGGACAGCTGGAAATCAATAGACACCAATTATCACAAAGTATTCTTAACGAACAAACTAACATAATAGTATCACATCATAATAGTCCAGCCGTTGTACAAAGGGGTGGTCTGATTTGCTTCCATAATGACCACTTCCGTCCCACATAAACTTATTGTCGTGGACACCTATTGTTTCATTTAGAATTTTTGAATATTTAGTGTCATTGTGTTAAAGTAGCAAGCTAGGCCGTTGGAATAGGAGAAAGGATGTGTTGTGTGCTTTTTCTGCACAGCTATATATAGATAAGCGAATGTTAGTTTAAGCATAGTTCTGACGATGGCATGAGCCGAAATAGCTATCAAATATATTTAAAAAATAATTTGGTAGAACTAAAATACATTGCTATTTTTTTCACCGTGTAATAAATTACTCTTTCTATTATTTGTTTATAACTACAAAACGTAAAAATTATAAATTCGTTTCTTTTGCAACATTAGCACATTTAAGCATATTGGAAATTCAACAACTACACAGCAAAACCATCAACAAGGATTGCAAAAAAAGTCTACCTAGTGAGCTCATGAAATATCTACTTTAACTGAAAAATAGTATTCGCCTGAACTCACTTTTGTTCACGTGTAATATGTCGTCATCCGAAGCAATACTGTTGAACATTGCTAATGCTCTTACCATTGGCATCCCCATTGGCAGACTGGTTCTACACTTTGGAAGAACAAACAAATTATGTCCACGGTTTTTTCAAAACAATCCGAAATACACAAATTGATATTATTAAGGATGATATAATTTTCATTTTGAACTTCTATACATTTGAGTGCATGCAACATAGTCCTGAGGAATTATCCATTGATATCCCTAGAAAAATGCTGCGGAATACTCCCTACGTATGACGCCGTAGTCAGATATGGTTGGTATAATGTTGAACACCTTTGGGAATATTCAAAAAATGGCTGGAACTCGGGTAGACGTTTTATCGTAGGACAAAGTAGTCGTATACTTCTTTGTCGAGACACGTATTGAAAAATCAGATCCGGAAAGCTATGCAACGGAACACGAGTGTGGTTGGTAAATGCATTTGCCATTTTGGATACTGAATTGACATTTTACATACACAAAACGGGTAACTGTTGAAGTATTTAATACAATATAATATAACAACATATTTAATGATCTACTCATGAGGAAACACTATTTGTTATATGTTCACCATGTATGGCGCATTTCTGCTTGGGAAGCCTTACTAATATGATAATTAGACATATCAGAAAAGCCGTGTCAAGATTGCTACATTTTCTTTTATCCAAGAAAACTCTCATATACACAGTACAAAATTCCCCATCCGCTTTATATGCACTGCAGTTACGTAAACGTTTAATAGCTGGAAGAAAGTTACTCGATTGAAAACGCTGCATCAAAATTAAAGATTTCCCACTCATTAAAATCGTCTCAAGTAAGCGTAACATATCCGTCTGACTGTAAAACATTTGAAATGAATAAATCCAACGAAAATTAAACTAATCACTAACTTGATACGATAATAAATTCAGTTTTACTGACCAAATGTCTAAGTTATGCGAAATAATTGGTCTAGAAGAGTTTTGCAGATAATATAACGATTGCTTAGCCTCTTATGTGTTCATTATTAACATATAATTTCAAAATTCATATCTTTACTAAAACGAATTAGTTAACGTATGTTTCCACAGCATGTATTATATTGTATAATTTCATGTATTGTTTTCTATTTAAATTTTTGATTCATATCCAAAATCATTTATTTTGTGATATAAAAAATTACTTAATTCTACATGATTCAACAAGCAATAATCTATATAGTTTTCTAGCTTTTACGTAAACGTAAACTTTATTCTCTCTACAAAAGCAAGATGAACTGAACCGAAAGCTATTTTTGTAGGCCAACTGTTATGGAGTAAAAGTAATCATTTTTTGGAACATAAACAATTGATTGACGATGTTTTACTGAGTAAAAATGAGATTTCGTAGGAATTCATTACATTATTATGTCTAATTAGGGAAAATATTCAATAAAAAGTTATCCAAATCTAATATTTCTGGCATATTCTTAAATTATGAAGATGATATTATAATACTAACAAACTTTCCTTGAAAATTTTAATGCAGACTGTGGACTCATCCAATTATTATTGTCTGCTTAATTACATCACCAAACAGCGATTCGTTTCCCGACGCATAGCCCGACGTATTCATTCCTCCGCAGTCTTTCTTCGCTGCAATAGACGCGATGCTTTTGTGGCAGAAGTTTATTTGAGCTTCCACTTACCGTTGGACTGGAACCGGCGCAGTAACGTACTACCGCGAAGTGTCATTTGCATAAAGCTCTGCGGAAAGAGAAATTCTAACTTGGAACCGACTAAAGGGCTTGGTTTTTTCGACTGCCTGTTTACACTTGAACAGTGCTTATCAACTAAGGAGATATTTAAACAGTTTACGCGGTATATACGTGTATTCTTAAGTACTTGAAACATCTAAAGACATAACGAAACAATTGACAAATGTAACGTACTAAAACGTTGGAAATCATTTTTAAATTTATACGTACAATAAGGTAAATATCTTTCAAAATATCGCGTTTCTGGCCGAGTAACATAATATACAACCAGAATTCTATATAACAATAAAATTTATCAGTATACTTATTTGGGTATTGTTTTAAAATACTCAAATCGCCATATAATTTGAATGCATAAATATAAAATATACATTTGAGAAGAAAATAATTCTCAAGCACTTCTGTCTTATATCACAAATTAAAATTTTAAAAGCCTTGATTCGATTGTTACTTACTGTAAATATCAAATGTGTAAAGTCATATTTGAATAATAAAAAAACGGTGCATAGTATTATTTCTTACATTATATTTTTACAATCAGAACCGGTTTCGCTCATCGTCAACATTATCCGCTAATTGTGTATATAGTAGTAAAAATTGTATTTTCGTTTTTAAAATATAATGCCTTTTTCCCGAGAAGTGAAGAAGGACTTCATAAAATAGACATGATATGAACAATTGTGATAAAGAAAGCCAAATAGTAAAAGTTTCATACCATATCGATTCAATCATTTACAGGAATAGAAAGTGGAAAAGTTCTGCTATAATTGTGTGTTTTCATTCATTCTTCCACCTTATTTACGAATTAATGATTTCAAAACCATCGTTTTGAGCTTTAATTACACCAATAGAATTATTCTGAACATGCTCGTCACACAGTCAAAATACGAGTGTAATATAAAAGCTAATAATTAAAATTTACATTATTCAATCTCAGTTCACTTTCATATGAATGGTTGTGTAAGGTTTAAATGATTCAATTCTGATTTTTAAATTCCATCAATTAAAAAAACGTTAAGCTTAACCTAAGACTTCGTTCCGTAAAAATATACATAGGATTTAAAAATATATTAAAATTAAATTGCTTTTTTTACGTCCACAAAAATAAATATATTTGTCTTGAAAATTGCTTGCGTGTTCCGATTGATAACTCATACAGAGGCGAAAATTTGCGATGTAAACATAAATGACAGTGATTTATTCCAAACATAAATCCAACAAACAAACAGATTCCACATCTCCAGCACTTTTATCCCAAAATAACACAATATAAGAGAAATGGCGGATTGCACGTTCAATAAAACTTGTGATAATGACTTTCATTCTACGACAATGCGGAACAAGTTAAAAGATTTATGAATAATTTGATTTGCATTTATTAAGCTTGTTTACAATGTTTGTAATATCATCCAGTTAAACACCGTAAAACAATATGCTAAACTGTATAAATAAAAATGTATCGGTAGTGACATCGTTGATTTTGAAGTGAAATACATATCAACACGACATAAAAAAAAAATACCGTTAAATTTACCAACAACTTTAATATTGCTGCTATAAATGATTCTAATCTATTTTTTTTCAATGAAGCATATCTTATCATTTTCCCTGATTACTTTTAATAGATCCTGAAAGGAAATATTTTCTTTTATACGGAAAATATTGTTTTATTGAATGAAACATAAAAAAATAGTAACATATTGTTATTTTTATGTCATTTTCAAATATAAATAATACTCGTCTAATAAAGCTTCATTCCACATACGTCTTAATTCACCAGAATCAAATATATTTATAGTATATAAAGAAAAAGGTTTTGGCCAAGTATTTTTCATTTATTTTTATTAATATTTTTTATTTTTCTATAATTATTTGAAGACTAATAATAGTTTTAATTAAATTGGTTATTTTCTTATCTTTATTCGACATCTTTATATTATATATAAGCATATTAAAAAGATCGACAACATCAATGGTCTAAAGTTGACTTGTATGTCTTAAAAGTTAAGGTTTAACTCTTATAATATTCTTTTTATATATAAACAAACAATCAATTTAACAATTAAACTCTTTTGATTCAATAAAACAAATAATTGTTACGAGGTATCTATGTTAGACCAGATATACTATTTAATAAAAATAAAATCCATAATCATTGAAAGATTCTTTATTATCAAAAAGAAAATTGTGGAAGATGATAAATATAACTATTTTCAAGAATTTGTATGACATAATAGACATTTAATTAATCATAATACACAGAAAGCACCTGTTCAATACCTAGTAAAAATCTTATATCTTATAGGTTTCCAAGTATTTGTTTAATTAAATATTTGTTTCTATCACAACGTTAATATTTAAATTTTAATAAATAAATTTAATTTACCATCATATGATGACCTTTTGTTTACTATATTATTGAAGACGAATACTAAATTCAATGGCATTTTCTAAATTGTACTATAAAACCGTATAAAAATATTTTGGTTTCATTGAAGGCTTAACAATAATAATAAGTTTTTTTCTTTAACTTTCATTCAAACTTCTCGATAAACCGTGGTTTTCAAAACATTTATTTTATTTAAGTTCTTTCTTTTATATTTCCCATGCAATATATCACTAAAATTGAATCGTAGATTCCAAGCGGTTTTGTTTATATCGAATCAGATTTTGTCTTTCAAAATTTTCAGATATTCAAATATAAGTATAAACGGAATAACAGATGAAAAAATAGTTTTGTTCGCTTATACACAATAAAACATCACTTTTAAGGTGTTAACTGTCACTTCTTGATGGAAAGGCATTATATTTTAAATAATAAAAACACATTTTTTTAGTACTTATTTCCACAATATATTTTTTGATCAGGACCGGTTTCGCTCATCGCGAGCATTATCAGTTGATAATGCTCGCGATGAGCGAAACCGGTCCTGATCAAAAAATATATTGTGGAAATAAGTACTAAAAAAAAATGTGTTTTTATTATTTAAAACAAAAAAACATATTACATTTTACATTATTTACCTATAATTCTTAAAACTATATCGGTGCAAATTATTTTTTTCAGACAGATTTGTTGTGCTTACTTCCATTAACACGTTGATCGCCATGGGGGTCCCCGGTGACCGGCATGGATTATTTCATGGGGGCATGGGGGTCATTGGTGACCGGCAAAAAAGACCAGTACATAAAAAAACTAATTATTCAAGTAAAAAAATCATCAAAATTTAAAAAACACAATGCATTCTGATATATCCTATCAAATACTAACAATACTTAGAAACATATTATCATTGTTTTCACTATTTTACGTAAAATCTGTTGGCGACCAATGTGTTAATTATGACAGAAGCAGTATATTGTTTTTATAACTATAAGAGATCGCAAAGAAAATTTTTGATATTGGCTGAAGGTGCTTGAAGGAATTTCAAAATCAAATAGTTTATGATTCCACATGTTTTGTCACTAACGAACCGAGTTTTGCCTCGTGTCAGTTCTGTTGCATTTGTGTGATAGAATGCCTGAAGCTTCCGAAAGGCGAAACACGAGTTGTTAGTGACAAAACATCTGGAATCGTACAAAGTTTTAACAATTCAAGTTTTACAAGGTAAAATTGTCATTAAAAGAGAATGTCGTAAAAATTGTGCTTCTATGTTAGAATTGCGAAAATATGTAACATTCTTTAAATAAATATTTATGTAAAAAGATAAAGGTACGCAGTTCACACATGTTTATCAAAGTATGCAATAAAACTTGTATGTTACGGCAAAAACAGCCCAAGTCAATTTTCCCCTCTGCTCACGAGGCTATAAATATGAAGAGGGCGAACAGCTGTCTCGTGAAAGGAAAGAGATTTTTCATTATAAATTCTCAGATGACAATGAAGACAACCTTAAACGCCCTATTTAGCCTGAACACCTGAAAGTTTTCCCTTCCTTAAACTAAATCTGAAAATTTTATACCCTTAATAAATAGCTAATATTAAATAATAAGTGAACGTTTTATCATACCACGTTACATGAATATTTTTTAATGAGGTGGTTGACAGAGCAATATCAACCGAGTCCAGATATTCCAAATATAATGTTGGCTGTTGAAAAAGGAAAACCTTTTTTCACCGATTCCGCTCTTAAAGGAACCTGTAAAAGAAAATTTACTCAAGACATTAACAAAAATATTAATTTATTACTCCAGAATTCGAATCTGTAGTAAATAAATATTATCATCGAACTTGATTTTACTTCCTTTTACAATTAATCAAATTATTGTTTCAATTTCATATACCTCTGTGTGTTTTTTGACACCTGATCAATCATTCAAATGCCTCACATAAAATACGCATACATAAAAATCATCATTCTAATAGAAACTGAATACATAAAAATTTACTTTTTTTAAGGGAGAAAATATGACATAAAAAGCGTTATTGATGACTGACAAATTTAATATGTTTCGTTTTTCAATTTCATTTCGTTTCCTGAATCTTTTTATAAGGCTTAAAACAAAACCAAGCTCTTTGAACATTTGTGTTTGACAAAATAAAAGTTTATAATTAAATCAATCATTTAAGATGTAATTTAGTATATTTAAATAGCTTATTGCAGATATTATCATGGCTGAATTAATATAGAGAATGATTTCTCAATTATTGGTTTTTAGACTAACCATTAATTTAAGCGTATTTTTTAGCACGATTGCAACCGATTTAATGTGTTTAGTAAAAATATCTATCATTTTTTCCTGATAATTTTTAACTATTTTTAACACTTTTTTCAATATATACAATACCTTCAAGTTGGATACATATTTAAACTGTCAATTGAAGGAAAATATTTGTTTTTAGCCTGAATCATTCTATAATTTCTGGCCATAAAACCAATAAATACACTGAATTTTATCTTGAAAACACTCGTCAATATAACACAACATATATATATCCATTCGTGATTTCGAAATCAAAATGTCATTTTGACACTTTCAGTTTTAAAAAGCTCTCTGTGATTAATTGTTATTTTAAGCTTCAAAGCTTTTCTTTCATTTTTAATTTGTATAATTAAGGGTCGTTTCGATATACCAATATTTGTTTTAGTATGCACTATGACGACTTTATTTGCTATACTGGCATTTTAAAATATATTTTTCATATTCTAATATTCAGTAAGTCACACATATTGAATAAAAGATCAAACCAAACAAATATTTTTTTATGTGATTGTAAACGCTTCACAATTTTTTTAAATAATGTTTGCTTACTTATATTAGATTGCAAATAATTTTCGCGCTTCACAATTGATTGGTATTTTTTTAAACATCGATAACTTTTGAAACATATCGTTTTTACTATATTTAATTTGTGATAATTTACATAACTAAAACTGATGATGTCTTAATGAAATATAATAAGCCTAATTAACTAGTGTACAGGCAACATTACAGTTAGTCTAATCATCACAAAATAAGCATTTCCAAAGTTTGTTGAAAGAGAAATAGGGAACACATTTTCAACTCCTCGAAAACTTAATCAACCAAGCAATAAAGTATTTTCAAAACTCCCTCTTGCTTGGTTTTATCCATTGAACGATATTTTATGACATACATCTTGCATTTCCTTTCTAATTTTCAACATTTAAAAATTGGCTAATGTGAAAATTACACTTATACAATTCTGTTTTGAATCATGCAATATAAACATTAACTTATGTCAGAATTTAGTATGAAATTGGTGCATATATTATACAACATATTTCCGTTCAAATAAAATTCATAAAAGTTTTTCCTGATCATCTTTAAAATTCATATTGAAACACTTACTTAGTTTTGAAATTGGACTGTATGGCTTCGCAATGCACTACTGAATATAATCAGTTGTGCGAATAACGAATACGCTATATGAGGGCTGTTCCACGCATACATTTTCATAGTGAATGAAAACAGAGAAATTTAAGCTATGAATAACATCTACATCAGGTACTGGGATGTTTTACTGTGACTTGTATGTTTGTATGTATTATAGTCTGAAAATTTATATGTATTTATCAAATTCCTAAATGTTTAAGCAAATATTAACAATGAACTTAAAATTTTATATGAAATCTATACACAAAATTCGACGTAATAAAGAATGTTTCTTTATTAAAAATTTACTGAATAATTATGTAGATATAAAAACACAATTAATGTAATTTATGATATTGACTGAAGCGTTTGATGGAATTTCAATATCATCAATAAATAGTCAAATTTCATGGAAATATAAGTAATAGTTGAAGGTTTCACTGGCGAAGTGGAAACAGTTCAGTGATTACAATTCAAAAACTATTCAATTTTAAAGTGCTAACTGTCAATTCACACTGGAAAGACATTACATTTTAAATAACAAAATTATTATTTATTTTATGATCAGAAACGACTTCGCTAATCGCCAGTATTATCAACTGATTTGTTTTTTCCAGCTGAAAATGTTTGCGGTGAGCTAAGCCGGTCCTAATCATAGAATATATTGTAGAAATAGTAACTAAAATGTTTTGTCATTTTTTTTTTGAAATCATAGTTGACACGTATTTTCAAACCTTAAACACATTATATACAATACAATGCAATCATTGATATTCTTTTATTGAATAACTACAATTAATTTTAAATATATCAAATATAAAACCATAACAGTGAAAGTCAATTAAAAACAAAAAAATCTTTTATCATTAAATTTGTATATTTACTTACGATAAAAGTCCATTGTGTATCATATCATATGTATATTATATATTGCGATAATTATAAAATATTTTTTATAACAAAGCGTCATTATTTGGCTAGTATTTTATTATTAATATTATTTTTACCCATTTCTGGCATTTTTTTAGCCAGGAAATCAAGAGCCTGCTTCGCAGACTCCACGTAAAAACAGTAGTCTTAATTTTTTACAAAATCATTAATTCTCAAAGCTCAGCGTACTTTTTGTATATAAATAAAATAAATCACGGAAAAGCTTATTTTTGGATATTTTTGTTGTCAAATAATTGACCTGGAGTAATATTTCGTAGGTAAAAACAATTCAAAAATATCTGACATTTTGGCAATAACATGTTATTATAAATATTTTTCTGACAGGTTCTAACAAAGTTCACTGGCTTTTCCATAAACTTTTCGAGCAGTAGATAAATCTTACATGTGTATCAAATTTCGCTTTAATTAAATTCTTTGGAAGACATTTGTTTTTTTAGCTTAACGATTAAACTTTGATCATCAAACTTCCTGTTTTGAATTCCAGCAAGCTTTTTGCCATACATTTAGGAAATTGTACTCGTTTAATTTGTTCAGTGTAATTTAAAATATTGAATGACTATACTAAAAGTAGTTTTTTCGATATTTCATTAAAAAATACAAGAACAAACGATTTTTATTTCATATATTTTTAAGTTATGCGAAAGTAGTCAATAAACTTGATTGTCAAGTATATTTTCAAATGCTGGTGACTAAAAAAGAATCATAAATATTTTAAACATATACCTTTAACACAATTTGATTGAATTATAAATGAAATAAGATGAAATTTGAACTGTTACAAATTTTTACAATTCCACATGTTTTGTCACTAGCTACTCGGGTCTCGCCTTTTGGCATCTTCAGGCATTCTATCACACGAATGCAACAGAACTAACATCTCAAATTTGATATTGCAATTCCATTAAGCACCTTCAGTCGATATAATAAATGAAATATGATGAATTAAAAAAACCGATTTGGTGATAATGTACATACGACATTAAATTGTAACTCGTCTCATAAAATATTTAGAATCCATTAACATCAAAATAAAGCTCTAATAAATAGAACAAACTAATGCCATCTTATTTTTAAGTTATGAGTTTTCGTACTGTAAAATCACCGATTTAAATAAAATGAAAAAAAAACTGCTTACAAAAGTGCTTTTTTTTCACATGAGAAACTGTACATGAAAACTGTTTTCAATACTTTTAAAAATCCATGGCCTCAAACACGCGTCGCTTGCACTCCGCCATTGGACTTAAGTCCATTATATTATAGTGTGCGCTCGGCCTGTTCGCTTGTGCACTTATTTTGAATTTCCAGAGTAAACGTGCGGACGTGGTTCATTCAAGCGTCGTATATTGAGTCAGTATTCTGGCAAAGTAGTATTGTAGACAAGGTTAGCTCTTACAAAAACGCAAGCGTTTTTATGTCTACAATAACATCACACAAGCTGAGCAGAGAACGTATATATCAAACAAGTTGCACTAATAGACAATGAACATACAAGTGCTAAAATATTTATTAAACATAGTCGATTATCAAAAAAGCCATGAACTTTTGTCACTGTGTTTTATGTTTACAGTGTGGCTCAAAAATATCAATGGGTCTAAGTAACTCAAAGTTCCCTACGTGAGCAAAGCTACGCACATAGCGGTGCCAAGCGTAGCGATCTTTCTGCGATGCTATTATGTGGCACGTAATTTTTGCACGACCTGGACGCCACAGTGCTTGCTAATTTATTACCAGACGTAGAAATCTAAACGAGAGCCTAGTGGAGTGAAATGAGGCAGTAGGCACGTAATTATATATAATATCTATTAACCTATAGTTTGTAATATTTTTTTATTGATTGAATTGGCATTCACTTGGCAGAACTCCATTATAACACAGTGAAAAAAATAGCAATGTATTTTATTTCTACAAAATTATTATTTTTAAGATATAGTTGATAGCTGTTTCGGCTCACGCCATCAAATCAACTATATCTTAAAAAAACAATAATTTTGTAGAACTATAATATATTGCTATTTTTTTCACCGTGATATTTCTTTTACTTCTAAATATTCAAATATCTTCACTTAAACAATCGTGTGTAGCGATCTAATTTAAGCAATGTGTTATAAAAAGGTTCCAGGGGTAACAGCATCCCGGAAGTAGCGTTTGAATTCATTCACATCACACGCGCCGACAACGTCGCATTAATTATGTGTACCCTCCGCCAGCGGCGAATCAGAAATAACTAATTACACTATCCCTTAGAAATTCAGTTCAACTTTAAAGCTGCTTTGATCTGAGAGCTTTTATCAAATAAACGCAATGGAAATGCTTTCAGTTTTTTAGATTGGCAAGAGTTTTAAAATGTGTATTAAACAGAAACTTATAAAGTTCAACTCAGATAAAATGTAGCGCTTTGTCAATAACGACGAACTTATTTGGTAAACTTTCTTTTAGTTTTTGTATATGAAGTACTGCCAAGTAAACAGACGTTCAATTAATATTTTTTTCATTTAAATCGCGTTCATCAAGTGATATTGTTTTACATTCTGTTATTGTTTTGTATTTTGTGATTATTCCTTAAAGTGCGTGCGGCACAGAAAACGTTATTAACAGTTCTTTCGATAAAAATTCACTGCACATTTTATAAAATATAAAATACCTTTTGTTCGAGAGCTACTTATTGATTTCCATCCCTTAGTAAACGCCAATATTTACCCCAGACTTGGGGGGTCGAGAAGTAGGTTGTCACGGCATCAACGAAAGTCCGTCAGGAACACGTCACGATAGCACTACTTGTCACGTTCTGTTTGCGGCGTACGCTTGACATATGGATCGGGAGGCATAATAAAACCATCTTTATATTGTTCGAGAACCTTTTTTAGATCCATACTCCCGTTACGATACAACTATTATTGTGCCTTCACTGTATATCGAATAATAAAATGTGACTAAAACTGCTGACTAGGACATACCTTTCGGTCAATATTTTTTATTTTATTGATTGAATTGGCATTCACTTGGTAGAACTCTATTATAAAACGGTGAAAAAAATAGCAATGTATTTTAGTTCTACAAAAATATTTTTAAAAATTATAGTTGATAGCTTTTTCGGCTCACGCCATCGTCAGAACTATGCTTAATCTAACATTTGCTTATCTATATATAGCTGTGTAGAAAAGGTACACAATACATCTTCTCTCTTATTTTAACGGCCTAGCTTGTTACTTTCTCATAATAAGACAAATTTTTCAAAAATTGTAAATGAAACAAAAGGCGGCTATGACAATAGGGGGGTGGTCTGATTTGCTTCCGTAATGACCACTTCAGTCTCACATGTAAACTTATTTTCATAGCCGCCTTTTGTTTCATTTACAATTTTTGAAATTTTAGTTTTATTGTAAGAAAGTAACAAGCTAGGCCGTTAAAACAGGAGAGAAGATGTATTGTGAACCTTTATTATTAATGATTTTGAAATATTTATAGATCTATGTCATATACATTGTAATTTTTCATGAATGAAAAGTTTTTAAAATGATTTAATTTTATAAAAAGATCTGAAAAAAATTAAGGCGACAAAATAAATTCTAATTATTTGGAATCCACAATTTCATCTGAAACCGTAAATTGAGTTACCATTAAAATTTACAATAAAAAAACTCCATCTTTGAATTTAAAAAATAATAACTGAAAATGGAGAAAATAGATTATTTCGCAGCTAATCACATATTATATTAAAAAGCCGCATTTCCAACAAGACTGGTTTTTTTTCACCGCTATTACTCAACCGAAATTAAAATTGAGTTAGCAAAAATAAGCCTCTAGTACACTGAGTGATTTAATTGCCATAATGTGTACAGACGAACTTCTCGTATGCTGTTTCCCTCACGAAGTTTAACGAAGTAGCTTTATATTAATTAAATCTATCAGTTGTGAGCTTTGATAAAAAGCTTCAATATAAATTATCTAATGAAAAAAAATTACATTTAATTGGAGCAAAATAATTACATAGATAAAACGTATATTTCAAACATTTGCCTACGATAACCTCTGTTTACCAAATATCGTGAATTTTTCAGTAATGAAGACTTAAGTTACAAAACATCTCGATGTTTATTTTTGTATTAGGTTTCAAATAATATTTTGATAATGCTGAAAGTGTAACATATTAACGAAATTGGTCGACCTATTCTTAATTATTGGCTTTAACAAACAAACAAACAAACATCGATGGCTAGGTGGGATAGACAAAATTATTTTATTTTAAATAATAAAAACACATTTTTCAGTATTTATGTCTACATTATATTTTATGATCGGTTTCATTTATCGCGAGAACTATCATCTGATTAAATGAGCAATAAAAAATGGGTTTGAGTATTTAAATATTATGTCTTTCCATCAAGAAGTTACAGTTAATACCTTAAAAAAACATTCCTTACTTTTAAGGTGTTAATTGTCACTTTTTGTTGAATAAGCATGATATTTTAAATAATAAAAATACATTTTATCACTATTTATAGAATGTATTTATAAGTTAGTCTATTTATATAAAATTTTGACTTAAAGGTAGCAGGTGTACAAACCCATGGGTATAAATGTCTTGGGTATTATAGATAGGTCTTGATCATACAATATATTGTTAATATAAATACATTAAAAAAATATATTATTTGAAATATTATGCCTTTCCATCAAAAAGTAGCAGTTAACACTTTAAAAATATATTATAAATAAGTTTAAAAAGTAAAATTTCGTAAGTATTATTTCAATATTTAATCGGTTTCAGTTTCCGTCATTATCTATTATCATGATGAAAAATCAACACCGCAATAGTGATCAATTTCAAGTCCATTAATAATCCCATATTCCTTTCCTGTTTTCTTGAAGAATAGAAATTGACATATTAAATAACAAACAGTTTATATTATATACTCTGAGAAGTATTTATAGTCGACACTTAGAGCAAAGATGGCTAAAGAAATAGTCGATTAATCTGCAGGTTACGGCAATACTAGCTGACATATTCCCAAGGCTCGCCCCAGAGGTCTAGGAATAAATCAGTCCGAATGCAAATCCATTTTCAATACCTACGTATAAGAAAGTGCATCATTTGCATGCGCTTGAAATGTGCAATACAGCCTTCATCTACATGAGAGCTCTATAACGAAGTAGTGCATACAGCCTTGCTTTCGACATGCTCCTACACAGTCCATTACTTCTCGGATAAATTCCTTTCCTAGCCTTTAAAACACAATCGATTCGTCTGAGTAGTGATTTTTTTTTTCTCCGATATTAATAATACTTAAGCATTTCTTTTTATTTTATTAATTTATTGTTTGCAAACAATCTGATTGAAATTTTTTAATAGTGGACAAGTACCTTTGTTATTAATTCTACGATTTCTTATTATTCAATATAACGTTATTTTATTTCTAAAACACCCATATTTTGTTTATTTTAACCGATATTTCAATATTGAAAAGATAGTTAAACCATTTTTCCGGTATTTTTTTTTATCTATATTTAGTTTTAGTGTGTAGCATATGGCATCTCAACATATGTTATATATATACTACATTTTACTGACTTGGTCAACTCCTCTTTCACAAAAAAGGTAGGAATACAAAGAAGTAGGGATAAAGTTGATTTGTTATTAGCTAACCACTCTTGCTGTGTTATTTTCTTCAAATTGATTGAAAGCATTAAAACCACCCGTGTCCTTTAAAAACCGATAAATCTATTTAAAAAAAGCGATGTTTTAACTGAGGATTTTACTCATTGAGATATCACTTTTAAGGTGTTAGCTGTCACTTCTTGATGGAAAGTCATGATATTTTAAATAATAAAAACATCAGTTGATGATGCTCGCGATGAGCGAAACCGGTCCTGATCAAAAAATATATTGTGAAATTAAGTACTAAAAAAATGTGTTTTTATTATTTAAAATATCATTGAGATATATCACAGAAACCAACAACATTAACCAATGCACAAGAGATCCAGTAATCTTTACATATTAATGAAGTATTGTATAAAAAAAGCGTTTCACTGATACTTATATAACATTTCTATACTACAGTAAAATATTGTATTCGAAACATAAAATGTCTGCAAACTTTCCGTATCGCACTTTTCCTTTCAATTCAACACAAAAAAAATCATTCGGAACACTTAGACACCCAAAAGCATTTATTATCTTCACGGTATTTGCGTGTAATCTCCAAAGCTCTACCCAAAAGTTGCTTTGAATTTAATTAGGTCTATCCATAGCTTCTTTATATAATGTCAAGAAACGCTGTAATCAAGTTCAAGTGTACAAGGCAGGATTGGGCACGTCTGAAGGAAAAAGAAGAGTATAGGTTGCCTCGTAACATTAATTTTCGTAGAGAGGTAATTTACAATTTGCTTCGCGAGGACCTTTTGTCCGTTATACCTTTCAGCACAATGGTTTTCGAGTCTAGCGATGGTCGAAGTCAAGGAAAATTTGTCGTAAGAAAAATGTTACAAATCATCTTGTGTGCTATGACAATATCTTACAGGGTTGCATTAGAAATAGAGAAATTGAAATATTTTTTTAATAATTTTTCTTTTAATGACATTTTTTTTTACCTTGTTACTGAAATATATTATATTTTGTCACTAGTATATAATGTATCGTACCTTAACATTTAATTTAAAAGTTGAAATCTTTTACAAATGTAAATAATTTACATAATAAAAACACATTTTTTAGCACTATTTTCACAATGTTAATTATAACACGGTGAAAAAATATCAATGTATATTAGTTCTACAATGTTTTATAAGGTATAGTTGATAGCTGTTTCGGCTCACGCCATCGACAGAACTATGATTAAACGAAAATTTGCTTTTCTATATATAGCTGTGTAGAAAAGGTACACAATACATCTTCTCTCCTGTTTTAACGATCTAGCTTATTTTCTGCTAGAAGTAAAACTACAATGTTTGAAAATTGTAAATGAAACTAAAAAGGCGGCTATATCAATAAGCTTACTTACAATAAAACTTAAACTTGAAAATTAGTATATCATTTTATTGAGATCTTAAAACCTGTATCAATTAAGAGTTAGCATTGATAAATATTGCAAATACTCTTTCATTCATTTTTAGCTATTAATTGATTAAACAATAAAATTAAAAACATACCTTATTCAAAAAAAAAATGATTTCACTTTTAAAATTTTTCTGAAATTTGTTTAAAGTTTTTTTTATTATACATAGCTTTACGAAAGTGCTTAAATTAAAAAGAAAAGTATTGAACATCGCATTAATGTCAACAATATGTAAGTACTGTCTACTTTACATTTACAAAGTATAGTTTACAGATTTATTGACGTTAACTGGATAAATAAATGTATCAAAAATAATTGCGCATCTATAAATCATTCTTAAATTATATGTAATTTGAAGCTATCTGCATTAAAATAAACTATCACGCTTTTCGAACGTCTTTTCGTGATAACACTATTAAAAAAATATCATATTTTATTACTAGCTTTCAGTAAATTATCTTACAAAAAAGCTTTTTGAATTCGTCTCTGTTTTTTTTTCTAGCGTAGATACAAAGTATACATTTCAAATATTTGTAGAAATACGATTTCATTATTGTGTTATTATAATAACTTAATTATTAGACACTTTTAAGGTGTTAACTGTCACTTCTTGATGGAAAGGCATTATATTTTAAATAATAAAAACACATTTTTTAGTACTTATTTCCACAATATATTTTTTGATCAGGACCGGTTTCGCTCATCGCGAGCATTATCAACTGATAGAATACAATTTACAAACAAGTCTATTTATACAAAACAAAAAATTAATTTGAGTTAATGGTAGCAGGTGTACAAAACCATGGGTACAAGAACTAGGAAACGATTTACATAAAATCATACAATATTGATACAAATAAAGTAAATTAGTATAAAAATTAAATGTTCACAATCACTTATTAAGAATTACAATTACAATTATGGTAAATCAATAATCCATTAGGAGCTCTAACAATCAATAAGGAAGTAAGGAGTGGGAAATTTTTAATGACGAAAATAACCCACACTCACTACTTAATGGAACAAAATAAATTAATACATGAGAAGTCGATTAAAGATGAATCGATGAGATGGGAAGATATGGTCAGTCAGGGGCGTTCCAATATTTTCTGTAAAAATTTAAGTAAAGGGAGGCAATATCATTTTTCAAAAAAAAAAAAAAATATTTATTTGAAATATATATTTATTAATCTAATTTAATGAGTATAACAATGGTGACGACGCAAAAGTAGTTTGTTCATTTATAAGGTTAGAATTAGGCAAAATTTATCGATTAATTTCAAGGATTTCTTGTTTATCTAATTTCAGTGATTTGTTATTGAAATGCAGGATTTTGTAGTTTATAGTAAAATCACATGAATGTTTATTTTGAAACAAATGGTTTCCAAAAGTAGAAATCTCATCGCCTTTTTTGGCACAAGCTAAATGTTCCTTAAATCTAGTATGAAAGGATCTTCCTGTTTGACCAATATACCTAGCCTCACAGGAATCACATTTTAGAAGATAAATACCACTTTGGCTTAAAATATTAATTTTGTCTTTCGTGTTAACTAACATTCGACTAAGATTATGATTGTTATAAAAAGTTACATTAAAAAGTTTTTTGTCTAACTTCTTGGATATGTTTTCAGAAACTCGGCCTAAATAACTTAGTTTTACCCAACGTTTTTCAACGGAGGGAACATCAATCATCAAGCTCGAGGTTACATTTAATAAAGCTAATTTTTTAGTTTTTTTAAAGACAAGTCGATCAATCAAATTTGCATCGTATCCATTGTTAAGTGCGATCTGTTTAATGGTGTTTAATTCTAAATTGAAATTTGATTCTGTCATAGGAATTGTCAACAAGCGATGAATAAAGGAATGAAAAGTTGACAACTTATGTGAAATGTGGTGTCTAGACGAGCTACTTATGATATTGTCACTAAAAGTCTCTTTTCTGTAAATACTGAAACTATGACGATTATTAATTAGTTCAACGGTTAAATCTAAAAAGTTTATTTTATGCATACCCCATTCCATTGTGAATTGAATTGAACTATGAATCTTATTCATATTATTCAAGAAAGTATGCAGTTGCCTTTCGGTACCTCCCAACACCTTAAACCCAACACCTTAAAAGTGATTAATGAAGCGTGTACGGCTAAACTTACTGTCTTATTTAAGAAATACAAATTAAAACAGTCTTTAGCATCTCAACATATTTGGTATAATAGAGAATGTCTTCGTCTCAACATTATACCGAACTACGTGAACATCAAAACGAAGTCCAATTCACCGATTGCTCTAAAAGCTCTAAAATTGGCGCAGCTTACATGGATAAAAGCTGAAATGAAGAGATGGTACTGTGTCAGGGATGCGGTGAGTGTATATTTATTTTATATCCATTCTTTGTTGACTAGCAAACTTCACTCAGTCGAGTTTGACATCTTAGATGAAAAAATTAGATTTGAGGTCCAAAATTTTATCCATAAAACCTTTCTGAACCAAAAGAAAAAGTTAAATCATTTGTCTGAAACTAAAAAGTCAGAATATTCTGTAAATACCATAGTAGAGAAGAAAATATCTTTTGCGGAACGGGTTGTTAATACAACTTCAGTCAATTTTGATCCTAATGAAATGAGCCTTTTAAATAAAGGTTTGAAATATTGCCCTAATGTTAAAATAACTTCAAAAGATTTAGAAAATCTTGCGATCGATGCTGATCTGGCTATCCGATCGAATATGGCCATTAAATATGAATGCTCAACTATTCTAAAAAAGGAATCTCGAAATATTGTAAATACTAGTAAATTTGAAACGCGTATCGTAAAGTCTATCAAAACAAAATTAAATTCTAATAACTTAATAATTTCAAAAGCTGATAAAGGTAACACTACTGTTATCATGGATAGAGGTGTTTACGATGAAAAAATGGAGGATGTCTTGTCGGGTCCAGCGTTTATTCAATTAAAACGTGATCCAACTGCATCTAGTTCTGAATCCGTAAAAACAGTTATCGATGAAGCAAATACGTGTTTTCATACAGAGCCTTTTAAAAAAAGGCACAAACAAATGAACCCACAGTGCCCTAGACTGTATGGGTTACCAAAAATCCATAAACAAAGTATGCCCTTAAGGCCAGTAGTTTCCTTTAATGCTGCACCGTCATATAAATTAGCAGGGATTGCTAATTCCTTGTTCAAACATAAGTTGGGATTCACCCCAAATTCGGGATTAAAAACTCAATTCAATTAGTAGAAAAAATTAAAGATTTATCAGTACCTTTGAACGCGAAGCTAGTTTCATTTGATGTAGTGAGCCTATTTACTAGTGTGCCTATATCTGACCTAAAGTCAGCGATTGTTGATTTCATAGATATGAAAAATCTTAATCCCCGGTTGGCTACAGATGTTAAATCAATCATTAACTGTTGCATAGATCAAAATTATTTTAAATTTAAAGATAAATTTTATAAACAGTTGGATGGTTTGGCAATGGGTAGTCCATTGTCACCAATTTTAGCTGATTTTTTTTATGAATTTGATTGAATCAAAAATTACAAAATTAGATCTTTTTAAAAATATCATCTATTGGTATAGATATGTAGATGATATTTTAGTACTTTGGGGAGGTACCGAAAGGCAACTGCATACTTTTTTGAATAATATGAATAAGATTCATAGTTCAATTCAATTCACAATGGAATTAGGTATGCATAAAATAAACTTTTTAGATTTAACCGTTGAACTAATTAATAATCGTCATAGTTTCAGTATTTACAGAAAAGAGACTTTTAGTGACAATATCATAAGTAGCTCGTCTAGACACCACATTTCACATAAGTTGTCAACTTTTCATTCTTTTATTCATCGCTTGTTGACAATTCCTATGACAGAATCAAATTTCAATTTAGAATTAAACACCATTAAACAGATCGCACTTAACAATGGATACGATGCAAAGTTGATTGATCGACTTGTCTTTAAAAAACTAAAAAATTAGCTTTATTAAATGTAACCTCGAGCTTGATGATTGATGTTCCCTCCGTTGAAAAACGTTGGGTAAAACTAAGTTATTTAGGCCGAGTTTCTGAAAACATATCCAAGAAGTTAGACAAAAAAATTTTTAATGTAACTTTTTATAACAATCATAATCTTAGTCGAATGTTAGTTAACACGAAAGACAAAATTAATATTTAAAGCCAAAGTGGTATTTATCTTCTAAAATGTGATTCCTGTGAGGCTAGGTATATTGGTCAAACAGGAAGATCCTTTCATACTAGATTAAAGGAACATTTAGCTTGTGCCAAAAAAGGCGATGAGATTTCTACTTTTGGAAACCATCTGTTTCAAAATAAACATTCATGTGATTTTACTATAAACTACAAAATCCTGCATTTCAATAACAAATCACTGAAATTAGATAAACAAGAAATCCTTGAAATTAATCGATAAATTTTTTTGCCTAATTCTAACCTTATAAATGAACAAACTACTTTTGCGTCGTCACCATTGTTATACTCATTAAATTAGATTAATAAATATATATTTCAAATAAATATTTTTTTTTTTTTTGAAAACTGATATTGCCTCCTTTTACTTAATTTTTTACAGAAAATATTGGAACGCCCCTGACTGACCATATCTTCCCATCTCATCGATTCATCTTTAATCGACTTCTCATGTATTAATTTATTTTGTTCCATTAAGTAGTGAGTGTGGGTTATTTTCGTCATTAAAAATTTCCCACTCCTTACTTCCTTATTGATTGTTTAGAGCTCCTAATGGATTATTGATTTACCATAATTGTAATTGTAATTCTTAATAAGTGATTGTGAACATTTAATTTTTATACTAATTTACTTTATTTGTATCAATATTGTATGATTTTATGTAAATCGTTTCCTAGTTCTTGTACCCATGGTTTTGTACACCTGCTACCATTAACTCAAATTAATTTTTTGTTTTGTATAAATAGACTTGTTTGTAAATTGTATTCTATCAGTTGATAATGCTCGCGATGAGCGAAACCGGTCCTGATCAAAAAATATATTGTGGAAATAAGTACTAAAAAAATGTGTTTTTATTATTTAAAATATATATGTATGTTTTCTGCATATAAATCGCTTCTTGAACTTTTTCTTATTTAATAACCAATTTAGTTATAATATGAAATAAAATTAAGTTTTGAACTTTTTAGAACATCGATGTTAAATATTTCAGACTAAAGATGGCGAACGTGACAAATCAAAAATGGCCGATCAAGTGAAACTGCCGGTTGTCAAAAGTATAAGATTTATTAATAAATCATTAATACCAACTCCTATTAGAGATCGTAAGTAATATACTTATTATCCAGTGTTTTTTTTTATGAAATTGTGTGTTTCACAGAAGCATTTTTTATAACTCAAAGGCTTAGATTTTCCCAGAGGAACACCTATTCCTTAATAGATGTCACTATCAAAAACATTTTTTTGACAGGCGCTAGTTGCTAATAGTTGTGGAGGCGAGAAAATCTCTATTTAGAAATTTGGTAAAGTGCCTCAGTTGAGTAATGTATTTCAAGTGTATAATATTATTTATTCTTCTCGTTGAGTTCAGGTCTAGTGTGGTGCAGGTGGCGGGCGTCGGCAGTGACCTTTTACTTTTCAATAAAATAATGTATATTAATTAACATTTTATATTTTATTTACTTTATTTTCTTTATTAAAAATCAAAGGAAAAAATATATATTAATACGAATTGTTAAGGCTGTGTTTGTACACAGCTTTAACGGCCATTGTAAAACAACATACAACTAACATTATAAAAAAACTAGCGACCCGAATTTCACTTTTAAGCATCTTCAGGCATTCTATCGTACGGACTCAATATATCTAAAAGTTTTGTGATTTCTATCAATTAATAAATTTGCTGGGACCATACAAGAATAAAAAAATGTCAAATCGATTAAAATTACATAAAAAAATATTTTTATTAATTTTTCGTGTAAACAATCTTAACATGTTTAATGTTGAAATTTTATGCTAAAGTGATAATGTTAGCATAAGTGAGATTTATTATCTAAAATATATATTCTTAATCAGTATATAAAGTTTGACTAAATTTAATTTTAATCACAAGTCTGACGATAGTGAAGCATGCACGGCCGTCTACAAAGTTTCTTTGTTAAAAAAAGTTTTTTTTTGTCTACAGTTATTTTATAGTTACTACAAATTTTCGTATATTTTTATATATGTCATACGGAGTTTTTTTCATGATTTGCTACGCTTTTCAATTTGTTATACAAACGCGATGTGTGACACCTCTGTATCACTGTTGTTGACAAAATTGTAAGCTTGAGATTTGTCTTGCTTTTAATTTTGGCATGTTGAATTCGCGAAAATTCCACTCGATATTGTTTTGGAGTGCGAATTTTAGAACAATTAAGCGTTTACAAAGTGAGCTTGGAATGTCAATAAACATGACGAGCAATTAATTTATTGAAATTATGTAGTAAAATAACTACATGCTTACCCCTACTTCACCTTACTATGTGAAAATATGCTATTTTCATCAAATAATTCCTTTTCAATTGTTTACAATGTTTGCCAGATTTCTAAGGGTAGAGTAAATTGTTTGCCATAATTATTTTTTTGCCACGATTGTATCAAAGCAGCTAAAATTATATAGCCTTAAAATAATACGTTTTTTTATCTGTGTTTAAGACAAAGAAAAGAAAGGGGGAAATTCGGATGTGATTTAAAATAATTTTGGACTTGGAAATATCTCCTTTGACAATAACTATCGTAGAAATATATAAATTGAGATCTGCCGGATCCGTCGGACGCATTTTCGTTATTGCATTTTGCAGTCTGGTAGTTTCTTTTTAATAAATGACCCAAAGAGAGGAAACACAGTAGACTAATTCGTATAATGTATTATATTTATGCGTGACACCCCATTTATATTTATTTTTATCACTTAAGTAAATACAACTAAAACTTTTAATCGGCAATTTTCCGACGGTGGTAATTTCAAAAATTGTACTTTATATTCAATACATTTATTGCAAACACACAAATGTTATATTAATCTCAAAATAGTAAACAAGGAGTACATGTAATTAACACTGTGTGCGTATGTGGATTGAAAAATGACTTTATCTTTGATGCAAACTTTGTTGAAGCGCTTGTTATTGATTAAAATTTGAACTGCCGGTGGGTGTACGCACAAAAATTTGCATGCCGCGAATTTTATGACAAATATAAAACCTTCTAATTATATCGTTATTGAAAATGTGTTAAAATTTAATTATTAATTCGGGGAGTGCCAAAAGGCTCGTAGAATAAACTGTGAAAATGTATGGCACATCCCTGTTAACGTCGTTGATTATTCAGATGACAAAGTTAGTTAAATTTAGTTTTCAAGCTGCAAAAATGAATTCTGTTTCAATTTTGAGTGAGTGACGATATTTTCAGCAGATGTTGTCGTGTGCTCAACATATCTGCATCGTAAGTAAAATCGTGCTTAAAGAAGTGCTTCCATAGACGTGATTTATATATGAGCTTTGTTCAGTTCCTTAGACGCTATTGGTAGCCTTCTGGTTAAGTGCAAATAAGTGGTTTTTCTATAAATACCGTTGAATTCAGAATAGATAATTTTCCGGTAATCCAATGGCAGTTTTACTACATCAATTCAAATAAAAATATTACAAATACGGAGCAATTAAAATAATAGTAATAAAGTTGAACTTGTTTCGCTTAAAATTTCCAGGAAACCAACTAAAAGTAGTGAAAAGTAAAAGTGAACCAAAATTAAAATCCAATGATCGATTTGTTAAATCTTCTGTGAATCATACGAAGAAATCTCAAGAAGTTACATCAGTTAACAAACTAGACAGGAACTGTAAGTTAACGACGATTATTTCCATTAACACTGGCTCTATTGTATTTCTAACATAGAAAATAAAGATAGAAATTAATTAAACGCTACTTCGTTTCTGAACAATATATTATTTTGTACTTTCCATGTAATAAAATAAACTCACAAAAAGATAACTGCATCGATTGTCTGACTTACAACTAGATGTAACTTATATGTATCATGTAATGTCATTGCAATACTGAATTACAGTGCGATATATTTTATAAAATGTCGGGAAAAAGTTGTCGAAAAAATAAACTAAATATGTTTTTTTAATACTGAAATTAGCGAAGATCACAAGCTATTTTTATTAACCATCCGATTTTATAAATACCAATAGATCTTTATTATTTGTAGAGTTTCCACGTGCGCTCACGGGTGAGGCTTACCATTATATTATAATTGTTTGAATTAAAAAGGAGAGATGATCTATATTTACATCTTTGAATCGAACAGAAATTACTGATAGAAAATATTTTTTTATTTGTGAAAATCAAATTGCAAAACGTATTGAACAAATATTCCTATACCGGAACACTAAGTAACAAAAAACTATCATTATATTAATGATAAACCAATGGCTTAGTTCCATGTTCTAGTTAAATGAAATAAAAATAAAACACATAAAATATAGACTTATATCACGTGTGTGAGGTGTACCGATTCAATGATTCATTTCATATTATAAATAAATGCATTAATCGGGAGATTTATTGAAGTAGCCAGTAATATTTGTTTGTGAAGGTTTTTCAAAAACAAAAACACTCTATTTGATATTTAGCTCTACTAATACAAACAATTGTGATCATTTAATCTGAATCAAGAGTACTATTAAAGCGATACTCCTAATAAACCACCCGGATGATATGCATCATATCGTACAACGTCAAAGAGGTGGATATACAAATAACAATATTTTGTAATTTACTGAGGCTTAAAACATGGAAATCGTAGGGCAAATAAATTTAATTAGGAAACTACATATATCTGGCTAGCAAATTAATGAATATGATAAATATAGGTCCGCTTTGCTAATCGTTATTATGAATAACGTGTTAAGATTTTATTTGTCATTATATTTTACAAAGATATGTATTTATATTTTTATGTGATTCAATTCATGAATTTTCACTTAAAATATTTTACAATACTTAATATACAGATTTTTTGGGTTAAGCATATAAAGTAGGTAGCAAAAATCAGTAATATTGGTATCGAGTTCTTTTGTATTATTTTATAAAACATTCGAAATCAATTGACGCTTCTAACAAAAATATTATTATAATAAATATAGTATATAATACCTACATATTTGCTTCAAAAATATTCCCATCTATTTTAACACTTCATTAGTTTGAATAGCATTTAACATATATTCCGGTGAGCATGCTTAATTTTTTTTCAAGTACTCATTCGTTAGATTTTTGAAGGAAATACCACTGTAAAATTTTCAATAAAGTTTCAGTTTAATTACACGTTTGAATGACATAAAAGCAGAAATCTGCCTGTATATGATTCTGTCGTTTGAACTATTTTTAACTGAATTGATTGAGTTAAGGGAAGTGTAGATAATTGGGTTAATATACTAATTAAATAATATGACTATTAATTCTCAAATAATATTATTAAAATAATAATTTTAATAATTTTTATGATTAAAAATGTTATTTTTGTTTTAATATGCAACGTTTTCCCACATATTGTTCAATTTAATAGCATTATCATTAAGAAGATTATGATAACACAAGAATATATTTGATATTTGATTTGAATTTATCACAAACTGATTGAAGTTAAATTATATGATATTTGCTATTGCTTCATGATACCTATCGATTTTTTTGTGAAATTATTGCGCAACACATATGCCTTCTCTGGAATTCTGTGGAATCATTAAAATGTTTCTTTGTAGCTTCGTATTGTAGCAGCATAATTTATCAGCTATCTGGCATATAACGGTGGTAGCCTTTTTTCAATTTATGAACCTATGCAGACCTTTCATTTGGCGATAATTCTACCACGTTTTATTTTTCTATGTGATGTGTTAATATACATAATGATCGTTATACTTCAATAAAAAAGCTGGGTTTGGTTTGAAAAAACTTATCAAAATAATCCAAAACTAATTTCAGTATTCGATACAGGAATTATAAAATTCGTTTAATACTCTCAGACTTAAATTTTGTTGTGTTAAGTTGAGTCCTGGCACGTTATAATTCTATATAATATAATAAAATAATATTTATCAAATAAATTTGGTTATTATTTATTTTATTAACGTAATACCACCAAAAATTAATCGATATATTATTTAAACTAAATCTTGAAAAAATAAAAAATGAGTCAAACATGTTAAAAATTCTTTCCATATAGTAGTTATCTATAATAATACGCAATTTTATTTGTAAGTTCAATGTCAAGTACGTTTGTAAAAAAGCAAGTAAACTCACGTATGAGGGTTATTTTCATGGTAAATGAATATTATAATCAAGTAAGTAAGCTCACTTATCAGTGAGTAAGAAATCAAGTAATATTAAAGGTTTGATTACGGAATTGAAAAATTTGATAGATGAATAATGAATTATATATTAAAATAAAAACATAAACACATTTGCTCGGAATAAATAAAACATATAATAATAAAATATCTCAGTGATGAAATTCGTCATTAATTTTGCTTTTCCGCCGTAAAATAATAAAAAATAGCTAGCGTAGATTAAATAACCTCGACATTCGCTTATAAGCTATCGTATATATGTACGATGCCTTAGTAGTGGTGTTAAGGGCTAAACATACGTATGAAAATATACCCCCGGGATAGATAGGAAGTAGGGGGAGATGCAGCTATAAAAAGGGAAGCGCACCCCCAAACGGCTAGTGCATCCGCTGCAGCTTCAGTAAACGTTCAACTTTAGAAGTGCTACGATTAATCTATTTGCAGCAGCTGAGAGCTACGGGCGAGTTTTTATTCCACAGTTCGCGATTTTCAAAGTGTTAGAATTCGTTGTGTTGTTCCAAAACAAAGTAAAAGTCTCTGAATGTAAGTGACCATTTTTATAATAAATACTTTTAATGATTAGAATGCAGCGGTTCGAAGGATAATAATGTTTTTAAATATGTTAATTTTTAGAATTATAACTCGAAGACTGAATGTTTATTGAATTAAACATTTATAATTTAATACCTAATTAAATTTATGTATTGAATTTTAATAGCACAAACATATAGTAAAATTTTAAGGGTTTTCAATAAAATTTCTGGAATTATCACTAGTATTCTTAAATAGGGAGAGCAAGGTATATCAACGTTTTAATAAAATTATGATAATATATTTGAGACAAAGCTTAGAATATTTAAAAGAATAAATTGTTTACTTTTTACTGTTAAGTGTTTGACCCCATACAATTTTCAGTGTATTTTAAATAATAATCTACATTTTAACGCAAATTAAAACTTTTTTTAAAGATTCTTTTATAAAAATTAGATGGAATAAAATAAACATAGTGGCTTTTGTTTTATTGAATTTTAATCAATCAGTATGAAACATATTAAACAAGATAAAAATTCCGACGCCTTTCATTATATTCTCGATACATGAAAGATAATATGATATAGAATTGAATTGAATAAAGACTGCAAAATAACGCTACAAAGTTTATCGAAAACTCTCGAGTAACGTATTATTATAAGGCTGTCGAAAAGTTCTCTAAAATTTTCCCGTCGGCGGGAAAATTTTCACTGCCGCACCCATATAAACATTGTTTAGTTAAATCCGTTGATTTAACTGAACACTTTCTAGATTATCATCATTTAAAAACTACATTTAGATCGTAGATTTATCTAAGAAAAATTACAGTATGTTGTAATTAGATGGAATAAAATAAACATAGTGGCTTTTGTTTTATTGAATTTTAATCAATCAGTATGAAACATATTAAACAAGATAAAAATTCCGACGCCTTTCATTATATTCTCGATACATGAAAGATAATATGATATAGAATTGAATTGAATAAAGACTGCAAAATAACGCTACAAAGTTTATCGAAAACTCTCTAGTAACGTATTATTATAAGGCTGTCGAAAAGTTCTCTAAAATTTTCCCGTCGGCGGGAAAATTTTCACTGCCGCACCCATATAAACATTGTTTAGTTAAATCCGTTGATTTAACTGAACACTTTCTAGATTATCATCATTTAAAAACTACATTTAGATCGTAGATTTATCTAAGAAAAATTACAGTATGTCAATGCTTAGATAAGGATTAGCTTGTGGTATAGGTAAATATAAATTTATTCTTCTTATGAATTGTAATAAAAAATTTATCAATAAATTTAATATGCTACCTAGTAAGTATTTATATTTTAATACTTCAATGCGGTATTGGCTATTCAAGAAATTAGATTGGGCTGACATTTCAACCATATCATTTCTAAGTATTTTATATATTATACTTTAAATATTTAATGCTCTACAGAATGTTATTTTTCCAGTTGTAAGTTAGTTTCCTAAATAAAAAGAAAATTATACGCGTTATAAGAGTCAAATGTATTGCATTTAAAAGTTGAAAATTATTTGAGCTTTTAATTTTTGATCAATCACATTCCTTGAAAGTTCTCAAGAGAAAAAGATTTTAAGTCTTGTGCGACGGCAGGTGGAAGTTCATAGCGCGAAAATTTTATGTTAGGCTTAATAACTTTCCAATTGGATAATTGATCGTGTAACAAGACTTACAAATTTATTTTCACCGATAGTTATAAAATATCAAAAATACATCAACAAATTAGGCGAATAGTATAATTCGATATTGATTATGACCGAATCAAATTGATTGCAACAATTATATATTAAATATGCCATTAAAGTTTTAGTAACCGACGGTTCCATATTGCCTTTTACCGTTTATTTGCTTACATTGGCCATATTTTTTAAAATAAAATTGCTAGTAATTATACAATGCGATACGTAACATATATTCATATTAAGCAATATAATATATATATTTATATGACATCTTTTTTTAATTTCGGACAATGTGCTGTTGGCAAACATATCTATTTTAATTGATTGTTTGAATATCAATAATTAATTCTGCTTAATATTCCACATATTAAAAACATTGTGTTGTATTTTTGTCAGATTTTATACTCCATAAAAATATTCAACAGAAAAATAATCATTTTTCTCTTATCATCTTGGTTGATTGGGTACAATTCTTGTAAATAGCGCCTATTAAGCAACAGAATTGATATAATTTATTGTCATTGGGTTAAATTTATGTTTTTAAAATTAAAATATAAAAATACTGAAACATGAATCAGGCAGGAAAAACAAAGTAATAAGCTGTAAATAATCAGTTATTGGCTGGGAAAATGTATTGATTGAAACGTATGCACTAAATGGGGATTACATTCTCATTTCAAGTGCTTTCAACATAAGCTGCTCAACGAAAACAGGTTGAAAATCAGACGCGACAAATAGGAACAAAAAGGAAGGAAATCAACAGGAAACGTAAAATATAATAGCTGCAATAGATGATTCAGTCCATTTGCAAAATGGAATAGTTGAATAACTACATTGCGACGGCAAATTGTAGAATTTTGCACACGTATTAAAAAAAAAAATTTCGGATTCTGAAATATTTTTCTGATATTTTATTACAATTTATAAATTTTCAAAGGTTTCTTTCGGTTGCATCCTTGTATGCTACACAAATAAATGAATATTGTATATTTTGGAAAATCAATTTAAAGTGTTTATCTATTAGAGTTCCAAAGCTTAGTGGCGCAATCGAGTAAGACGAAAAAGCTAAATCACAAGCTTTAGATCATTTTCCCAGTATCTTACTACTCGTTACATAATATAACAAAAAGTATACATATGTTACAATTGAGCTTAAAAAACCTCTACCACTTATGGCTTTGCTAATTGGTTTTATTTTTTATTATTTACATGTGGTTATTTTAATCAATCAATCGTAAATTATTTTCTAATTTTAAACAATTGTTGTGTCGTTGATTGTTTCCACATTTGAATTATCATATTTAGAAGAAGAAGCGTTTGCGAAAATATTCTAAATGAGTCGATTAAATTAGCACTTACTTCGTAAAACTACATTATATACAATGAAAAAATACTAACATATTGATTGTAGTTCTGTCGAAGGTAAGACGAAATAGCTATCAACTCTTTGCCTTTTATTTTTTGTAGAACTAATATACTTTGCTATTTTTTCACCGTTTTAATCTTAATTATTTGCGCGTTTGACCAATTTCCACACTGCCGTTGCCGATATTTAAAAAAAACTCGAGAATTTTCATATGGTAAGAGGACATCACGTTATATCTATAACTAGATTAGCTTTTGTTGACTATTTCTATATCAATCTCCATTATACACTTCATTTATTGTAGTGGAGTCTCTGAAGTATTACACAATATTTCTTTTTCTTCTCATAAACAGATAATACTTTAGAAAAAAACAAAAGAAACAGAGTCGTTTGCGCGTGCGATAATTAGTATATATTTAAAATAATCAAATATACATATATTGTAGAAAGGTAAACACGATTGCTAAAACACAAAATTTTGCTACAGCAAACGTTATTGCAGAATGTTTTTTCTATTTTATTATATTATCTTTATAATATGTTATTATTCATGTAAAATCATAAATGCTCTTGACATTTTTTTATTTCTGTAGTTCATAAGTAATATTTATAATAAAAATCTTAAGCACTTAGTAAAATAAAATAAAAATATTTGATCTCAATCACACACTTCGTATATGATATATACTCCGTGGAGTTATTTTCATCAGTGCAAACATTACACTGCCACCCAACTCTTTCAAACTAACAAATTAACGGATATCGGAATGTCTTGTTTAATTACCGCTGAGAAACACATAATGATTTTTTAAGGCTCCCTTGATAAACATAACACTTGATGGATTTAAATAAACGATTATAGTTAATCGTAACACGATTCTTCATGATTGTCGTATATGCCTACAGATGAAGCAATATTTATCTACAAGCAGTGATGCATAGAAATTTGAAATTATGAAAGAAATGGAGTAAATTAGTGGGTTCTACTGCTCAATCATTATCATTTTATGTTTTTTTTTCTATATACATACACCGTCGATGTTGTGTAAATATTATCATAGCCACTCTTAAAATTAATAGATTAGCGTATGAATTTGGTGAACTTTGACAAAATTAGTCTAGGCTTAGAATGCGATTCAAAAATAAATTTTATTAGCTCGGCTTCTATTTTTTCATTTATTTAAAAATATTTTTTTAAATATATATATGCATATAAAGAGAAACTTTGTCACAAATATAAGAAAACGTTCTTGTCAAATTTAACAATCGACCGAGACGTCTCGATAAGATTTAAATATCAAAATTGATTCTTTAGAATTGTATGTATTTCCATCTTTTTGTTAACATCTTAAGGCTTTACAGAAGCAAACGAACTGACAGATAAACGATTTGAACTATTTACTAATTGATAGTTCATGTGTTTATAATGTTGGATGACGCTGGAAGGGAAAGCTCGAACCGCCAGTGACATTACATATGGAAATGTACAAAATCTGAATGATTTTTTTTATCTTCGTCAGTTACTTAATTCTATCTCTGTTGCGTAATGTTGTGATTTCATACTGATTTTTTTGGATTCTTAAAGGTTGAGTTAATATGCGTATATATGACTACATTATTGAAAACCTACTTTAATTAGTCCCAGTGTAGCTTATCAAGCGCATATATTTGAAATTATCTATGTTTTTACAGTAATTAAGTATTTTGAACATATCCGCAAGCATTCATCATTGATTGTATTTGATTTGTATTTATATTTGAACATTTGAGCATCGTCACGTCAAAAGTCGTTGATGATCAGAAAAGACTCCCGATGTGACATGATAAATAGATAATATAAAAATGATGTACTATGAAATAAATAATATCAAACAAATATTAACGTTGAAAATATGACTGTGATGTTGATATTATATAAATTTTTTGGTCTACTCGCTACTGATTTGTGTAACACACATAATTGCAAAGAAACTACATTTAAAGTTTTTAAAGTATAATAGAATATAAAAATACAAGTGGTTTTGTTGATTAAAAATGTAGCCATAACTGGAAAGTATAAATATAATCCACTTATAATAAAATTGATATGATTGTATTTGAAAGTGCCAGAGTAGCACAACAATCGTTTTTTAAACATTCATAGTAAAATACTGTTTCGACTAAAAATATCGATATAATGGCTACCATTTATCAGATATCTAATTCCACAAAATGTGCTTGATCGCTCATATTTGTAAGAATTGGCATCAAAAGTCGAAACATAATCAACGACAGATCTCTGCATGGATTATTAGTTTGACGACTGACTGTGTGCTTAAGTATTAAAATATTTATACATTTAATGACTGTGATCACTTTCTTATTGAGACTTACCTTTGTAAAAGAACTGGTCAGTGTATAGTGCGAAAGTTGCTGATATTGCAATAATCTAATCTTAAAATCGAAATCATGTCACTACACATATCTCGACCGCAACCGTCTTCATGGGCAAACATTCAAATCCTGCGCGACCCTATAACTATGGAACTATATGAGGTATCGACCATGACATTGGACCCTATCTCGCTGCAGCCGATGATCAGCCATCCCGCATTCATAAAACATCCAGTATTTCCGATGCCGATGCGCGAAAAGAGATGCGTAAAGTGTTCTTTTATTTGTAAGCTTTTCTGCTGCAAATGTTGCCCAGAAGATGAATCTATTTCATCTTATGAGATGGAAGAATCTGTGCAAGCGAGAGTGAATGCTCATAAGGAACCGCTACCATTTCTGCAAACCATTCCCGAAGAGCGTGAAATCGTCTACGACGAGATTTCATTCGACAATTTCAGGAGTGCACGTAAGTCATGCTTATTAATATTCGATGTTTAATAGGTTAGTCCGAAAATATTAGCGTAAGCGCAGACACCGCTGTTATAAAATTCGCTGAATTATTTTATTTAAACTAAATGCATTGCTGCAAAATTTATTTGATAAATATAAGGAGAATGACAGCTAAAAACTACCCACTGCTTTATATATAATAATTAATTGATGAATGTAAATTAAATGTCAAATCGCGTTTACTCAGAAACTTTTAGATAATAAGGTAATTAAAACCCTTGCAAGCTATAGATAAAATATAATGATTTGAAGATGTGGAATGTTGTAATAATTCTCTATTTGATTGGCGATAGTTTTTTCTTTTAAGTTCCATGAAAATACGACATGATACCGTTATTGCTATTAACGCGATATGATTTTTTTGTGACTTTTCAAGAATAATGCGATTTTTAATAGTTATTATATTATAGTTTATGAAAAATTTGAGTTATAAAATAATTAATATTATACAAACCATTGCTCTTGATAATTTTTCATTCATACGCTAATATAATGTTTATCGTTCATTAAATGTTTTATTAAATTAATTCATTAAATGTGTATTTTTATGTGATAGAGAATTATAATTTTATTTTTCGTTTTTCTTCTCTTCACTTTCTTATTTGCATGTGAATTTTAATTATATTGCAGGCACATTGTCGATATATTTATATATATAACCGTTCGATTGACGTTTTAATGGCTTTATAAAAAAAGCGATTGATTTTGCAGGAAAGCCATATAAAATTGATTCTGAAAGTATATTTAAAGAATGTCCATGGAGATTCTGTTATTTTCAATAGTTTGCTAGTTGAATAACCCATGGTTTATAAGCTTAGTTTCTTCAACATTCTAATTATAATATTTGACTTATAGCTCAAACTCATGGCGGTAATTGCGTAATAAAATCATATTATCAAAGCGCTAAGAGTATAATAACATTTATTAAATATTTATTGAATTGGTATTTATTTGTTAGAATTCCAGTTAATATGTCAAATTTGGCATTTTACTTGGTAAGTTTTTGGCTTTCACTGACCACAATTCTGAAGCTTTATTTATTCAATTCGTATTTAATATTATTAGGAAAACAACTGTCAAGTTCAATATGTTCGCACAACTGACTTTCTCTGTACATGCTTACTCGTTTTGAAGATTAAATGTAAATATTTAAGAGCTTCCATTTTCGAAAATTTTATATAACAAACGACTATTTTGATTCCATTGTAAGGTCCGCGCTATTGCAAAAAAAACAGGTTACTTACTGTATTTTATGAAAAAGATTTACGAAAACGATAATTTGGCTTTATCGAATGACATATATTGTCATTTCATATCTGAACCTTGGTACAAAAATGCCTTGTTGATACGACATGTTTCTAACATAGGTATATTAAAGTAAACAAGTTTTAGATGTTTTTTTGACAAGGAATGTCAAAAAAATATATATTTCTCGTTCGTTTTAAAATGCTTGATATACTAAATTAAAGCACTAAACATTTGAATAATTTTATTCAATAATTGTTTAGCACACAAATCTTTATGAATAAATTTTGATAAACGATGGCTTTTTTAACTAGGCTAACATATAAATTCATGACACCGTTTTATTATTAGCGTGTTGTAATCTTAAGCCACTTTTCATTTTATATAAATTAAATGAATTTAGTGAAATAAGGTAATCAAAGTAGTATATCGTTTTCCCTATCGATCTGTTGATTCAGAAATATTTTAAAACAAGGACTTCAATAAGAAGTTTATCATAAGTAAGTTACGGTTGTTATTTTTCAAGATATATATTACAATAAGAACGTTTAAAAAAACATTGAATTTAAACGATGGTTATTGTTTTGAATAGATTCGCATGGTACATTTGCACGTGTATTTCTTGTAATCTTAGTTTTTTATAATTTATATTCGTTTTGAATTTTAAAAGACCTTCATCTATATAAAAGTCTTGCAGCATCAAGCATTCATCACAATTCATCCTCATTAATTGTTTCCATTCTCATCGGTGGACTAAAATTTGCTTATCTATATATAGCTGTGTAGAAAAGGTACACAATACATCTTCTCTCCTGTTTTAACGGCCTAGCTTGTTTCTTTCTCGTAATAAAACTAAATTTTTGAAATTAACTGAAAATCATTTTTTAGGCTACTCAGGCTTAGTGTTTACAACAACTAATTGAAAATCAATAATAATATGTTAATAAATATTTATTGTAATAGCATAGTACAGTTAAAGCTATGGGATAAGTGTTCTAATGATACTTGGAAAACGATTTAATGAATGACTATAATATTCAATAAAAAGTGATTGAATGAACCTAAATGATAAGCTGTCTTTATCCTTCATAATTACAGACTGAGTGTAGTTGAATTCACCAAAAATGCATCTATTAGCCCTTTGACTTGAACATTTCCTCATTTTTTGATTCTTTTTTATAGAATTGCTACATCATCATTATCAACATAAAATCAAAATCTTTCAATAAATTCAAATTGTTTGAAAAATATCAACAATTATAGATAGATAACTTAGGCAGACATCTTACAAATAGCAAAGATAAAATCAATAAACTGGACAGAAGCGGTATTTATAAAATGTCCTGTGGCTCATGTTTATCCGTTTATATCGGACAGACAGGTAGAAGTATATCTACTCGAGCTAAGGAACATGTAAGATCATTCAATAATAAAAAAACAGATTCACAATTCGCTAATCACGTTATTAATGAGTCACATAATGTAAATTCGAACTCAGCTCCTATATGTTTGCATCTTTGTAGTAAGGGTCGAAGAATGACGGCTTTAGAACAGCTGGAGATCAATAGACACCAATTCGTCATCAACATCCAAGTCGGTCATCACCCATAACTTGAAGACAAGTTGTTTCTATGGATAGAAGAGATGCGAAGAGTTCCGCTTCCAGTTACACCCATATTGGTAATTGCAAAAGCCAAATCTATTGCAGCTGATAAGCTATTGCGATGTCCATTGAATCATTCAAGGCATCTTGGCAGTGGTTGAAAAAATTTCGTCAAAGAAAAGGGATACAATCAATGATGTTACACGGAGAAGGTGCAGAAGTTGATAAAGAAAATCCTGAACTGCTACAAGCCTTATCAGAATTGTACGAAAAGATTTCTAAATATGAACCGGAAAATGTCTACAATATGGATGAAACTGGACTGTTTTTTCGACTTCTACCGCGGTATTCTCTGCTTTTACCAAACGAAAACGTTAAGACGACTCGTGGAAAAAAGAAAACAAAAGATAGAATTTCTTTGACGGTATGTGCTAATGCAACAGGCACTCACAAAATCCCTTGCACAATTATTGGGAAACCAAAACGTCCAGCATCCATCAAAAACCGAGAATGGCCGGTTAAATATTTTAATCGATCAAGAGCTTGGATGACGTGGCAACCTGTTGGAAGTGGTTTAATGAAGTTTTTTTTATGCCGAAATCAAAAAGAAAACAGAAAGGCCAGTTATTTTGCTTATGGACAATGCACCAGGACATTTTGAGGCATTTAAATGAGATAATGTGGAGGTTGCATTTTTCCACCTAATTGCACAAGCTGGAAACAGCCATGTGATATGGGAATTATTGCAGCCCTGAAAAAGCGATATAAATATTTGTATCTCAAAGAAGTCCTCAACTATTATGAAATGAATGATGGTTTAAAAAGCATCAAAGCAGTTCAAGGAAAACAACTTTCAAGGGGTGCAGCTGGTGTTGCATATGGAAATGCAGCACATTTATTAGATGCTGCCAATTTTGTTAAGGAGGCATGGCACGCCATCTCTGCAGAGACAATCGCAAACTCTTTTGCCAAAACCGAGATAATGACCCTTACACCCGTTCCTGTTGAGAATTCTGAGAACGAATGGATCAATGAAATCATTTCAATGTTTGCAAAAGTAAGCATTGAAATTGACGTCAACGATGCTATAAACTTCGAAAGAATTGACGAGGAAAACACTGAAGAATATGTTCAGGAAATTCTCAAAGATGTGGACGATGTTTTGGAAGATGTGAAAGAAGTACCGGATGAAAGCCACTTATCTGACGATTCCGATCTGGAAAACAACGAATGTCTAGTCAAGTTTGAAGGCTTTGACAACTTGTGTGAAATGGCAATAAATATAGAAAATCAGCTTTTATACCCAGTTGTTAAAAATGCAGCAGGAGCTGATTACAACGATCTTCTATGCTCTTTTGAAAACTTTCAAAAAAAAAATAATAAAAATAGCATCAATTTCAAAAAATCAAACAATAAAAACAATGTGCAGTTGACACTTTACGATATGTTTGTACCCAAATAAAAATGTAAATTTGTTTTTTTCTCTTTGTATAATAGTTATCTTAACAGTTTTCTTTAATTTTTTGCATAATAAATATTGATGATTTTTTTTGCCATTTTTCATGCGTACCACATTTTTTGCGTACTTAAGCGGGAGGTTACTGTAATAATTATTAAATTAATTCATTCGTTCGACCATGTTTCATGTAATGCAATACATACAAACAATCCAAACTGTTTTAACTAATTACATCTTTCATTTCTTCAAATATATAGATGAAGAATGAATTACTCACAATATTTACACTGAAATTGAAGCTATTGTATTTCTTCACTAATTTTATATTTCATGAAAATCACATTTTTCACCATGATTTATTTACAGATTTATATAGCGGCTTCATTCTAAAATACGGTTATCGTATATAAATTTGCATCTATGTCATCAGTGAATCAGTACATATCTACAGGGTTTTAGATGCCTCGATATAACTATTCATTTATGCATATTTCTTCGGTCAGTTTCTCTCCAATAGCAACATAATATTGCATTATTAGTACCATTGTGATGAAGATACGTTTGAGAGAACAAAGTGATTATTTAAAGACATTATTTTAATTACCTTCAGTAGAGTTTGTTATCCTTGCTTAGATTATTAGATTAACATTATGTATGGTAATGATAAAATATGATATATTGAGATGTTAGACTATAAATACTTCAATAGAATGTGCTGTTTATTTTATATACAGTGAAACCTCGATTCAACATTTTTTAAGAGAATCTAAAAAAACAAAAAATGCGGGAAACGACGAACGTGGGAAAGTTCAAAGCAATAATAAAAAAGTAAAATCTTTAAAAATTTTAAGTCCCCCCTCCTTTTAATTTCCAAAATTGGTAAATATGAGAGGGTTCTGTAAAGAATATATTGATTAAATAATTTATTGTAATAATCGAATATGTTTTAAACTTCTTCTTGTAAAATTATTTATTAAAGATGGTCTCAAGACATTTGAGCGAACTATATATTCCATCAATCATTTCCTTGGTTAATATGTAAAATTTAATGTGCTCAAACTCACAAATTGTGTTCGATAGAAAGATTTATCTACCAAAACCGGTCAGTCGGGATAGCATTTGAGGCGAGCCCGTAATATTTAGATGATAGATCGAGGAAATTGATAAATCGGAGAACGGTTAATGCGGGATTATTTAACATTGGTCTTATGGGTGTTTGATGAGACTATAAAAAATGAACGGTCCATCGGGAAAACGTATTATACGAGAACGGTTGATCGGGATTCCACTGTATATATATATATATATATATATATATAATACATATAAAATGTTGCTGGGAATTTCATAATATTTGTGAATAGCTTTATTATAATGCGTTATATTTGCGCTTTTTACATTGCACCTTAATTAATATTTCTGTAATATAATATATTGTATAATTCGACCAACTACATAATATCTACAAAAGTAATGCATATAATATAAGTTCAGTTGTTCTCATTTATGTACTGTATACGAGGGTGATTAAAAACTCTTCTTATGATAAGGAATCGGTTAAGGAAAGATGAACTCTTGAGAGAGGACGTGATGAACTGAGGAGAACTCTTTTATTCCGTAAAAATAAATCCGCAAATTAACGCATGGAAATCACACCAGATTACACATTCATGCAAAAGTTAGGCCATTGATGCAGAATCATTTTTGCAAATATTGGTTCGCAGAAGCCAGCCGCGGTGCAATCGATACACAAAAAGATATATTGTAGGTTTCGGGAACATGCAAGATCGATGAAGAGATTACGAATAAAGTTATAAACCGCCAAAGAATAAAGCTTTGACTCCTAATTTCTGGTTCATCCAAATCATAACTGGTCACGGGTACGTCACTGCCAAGCTCTTTTGGCCTTGTTATTTAGGATGCTGATCACATCTTTTGAGAATGACCGGAATTGGACATCGAACGGAAAGCCTTTCATGGCGATGCGAGCATTAATCCGACCTGTCGGCCCCGTCAGCCATGTTTACATCTTAGATAAATAACAAGGAGTTCTAAGAATTCGAGTCATTATACGAAACTCAATCCTCAAAAAATTTAGGAGTTAAAAAATGATATACTCGGAGTAATTTTCCTCGTATATTCCTGACAAAAATTTGAAAAACGCATGGCATTGTTACGCTGCAGAATACACCCGTTAATAGGAGTATTAAGAGTAATGTTGGGTAAAACGTTGAGTACTCTTAGACATAGTAGACCATAGTGTAACGAGGGCTAACTTTGAAGATTTAGTCACGCTCAGAAAAGGAGAATTTACTATTTTGTCTACGAAGCGCATCCATATAATTTAAATCATACTCTTGATCGCTTCAAAAACCATTTTGTGTCCACAGTGATAGACAGTATGCGACGTCTATAAATAATTATTGCACGTTAAAAAGCAAAGCATCACCGATTAATTACAGTGATAAGTTATATGTTACGTCTATTATGGATACGATAAGCGATTGGGTCGTCTCTTCATGTAATAATTAATATTTAGTAGCTTGTAGTTGATAATTTTTTAAAACAAGTAGTTTAATCGTCTGAAATATATGCATTTTATATACATGTGTATGCGCGATAAAAAATTGTACTGCTCTTATCATTTATCGAATATAATTTGTTTAACTGACACAAAATAAGCTGCAGTTACAATTATTAAAATAAATATTAATAAAATTAAAACTTTATGTTTATACAATAAGTGCTATCGGATTTGGAAATAAATATTTAATATAAAAACGATACATATTATATTAGGTGTAGTAAAAAGTCCTGACGTTTTTTTAAAATGAAACTCAGTGTTTTTTTTATTAGTTTTATTTATAAAAAGTAATCTCCCTGTCTATCTATAACCTTCTGCTACCTATTAGACAAGTCTAAAATCCATTTAGTAAAAAAACTCTACTGATTTGGAATTAAAATAGTCGGAAATAGCGTTTTTCACGTCATTTTTTGTTAAATTTTTTTTATCCCTAAATGTTTTTTATATTAAACGGAATAAATGGTAATCCGATTGTGCTAGATCTGGTAAATAAGGTGGATGCAATAAAGTTTTCCCACCCAACTCCTGGATTTTTTCCCAGGTCATATTCGCCACATGCGGTCGCGCGTTTTCGTTTTGCAGTTTATCGTTGCGTCCATTCATTCTGCCCGGCCTCTTTCTTGTCAAAGCTGCATTTAATTTGTTTGATTGATAACAGTATACTTGTGCCGTCATAGTTTCACCATATTTTAACACTTCATAATGAATTATTCCTTTGAAATCACTCCAAACACAAAGTAAGAGTTTTTTAGGTGTAAACATGTTCGAGGGGTCGGAATTGGTTGTTGTCGACCCTTTAGATATTGTTTTTTCTTCGATACATTCGTATATAACATCCAGTTTTAATCTCCGATAAGCAGGTGTAGAAAAAATGGTCGTAAAGTGTGTTTTTTTGCAGCAGTTGGCACGCGCTTAGTCGCTGCGCCTTGTTCCGATCGCTCAACGCGTGTGGCGCCCAAATTCCTACTTTTCGAATTTTTCCCAGCCTTTCCAGGTACTTTTGTTTTATGGACCATTTAGTACCGACTATATTGGACGATTCCTTTTTTGTTAGCATAGGATTTTTTTCGATTTCAGCCTTCAGGGCGACTTCATCCACTGTATGAGGTCGTCCACTTCGAGGGTAATTTTCAATGCTTAAATTGTCAAATTTAAATTTTGTAAACCATCTCTGACATTTTTGAACTTTTAACACGTCTATATAAACGTCGCAAATGTCTTTAGTGGCGATGATTGCACTGTTCTGGGCGTAATATTGAAAAAGCATGCATCCGCGCAGATATTCCTATGAAGGGCAAAGGTCTGTCATTCTGTTTGGGGCGAATGTACCTTTTTTTTCTATACCGAACGTAACTTGAGATGTCACACAACACGAGAAAAAATATTATGACATTTTATTTAACCAAAGGCCCGAAGCCGACCGATTTTAAGACACGCATTTAAAAAAAAACGTCAGGACTTTTTACTACACCTAATATAATATGGATAATTACTTCTTAGTCAATTTCCAATTGCTGGGGTTGACATAAAGAGGCTAAGATATCAATACAATATTTTACTGCCATTTTTTTACTACAAGCAGTTTGTTTTTTTTAATTAAAGATTCTGGTATATTTCGTGTAATCAACACGCCAGGATTGGCACTTTAGTATTATATTACTTTACGTATAATCTTCGACCTGTTCAGTATAAGATTTCGAGCAAAAATACAATTTATACAAATTTAAAAGATTGTTCTGATTTAAATTTCGATACAAAAACATTATTAAGAATTCAAAACAAAATTACCTAATCAACCTGGTTTTCAGCGAAGGAACCAGATTTTAAATCCACTAAATATAATGAAAAACAAAGTAATAGATATTGCGTTTACACCAGTGTTTTCCAAGATTAAAGAAAAATTTGAATATAGATAATTATGTGATTATTGCCAGCGTATTGAAAATATACTATATATCTAATTACGCATCTGTGATTATCAGTGTTATGAAGAAAATTAACCTATTTAAATAGAGGATTTTAAAGACAAATCACATGGCAGCTGTAAAATATAAGTCAACATACAATATGTTTGTGACTATATACAATATTTATTTTGTACTATTTCAAATTCGATTTTTTTTCCAATCCGAAAATGCAATGTATCAAGTGAAAATTTGGAGAACAAGTGGACATTAAGAACAACAAACGATGTTGACTTAATTTACAAAATTGAATAAACAAATCGATGTGATTATAAGCACGACCTGAATTTGTTTATAAATGAAATTAAAAATATTTAGTATTTGGACTAGAAAATCATTACTTTTTCTTTCCAGTCTGAGAAAGTCCTTTTATCCTTTTCGAAGTGCGTAAAAAAAACTATTTCATTAACAAATCATTGTACACAATTACGATATTATATTTCCACATTTTTTAGGCCTGGAATACTTTTTTCTTTTCTACTTTCTCTTGGGATTTTATAAAAAGTATCAATAAAAGGCTATAGAAATTTAACTAGAACTGATCACCGCAAACACTACTCATGAAATATATCGTAGAAAGCTTTAAAAAAAATTTTCGTCCATTTAAATGATATATTTATGTATGACAATCAAAAAATAAGTGTTATTGGTTGGTAGTAAAGATGTTTACAGCATTGAAATGTATTTAAAAAAATAATGCATTTGGCTTTATCATCAAGCCTTGTGATCCAAAAATCAAAAGACTTCTGTGTACAAAGGAATTCTGCAGCTTTATACAATGACTCCAAGAATTATACGTGACTTTCAAATAGTATATTGGAAAAGTTTTAGTTTAATTTTGCTGTATTTTTTCCATTCGAAGTAGCAGAAATGGAGCTGACACCTCGTTTGGTTAAAAATTACTTGCGTGCTCATCCATCGCTTGTTGAGAGTGTCGTTGAAAAGGAGATTCTTCTAAGCATGATGGAAAAAATGGTGGACGAAAAGATTCATAAAATCTACGGTCCGACCTGCACTTCAAAAGATATCGTTGAAATTAAACAGAGAAGACTTTCCCACTACATGTACCACAATAAACCGGAAATGTTAGAGGTACTTACATATATTCTTAATAGAATTATAATATAATATAATCTTTTCGCAGTAATGTCAATATGTCGTTTAAGTGACGCGTTCAATTGTCACATTTTCCGATAGTGAAACATCTTAGTAATCAAATATACGGATATCACCTTAGTGTCATTCATATATACCATGCAAATAAATACTGTATATATAATTCTCATTAAAAATCTGTGTCATAAATTTACTATAAGGAAATGAGTCTGGTTTACTCTCTATTCTCATGTGACAATGTATTACAATTTCATTGTTGCAATTTTTAAACGAAATGTGATAATTAATTGATTTCTACAATATATCTCTGGCTATTTTTATTATTTATTATAGCGAAAATTACTTTTATCTTTTTTATTATATTTGCTATAATATAAAATTTTTACATTATTTCTGCAGTAACTAATCATTTTGCTACTATTTTAAAAATGGTAGTTATGTATATATTGAATAATATTGTTGAAGGGGTATTAATATTTATTTATACTGTCAAGCTTTAGTTACTAAATTTATTTATTTACTTGGCTCGAAAAAAAGAAAAATAGAACTTATAATAAATGCTCTTTGGTTTTAAAAGGATGCAATAAGAAAAACTTATTAAGATCCAAATGAATTCAATAATTTCATAACACCAAGAAAAACATGGGGACATTTAACGTGAAAATATTGTTGGAGCAGATAATTTGAACGAGAAAAACTTCTCCAACATTGTAGACTCATGTAGATTAATTAATTAATTGCAATTTTTTTATGCGAAGTATTTATAATTGGAACAGATAAGAGATAGTGGTATGTTATAATGAAATCGAATGATTTTTTTGTTAACTGGGAAATCAGTCATGCACAATAATTGTGTGAGACCAATTATCTTAGTGTCAATCAAAACCGAAAGTAATTATACAAGATAAAAAAGACATTTTCAAAAAAATAAATAAGTTTTTTATGATTTGAGTTTTTAAGATAAGTGTAACATAATTATAAAAATGAACTTTTTATTTCTTTTGTCATTTCATTGTTTACTAGATCAACGGAATAGCTTAAAAAAGCACGATAACCATAATACAACGGGAGGATGTTAAAATTCTATCCATATTATGTGAAATAAAGTATGAAATAAGTTGTTGAAAATAACAAGTTATGTACTGCCGTCTATAAAGAATATCTATTATATAAAATAATGATTTTTTTTAAATATTTTTCAAAACAACAAATAAAAATCGTTATTTGATCGTCGAATACTTTGCCACAGAGTGAACTGTGTTTGTATTTTATATCCTCGCAATATATATTGTTTTCCTTGAATCGACATATTTTTTTTTTAATAAATGTATCAATGAAAGAGTACTGTGGTATAAAACGACCAAAATTAATATAATAATATTTGTTATATCGTTTGCATATTGCTCATTTGAAACTCATGATTATGTTGTGTTTATTTATTATTTAGTTTGTAAAAGTGTTTTTTTGTAGAATATTATGCAGATGGTCAAGTGCGATTATCGGAGGGAGCACATTCTGTGGGAGATATGTCGATGTATTTCTGTATTGTTGCAAGCTGACGGCTTTCGAGTACTTATCTCCAAGAACAATGAAGTCGCGACCCTATCGCCGTACTCGGCGCATAAGGTGACTTCAAATTTTACGTATCGACGGCAAAAATTTACAACAGTGCAAAATTAATTCACCCTCGACTATTAAGCGCTTTTCGTGGGACATATTTTTATTTGAAAGATTCAAAATTCTGTATAATTAAAATGGTATAGCTATCAAATAAAGTTTAAATAAAATATCACTAATCATTGCGGTTTTCAGAAGCGAATCCAAGTTCAATTGAATGCTTTTGATCATAGTCTACCGTACCAGAGCCTCATGTTTAAATTCACCGGCTCTCACTTTTAAAGAAATGGAGCAGATCTTAGATTAGATTAGGAAACATAAATCAGTGCATTTATCGTCCCCCAAGAATCATTGTATAAATTCAAATATACGTAGACAAAAGTGTCAACTATTTACTGCGAAGCTTTCATCCAAACAATTATTGTTTTTCATTATTTAATACAACTTGAATGTTGACTGTAACACAGATATACAATATTTGCAAATTTTTAAAATCAGTGAATTAGTCTTAAAAAATCATCTTTAGTGAATAAGTAAATTACCTTTTGACTAAAAGTCGGCTTTGTTGTAAATCTCGGAACACAGTCTAGTATATTGAATATGCGATATATTGAAAACTATTATACTGTTGGTAAAGAAAGGACTGCCTTCCGCACTGCAACATTGATGCTCTGAAACAAAAACTAATAAGTAAGTATTTTTTAACAATTTTTATTTGCCATATGATGTCACAATAGACAACAGTCACATCACTAACATTATATTGTAATCAACTGTAGTCGATTGAAAACATTCATAAACATCCATATTGAAAATCATCTAGAAAGACTCATGACACTGTGGTTGCAGAGTGTGCTTCGTTTTATCGTCTTCTCTACCATTAAGATCATTGAGTGTTCGTTGTTTTATAACGCATGAAACATTCAATCATATCCAATTGCTTTTAAAATGCCCAATGCGACTTTGTAATATAAAATATACATGCGCGAGTACCTTGAGTGACAAGTATGTTATATTTTTTTGTTTGTTTTTGTCAACAGCTGGACCAAGTCGGCCCCGTGCCGAAATGGAGCACAGGTGTTAAGCGGATATATGAAGAGGTGTTCACGAGGAGGCTTGGGGTCCGTTTATCACAAGACAAGGTTCACCATTCGTTCGGTAAAGTTTTTCCCGATAAGGTAAGTAAGTCAGTTGAAAAAAAAATTAATAATTTAATGTACCACTATTGACATTAGAGAGATTTATAATTATTTTATACAATTTTGTAACAGGGAAATTTTGTACATGGGATGTGGCATACCATCATTGAGCCAGAAGATCAAGTAGCAGGCGTTGTGGAATTTTGGCGCTGCAGTCCAAAAGAATCCTTTAATAAGGAAGACGAAGACACATTAGTTTCGTTTATGAGGTGGGCTAATGTATCACTCCAAACGAATACATTTGCCCACCTCTTAAAACAAAAACATTTAAACGACTTCTTGATGACCGTTGTTAAGTAATTTTTTTCAATATTTGCTTTAAAACTTTAAAAAGTTTTGTGTCGTTCCTCACTTATTAAGTGAATCTCTTAACCTCCTGGACTGCCATCATCATGATATCATGCACACCCAATTATATTGCTAAAAATGAGATGTTAATCTTAATTCAATCTTTAGAATATACCTAATGTTAATATTTGTTATATGATTATCAATATCACTTTTAAGGTGTTAACTGTCACTTCTTGATGGAAAGGCATGATATTTTAAATAATAAAAACACATTTTTTAGTACTTATTTCCACACAATATTTTTGATCAGGACCGGTTTCGCTCATCGCGAGCATTATCAGCTGATAGATAATCATATCAGTTAATAAAGCTCGCGATGAGCGAAACCGGTATTGATCTAAAATATTGTGTGGAAATAAGTACTAAAAAATGAGTTTTTACTATTTAAAAAAAAAATATTATGTAAACGAATTTATAATTAATAACATGTTTTAATAATTCCATGTGAACAGGCAAACAGAATGTTTTAAATTTTGCTTTAACAAGTCAAAGATGTGCACATTTTTTTTTTATAAAAATAAGATTCATAGTCTTTTTAATAATAAATTTTTGTGAGCTCTAAATGTTTGTGTGGTAACTATAATATATTATAAATAGTTATGTGTTTGTGAAAGTAAATTTATGTGTTGTGCGTGTAAAAAAATGTTTGTGAGTGTATACGTCATAAAAAGAAGTCAAAGTCTATGGTGAGCAAATATTCAATAAGAAAATTATATTATCGTTTTATTATAGTAGAAAATATTGACAAAAAGATATTTTTTCTCTGAATCCCTTTGAAATATAAACAAACTTTGATTGAAACTTTAAAAGTAAGAAGAAAGTCCACTAGCGTTTGTCATATTTCATAAAAATTCCAATTCTTTCATTTTCATATAGATTCGTAAAAAAATTGAGGTCAGCGATGTTGAACCCTCATATTTACCCTTGATACAATCGTTATTTTAACCGTAATGTTTTATTTTTTTCTTTTTTGAACGATCTCCTTAAAATGTTTTCAAGAAAAACGTACGTCGGCAACAAGTGTTTGCATCAATATCGAGCGTACATAGTATAAATTCATATGTAGTGTTGGTCGCTTTTGAGCTCTGATCGTATGAATTTAGCTTGGATAATTTTTTTAACAGGTCCATATTCCAAGATATGGTTTCTATGAAGGCATTGGTAAAGAAGATCATCAATTTTGCACAGCGCCTGGTCAATGCAGACCGAGCTTCTCTGTTCCTGGTCGATCATCGAAACAATGAACTATACGCGACTATATTTGATTCGAACGTGCATGACGAGTCCTCGGAAGAGCTGTTCAACATCGAAGCACCCTCGTCAAAGAGCGACGATGGCAAGCAAGCGCAGGAAGAAATCCGCTTTCCTATGGGAACTGGCATCGCTGGATACGTCGCTCTTACTGGTGAAGTGCTGAACATCAGAAATGCGTACGAAGATGCGAGATTTAACAAGTAGGTACTATTTTATTTTTGATCTGAATCAACAGACGCCGGATTTAAAGATTTCTATTTTTTTATTACATATTTTATTTGTGAAAACGATATGTTTAAAGTATTGACAAACACGAAAATCCTAAAAACGTATTAATAATAATAGCTATCAAAGCAACATAAAAAATACATCACCCAGCACGTCTCACTCTACAATCGGGTAGTAAAATAAACCGATGAGTTGTATTGTAGACGAGAACACTTGTATAATATAGTTATTAAAATTATGTTAGGTGGATATATAATCATCGAAAGTAATGGTGTATTGATTCTATTGATGGGAGAATTAAATAAAAAATACTAACGCAAACACAAAATTTTACTTAATCGGCATTAATTTGATAAAAGTAACAAATTATTTCGATATACGTATATTTTAACGATTTATAATCAATTAAGGCCTATTTTCTTAGAACATCACAACGCCATATTTAATCTTTTAATTAAACATTAAAAATTTTAGGCCAAAATATGCTAGACGGGTCTATGCATAATTTTAGCTTTATCATTCTTCAGGTCTGATGATGACATGAAATAGCATTAAAAACTATGTAAGAAAATTATATAGTCAAATACTCAGATGTTTTTACATTATTACGATTGATTTGAAAAAAGAAACACACACAGTTTTCGACACTACAAAAATCTAAAAGTTATTTAAACCTCGTATGAAAAAAATAAATTCATTTTTCAATTAACCTTTGGATTTATTTTACCAAAGCTTACTTCGTTTGAAATGTGTTATTTTCACAATTGTTGCTTTGAAGATATTTAAAACGGCTATGAAATACGATTTTTGTTCTGATATATCTTTTCGACATATTATTTTTCTGAAAATATACAGTAATTAACACTTGCAGAGATTGACACAAATGGAAAATCATTATGAGAGATTTGCAAGATCAAAAATGATTTGCAAAAGTTGCTCATCATTAATTGTTTTACAACACATAACTGTACATCTTTATTTCAAATAATAAAAACATACTTTTAGTTCTATTTTCATAATATATTTCATGATCAGGAAATAGTGCTAACAATGTGTTTTTTGTAATTAAAAATATTATGCCTTTCCACCTTCAAGTGACAGTTTACATTTTGAAATGTAAATCTTTATTAAAGAAGGTGACATTTTAAGATAACGTTTAAAAATATGACATTTCAATTTTTAAAGGGCGGTTGATCAACGAACGGGCTACAGAACAGAAACCATCCTATGCATGCCTATTAAGACCCGCGGCGCAATTATAGGAGTCGTCCAAATGATAAATAAGTCTATTGGACATTTCTCTCCCGAAGATGAGGAGGCCTTCTCTGTATTCTCAGTGTATTGCGGGTTAGCTCTGCACCATGCCAAACTCTACGAACGGATAACAAGATCTGAGCAGAAATATGCTATAGCACTAGAAGTATTAAGTTACCATAGCGGCTGTTCTGACAGCGAAGTATCCTCATTCACAAATATTGAGATCAAAGCTCCTGTTGACATAGACACCTACTATTTTGACGCTTTTCGATTAGACGATACCAACAAAGTAACTTTGACGATAGCGATGTTTAAAGAAATGTTTGGCGATATGAGATGCCAACAGGAATCCCTAGTCAGATTTGTTTTGACAGTGCGAAAGAATTACAGGGACTTGCCCTACCACAATTGGACACATGGATTTTCTGTTGCTAATTGCATGTACTCGATAGTGAAAAATACAGCTGGTGTTTTCACCGTAAACGAAGTAAGTTTCGTTCTATATAAAGAATTATTAAACAGAAGACTATTTTTTGAATATCAAACGTTTCACCTGCCGCTAATCTAGCAAAATTTGTTGCTATTAAATTAATTTATATTTGATTGTGACAATTTAAACGTGACCTTTTTTATGGTAAAAAAGTTATACTCTTCATCAAAATATAAAAAACCGATATTGATAAATCATAGTTTTGTGGGATGAGTAGGTACTAAAAGATGTGTATTTTTCCAATAAACTTCGTCAATATTTTTCGTCCTTCTGGATAAAGTTATTTTCTGACCAATTTTAATGTAGCCACTCCCTGGACCGGACTCCTGTAAGAAAACGAGCATATAATATGAATTGTTAAGATACATTATATTGAAAATTATTCGGCAATTTGTTGTAAATATTTTTTACAATGAACAATTTTTTATTTTTTTTAGAAAATCGCATTGTTCATTAGTTGTTTGTGTCACGACTTAGATCATAGAGGAAAAAATAATAAGTTTATGCTTGAAACCGAATCACCGCTAGCTGCAATGTATTCTACATCAACTATGGAACACCATCATTTCAATCAGACTGTTATTATAATACAACAGGTAAATTAACACACATAAAACAGAAGATAGTTTATTTCAGTTAAAATGTTAATTTATTATTACAAGCGTTACACTGTGTTTTCAGTGATTTTTTTTTGCAATTTTTAAGTTGATTAAATTATGTTTTTATCATTATGTCTAAAAAAATTGTGTTTTGATAAAATTTAAATTTTTGTTTGACCAATTAACTGAAGATATTTAAGTTAAATAATTAAAAAGCATCTGTTTTTAATTTTGATTCAAACTAAATATTGACTTAATTGAATTATATTTCAACCTTGAAAATTATTCATGTAAGCAACACAAAAAATATTGATCTATGACACAAGTTAAAAAAATCTGTCCATTTTTGCTTTCGGTAAATATGAACGGAGGAATTATACAGTCGTGAAAACCACAAGTATAAAATATTTTTTGGTGAATGGTTTCAATTTAATTTTATTTAAAAATTCAAAATGTTTTTTTAAATGTACGAAAATATACATAGCATTTTACTTTATTATATTATACTATTCTATGCGTTGATATTATATTTGTTTTTATAGCATGATCGTTGTCCACTTATTTTTTTTCTTTTTTTTCAACTGTTAAAAATGGAATCGTAACACTCAGTTGGCCCAAAAAGGACACAATATCTTCAAACAGTTATCATCATCAGAATACAAAGAAATGTTGAGTTATGTTAAGCACTGTATCCTTGCTACAGACCTTGCACGATTTTTCCCCAATAAGGCAAAACTGGAAGACCTCGTAAGGAACAAACAGTTTTCCTGGGAACAAAAAGATCACAGGTATTCGAAAAAAATGATACGCGTAAAAATCAATTAAAACAACACGCCGCCAAAATTAAAAAGACCATTAAGACATATCTTTTCTTCTCACGGGGAAATAAACAAAGAAATCGAATTAAAAAACTTTTTTTATTAGTATCAGCATTAAATATTTAAACTGTCATTAACAGCTACCTTATCAATGTACACTTATAAATTAGTACTAAATTATAGTATCACACAAACGGCAAAAAATATAAATATTTTGGTGTTTCACTATTTAGGTTAAGCTAATTATTTTATAAAGTCTTAGACATACACATTAAGCCAGAAGTCAAAATAACTAAAAATATGATAGTATTTTAATTAGTCATTCAATCAGAAGAACAAATGGCTTGAAACATAAAAAGTTAAATACAAATATTATGTTTTCTTTCTCAATGACTAATTTGATTTTTTCAAAATCAACAGTACATCAATTGTTCAATAAAATACCGATGCTAAAAAGCAATTTATTTAATTGAAATTCTTCTTTTAACCCACACCAGACTTTGATAATGGTGAAACTATGAAAAAAAAGTTTTATCGTTTGATAATTTATTTTATTGTTTATGCTACAATATACTTATGTAAAATAGTTTCTATAGCGAAGCGTTTTTCTTTCAATTCCAAGGTTCTTGATTATGGCGATCGCGATGACAGGCTGTGATCTATCAGCATCAGCAAAGCCGTGGCATATCCAGGTTGAAACCGTCAAGGTCATTTTTGAAGAGTTTTATCAACAGGGAGACGCCGAACGCAACGCTGGACGAACACCTATTCCGATGATGGATAGAAATCTTCCAGAGCAGCAGGCTTCGTGTCAAGTTAGTAAAATGAATTTATTCAATTATTTAAAATCTATGTAATTATTTGAAATCGAGCATAAATCGTGCAAACGCGGTCAACCTGTTCCGAAATTTGTAAGGTTCAAGTAATATCCCATAATATATCAAATTTATATCGTTCACATTCCTATTGGATCTGATATTTTTATTAATTCATAAAATTTAATATAAAAACAGAAACATAATATGTAAATATTAAGAAAAAACGATAGAGATAAAACATTATACAAATGAATTTAAAATATAATTTATACCAAAATAAAAGTGTAGGCATACTAAGAAAATTCGAGCATACTTATGAACGGGATCGTTTCACTTTGAAATTATTTAGTTGAATGTACGGATTTACGAAACAATGCTCTATGCTATCAACAGGTGGGATTTCTGACTGGTATATGCATACCTTGCTACAACCTGTTGAATGAAATTCTCGACGCGACGAAGCCGCTCATGGATATGTGCCAGAGTAACCTAACGCAGTGGCGGAAAATCGAGGCAGAAGGTAAAACACTTCTTAGTATTCAAACCGGAAAATCTTCTTCTGATGAAATTTCTCAAGACACCCGAGGAGAAAAAAAAGATATTCATGACCTCGAATTTGACGAAAGTGAAGATGAGATGGGCGATGTCAATCTAACTGACGATATTACAATTACTCCTCCTAATGCTGAGGAAGAACTTTAAAAATTGGCATTTCAAATATTAATCCTCCCTTCGGAGTAAAAAAAAGATACATCGTTTCATCAAGTCGTTGAAAATTGGATATGGGCAACGCTTCGTATAAGTTTGCTCAAGACTGTCCAACTGGGGTCCGCCATTCATGTCACCAGAGGTTACCGATGAGCTCTACAGATTATTCGTAAAAGAATTAAATATAATAAATACAAATTTCAATCTCATATTCATTGCTTGATCTAAAGCATATTGTCACCATGATTTTACTCAAGTTTCTACAATATATTTTTTTCATAGGGAGGAGCGGCTCAAACATTGATTTTTTTGCTATTTAAGCAAGCCAGTACAAAACAAATAAACGTTTTTTTTACTAATTCAGGGGGGGGGGTCAAAGTCCTTCCCATAAGTCCAAAATTAAATTAAATTAAAATAAATGACTTTACTTTCTTAAAAGCTCACGGTGTAACTAGTTTGGTCCATCAATTATTAACATACTTTGTAATGTGGATGCGGCCCTCAGGATATTTGGACAGCTTGATACAGTTGGATTTAATATATTTGTAAGTTTTAAAGATTTTTAATGTTACTTATATTCATGTTTTCGATGTAATATTGGGCAGTTTCATTGTAGTTCTGAGCGCAAAAGGAGTTAACTTAAATTAACATCAATTTGACATTGAAAAAACCCCAAAAATAACGCAATCGAATAATAATCGAATATACAAAACAGAATAGATAAATAATATTTCTATAAAGGTCAATACAATATTAATAATCGGCTGCTCAAAGTCTTAAGATTTAATGTGGCCTGATTTTGTATAAAATTTCATCAGTGCTGAATGTATGATACATAATAATAACCAATGAACAATGGAATAAAAAACAAACGGGATATCTATTAAAAAAGCATTCAGTCTTAAAATTGATCAGGAGTAATAAAAAAAAATGTTGGCGGATTTGCGGGAGCAAAAATAACTTTACTGCATTGAAAAAAATAAAATGTTTGTAATAGAATTTTGTATTTCTATCAAAGTGCTATTTCTTTGAAAGGTGTTGCAAAAAAAATTTTGTAACACATCTCAAAGGTTTGGTTTGATTCGTGGAATTAGCACGTATACATTTCTATATATGTATCATTAAAAGACAAACGGCGATCGGAAATTCTATAAATTCACTTGATCATATTCAACTTTTCTATTTAACAACAACTTTATTAACTATCGTTTATATAAAACAACGTCGGTTTAGTTACACTATGTATAACTCAAGAAGGGTTGAAACGATTTTTATGATCTTTGGTTTGTTGGATTTGTCTCCGCCCCGAATAGCAGAATGAAAGAAAAAGAAAATTTTCATACATATTGTAAGGAACGGCATTCGATGTTTTTTTTTTTGTCAGTAAATGACCTGCAATGAGGCGATTTGGCTTTTATTCTCATTCCATATTCATTAACGTGTTATAATGGAGTTCTACCAAGTCAATGCCAAATTCAATCAATAATATATTATTTTTTTTGTTTGTGATCCGTTTGAAACCGCCCCCAAGCGGTGTCTCCATAGAAACCTTGTTGATCGTCGGTCTTGCACTTCTCCCCAGGTCTATTTAGTCTTTCAAGGTACGGCCGAGCATACACTAATGCTCGTTTCACGTTATTTTATCAATAAATTCGCCGTAAAATTTTTCTCAAGTTAAAACAATGAACTTTATAAAAAGTAATTTTTGCATTGATATAATATTTTTGTGTTTTTAATATTAAACATACAGTGTATCAGTGACAATTTCAGAATCCTATGGACTATTTTGCAAAATTGTCTATGTGAATAAAAAAAGACAATTACAATGAATATATCACGCAAATACGCATACATTTTGGTTTTCTATTTATTATTATTTTATTTTATAATCAAGCAAATAAAAATTTAAATCAAAATTTTACAATAAAGTTATTCATATTATTATATCCAAAATTACACGATGACAGATAATATACTTTTCAGAACTTTTGTCAATTTGATATAATTTTTTTTTCTATCGATCTTTTTTCTTAAAATAAACAACATGTACATCGCTACATTCATATTTTTCACGATCATATGATATTTTGCAATAAAAAATAATATTCATTTAATATGAGTATACGTAAATAATTCTCCGGCAGTTTTCTGTTTCTCAATTAGTTTTGGATTGATTTGAATTTATGATTTCCTACATTTTGTGTTTTTCTCTAAGAGTAAAATTGTTAGAAATCATTTTATTAGAAATAGTTTCTCCTAGTCTTGTTTTTATTTACATTTTAAACGTTCAAAGCTGTGAAAAATATTTAAATAAAAAACAGTTTATGCACGCAACTTTCTTAAAACTCATCTTTGAGTTAAGTTCGAAAGTAAAACAAAAACTGTCAAGTGACCTAGTTTTATTTGTAAAGGAAAGTTAACACTTATCTTTTAGACACATATTAACATCCTGAAATTCTCTCGTCCATTATTACACAAAAAACACTCATTGACACACCCCAACTTAATATATCTACCTTAGATACCAATTTAATTGTTAAAAATCAGTATTATTTAAAAAGTTATTTCTTAACGGTGATCGTTTAAGTGAAAACAATTATTGAATTTCCACCCCAAAGAATTAAAAGCCATATCACGTTTCGAGTATACGTGTGTCGTGTTTTCGATCTTAAACAATTAACGATGACGTCATCAAGAAATTGGCAAAGGAAGTGGTAAAGAAAGAGGCCGGTGGAAAATTTCCATAAACATTTTATTATGCCGCCAGTTATGTTTCCGAACAAAATCTGACAGCACTACAGTTTGAGTTCTTAGACATTTCCAAACATACTGTTACCAAACGGGGATCGGCCATGATTCATTTACACACTATCCACCATGCTAAAACAAAAACTAAAGCAGCTGGTAAGGATGAAAGCGACAGAGCTTCGTTGTTTGAAAAAACTTAAGTTAGATTAAAAAAAAATCATGGGGTAAGGATCTCTCCAGGCGGACTCAAAATTAAAATGGTGATCAAAAGGCCAAAAGGCCATAAAATATTGAGGCTAATAAAACAATACAAAAAAATAAAATAATAAATATTGAGACTAATAAAATGTGAAACTCAAGGAAAAACGTTCGATTTGTGTAAATTACGGGAAGAAAATTCATTTAATGCCGTGATAAAAGCCATTTCAAGAGCTTTCCCAGATGAAAAAAAAACGGAATCAACGTTGAAGTCACTTAAATCAGCCCAAACACGACCTCGAGCGAAATGAACATAACTAAAAAAAATCAAAACCACCCAGTGCCATTATTGGCATGAATTCAGTGACTCAGATATTTGCAGCTTCATTCAATCTACAAGTGCGTCAACCGCGGTGTGTATTGTGTACGGTGTCAATATTTTAGATAAAGATGCTATATTTAATGCTTTACAATAAGATTAACGATGCTTAAAAAAATCTTTATTAATGTAATAATATATATTTGAAAAACTACCATATAAATACCGGTGACATAGAACTTCATTCTATATCAAAATACTTCTATTAGTTTTTTCGCCGTATCGGCATTGGAGTTTTTAAAATTACTCGCTGTAACACTTTCTCCCAACTAAAAATTTTTCATTTTCGGGAATAAATTTTCATACATAAAATTATCAAATTCTTCGCTCATGTAAATGCATACTGCAATATGGAAGGATTTTTTCCAGATGATTTTTATTTAAATGATTTATTTTCTCAAACGGTTGTAAGAGTAGATAACTCTTCCGATGTAAAAATTTGAGATAATGGTTTTTAAGTAGTTTTTTGTAACGGTGTGCTGGATTATGGTGCATATTTTGAACCTATGTACCGTAATCTTCACGCTAGTTTTCAATAAGCGCGCACCGAAACTTCTAGCAATCTTCTAACAGTCATCTACACTCTGTACAAAACGAATACTTCACTGTAATGTCTGATGTATATCACATGTCAATTCTTTTTCCTGTCCATTGCGCAAAGCCAACGAATTTTAAATGAGTAAACTTGGTATCCTTATATTATTTTAGCTAGGTTATCTGTGTTCTTGAGCTTTTCCGGACTTATTTTGTAAACAATGTAACAATGTAAGTGTATAAGTGGATTAAAATGCAAATAATCTTATTGTATTTTTTCTCCGAATTCATGTTCAGTTTTTTGTTTTACTTTCTTTGGAGATTTTCTATTTATATGATTAATTAAAAAAAACTAAGTAACGTGTTAATAAGTAAAAATATAAATGTAAACGTTTTAAAAATAAAGAAAAGTAAAAATTCTTATCGGAACATATTTTTGGTTTTCATTGTCAGTTCTATATTGCTTAATATATTTTAATAGCGAAACCTATAAACATAGCTTCCTATCATCTTAAATGGTAGTTCTATGTTATTCGGTTTGTTTATAATTGCAGTATGAGTCATAATAAATCGTCAATACAAATCTAAAAAGAATAAGTCAATATTTTGAATTAATTATTTGTAGAGCAAAAAAGTCTTTTATCTTTGCACAAAAACAATAAAAATACCAATGAAACCAATATTGTATTTTTAGCTATGTTTATTATTTTGATGTTTTCCAAGATATCACGCTCTATTATTGTTTGTGATATGCTAACTTTTGGAGACAAGTACGTTTTTGATATTTTGCGCGTGTTCATTTTTATGCATTTTCTGAAGCACGCTTTTTTTGCATCATGTATTTTTAGTAGTGTTGTAGTTAATATATTGACTAAAATATTGAACTTATTTATCTTAGAAATACTTACTTAAATAATACTATTCACATAGTATTTTGATCTTTGCGATTTAATCTGTTTCATTTATAATTAAATTTAGGCTTAATATTTTATCTTTTGAAAATGGCAACATATATTAATTGATAATGAAAAGTATATTTGTTCTCCTTGCGCTCAGCATTATAGAACGCCCAGATGTATTGTGTGTTAGTTATTAGAATACATATTGCTTTAGAATAGTAAGGTTATATGTTATATATATATATTGAAGATTACAGGTGAATGAATTGAAATCCTATTCCCGAAATCCCGAAAAAACTATTTTTTGGAATATTTATTTCTACAAAAATTCAAATGATCAACAAAAGTCATGAAAATAATAATGAATTTTTTGAATCCCTTCTTATATTTCTAATTAGACAGAACATATTTTCATATCAGATTTATGTGGACAAAAAAGGGTAAATATTCGAAATATTTATATATTTTACATTGCAAGTTACTATTGAAAAAATCTATGTACAAAAAAATATTTTTTTATGCGGTTAAAAAGAGTAAATCATGAAATCAAAAAATTGATTGTCCAATCTGAAATAAAAGTATGATTATTATACCATTTATTTTGTATGAAATATAGTTATATAAATAAAGGTTTTCTGAAGACTGATTGTAGAAAAGTATACGACGATATACGAAAAATCTGTAAAGCATCATACTGGCAAAGCATAAGAGTCAGATTATTTTTCTATTCATTAATCTTTTTATTTTCTTATTTAACAAACATATGGAAGTACAAATGAACATTTATATTTTGTATTTAAAAGTTTACCCAGCTATTTCAATCCATTTCAAAATGTCATAATTAAGATGAATCTTTATTGAATGTTATTGAATTAAGGAAAAGCGTAGAAAATGCTAAATCAACATATGTAGACGCAAAATCCACTGAAATTTGTGGTATATATATGATGATATAAATGAAAAACTTTGAAAAAAAGTACAAAAAAATTAAAATTTTAATATAGATGTTTTAACTAAGGTGGCCATATATCCTTTTCAAGAAAACTGTCATTTATTTCACGAGCGTTTCATAGTTAGGTTTTTGTGAATAAAATTGGTGGAAAAAAACAAGGCCACCGATATCTAAAACAAAAAAATGGATTTGAAAGCAATCCAATTCTCGAAACCTGCCCTTACCTAAATAATATAAAATTGTGAAAATATCACTATCACGCATTTTATTTCATTGTTTAAACATATTGTCATTCCATCAATAAGTAATAATTTAAATATTAAAAGTGTTTTTATAGTTTTTTATCATTTTTCCAAATAAATTATTTGAACTTTCAAATGCATTGTAGCTGCTTACAACATCGACTCAGTATACTTGGTGGAATTTCATATTTAATTTTTGAAACTTGAATTGTTGATTTTTCACTAGTGCACAATTGTGAAACAATTCAATATTATGATCATGTATTGCTCTCTTTTTCTAGGACAATATGGCCACCATAAATGTAGTACATTATATAATTACATCACTTATCTCATTGTTAACTATAAGATCAAAGATCAAATCTACATGTTTATGTGAACAATTTACGTCAAAAAAAATAAAATAAAAAAAAAACAAAAAAAAAACAAAAAAAAAAACAAAAAAAAAACTATATCCAAATATTGTTATGCATGTTGTTGCAAATCATTGTTAACTATAAGATCAAAGATCAAATCTATAAATTATATATAATTCAAAAAACTTTATCTGAATGTTAATTATTGTGAAATAAAATTTAAAATTCAATGCAAAATGTTGTTTTATTATAACAATATATTTCTTATACTACAATACCAAATCATCGTTAGAAAAAGTTTCACTTGGGTATAATTCTTAATTGGATGATATTTCATCATATTTAATATTTTAAATATGAATTATACGAAATACGTATCAAAATATAATTATAAATTATTTTTTTTATTGAGATTTACAACGGTTGGTTTTGGTAATTCATACTCAGCAAAAATACATGCGCCTTTCTGACACAGTATTGACTAGTGGAACTATAATATAATAGAACAATTGTAATCGATTTGATCAATACTAATTTTTATGTTGAATAGATGTCTCTATCACTCACATTAATTATACATAATATATAGAATAAAAAAACAATTAAAGTAAAGTAATCAATGCTTATAAAAACAAAAAACAAAAAATGATTTTTATATATACCAACACATATTGGTTCAGTTTTTGGTACAATTAGAAAATATTTTTATAAGACAAAAACGGATAAAAAATGAAAGAAGACATTGTTTGGTTAATCATTAGACACTTGTTTAATTTTTTTTTCCACTTATAATTAGATTTTGGTTCACGGCTCATAATTATATATAAGTATTAATTACCAATTTTAAGATACTCTCGGCGATTCAAGAAATCATAGATACATACCTACACATTTGCCTCTAGAAAAATGTCTTTCATCACATAGATGCGGTAATACCACCAACGACTACATTCCAAATAAAAGATATGTATTCTTGAATTCGTAAAAACAAATGATTTTTTTAAAGTGATAGTGGAGTCCCAATACTTTTTCGATTAAACGATTTTGAAAAATATTTCAATGAACAATTTGCCGGATTGGTTGGTTGATTTTTTATTTAATGCATGTAAATAAAAAAGAGATGAACAAACCTGACAAAATGAAACTTTTAGTCGAAGTCGGAGTCGTATTTTTGGTCATTTTTGGAGTCGAAGTCATGTTTTTTACGCCTCTACAGCCTTGATTATAATACCATACCTTGTAAAAAATGGCCGGTGATATATCGCCGTCACATAGTCCTGGCAATCTCAGTACCGAGAATATCAATACGTACCTTAAAATAACAATGTAAAAGATTCAATTCGACATTGCTGATTAGATCATTATATGATAACCGATTTCAGTCTGTTCATTTTAATTTAACGACAATTGCGGCCAAAATCGTTTTACCATAACTATTCGCTATTACCTGTTACGCGACGCATCGATTACCTTTATTGCACATATTTCATAAATATGTTTGATAAAGGTAAGTAATTCTTAACTGAAGTTATACATCACTGCTTTCTAAAGTCATTAGGCAATCTATAAGGGTTTCCTATATTACTTACAAAAATCTTCAATACTATCAATAAACATTAAATTTCAATACTTGTTGAAAGTCGTTTCTGAAGCATGTGATCATAGCAATTAACTGAAGCTTTGAATCGCAAGTGTTGGTTGAAATTGGTAAAGCAGATATCTTCTGTGTCTTTTTAGTGTAACGTCAAAGGTTTCTGCAGATAATCAAAGATGGTATTGAGTAATTTCAGTGAAGAAATAAAAAAGATAGTTTTTTCTTTTAATAAAAGGCTTGTACAATAAGCGTCTTGTTTCCTACAACGTTAACAAAAAAAATTGAAAATAGTAAATTATCTAGCTACCATTGTTGTTGTCTGTGTATGAATGAAAAGTTGTTGACTTTTAATGTTATATATAATATATGAAATTCTCATCTTTATGAATTTGAATATATCTTAATACAAAGATATTACATTTGACCAAATAACGAATTTTTAAGTTTAAAGAGTTACATAATGGGTTATTGTAATTATTAGTAACTCGTAGAAAATCTTTCCGTACCCACAAGCCACGAGAAATTTCTTTTAACATAAGAGTTGATGAAAATTCTTGCAAAAACAGATTTTTCAAATGTTACAGATACTTGATATAAAATCATAAATGAGTTCTCCAATATTCGATGTGAAAACCGGAACAAGGTAAGTAATATGTTATCGAACAAGAACAGACTAATATATTTTTTCATTATAACCCATCACTCTAGTGATTACACCCAGTCCTTTTTTTACGCGACACATTGGTTCCAAAAAAGGCGGGTAAAAAAATCGCGTAAAAAAATGATTTCACGCAATTGCATTATATTTCTTTACACACCCTAAAACATAAATTCGCATAATATCCGATACACTTGTCAACATTTGGCAATTGTATGTGTATTCAAAAAAATTGAATGCTCTACAAAATTATGTTTTAAAAATACACATTTTTTTAATTTAAAAAAATAATGAAACATACATGCCTAGCATCATATATAAATGTCTTCTTTAAAACAAATTTGGGGGAAAAGTCGCGTAAAAACGAGTGAAGCGCGTAAAAAATGTAACGGTGCCGTCCAAAAAAATCTGAATCGAATTCGCGTAAAAAAGGACTAGGTGTATATGATTAAAACTAGTATACAGTACTATCAGCTGGCAATGAAAACTATCTTTGAGCCGCATTATATATCACGAATAGTTAAATGTATGATCTTCATATTGAAATAATTAAATGATTAGTTATTTGGGAAAACATATTTGAGTGAAGACAAGAATCCAACACTTTTATGATTCAATCCAATCTATTTGTTGTAGGAATATCGGAAACGGGAAAATATGCTATTTGTGTTTCTTGTCTATATTGCGCTGGCGATGAATAATGAACGTAATTATTTATGGCTTGTATGTATATGGCAGTCAAAAACGTGTCGTGCGTAATATCAGGCACAATTTTATTATTATACAACTCAGTCATAAAGCGACCACATTTCCGGAAGAGGAAACGCGAATTGGGGGGAAAAGGTTATTTGAAACAGCCATCGGTAAACACATCAGTATGTCTTCGGTTAAAGCGCCGAACACGGCCGATAATGGTCTTCTAACTTGTTAATAATACACACTTTATTTTACATAACATATTCGGTATCAAATTATGGTTTGTAGACATTTTCAATTTGAGATGAGCAACTGCAGAGCTGTTTTCTGCGGCCCTTCCTCATACGGACTCAACAGGCCAAGTTCACTTATCTCCAACTAAATCAACTCTGAGGCATTCGATAAGTTTGCAACATAATATAAGGAAAAGAGATATTCCACATCCTCATTTGATTCAACGTGGAGAAAATTCGAATTCTTAGTATACGGTTACAAAGCATAATTAAAATAAATCACTAAAAATAAATGGCTGAACAAGTGACATAGTTTTTTTAATATTTATTATTTTTCTAAATGACCATAGTGCATGCCCTAAACTTCGACCCGAGTAACTTTGTATTAAGCAAAGAAAATGACGAGTTGTTCGTTTATTTTTACGAGTGTTGCATTATGGACGACGGCTGTGTTGGAGTGGCTGGATTACAAACAGATTTTGTGGAATAATCTCCTTGAGCAGTTTATATGATCCCCATCGGGAGCGAACATGGTTGAAAACTGATATTATATTACAAATTAAGGTCTGCGCATTTAATATACCGTCGCTTATTTGTCAAAATATATTTTATAGTACTGTAACATATTTTGAACGAAGTTTAAATCACAATTTTTTTATTTTTCAATCATTAAAACTTCTTGAATCTATTTTATGATGATAATTTATGGTAAGTTTCCTGAAAATATAATTTACAGAATGATTTGGTTAAGAAAGATATTGAAAAATTAATGTTCGTTACTTGCGTCATCTCGGAGGTCTATATAAGGCCATAAGAAGCAATAATATGTACTTATGTATATAATAAAATGAATTATTTATTACTTTATTATTATATATTAACAAAGCACCCAAAAAAGATGGGGTGAGCTTAATAAATTTGGAAAATACAAACTATAAATCGTTCGGAAAATCACTTGAATAATAATCATAAAAAGGCGTCATCGTCAGACCACACAACACAAAAAAAGTTTTTAAAAATCCATCCATTTATGACAACAAAACAACGCGTAACTGAAAATCAAAAAAATCCTTCATTTTTGTATCATCGATCTGTAAATATTTTAAATCAGTAGAATAACAGTGTAAAGTACACATTTATTTTTAGGTATAATTTTTTTTTAAAGGTTCATTAGTAAAAAATCCTTGTAGAGTGAAATCGGATCTTAAGATAATTATTATTTCGAAATAAGCTAAATTCAAATTAAGTGTGCTAATATTTGCATGCAACTGATTGCTTTAAACAAACATCCGCACCTGTATATTGCAAAATTTTCATTGAAGTTCCAAGGGCAGATTGCGGTAAAATTAATGCTGGGAATAAAAAATGTGCATCATGTAAAATACTGCTCTGTATAATAATAGTAATAATGCGCCGAATATTAAAACTTGGTTGTATTTTTTAGTAATATCTTTTTTATATAATATTCAGCTATTTTCAGGATTTTTTTTTAAATTTTATCTTTTCTGAATGATTAAAATAAAAAATCAATAATTCACTTAGAAGATTTGACCAGATGGAGTGTTAAGAAGAAATTATCATTTTTTTCCAGTTTATATCATCTTCTTTTAATCGTGAAAATTTATCAGTAATTATCGATTAAGAAATAATGTATAATAATAATAAGATAAATGAATGACTTTAGAAGGTTCCTCATTCAACTTTCACACATTCTTCTTGTAAATGATACATCTGCACGTAATAACTGACCGCGTCACTGTGAAGCAGTGACTGTCACCAATTCAACTAAGATACATTGAAAAGGGAAATATACCTTAATATTGCTAGGCGAGGTACTTGCTAGCTTACCATGAAAAAAAAACACGCATTTCTTCTAACTATACTGATGCACAATCAAAGTATATTGTTAAAATTCCAAGAGTCATTTACAATATTTGCACATACTTATTGGTTTCTCAACGCTAACATGGAACCAATACAGGTCTGCCCTGATCTAAGTATAGTAATTAAGTGAAGTCAGTGTTGTATTCATGCGAGATTGGGTGGTGTGTATGCTTTAAAACGTGAAGTCGATTGAATGCGAGAGCATACGAGATATATGGTTCTTGAGACCACAAAATTCCTAATAGGGCGAGGAATCGTTATATGTGTAAAGCCAACTATTGCTGTCGTTTTTAGGCATCACAATGTTATGAAATATGCAAAATCTTGTTTGCATATTTCAAAATCTCTCAAAGATTTTCATAAATTTAGGAGAAAAGTTTACTGACATATTGTTTTCCACGAATTCTGGATGGCCGGTTTGTCATTTAGTTATAATTTGCTCCACTACTAATAATTGTGGTGAAATGTTATACGAATGTAATATTATATAGCTATCGGTTAGTCAGGTTAAATATATTTAATACTCAAAACACACAATTACAAAGCTTTCACGATGTTTGTAATATTACAATATTTTCTTATGTGTAGGTGCAGATCAATCGTAGTAATCTTCAAAAACACAACTGGGTAAATCAAAACGTAACCAGTCCTCGATTCGTGAATACTGTTTAACTACTACATTTGAATACCTCAAGCTAAATATAAGAATTAAGCATTGTCAGTAATAATGTATTCGTATTTCTGTATCAATATTTTGGCAATTTTGCCACAGACATTTATATCCGTATAGGAAGACCTTCGCTTAACATCGCTTATCATTGAATGATCTCAAATCTATAGAAAATATATAATAGTATAAGAAAGGTTTTCTATTTATGTCCACCGAAAAGCCATCCGTAATCGAATTTTATGGAATATGTGTAAATACGCCCCATTTTTAGGAGCGAATTGGTGGTAGGGAATTTCGTGACATCACAAATACTCTTAGCTTCAAACAGAATCAAGAAATCGAAAAAAAATATATTTGTACCGGTAGTTGCACCCATGAGATCATTCACAGAATTAAATGACGTTGACCATTGCACCATGGAACCGACATGTGTTTATTAAAATATATTACTTGAAAATCATTTTTAAAATAATATTTTTTCATGATTCTAGAATAAATCTATTTAACGAATATTAATTTTCTACCATACACTTAAACTTTTGTTTCTGATAAAATAATTGTGAACGATTCTCACTTTTATAAAAATGACTTAGTGAATACTTTGTTACTTATTTCCGACTGTTAAAAATCATTTTCAATTAAGAAAGGATAGTACTACACTCGGATAAGCATCACTTTGTCTACTGCCCGTTTTGAAAAATTTGATAGAAGCTAATGGAAGAGAGATAAAGTGGGGCAAAATGAAAACATTAAAATTATCTATGCATTTTAATGTTTATGAAATATAAGCTTCGTTGGATACAAACAGTATAGAAATAGCTTCTATATTTAAACATCTATTTTCACACATTTCAAAAGAATAAACAGTGGCAATCATGTTTTAATGTGAATAAAAAATGATGGATATCGGATAATCTTAAATTTTGTCAGGGAAATGTAACAGTTGGAACAAAAAAAAAAATGCCATTATTTCACCCTGTCATTTGATAAATGCGTAAGTATTGAAAACAGGGCTTTAGAGTTGGAAAAACACGACTATGGCTACGCCTCTACATTGACTAACAGCATTTCATGGTTCCGACTAAAAAAGTTTATTTTTATCAGCTTTTTTCCTATCTAATCGCATTACATTAAAGATCAACCAATCAATACGACAAATTGTTTTTCTCGACTTGGACGCCACAGTCTTGATTTAAATTTTTATCGTACTCACTGTCCGACAATGAGTTTTAAATATCGTTAACAACACAAGTTTAAACATGTCATAATTTTGGGCTAAAAATATGACATTATAAAAAAGTTATACAATTTTGAGAATATAGAAATGGTTCGGATTTACCGGAAACATTGTTAACAATTTTACCTAAATTAACTTAACCAATATATCTCCACATATTGTGCTATGTCTACACTTTGGTCTAATAAAATAAATTTTATTATGGATGTTATTTTTTATGTAGCTTATATGTAATGTTACCGGATCTTTAAAGAAATCACGTCTGTTTCTCATATTTGAGTAACTTTTATTCACTGCACTTGATATAAGTTTCACCTATGATACAACACTGAATACTGAATACAGACGAAAATAATTTTATAATCCAAATATATTTGTCGAGATATCCAGGAATAACGATAAACCTTTTGAGCAATACATATGATACATTATGATATGGTATGGACAATAGCATAGAAAGAGAAAGTTTGTTTGTGTGTACTGTATATACGTGAATCAGATCAAATAATACTAACAATATAAATTTTAAAAAACATTGTAATTATCAGATGGTATCTTAAACTTCAGCAATTTCGGAAATCATCGGTAATGAGTAACAAATTTTTACCACTATATAATTATTTAGTAAAGTGCATCATAACTTATCCTGTCTATTCTGTATATTGATAGTTATGAAGCTTTATATTTAGAGCAGTGACTTCTTTACTGGACAACAACGTTATTTTTGTAATATATATTATAAAGTTTTATAGAATACTTTCAGGAATACTATCTAGGAGATTTTAGTGTATAGCCATAGAAATGAGAATAGAACTTCAAGGCTGTGGAGCTGGAACCTTAAAAATCGACCGACCCCAAAATATGTAAAATTTCATGAATGGAAATCTTTTTTATAATAATTTTTTGGGGAGTGTTCGTTGATTACTTTGCACAGTAACCTGCAGAAATCACTCCATTACTGACCATTCCATTGAATTGTTAAAAAAATAGTATGTTCGCTTCGAGCTTGTAGTATATGTATGTTTATGTGTTTCAGAAAAAATTAAGCCTGCCCCTAGGACTGGTTAACGAAAAGTAAGTAGAAAATAAAATATGTATATACATGTATTTATAATAAATTAGTTTCATTTTAACTTTTATGAGTATGTATTTTGTATGAAGTTGGTGGTAAATAGATTAAAATGTAAAGATTTTTAAAACCAATCCCTAACTCGATTAAAAAACATAGACAGTGATCGCCCAAACGCACACTAGATCTCATCTAAATGTTTGTTTTACTTTTTTCTTATTCTGTAACACGACCTCATTTTTTTAGAGTTGGGATATAAGGGTGAAAATAGATTATTGCTCGTCATATGCTCTGTTTTTCACTTTTCCTTGCGTGTTACATTACTACATAAACTGATTTAAGGAGACACTCAACCATGGTACCACAGTGTATATGTTCTGGATAAAAGATTAAAACCGCTTTTTTGTTTTTGTTGATGTCATTTTATAAAGATTCAATAATTAGTTACGTTGCTTAAAGCAGTATTTAGTGACAACAGTACATCGATTCGTCGAAGGACATATTTTTACAAAAAAAACACTGCAGTTCATATAAGTATATTTCTTGTATTATGACCAAAAAAATAATCATTTAGTATTTTTTTTTGAAAATAACACGAGTATATTGAAAACAGTAAAGGAAAACCTTCTACTATTTGGAACGTTTTGTAATTTTGAATATAATCAAGACCGATTTCCGTCAGCTTAAAAGCACTTTCAACTGATTGTCAACGTAAGTTGTAAATTTGCTTATGCTTAAAAATATTCGTTTATTACAGCATAATTATTGAACCTCAAATCTGGACAGGTATGATTGATAAAAATGAAAGTAATGTTACATAAAAGGTTCGCTACGCCGCATCTTTAATTTTGACTAGTCATTATTATTAAAAATGCAGCTGTCAATAATATTTCGTGGAAAGAAAATGCAATCGAGGACATGTTAGATTATACTGGGATATATTATAGTATACCGACGAGTGTATAAGCCCTATAAGTGGCGCTAGATTGTATTTCAACTTGGAGTGACCTCGATAGGCACTTAAAGTGTTAAAGTACAAATGAAATAATCTTGTGTTGCTTGTTAGAATACAACAAAACAGATGATACACATCTTTTCACTACAGATGAGCGATGTATATGATAACAATTATTTCAGAAAATATGATAATGTAATATTCATTAATTTCGTATATAGATATTTTTTTATAATTGCTTCATATATCCTAGTAATTGAATTAATTACGATATAATTGAGGAATGCATTTCTTATCCCATTTCAGAATTAAATATGTAATTGTTGATAAAAACGATCATCATTAGTTTTGAATTGTTACAATTTTGTACGATTCCATATGTTTTGTCACTAACGACCCAGGTTTCGCCTTTCGACATCTTCAGGCATTCTATCACACGGATGCAACAGAACTGACCGTTGCATCCGTGTAATAGAATACCTGAAGATGCCGAAAGGCGAAACCCCCGTCTTTAGTGACAAAACATGTGGAATCGTACAAAATTGTAATAATTCAAATTTGATATTGAAATTCCATCAAGCACCTTCAATCGATATCATAAATTAGATCATCGATAGTTTTATAAAAATAGATAAAAATGAACACAAAATCGGACTGCCGATTAATTCAATTCGAAACACTGGACTGATAAATTAATAGGTATGTCTAGTACTTCCTAAGCTTTAAACTAATTGCTAATTGCAATTGAAATATGGCTTTAAAAAGCTACCAATCTTCATTAGATTATTGCCAAAATATTTCCAGATACAGAAAAGCCTTCTCACATTTAATTGTTTCAATTAAAGTATATATATTATATTAAATGAATTTACCACCAGAATTTAACATTTTCAAAATATTTTTAATAATTGACCATTTTACTGAAGGATATTTCAATGTCTGTACTTGTGGCTTTCAAGAGTAAAAAGCGATAACTAACATTTCATAATTCATCAAAAAATAGTGATAATATAAAATATGTTCTGAAAAACTACTTCCACACCTAATAAACCAATGAAAAAACCTTTTTAATGTCTAAATATATGCAGGAATTTATATTTTTATAGTTACGATTAAATGCTCAATTATATATAGCTTATATGTATTGCAATCAGTGGTACATACATAAGCGTTTATATTTGTGTAATTGTGAAATTGACATTTTCCATAAAATGCGTCATGTGTAGTATGTTGGTATTATTAATGTTATCAAAACAAAAGATGCAAGGCTCATCTTATACTTATCGAATCATTTATTTCGTTCAGGATGTGCTAGCTGATTGTGCTGTCAAACGATTGCTATGCTTTCTACTGTGGGTTCATTGTGCCACCTAACCTTAGGTACCTTACGAAGTCGATGCTTCGATGTCGAGGTGCCATTGATTGGAACACATTGGCGTGCAGAGACAAAGAGCAAAGGCAGTCAATATTTATTTTGTGGAGATAGTTATTCTTGACATAATTCCAGTGAAGTAAGTAGTAAGATAAACAAAAAAGTTTCGATTGATAGTTTTATTTTTTTTTTGTAGGGTCCGTAACAGAGGATATTTTCATACATAAATTTTTTTTTTTTTTTTGGGATATCAAATTCATGGAGCGTTAAGATCTATGACGCGTCAGCATCAGAGCTCTTTAGGTCTCCTCCATCTCTCATATATAGATTTAATTTTGTTATAATTGTTGTGTCATTGTTGACAACATTAGGTCGCAGCTGAGCCGTGGAACCCACAATGAGTGCAGCTCATGCGGACACCATACGCATTATATTCACTCACGCATACGTGTGCATACAGGCACACACACAGCCATACGCATGCATATACAATACGTAAGGAAATAAAATCGGAAAGTCATTTTCAGATGCCGAGGTTGTCCATGTTGGGATTAAGATCTGTAACAACAAACCTATGGCGGGTCATCGAGCAGAACCGCTCTCGGCCTTAGACGATTACTCCGTACTGTCTCATCATAATTATGTAGATACGAAATTGTACGGTTATAATGTTTGCCTATATCACTATGAAAGTTTCGAGACATTTCACGAACGAACTCTCGAATTGTAGGCATTTTCAAGTCTCTGTGTAACAGCAAATTGCGAACGTACCACGGGGCATTACAAATTTTTCGCAATGATTTATTTTGAACAATTTGAAGTGTCTTCAGATGCTTCTGGTGAGCATAAGCCCACACTGGAGTAGCGTACACCATAATTGGTCGAGTTATAGCTGTATAGAGGAGCAGCTTGCTTTTGAGAGTAAGCTTGCTCTTCACATTGAGCATAAAGTTTAGTTTAGCTTTTACACCATAAGCTTGACGTTTTTTAATCGCGGTGTGCTCATAGAATTTTAGCCTATTGTCTAGAGTGAGTCCTAGATACTTGACAGTATTGGACCACTTGATTTCTGTATTTTGCATACGAATGCAATCGAAATTGGGTTTTCTAATGAAACCCTTTGAAAACATAACTGCAGCGCTTTTTTTGGTATTGATTTTAATTTGCCAGTTTTCACACCAGTCCGCTATGGTATCAGCCAATAGCTGGACTTGTGTGACAGCACTTTGCCGATTACGAGATTTTGATAAAATAGCAGTATCATCGGCGTACTGAGCTATAACTGCTTCGCTTTCCCACCGCAAGGAATGTCATGCGTGAATATGTTATACAGTATGGGTCCCAGGACGGAGCCTTGCGGGACACCTGCCTTGATCGGTCTGAAGGAGGATCGAATTACACCCATTTTGACTTTGAAATGTCTATCCGTCACGAACGAGTTGAGAATCTTTACTAGTGTTAATCCTATGCCAGCCTTCGACATTTTGAATACGAGCCCTTCGGTCCATACCCTGTCGAAGGCTTTAGCAATATCTAAAAAGAGGCCCGCCGTGACCTCTTTTAGTATCTAGTTATATTACTGATGTAGCTGGAAAATATAAAAAAATGCAGCAAGAGTTATTTTTCCATTTGGTATTATTTTCTTTCAAAAATTTCAGTGTTTTGTAGGTATTATTTCAAAATCGAATTTTAAAATTTTACGTCACAGTTGCTTTTCGGTAGCGATATTGGAAATAATGTATTAGAAACATAGGTACATAAATACATGTCATATGACAGTTTCACATGTCTTCTAAGTCTGAGCAATTTCCTTCGAATGTGGAAAGATGGAAAAATTGTCTTTTAAGTGACAAATTAAGCAAACCAAATAATTTTAAGATATGCATAGGAATTGAACTTCATTTATTTCGTTTCATCATACGTCATATATTAAGTATTATGAACCTGGGCTTGTAGGCGAATAGCAATCATAATTGGCTTTGCTTAGGTTTTTCGTGGGCTCGAATCATCGTATGGATTATTAAGATTTTTTGCGTTACAAGAGAAATCAACTAACGTCTAGTCTTATCATTCTCTCGTAGCCATTCGAAAAACAGGATCAAGTAATTTATGTAGGGATAAGTACCAACAGAAATCTGTATTCTTCATAATCAAATAAAGTAAATCACTAAGTTTATTATATTTAATTTACCGTGGATGAAATTTGATTATATTTTTGTCAGTATTTTGAGGTTGCCAATTTATTACATAGCTTGTTATGATTTCATTTTATTAGTGATTTAACATTTTTTAATTGTCTCATTGTTTCCTGGACACTTAAAATTATTTTTTAAGAATCAATTAGAAAATTCAAAATAGAGTTTCGATGCAGCAATCAATTAAAAATGTTCGCAAACGTTCTATACAATGAAGCTTGCCAATAGAAGACGTTCGACTCGGAGATGAGCAATCGAACATTGTGGTCAAAAGCGACGGGTAAACGCATTCATCGTTGTACTTAGTTTATCAACGACGAGCGTCGACTGACAATTATACTACTTATTATTTTTTGAAATATCTCGTAATGATAAAATAATAAATAATGGTCACACTTGTATTGCAGTACCAATTTAAAATAAAATATTGTGTTCACTGCCCCTACCCAAAAATAACTATTTAAAATACGTCTTTTTCATAGAGGCTGAAGAAAAAAGCATTTATATATTGTATATAAAATAAAAAAATAATTAAATTCTGGATGTATGGAAATATTAGACTCCAGTTACAGTTAACTCTCTAAGCACATTGATTTTTTTATCGATTTATGATTCGTCAAAAATGACACGGATTTTTGATATTCAAAATCATTTTTAAATTTATCTTATCATTTTTTGAAAAAGACGCTTAAAGAAAGCTGTTATAATAATGTATGTTTTCATATTCAAATCATAGTATCACTACAAAAACATACATATTAAGTATATAATTTATATCCGATGCGAAAAGGTTGATCATGATGTCATAATCATCGTTCGTGAGGCAAAAAGGTGCGAGACAAAAGAAAAATATAATAATGGCTAGGATTACATATCACAAATAATTCTAATATCTTCTCTGATAAACAATAACAACTAAATCAATTGTCGTTTTTATACAATGCATTATACTATTTACAAACCGTCAAAATTAAACGGAAGTTATTAGCCATACAATATAAATCAGACACATTAAATACATGTTAACGTAATGTTTTCGCTTTGCGTTTATATAATTTGTGTGCATTTCTCTTGCTGAAATTAATCATTAATCATCTTCAGAACGTCATTGTGTGTATTAATAAATACGTTTTAAAGATTCCGCAAACGTACTATGAAAAAAAAAAGAAAAAATGTACACCGTACATATTATGACATCGAAATACTTTAAAGCTTTTTTTATCAGTAACAATATATTTACCGAAAAATTTAAAAAGAATATATCTTTGACTGTACCCGTTTTTAATTTGGACTTAATACACTCACTCAGTCTCTTTTATAGGTAAAATACAAAAAGAACAATGATAGAGAAAAAATAACTTTTATTTAATTAAAGCTCTTGATTACGCATTCGCGCTGGACATTCGCATTCCATTCGTGTGTACAATAGAACCTTAAACATATTTTTTTATTTGTTTTCAATTCATGTTAAGTAAATGCATACATTGCATTGCTATTCAAATTGAGTTTTTTTAAATTTGTGGTTTTGCACAGGAGCCATGGTATATATATATATATTCAAATGTAAAGAGTTGCATTTGCTTTTGCAGACAAAGCAAAATATCTGAACAACTGTGTATTTTAGTTAACGTAGATATCAAGGTTTATTATATGTTATAAATAAAGTTGCGTGCCTTTTCTCTTTGATATATTTATATTATAACAAAGATTAATAGTTTTTATTCAGGAATTTGGAAATATTGTAAAAATGTTTTTTTAAATACCACACCAGACTTTATTCGTTGTAATTATTTTCTCACTATTAAACTTGATTCAAATAATATTTTATTTGGAATACGACCGATAAAAATGTAAAGCATAATAAAGCATCTCGATACAATTTATTTTTTCAAAAAACTATTTTTAATCCATCACTGAACATCTAGGTTCTTTTGGAGGTTTTGAAGAACTATTCGTTATCTAATCACTTATTAGCTAGAATAGTATACAAAGGAGAAAATTTTGAACAAGGCTTCGAATATAAATTGTTTTAAATATGAATTCATCTGTGCTCAAAATAAAATAAAATTTAATTATCGAATGACTGAAAAAAATATGATAATATTTTAACGAAAAAAAGTTAAACATAAAGATTAACTTTCTAAGAGGGATATACGTTTGTGTTAATCTGCTCTATGCACCCCTTTTCACTGACTGAAGGAATTCTTATAGCGCTTCATTGCACTGCTTCCAGCAATTAATCAGCAATAAGAACATAAAAATTAACAGAATAGGCGAATGAAAGAGGCAAAAAAAAAATATTTTACATAATCAATTTATTTGAATGAAGTTGAATTCGTAAAAAAATAAAAGAAGACATAAAAAGTCTTGCATACTTTACATTTATTATTAAGCCAAAGTATTTTATTTTCTTTGCCTCTTTTGTACCTTTCTTGTTGATCTATGTTATGCACATTATTTTTACAACATACATTCATAAAGTTTTTTTTTTAATATTTCACTTGATCATCATTATTATTGATCGGGTTGATAAATATAGCTTGCAATATACATTAAAGATCACCAAAGAAATCGTGTTGCATTTATGCAATAAGCACCTTAAGTACAAGTTTTCACAAAATTACCTTGATTCGAGACGAGGTTTTAATTCATAATATCTTGAATGTATGCCTAAATTTATCCATCGATTTTAAAAAAGAAACAGTTAATTTATCAACCAAGCGATTTAATTTACCAATATTGTGATATAATACAATTTTTATTTGTATATCTTTTCAATTCAGTAGCGTAGTCCATAAATTAAATATATTGATATCTCTCGGTATTCATTTGTTCTGGTTCTGGTACGGTTTATGATGGGGAACATTCAAACGTATTTTTATTAAATAGCACTTCAAAACTATATTGCATTTCAATGATACAGATATTGAAAAACAGATAAATACAAGATAAAAATCTAACCTCCGATTATTACCTTAACCCATTTCTGTAGCATTCTATTTGCAAATTGATTGGAAAATATAAATTCATTTCATATCTATCGGAAATGTGTTCCATTATTGATTTAAAGAGATATAAATTGAGGGTGAACTTATAATTGAAAACATGTTTTTATTTCACTCGAGGGTGTGCAAATTTTAAAAATCAGATCACTAGCGAATACTTTAACTATCAATCAGATTTTATACAGTTTCTTCGGCACACCAATACTCGATTTACTACTAAAAATCTGAGAAAATACTGTTGTATTCTTCTTATTGTCTTTTAAATACTCCGTCATCGACAACACCCAAATTACAATCGTATATTAAATGAATAACAACAAAAAAACCACACCGTAAAGTGATGAGATTTCTGCATTAAATTTTTTATATGTTGCTTCCTCGACAACTCAAGTCACCTGGGTACATTTTTCGAAAGTTCACATATCTCACTAATAATAAAGATGCAAATATTTATGACTGCTCATCAAATCGGGGAGTGTTGTTGATGATTAATACTTAATAAAAGTTAAATTACTGATCATTGGTTGGCCACTCATGAAAATGGAACCAGTTTCTAACGATTCTTCTCTTTAACTTCGCAAAACATATCTGCCGGTACTTAGGTCACGATATTCTTATGAGCCTCCTACGAATGCATACATAACAAAACTTTATATAATAAATTTCGTTACAAAATATACCTCTAGAGACCCATCTCTCCATAACGAAAGTTGGCGTAAATTTCAATGGCGTACAGTTTTCAATTTCATTTCTATTAAAAGTTTTTTAGCTTATTCATATTCTTATAGGCACTGACTGAGACATATCGCTTACAGAAGAAATTCTCACCTGCATCTCGATACTATTTTTACTCAGTTAAAACATAAATAAATAACACTAAAAAAGGGAAAGTATTTAGTTCTACAATACTTAAGTATAAAAGTATAGTCCGTTGTTACTTAAACACATGCTGCCGCCAAAACTATAATTTGTAAATTTTAATGAAAAAAGCACTTTCGCGTTTTTCAATGTGTTCACTAGGAAACCTTATTACTTTATTTTTGATACACTTGCAAAATATTCGAATTGAAAACATTGTTTATTAAACATTGTTGATACATATTTTATTGAGCGTTGAGAATTACACATGGAAAATGATTTTCACTCAATGACCAACTCTGTTAGCCTCACAATTGCGGGTGCTTTTTATGAAATGTTTCATTGCGTTTTTACACATTTAAATTGGCGTTTCATTAATTTTGTCACAAATGTTATGTAGCAAAATATTGTGAGTAGCTTTTCTTGATATTTATGTTTTTCTTCTTTTTGCAAAACTTATAGAGCTATTTATAAAATACATCATCACACATGCACAGGGTGTTTGCCGAGAAGGGATACTGCTTTCCAATTCATTTAAGCAACCATAACTCTACGCTAATCTTTGAAAAAGTAAGGGCTAGTGATAAAAAGGCTCTAAGACCTCACAACTCACCAAACTTTCACTTTTAATAAGTGGAAAGTTGAGCGACTGATTTGAGAATTTTATACTGCCTAGAACCGACAATTTTTTAGTCGGTTCTGTCGGTTGTAATTTGCTTCACTCTTTATTTTTTTCATAAAAATTTGGATCTTCATGATCTGTAAAAAAATATTTGCATATGAATGACGTTTTAAATGGTTTTGAGAAAGAAGCACCTGTGTATTATTGAATAAATAAAATTTGATATAGTAGTTATCTTAAATCCAATTTATTAACATCATATTTAATATTAAAATGATATTAAAATTATAAATTCAAAACATTTTATATTTCTATATGTTTCGTCACACACTACTCTAGTTTCACTGACTGTTCTATTTCACCCATGTTTTTTTTTTTTTTTTTGGGATATCAAATTCATGGAGCGTTAAGATCTATGACGCGTCAGCATCAGAGCTCTTCAGGTCTCCTCCATCTCTCATATATAGATTTAACTTGTTGTAATTGTTGTGTCATTGTTGACAACATTAGGTCGCAACTGAGCCTTGGAACCCACAATGAGTGCAGTTCATGCGGACACCATACGCATTACATTCACTCATGCATACGCGTGCACACAGGCACACACACAGCCACACGCATGCATATACAATACGTAAGGAAATAAAATAGGAAAGTCATTTTCAGATGCCGAGGTTGTCCATGTTGGGATTAAGATCTGTTATAGAATGTCAGAAATAGCCGAATGACGAGACCCGAGTTGTGAGTGTCAAAGCATATGAAATTGAACAGAGTTCAAAAAATTCAAATTATATATTGGGTTTTAATGGCACATCATTTCAACCCAAAATTTTCCGTAATTTTCATATACTCATGATAGTTGAAAACAGGTTGTTTTATCGAAAAATTTTCCATGTCTATACTTAACGGCTCTCAAATATGAAGTCTCTAAGTTCATGCTACCAAAATGGTTATCAAACGTAGTAATTAACCTTCCCGGGGAATACCTATATCATAATATTCTACCAATTTACTGTAGACTTGTAGAAAAAAAATAATCTTTTATTCAATATTTTGAATTATAATAATACTCATTTGTTTTAGCACCAATTTTTTAACCTGCGCAGCCATTTCACAATGATACACATATTTCATTTCTTTACTACTTGTTAGTTAAAATAATTGTATGAAACTATTTGATCGAAAATTAGTTGTAAATGAACATTCATTAAGCAAAACCGGCACGATTATAATAATTATCTTGGTGAAAATAATATTAAAAAAATGTTTCATTTTTAAATTAAATTAAATCGAGAATCAAAGTGGCTTTAAATAAATAATAAAAGAATAATTGTTTGTGATAAATTAATATAATGGTAAATATATACAATATATATTTTCACGTGTTTACCTCTTTATTGATCGAATCAAGAAAATGAATCATGTGACTATAAAAACTCTATGTTTTCTTTACTTGAGTCTATATGGATACTTCCCATGGCTTTATCCAACTAACTTTCTTTAAGACATGCTAACTCTTAATATAATAATTTGAAAATTGTAAGTGAAATGTACCTCACAACATATGTTTTTCGACTAATTTGAAACTAAAATATGAATTCTGTCATCCTTTATAATATCAAATCGTAACATATATAAGTTGTGACATGCATTGTTTGTTCTTATATTATGTAGTACCAATCTGCTAATAGATAAACCAATGATTAGATCACATTCCACGTGAGTTCAGACGAATATTATTTTTCAATGTAAATTTTGCCTGACATTATTAGGTTCACTTCCCTATTATTTTGCCCTTTGTTTTTCAATGTCGCCTTTCATAAACTTTTCTACGTTGCATTTTTTAACATGATTATAACATTATAGTAACAAACAAATAAATAAAAAACAGACATTTCAGATGTCTGCCTCGTGATTGTAACAATTACGTATCGATTCACCCTTTACACATGCGATTGCGCAAATTGTTGATACAAATATATATTATATGTATAAACACGCTCTCAGAGTCTCGTCGTTATGGTGTCTAGTGACCAGCATATGTAAAGGTAAATTTTCAACGTGTAGAAGGGGTAGAAAGCGGTTGGGGTGATATTGAAAATAGAGGGAGGCTGTTAGTGGAAGGAGATAGTGGAGATTATCCTATAGAAGAGGAAGCCCTGCTATAGCTGTCGAAGCGATGATAAAATTACTGATCATAGAAAGTTGGGTCAAATCATAATTCTTTGATCAACTTGTCAGTGGCATTGTAACGTTTAAATTTAAGAATAAGAAAACAAATAATTTTTAAATGATTGCGGTCTTTTTATGAACATTCTGAAATTTAAGACATTCTCGCGACTTTTCACGATACGTATTTGGTCACGGTTAGAAATATTGTAATAGCCAATAAAACTTCCTATGATCAATAATTACATACATTTAAATCTCAAGACAAATCAAATATTTTTATACAGCAATACTACCTAACAAGTGAATAGATATTTTGAATTTGATGTTTTTTTAACTCAGAATTTGAGAGATTGTTCAACACCTAATATTTTAAAAAGTTGTCGAAATGATTAGCATTTATCAATAAATTTTACCCATACATTATTATAACCAAAGTTGTCCCCTAAAAACAAACCCATTCTCGATAATAAGGAATGAACTTAATTATTTACAGTTGAATTTATTTATACCTACATTTTATATTGATAGATTTCTATGTTTGCGCGAAAACGTAAATATAATTTCATAATAATAAGAGTAATTCAAATTATGCGTTAGTACATCATAGTCTCAACATTTTATATAATTTCATGTAATCTAAGTGTAATTTCACACATAATGAGACATTTTTTTGTACTATGGTGTATACAATTTTTGCTATGCCGTATTAAATTTGTTTACAGTATATATTTCAAAAAATAACAATTTCACAACAGAAAAATGTCTCATTGTGTATCAGTTAAATAAATAAAAAAACCCTAACATTTTTCCATTTCAAATAATAATTAAGTCTAATCCTAATTAGACGATCACCTTTGTTTCTTTGCCCAAATAACTTCCTCGTGTGTAATACGTATATGACTTTCTGCATAATAACGACAATGTTTTCTTACGCGATTTAACACGTTAGATTCCTTTGGATAACAATTCCCTTTTGAATAAAAAAGCTGAAAATTAATGGTGATATGTGTTGCATAGATAACTCTCAATTCCTTTCCCGGACATTGGCTTATTTTCAAAAGCCTGACGAAATAAAAAAATACGTTCTCGATCTAAAATTTTGAGATAATGAAAAAAAATCTGCACTCCATAAGCGATAAAAATTTCGCATCGATGCCACGATGTTTGTTGTGACAAGACTACATAATGTTTACATATGTACAGTTTTCCTTTTTCCTGGAGTCCTTGAATACGACGTTAGTCGTCCTTTTTCCCTCGCAAATTACCGCTAGCAGTTTCCAGTGGTATCAACCAATGGCATCAGCAACGTGTGGCCTATATTTAATTACTAGTTTTACGTATATTAAAAGTCATGTATTTCATAGAAATATAATATTTAGTTTATAGTTTATTTAATTATTTTATTTGAAATTAATGATATAATAAAAATATGAAAATATAAATGCTATTATAAATAATTATGTGAATTCATTATATTATAATAGAGATCATTTAAATGAATGTATTGAAAATTATTACTTAATGTAAGCTCTCATTATATGTAATATTATAGAATACTCGTTGATATTGTGAAAAAAATGGTTCAGCCGAATTAAAGCAATTAAAATTCTAAGAATTTGAAAGAATCAGTATTTAAGCCCTGAGTAAAAGTGAAAATAAAGTACTATTTAAAGCTTATATTAACTATTGATTGTATTAAATACAATAATATTATAATTTTTTTTTTATCAGTTGATAATGCTTGCGATGAGCGAAACCGGTCCTGATCAAAAAAAAATATATTGTGGAAATAAGTACTAAAAAAAAAATGTGTTTTTATTATTTAAAATATAATGCCTTTCCATCAAGAAGTGACAGTTAACACCTTAAAAGTGATAATATTATAACTTAAATCATGAACACTAACTACTTGTTAATATTATTTGATTTTATAAAATATCAGAAGGTAGCTCTAAATTCAAATTCCAAAAACAAAATTCTAACGTAATACTCTCTCATTAAGCGGAATTAATTTTTAATGAATTGGATATTAAATGAATAAATATAATATTCGACGATTAATTAATATAAACGATTGTCAAAAGACCTGTGATTACTGATGTTTGTTTAATAGGTAAATAAATTAAAGAGTAAAAAATCTTGTAAATCTTGAGCAAAGGAACTTTCTGTTGAGAAATCGTTATAGCTTTTTAGAAAATATTTATCACGTTTACATTTTTTGTGAGAATATTATTTTGATACATTATCTACATACAAAATTACGTATTTCATACAATTTCAAATCATCTTAGGTGTAGCTTATGGTGGAAACGAAAATGAAATATAGTGATTAATAATTTAATAATTGCAGCGAACGACGACATATTTCAGTATTATTTGATCAGACACTCAACATATTTTTGTTTCTAGACGCTAACTATGACTAATGTGACATTTAAATTGCAAAATTTTCTCTAAAAAGAAGTGTGAGACCAGGTATTGTTATATAAATATATACATAAAAGAACAATGAAACATCAATTTTTATTAGCGATACGTGTTTGATTAGTTACCATTACATTTTACATTACAGTTTACATTTTTTATTTAATTACAGAGTTTAACTGGAAATAAACTCAAACAATAATTAAGTTAGCGATACAAATGCATGTCCAATTGCTATTATTTTATACCTACTTTTATTATATATCACTTTAATATACTCGAGCAACAAACACACATATTTCATGTTACGTGTGAAAAGAAAATTTATTTATCCATTGTCATGATGGCTCATAAATTAGCAACATTTAAAAAATGGCAATGAGTATAACGGACGATTTGTTTTTTTTTTGAAAATTAATTTGATATACCAAAGGCACAGTAATTAAAAATATGTAAATCGATTTGATACCCTGTCGATTCTCATGTAATTATATCCCTAAGATTTAGAAAAAAATACCACTTTATGAAGAAAACCATTTTCATTTTTTTAATTTATTGTATAATAGATTTTGACAGAAAAATTCTAATTGTTACAATTTTTGTGCGACTCTACATGTTTTGTCACTAACGACCCGGGGTTCGCCTTTCGGCATCTTCAGGCATTCTATCTCATGGATAAAACAGAACTGACAATATATGTGGAATCGTACAAATTTGTAACCATTCAAATTTGATATTGAAATGCCATCAAGCACCTTCAGTCGATATTAAAAATTAGGCAGAGAAGTTACAAATAGCTATGTGTCACGTTTACTTGTACATGAGAATGATTTAATATTTTGATATTAAATAAATTACAGTTCATACGATAGGCTACTTTGAATTAATATCCAATCGACACTGACATATATAATATAATGTTTGAACCATTTGTATGTCTCCACGTTGACTGACATGTTCAATAAACCTGTATATTATCAATTGCGACGTATCGCCGACTTAATTGAAAAGTACGTTTCTGTGTTCGAGGTTTTTTTCAGAAATTACGTAATATAAGTACTGATAACACATATATGACTTTTTCTATCCAAATAAAAGTGAATATTGAGTTCAGCTTTACTAAGAAAACATAAAATTTCATAAATATGAGCCTTGCAAAATTAGTTATATCCGTGTATCCAAATATTAATTTTTAAATTTATCATAAATCTAATCGAAACTATTTCAGTTGTCGACATCTGCCATTATGTCTATCGTAATCGAATTGAATGATTGGAGTACTCTCTCTCTCTCTGTAACTGCAGAATGATGCCTGTGTGAAAACTCTTTTTATTTCAACGGATGTCAGAAAGCCTTCCTCATGCTTCGTCGTTATTCCGTTGAGATCGTTTCCGTAATTCAAACAGATTATAAATCCATCCGGTGGAAAATGTCCTACGGTCATATGCGTATCAAGAAAAGGAAGGGAGTATTGAAAAGAAACCAATTTGTTTTTGCATATATTATTTGATCATAATAATTTGAATAGAATAAGCATACATATTATCGACTTCAGTGATTGAAAACCTGTTGAAAATAAATTTACAATATATAGAGTTCGAGCTCAAAAAAAAGAGTTTCTTATAAGATTTTTAGGCTTTGTCATATTTATATAGAAAACTTTACTGTAAAATGATTTTAAATCGATCAATAAAAACTGCATGTTTCGAAATCGGATTACGATTATACTTAAAACTATTATCACAAGATATATTTTTTACCATCAGCTATTTTCACTCTGACTACAACATTTTTTATAACCTATAGGCATGCTTTCTCCGTAGAGTTGTTTACCAGATGTTGATATACCCGCCGGCTAACAATAATATGTACGCCGCTTAATCTTGCCGGGGTCGGATAGAGTGTCGCATGTCATTTTTTTATTGTTAAAATATCACTATCTGATGGTCACTGCAGGTCCTTGTTTATTTTTAATAGTGCTGATGTACAGTGAAGTATTTACCGAACCAATAAAAATAAAATTTAAAAGAAGGTAAGAAAAGTTTCGAAATTGAAACGAGATTAATAAATAATTTTGATCAAATTTATTTAATAAAATACTACAATATAAAATAAAGATAACCCAGTGGCTTGCAAATTTTTCAAATCATATGCTAAGCTTTTTTTATATTTCATTTGCTTTATTCTATTTCCAGTGTATTGCGTCGTTTCAATCCATTCTCCATATTATAACGTATCACAAGTATATTATTACTCGACTACGCCATGTATAAATTCAAGCTCGCTATTTAATTATTACTTGTATATATTATAACATGTCGTTACTCCACCAAATCTCAATAATTATCCCTTTAAGACAGCGATACTTCATCTACAGCTTAAGGGCCACATACCTAATAAAATTTGCTACTACAGTAATTCAACATGATTTGTCTACAAGATTTTATCTCAACTTCATTTTATGTTTTTATGTTTTGATATGTATTTTTGACAATTTTGTATTTTTTTATTACAAAGCTTAAATTTTTCTCGTCCTAATAACTTAAAATGGATATCTACACCACTCGAGTACGAAAAAAGTTGAATATGGCTGCTCTGAGAAGAGATATTTCATGCGGAAAATTTTAAAGCTATTTATGAACATATTATATATGTAAGTCACCTATTAATGTCATATTGGAAATTATAAAAATGGGATTAGTAATTTAAACTCAAATAGGGCTATTTATTTTCCAATATTTGAAATCCTTTGAAATGAATGCCCTTTCAGACAATTATACAACATGTAATGAAATATATTTATCAAGAAATTTTACCAGCATTATAAACATCGCATTTTGTTATTAGAAACGGTCATCACTTGAAGAGATCGATCCAAAAGAAGTTTCCTATGAATTTTTACTTGGCATTACATTTGATTTTGAACAACGGGTCGATGTTGGTCGAAAAATAAAGAAAGCAATGAGATGAAAATTCATATCCAAACAAATAATTCATTTACTTTAGTAAAAAAATACAAGACATTTGAATTGTCTGACAACTCATCTCATTATAAAAATATTTATTCTTATATAAAACTGGTTGTAACTTTATTGTTATTAGAAAATTAAGCTATTCACCAGGAATAAACGAATATACGTTACATTTGTAATCAAATTTAAAAATCGATGAATTATTGGTATATGAAATCTTCGCTTTGGGAATATGTACTCTTGAGAATGATTATAAACACTTATATAAATTTTATTGCGAATTCATTAATTGTTTAGGTATAACATACTAATTTAACATTGAATTTGATAAATATACCTTTTCTTTTATTAGGAAACGTAAATGGATATATACGTGCAAGTTAATGGTTAACCAATTATATTGACATTAAGCAAATCTACTTAATATTTCTTATATAAAAGGTTTGCAGATAAATCAATACTGGCAGATGCTATTTGTCAAGAGTTAAAAGCAGACTAACCGATTTAAAAGCTAGTCTTGAACGTCGAATGCAATTTCCGCTCACAATTTTATTTATAAAATTCTATTTAATATTATTTAAAAAATCCGAAAGTATCCGATTTTAGTATCCGAAAAGTATCCAAAGAAGTTATTATAATTTTATATTTGCATATGTCTGGATATAATATCAATTAAATTAGAAATATTCGATGGGCTACTCAATATGCAATTTAAATTAATATTTTTTTTGATTAATAATAGAATAAGGGCTGCAGATGTTTCTCAATGCGTCTCGAAGATTAGATATTACGACCAAATGGAATTTTTCTTAAAGACATTTTTTTCAATTATATCATTAGCTTCAATAAAAAAAATCAATTTACTCATTCAATATTTTTAATTGTGTTTTTCCGAAGACTTGGAACTTGATACAAATATCTAAGTGGTGAAGGGTTCAATTCGATATAGAATATGCATTAAATTATCGATATTATCGTTTTTGGAAATTTTAATAATTTCTCATATTTTGCCACTATTTTGAGAATGTAAAAACCTGGGTCGTTAGTGATAAAAAGTGTAGAATCTTACGAAGTTTCAAATTTGATATTGAAATTCCACCAAGAATCTTCAATCGATATCATAAATTATATCTTATTACGATAAAAATATTTTTTTAAATTACCGCAAGGTTGTATAACGAAAAAATTCTAAACACATAAGTTTTTATATTTAAAGATTACGATCGCATTGAATCAAGTTCGTCTTCAATAGTCAGTGTCAAAAGTTTTGTAAGAAATATCTTTTAAGCCACAAACCACATGAAAAAACTCTCTTCTCGGAAATGACTCTTTCTTGTATTACACCATGATGATTACGTGCGTCACGCGTCATTAAACGCATTTTTAGTTAATTTCATCATTCTTGGTAACATTTAGAATACATATTATTAAAAATCAATTATATTTTGATATCATGACTATAAACTTTCGACAGCCATCTAAAATCCACTTTTTTTTTTAACTTTTCCTGTCCACGGCCGTAGTAGTATTTATTCCAATATCAAACAAAGTATTAGTCATTTAAAAAGTCCTACCAATATCATTATTCTCTTTGAAAACATGAATGATTAAATTTATACGTATTAATATTTTTCTTTGAGTCAACTGAATTATCATTAACAATGGGACCATTATGGAACTTAAATTATGTCAATCTTTCCAGGTTATTCAACTTTCAACCTCCCCAACCTACTATCATCTATTTAATACCTTTAGCTCTAAAATGATATAACTATTTTTAAATGCTTTCACAGATAGTTTCGGTAGTAATTACCGAAGCTTGATGCGTATCCATTAAAATTACTTTTAATGAAACTGAGAGTGTATATATAGGAATATTAAGAATGAATTTCTTTTATTAGTAGTTCCTACGTTCCTCGTTGGGAGAGGTGTATATTGTTTACAAATTCAATTTTATGCTCCTATGCGTATTTTAATTTAATTTATATTGAGCGCTGAAATTTATAATTATAGCTCACATCAAATAGTAACAGTTGCATGTTACTTCGGAATATTCGGACAACAGTATGTGATCTTATGCAAACTATTTACAAGTTTCAGATCAGTCGTTATCCATAGCATCTCCAAATAGACAAATATATAAATGTCAGCATGAAAATTGAAATTTTGTTTTTTTTTATATTCAATAGACTCAGAGTTGTAAATAATTAATGCTTTGAAGTATAACACTTCAGAAAAATAATTTGCTTCGTATGTTTTATATATTATATATATGAGTGACGAAATAATCATGGATCAAAAGAAAAGTTTGTTTTGTTGTTCCATCGTAAAAATATCATTATCATTTGTAGAAGTTAAACGAATATACGCCAGAGATTTTTCATCAGCCGAAATCCATTACGTCGATTACGACATTGCAGCAATAAAGCATTTAGTCCGTGAAAAGAAATGTAAAACAGAGAATGTGTCAACGCATGCATTTACTCTGTATGGTGAAATTAACAAACTATGTTTACATTTGACACGCAAAATTTTTAATTGAAGCAAAAATATCACATTTGTATGCAATATTAATACAAATTGTTTAAATTTATTGTAAATCCAAACGCAATACCTCGCGTATAATGTACTTCCATCAAAAGAATAAATTTAATTTTTCCGCAAATAATTGTCGCTTAGCTTTAAGTTGAATGATTATATATTTTTTTCAAAGTATTAATGCAGAGCATATATATTATGGTCATATTGTTGAATTATTAGTGGCTGGATATATATATTATAGTATCCGGTCGGTAAGGCTAAGATATGCCGAATGTAATTAATTTGATGGACTCATTTCAATTTATTATAAAAACAACATATTTCACGAAATAAATATCGATAACCATTGAGTTTTTCAATGATAAACTTTGTAAGCCTTGAATGTTTTCAGAAAAAAGATTTTTACTATATTTAGTACCATCCTAGTAGACGTCTATAGACAAAATATTAAAACCGCTATTTACGGCCTAAATGTGTCGCGCCCATACGTATAGTGTCCGGGACTTTATTAATCTGAAAAAAACAAACGCCCTTAGAGCCCTTTCACAATACTTTTTTACAATTACGTGGTGAGAGAGTTAAGAAACAAATACCGAATTTAAAAAGGTAAGAATTACATTAGATGCTGTCTACACGAACTGTTTACAAGATTCGATAGAAGCTTGGTAACCAATATATAAATGCAAGACGAACATAGTAGTCTTTGGATGCAATTCTACAAATGCATTTAAAAATTAAATAAGTACAACAACCTAGATAAAGAATCGTTTCAATAATTAAAACGTAACACTTATTCGTAACGTAATTTAAAATATGAGGTGCTGCAAAACAAAAAAATCCCCATATGCCATTTCACATAATCGGTTATCAAAAATAACTTGGCAAAACTATATAAATATTATATTTTGTTCATAATTTTATTGAAAAATATATTGGGATAAGTATGTCCAAAAGCTAGGACGAAAGAATGTTGTGGCAATTTTTATTTTTCTTCAATTTTTTAAGGCATTAATCTGTTGATTGGCTATTATTAATAAACATATTTTCCTATATTGGAAATACAATACGACAGAGAACATCAACTATTGATAAAAAATATTAAATTTCAATCATGTACAGCTAATACTGGAGAGTTGACATATCGACATATAGCCTTTTGATTTTTTAATATCTCATATTAGAATACAATTAGCTTTACATTTGATATGTTTACTAAATTTTAGAAAGGTTTCAATACTTCAAGATTTTTTTAACGTTATATTTAAAATCTTCGCATATGAAATTAATAGGCTATGATAAAAATGATCAATATAAAATTTCTTACAACGTTTATATTTATATTTTAATAAAAATAAAAATTTTAATAACTTCAAAGTTTTTCATAAAAAAATGGTATATTATTTATCGTTAAAATTTCATATATTAATATCATATAATACTAAACTAAAATTAAATATTGAATCGTATATTTGGCTTTATTAAGGCAATATGGGGTTTCATATTTGTGCGTAATTTAGATAAATGCTTAGTTATTTATCAAAATCCGTAGTTCTGTTTGATAAAATTTTAATGGTATTTGAAAATAAATTATATCTGTCTTTTACAATCAAAAATGAACACAAAAAAGATATCTGTTTGTTTGCATGAAAGACTCATTTTTTTCCAGAATTTGAGTTTTTAAACAATCTAAGCCAGAAACTATTTTTATTACAAACGATTTCTGATTTAAAGTTTTTGTTATTCAAGGAAAGAGTACTCTTTTATCATGTATGGTATTTTTTCTCACACAATAGAGATGTTTTTCACACGTATAAAAAGTGATACGATAGTGAATCTAAAATCGTTTCTTTCGTTGACAGCTTCTATCAACATCTTCTAACAAAAGAAAACGTTTACATTCTTGAATCGATTAAACATTTAATTTCGATTTTCAACAAGTATAAAAACTCTTAATGCATCTCAATTATAAAATATTTCATACACATATACAGTTCATAAAAGTAAAATTTTTGTCAGGTATAAACCCAAGATATATCTTTATCGAACAAATTTGTTGTATTATATTTTAAGGAAAATTTTAAATACATTATATTAAACATTTGTACTGGTGGTATAGGTTTACAGATGAGTTTTTTTTGTGTATGGTGATGTTAAATACACACTTTTTATATTAAAAATATTATCATAAGAGTTTTAGAGTTACACTTCGCATATTGTAAAACACCTGGTATTTCCAGTATTTTTTGCAAAACAGTTTTTAAAGTAAATACCTATTCAAAACATGATCTAATCAGAATATGTTTGTGTACTATGATATTAATTGTAAAAATATGCGAATTGTCCTTGATTGAAGATGAAATTCCAAATTTAAATGTTGAAAAAGCAAATAATATCTGTATAGACTATACAGAGTGTTCGCCGGGATAGTTAACTATTTTATATTTTACTCAGTAAGTACATGGAAATACTGGCAAGTATTCAATTCTGGTGTGAAAAAGTGACGATTACATTTTGCTTATTAGCGTATCCATTAATATGGAAAAAACTTCAATGTTCCGATTATTTTTTTGATGATAATTAGTTTCATCACGAGCAAATTATACTATTGTTTTGAAATATGTACGACTTCGGAAACGTAGCTTCGTCTTGTGAATGAATGAACGGACTAAATTCAATTGAAATTTAAATGGAAACAAATGATTTATTGATTGAATTGGCATTCACTTGGTAGAACTCCATTATAACACGGTGAAAAAAATAGCAATGTATTTTACTTCTACAAAATTATTTTTAATAAAAGTAGTTCTGACAATGGCGTGAGCCGAAATAGCTTTCAACTATATTTTTTAAAAATAATTTTGTAGAAATAAAATACATTGCTATTTTTTTCACCGTGAAACAAATGATAGTAAAAACTTGATAAATGAGGATTAACTTGTCACAAAATTGTTTTCTTAATATTTCTTATAAATTTGTCTAATTTCTTTAAAAGCATGTTAAATTAACGTTAATGGATTGTTTTGATCCCATTTTTGGACAGTAGTAGTGTTTTCAGCTGGTCTACTCATTCATTGTGGCCCAGGATTCTGTTTATCTGCTACATAGCCTCTTTTTTCAATGCCCGTTTAACAATATGAATAGTCCCTGTGTCTTCTTTTACAATTTAAAAATATTGGTTTATGGAATAATTTTAAGAATTGTAGAAATTAATACTATCGAAACGGCGACCAAACAATGTAGTAAATCTTTCCAGAAAACAACCAGTATCCGCAAAAACGAGTTCATATTCATAATTTTAATAAAATTAGGGTGCCGTATAAACTGCAAATTATATTCTCGATATCTACTTAAACGGAATACACCACGTATATTTTCGTTTGGTACGCAAAAATACATTTTATATAGCAAGGTACATTTTCCACTGAGTGTAAAACCTAATTTTTTTCGATTAAGATTCTATCGAGTTGATGTACCACATATTTGACTTACTTGAATGTTGGAATTCATTATTTGCTAGTTTTATTATACACAGATTTGTTATCAGTGTAATTAGTGTAAGTTAAGAGAAGAAAACTGTATTTTTATTTTCATCTTAATGAAATTACTAATTAGCGAAATTTAAATTATTATTTCAAGAGATAAGATAAAGTATGCCGTCGTTTTTATTTTTAACATTTTAAAGTAATTTTTGATATCACTTTCCAGCGTTTACGGCATATCATAGCCGTTACATCTTTCCCAGTAATCGAATTGATTAATATGAAGCCGGAAAATAAAAACATATTTCAAAAAAGTATCAAAAGAAAGTAAAGTCTTAAATGTGTTTCACTAATATTCCAGGTCACCATTTTCAGTCGGGCTTAAGAATATTTATGTTAATAAATAAAATAACCTGGCATAATTATTTGTGAGCTCTTTTTCAATCATTCAAATGGAAACAGATTCAAATGTGGAACATATAGTCTCGTCATAAAGGTTTCGAAGATTTTCTGCGAGAATTACTTTTTACTCGGTTTCCCTTCCTTTTTATCGAATGATTCGGTATATAATGACTAGTAGTAAGTTTATCGCTTCAGCCATGCCTCATTTTTGGATTCAGATGAGGGGTGGGAAGGTACTTTTGACACCAATAATAATCGTCGTGCAGTCAATAATAATACAATTGAAAGATCAATTTATAAAACTATCCATGCTCGGAATCGAGCACGTGAGATCTGTAAGAGAAGCCAATGATATTGTCCAATGCACCACTGACACGACATGAATTCTTATAATTCTCAAAAGTAAAAAAATATTTAAAATAAAATATTAATTATGTACGATGACTACCGTTTTATAAAACATTACAACAGGTGAGACAATGATGATGAAATACATCTTTTGTAATTTGACCATTCATCTTAATTTAAAATATGAAATGAGTTGGGTGAAAAATATTAAAGTCTGTAAAATGTTCAATTGGTTTATACATGTAAAATAAAACAAGTTAGACTGATTGGAATAGTACATATATGAAGAAAAATGTTGACATCGAAATAGCACCGCCAGTTTGTATTTCATTTAAACTATATTTATATTATATTATATGTATATTCACGCTTACTTTCATAGTTAGTTCTGACGATGGCGTGAGCCGAAATAGCTATCAACTATATTTGTTAAAAATAATTTTGTAGAACTAAAATACATTGCTATTTTTTCACCGTGTTACTTTCATAGTATTTAGCGAGGATAATTTATTGAAATTTATTGTATATTTCTTATACAATAATATAATACCTATGGTGTTCATATTTATAGAAAAGTTAACAAACAAATGGTATTGAAAATTGAATGGGGTGTACAAATGTAGATTTATAGAGTAATCAACATAGGGTTTTTTCCTACCCTCCACATACAACTATGTTATTTTACACCTTAAAATTTAACGAATTAGATTTTAGCTTAATACCTTATTAATTAATAACTATTTTTACAATTATTCCAATAAAATATTATATTTTCTCGAATGTGTATGTATATAGCACAAAACGACTGTTTAAAATAATAAATAATACATTAAAATATTAGCTATATGACATAGAAAAAATTTTTTTTTTGGAGTTGACGTAACAATAATTATTGTTATTATTGCCAGTAACATTAATTTGTTACAAAAAGATATTCATCAAACACCTTCAGCTGAACTTAAATTTGATAACTCTTCCACTTTCACTACACTGATTTTTTACTGGCACTTATTCAAAGCAATCTTATGCAATAGATGATTTCGTTTATTTTATAACACGTTAGGCTTAGTAATGATTTTTTTCCAATGTTGCTCACTTATATATTTGTTTATAATTGTGTGATACACGATTTTCAGTGGCGTTAGCCAACTTTGAAACTTTATTCCATTGTCACTAACGATGTCAATTATCATTCACTGAAAAAAGCTAATAATTAAATCGTGGAAAATTTTGACTAGCATTTCAATTGTTAGATTCGATTTCAATTGTTAGATTCGATTTCAATTGACTTTAGAAAAAAAATCATTGCAATATTTGTATTTATTGTAAAAAGTATTCTTTTTTTGACATTACTCATTTTATCAAATTATTTTACATCGATGCGTTTAATCAGCTTAAAAACAACCAACATCATTTTGTTGTTGGTGAAACGTAAAACATTTTTAAATTAATAACATAACCGACTGATTGTATGTTTTTACATATATCCCATGTAAATTTATACTAGAGAATATACAGTGTGTGTTTTTTTTTTGAGAATTAAATATGATTGGCTGCCCTTCTTACTAAACAGAAATAAATATGCACTGAAAAAATCACATCCATTATAGTATGTTTTAATAAAAGAATGCACTTCACAGAAACTAAAAAAAGAAAAGGTTTTCATTACTTTAAAAATAAATTAAAATATATTTGCTAGTTCGTCAGTCAAATATAAGTAATCAGTGAGAAACGTTTTATAATATTGAAATTTGTTGATTGAATTGGCATTCACTTGGTAGAACTCCATTATAACGCGGTGAAAAAAATAGCAACGTATTTTAGTTATACAAAAATTTGTAGAACTAATATACATTGCTAGTTTTTTCACCTTATTAAAATTTGATTTTGATGTGCCCAAGTCACATAGCTTTGTCTGTGTTCAGTTCAGCAAGTTGTTCCCTACGAAAATTATGCTATGTATTGTAATTTCTGGGAACTTCGGGAAGAAATGTTTATATTTTTTCAAAGAAACGGAATTCTCTTGACATAGACAGAACACTAAAAATCATTAAATATTATATTGGCGAACAGAATTGTTATTTACACATTTTGAAAAGTACATACGTAACATACACAATTTCAGCTAGATAAATTGCTAGTTTTAATAACCAATTTTATTATATAAATCTTTTTCAGATTATGTTACACTTTGAATGGCTTGTTGGTGGTAATAATAACATATCAGTCATATGTAATATCTTCTCGACGAAAACGTAAAGGAGATATACATCAAGTAAGTGGATATATTTTTTATACAAAATTGCTTAACTCTCGCTACCCTAAAGTCTACATAATGATATTTAATACGAAAAATAGTCTGGTTATAATTGCCAAGTTACGTTTTATATTCTACAACATGATTTGCGTTTAATTGGTATTTTTCTGTGTGTAACATTTTTATATTCCATTTGTGTTTGTTAAAGCTAAATAGATCTTTGTTGTTGAAAATGACTTTACTGTCCAAAATGATTTTTTATTCTACTTCATTACTGAATATTTCGTTTAAAAAATTCGCAATTAATATGTATTGTAGACTTCAAGTCTGTTAATTTAATATTCTACTTTTGATAAGTCTCATTTAGTATTGTTTTTTTTATCATATTTTGTAATATGATATTGACTTTATACTCTACATATTATGTTAATTGATCGTTATTAAAAAGATCCTAAACGAGATATCTACCTGCAAAAAAATGGAACTTATTATCAATAATCATTAGCTCCATTCATGAATCAAGTATTTTTTTGTTATAGAATAGTTATTTATTTCTTTGGCGAGTCCAATAACTATTATTGATGAAGGTGTTGATTTATTTTTTTGTTAGTTTTTAAGTCGGTGTATGAAAATGAATACTTCAAATCATAATTAAACATTTTTATGAATTATTTGATCAAGAATATGTATATTTAAATATCAATAAAACCACACTAAAAATTTTAAGTATTCTAAATTATCTATGAAATATTTCTTTAAAAAATGATTAGTTAATAACATCGTTGACTTTGTTATTAATTATATTTACAAATTATTCTTTCACTAATTCAAATCGATATCAAACCGATATTTAGGTCTGCAAATGAAAATAGAAATATAACACTTATAATATAATCTTTGGAACTGTGTTCTGTGAGCAATATTAATCATTTCATCCTTATAAGACTGATTTGAAAGTTGTGGGAAGTGAACATTTCATTGATTAGGTATAAAGTTTGTGAAAATAAAAGGAAAAACAATTTGTAACATTAAGACAAATTTATTTAAAATTACAAACAAAACAACATAAGCACAAAATCAATAAAACATAATTAATAAAAAAGACTTAACACATAAATGCAAGCACAAATTATTTTAAAGTTTGAAATAAAGTAAAATTTGCAGCAATACCATTATCGGTGTATACATTAAAATTTCAATGTGAAAGTGGTTCAGTATCTATTTGGTTCACAATTGAAAAGAGGCGCCTTGAATATATTCTCAAATTATCTTTTTGAACTAATTTACTAGGTTGTATTTTTTTAACTAATTCCGGTAATAATATCAATTAATGAACTTCTAAAAGCAACTCCGACACAGAATCAAATAAATTACTTTTAAATATAATTGTTTCATATAATATTTTTTATATTATATTTTGTTATGCAATGAAACGTATGTTGTCGGATATGATATTTTGAAGGCGTCTATTTTGTCATTGTGTTATGAAATCTATAAAACAAGTGTGTGTTATTTTATTAATAAGAATCGCACGCGCCTGTAATCAACAATTAATATAATCTACACATAACATATGTACAAAATAATAAATCTTTTTTTGTAATACATGTACTGCATACGCGGAAAAGATTATTTGAATGTTTGTACTGGCATCATAGAATGAAAAAAATAACAAGAATGACTAAATTATTTTATATACAGAAAATAAACTCTCCTCAAAAAATATATAGAGATTTCTCGTAATAATACTTAAAACTAATGATATTTCAACGATGAGACATCAAAACGGGACTAAATAAACTCTCACAGAAAGAAGTACAAAATATGTTATAGCGGTTACAGCGCTGACAAACGAAAGGGAAATTATAACAATGGATGCGGATGGTGTGTGCATGAAAAGGAGAGCGTTTAAGTGAACCACCTTATTACGACGATAAAACAGCTGACTGCGGATTGAGATGAAAGCGCTGGAGCTATTTCGCGAGCTCGCTAAATGCTATGAGTGTGATTAGATACTTGACAGACCTAGTCCCAGCCATGGTGACTGTTGTGTACTTGTACCCACACCTTCTCCCATACTGGTTTCCAAATCTTTTTCCACGCGGCTACTTGATGTTCTTTCCACACTGGAACTGAAATTTGCTTCCATTCGTCTTTCCAGATGAGCTTCTTTTCAGTTGCCCATGCTTGCTTCTTTTCAGTATTCCATATTTGAACCTTTTCTTCTACCCATTCTTGCTTCTTTTCGGTGACCCACACTTGCTTTTTTTGTGTTTTCCAAATCTGTTTCCATTCTTCCTTCCATTCCAACTTCTTTTCTACGGACCATTCTTGTTTCTTTTGAGTTTTCCAGATTTTCTTCCATTGTGGCTTCCATATCATCTTTTTTCTCCACAGATCGTGACTAGTATATTCCCAACCGTGAGGGTCCTTGCCAAGATATTTTTCTCCAGGAACTCCTTCTTTTACCCATTCGGGAACCCAAATTTGCTTCCAGTCAGCAACTTGAACCTCTTTCCAAACGGGTACTTTGACTTCTACCCATACTGGTTTAGACACTTTTTTCCATTCAGGAACTTGAATTTCCTTCCAATGAGGTACTTGAACTTCTTTCCAGATAGGCTTTTGCACTACTTTCCAAGCTGGAACTTGAACATCTTTCCAAATAGGAACTTGGATTTCTTTCCAAATTGGAACTTGGATTTTTTTCCAGTCTTGCTTCCATACCAATTTTTTCTCTGTTTTCCAAACTTGCTTCCAAGCTTCCTTCCAAACAAGCTTCTTCTTCCAAACTCCTTCTGGTTGATGCCACCCTGGAGATCGTTTTTCTCGAACAGCATCACCAGCTGGAATTAAATCAGTTTCCTCAAGCTTGACGACTTCAACTGGACCTGCTAGTGTGGCCGCAAGAATACATGCAAGGGTCAACTATAGAAAACAAAAGAAAAATTAATTAATTAATATTCATTAGGCAGTTCAATTAAGTATACTTATATATGTAGACTGATATAAAAAAAAATGGCCTAATGTTATTGATATTAAAACATACGATCAAATGAACTGCATCAAGTTCATGCCGCTTTTCGATAATGAAACTCCGGCGTTTATAAAATTATAAACATTCAATTCAAATATTTCAATGGCAAAACTACATGACGACCGTGAATTTGAGATTGTATATTTTTTTGAATATATGATCAAAGAAAAGTATTCACTATTCACAATAAGTAAATCCTAATTTCACTTTCATTTCCGCGTAATTTCACCACATCACATATGAATAACCAAAGCACGGGTAATTATCACGACTCCAGAATAAAAAAAAATTAAGAAAGTTATTAATTAACTAACCAGAAATGTCAGTGACTTCATTTTGGCTCCAATTGAAGCCAATGGAGGTTTTAAAAGTGCTGTTTATCTTAGGACCTTGCTGGTCGAACTGATTTGTTAAAACTTGGTGATCACGTTATATAGCTGAACTGTAAGGGTATGCCCCCCCTTGTGCATGACTTAGTCTCGATTAGGGGGGCGATTCTACTCTCGCTTGGCTGCAGGAACCTCCAAAGTGGGGACCGAAGGTAATTGCTCCGACGGACAAGTGAGTGACGAGTTACATCACTTTACGTCTGTCGTTTGTAAGAGAGTACCACGCGTAATGATTTTACCTGGCAATGCGATGGGAAGATTATTGAATCAATCAAAAATCTCATTTTGACAATTGATTTGATTAATACGCATGAATCAAATTCTTTTATTTGATTCAGTCACGAATTTTGACAATGTTACTCAACGTATTCAATTTTACGTAAAAAAAAATTGTTTACATCTGGGTTGTGAAATTTGAAATTTTATAACTACAATTAATGTCTTTAGATTATTATAAGTGTGCAGGTACTTATTTTTATTAAATAATTATGTATATTACACACATTTCTTTTATTGATCTTATCGGCAATCTAATATGTTAAGCTATCGTCATCACTGCTGAAATATCGTAAAAATAATAGTTTTTGAAAAATAAATGCATGTTAAATATATACGGTCAAATGTAAAACGCTTTTAAACATTTCTTATTATTTTGATATCAAGTTATCTGTCAAATAAATGAGCTTAAAATCATCAATAATTTGGGTTAAAAAAACAATTTTCTGCTTTTATTTTTTTGTAAAAATTTTAGATATAATTTAATTATTTTTTACACTTTTAAAAAATATTTTGTTGCGTTTAGTAGCGTCAAAGTGACATTTGACCTATATCGCGGTAAAACCCCTAAAGAATTTATTTGCAAAAGAACTATACAACTTTGGTAGCTGTTTCAGCATTATCAGTCAAGCTGAGAAAAATGTAATATATATTTTTAATTCTTTTGGATTTAAATACTTTTTACTTACTCTTTATTTTGCTATGTTTGCTATATTTTCATGTCGTATAAGAAAACGCTACCTTAGACACGACTTTTTTGTATTTTTCAAAATGTTATTCAATTTAAGGATCATTTGCATTTTAAATCTAAACCCTTGTTTGCATACTAGATCATTCAAATACATACAAATTTTAATTGTTGAAATTTTGTACGATTCCACATGTTTTGTCACTAACGACCCGGAGGTCAATTCTATTGCATCAGTGTGATGAAATGCCTAAAAATGCCGAAAGACGAATCCTATGTTGTTAGTGACAAAATATGTGGAATCGTACAAAATCGCAACAATTTAAATTCTATACTGAAATTCCATCGAGCATCTTCAGTCCATATCATCAATTATCTCAAGTATAATATATACAGTCTTCATTTTATCAACCAATACGAAAAAATTGATTTTTAAAAATCTTTGACCTACTAACCTGTACTTATCAATCAAATCTTCCAAAGTTTCATCATTGGCACATTATTTATATCGATATAAATATATTTATAAATGAATATTGGTCGTTAGATTTGTCAGGCAAAACAATAACAATTATGTTTTTCTATTAGTAATAATTGACAATTACTACAATTGAATTATTTTGTCAAATATTGTACATTGCTCTCCTTTTCAAATTTTGCAAACGCAACAAAAATTTAGAAACGGCTTAGTTTCATACCATTCATACCATACTATAAGCAGATTGATAATGTAATTGATGGTTTAATTAATAATAATCCAATAATTTATTTCATTCGAACGTAAAAGTTTTCGACTGAAATAAAAATCAAACTGCAAGAAAAATACAATAAATCAATGTCATTTACAATTATGTATTACAAAAAGAGATGCATTGTCACTTGATGTGCAGTAATAGAAATTGACCTAGTGAATGCACATAAAAAAATATGTTTTTCTATTCAATGAAATGTGAATGTTGCAAATAATATAATATGTCAATACATGTTATACAGCTAACAATAAAAACGTAATTTTTAAAACTTTTGTTCAATGTTGATAAATGGTGATACTAGCAGGAAATATATTAGTGCATGTTGTATGTTACATACATTTCACAAATCAAGATTGAACATCTAAAAATCTAGCAATAGTCTTTAATGGTTTGTTTTTTTTAAATATCATAATTATTTTTGAGTTATTTCAACGATGAACTATTATAATTATAAATTTATTTTTATATATGTTTGGTTTTGCATATAATTTTGTAGACTCTTTCTTAACCACCTGAAATCCAAGTGAAAACGATATGAAGTGAAAGCAGTTTTTGTATGAACATCGTGAATTAAATTACTCTATCAGTAATTCATATGATCTACTTTGTTACTGAACATCATTTTCAGGTACAAAGGTACTTACTTCGATTACATTGTGCTTAAAGTTGCTTGATAATATTTCATATTGGCATGAATTTTTGAATCATTATTTTGTATAGATTACGGGATTTTACATTTTATATCTGCTCTATTTAATTTCATGTAATCGAAAATTTATTTCTAAGAAATAGTTGTCATACCGAATGCAACCTTTTTAAATAGCTGAAGAAGAACTGTGAGAACCTGAATTTACGTTTTAAAAAGTACCGTGAAAAGCGCTTATGTTATATTAAAAATAATTTATTTTGATAAATATGCTTTACAAAAATTGAAAATGTATTGCTTTCGTAGAATCGATGTTAATAGGCGAGAGAAGTGTTTCGCTCCTTTGAGAAGCATTAAAATGAAATTTTAAATGTGAAAATACTTGTCAAAGAAGCAACATACGTTTGATAACTAGTTACAAAACCAAAAAAAGAAAAACAATGTTCTGTTTAAAATTGGAATAAAAGCTTTGGTACTTTTGTGATCGTTAGTTGTATATTTTTTTGCTTTCGTGGATTACATTGAGATACATAATTAAGACGAGATTAATCTATCTAACTATGATAAATGGCATGTTTGCTAAATAAAGTAAATGCAATGATATATTTATTAAATATAAAGAATAATATTGACACAGAAATTTTGTTTACAAAACATGTGAGATTTTAAATTCTACCTGTTGAATTTCTAAGCCGTGTTTCTCTGTAACTTCATTAATTGAAGCACAAAAATTTCAAATGATAAATATACGGAAGTAAAGATGTTCAGTTTTCTATAATATATAATTGACTCAATTAAACTATATTAACGAATGCTTCCACGCAAACATTTTTTTCAATAATTAAATTAATATCATAATTTTTACAAATAAATCATTAAAGTAACAAATCGAGAATCAAAGAATATTATCAAAATTTCTACATTTCATGCATACAAATATGTCTAACCCATTCCCTGCTGATGCACGTGAAATATATTCCGAATCTGAATAAACTAAAAATGAACACTTAGTTGTAAATATTAGGAATCAGTAGTACCAAATTATAATTTAATTCAAAAACTAAACTATCATATATTCGAAAGTTTTGACATTGCCATACCTCAACAAATAATTTTGAAGTGTCGAATAATAGCACATCACAATCACCTGTCTTAACAGTTGAGATATAAGTAAAGTGTTTAAACTCCTTTTGAATAATATAAACCTATTTCGGCAGATATATTACGGATGAATACAAAATTACATTAACGAAGCACATATAAACAGTTGTTATAGCTCTCAGCCCACTTAAATTACTTTGGCGTCGAATAAGTCAATACCTATGAAATATTATTAAGGGGCTTGTGATCTGTTTGTAATAGTTAATAAATTTCAGAGCTTGGCTACATATTGTACTGCAAACATATGTCATAAATATTTACCATTAAATAATAATCATTGTTTTCTCAAAATTTCTTAAGATATTTTAATTTTTTATCAATATTAAATTAATTATGCATCTATTCCAAGTCTTTAGAGAAAACGAGTTACAAAAATGTGTAATTTCACCTTGTAAAAAACAATAAAATTGTTTTTATTTTTTAATACAACAAGTTCAATAAGTGATAGTTAACATTATCAAAGTTTACATACATATTAAGCCTTTTAACTACCACTTAGAAAAATTCTATATCCTGATAAAAATTAGTAAGCAGTCTTAAAATTTTACGCATGTATTATATTTACAAGAATACCTGTTTCACTAAGCGAGAAGTTCTTTTTTAATTGATTTACAAATGTTTGCATGGTGAGTGAAACTGGTTCTGCTCTGTATAAACACACTGAACGGAATGTGGACAGGTGTTTATTTATTATTTTTAAATTATTCAATAAATTAGTGCGTAATGGTCATTTTTCCTAAAAACGTTACACCAAAAATCATTTAATTTTTTTTTTAATCTTTGGCAAGACTTCAAATTGAAAATGGATTTTTAAAATTTTTTAATACTAGCATTTTTTTCTTGTTTGATTTTATATACGATATTTGTTGAATTCAAACCTTCATGATTTAGCTTGCTTGATTTTAAATTGAATTCAGGGCATATTGTTTATAATGCATGTATAGAGTGTTTTTTTAGAGGTATAGAATTTAATGGAATAAAACAAAGATGATTTTTTTTAAACAGTCATGACATTTACTTTATTCGAAATAAAATCTTCTGGCATTATGATTCCACCAGCTCACAAAACACACCAGTCAGTTTTTCTGGATGTAACGGTTTCTCAACATACACATGGGGATTATTATCACTCCAAATACGGCAGTTTTGTTTATTGACGTATCCATTCAACCAAAAGTGAGCTTCATCGCTCATGGACGTAGTGCGCGATACGTACTTCGAACAGAACCAAGATTTTCAAAATAAATTTGCACAATTTGGAAGCGTTGTTCAGGCATTAGCACTTAATACTTAATGGAACCTAATGTTTGTAGTTTGCTTAATTCTAACCTTGTAAATGAACAAACTACTTTTGCGTCGTCACCATTGTTATACTCATTAAATTAGTTTAATATTTTATTTTTTTTGAAAAATGATATTGTCTTCTTTTTTCTTTATTTATTGCAGAAAATATTGGAACGCCCTTGACTGACTAAAATTTCATATATTAATTCATTATGTTCCATTAAAAATTAGGTGCGGATTATTTTCTTCATTAAAATTTTGCCACTCCTTACTTCCTTAATGATTGTTCAGAGCCCCTAATGGAATATTGATTTAATTAATTTTATTTATAATTCTTTATAAGTGATTGTAAACATTTAATTTTTATACTAATTTACATTGTTTGTATCAATATTGTATGATTTCCTGTAAATTGTTTCTTAGTTCTTGAACTCATGTTATTGTATACCTGCTACCTTTACCTCAATTTTTTTTTTGTGTAAATAGACTTGTTTGTAAATTGTATTCCATCAGTTGATAATGCTCGCGATGAGCGAAACCGGTCCTGATCAAAAATTATACTGTGGAAATAAGCACTAAAAATGTGTTTTTATTATTTAAAATATCACGCCTTTCCATCAAGAAGTGATAGCTAACATCTTAAAAGTAGATTGTATGTATTTAATAACACATAAATGGCCTTAAAAGTAACATGTATTTATTTTCATTTATCATTCTATTTGTAACGCTGCACAAGTACACTTTCTATTTTATATATTTTTTGTATGTGAGCATTAGTTGCAATTTTCTGTCTTTTTACACGGAGGTGAATTTTCAAAAAAACACACATACACTATATAAAGTACTCATCATTTCGGAAATTGTAGTGATTCCTTTTATTTTAATAAATAAAACAGCTACCGTGCAATATGATCAAATTTTGCATATTGTTTGATAATTAATTATCCATGTTTCATTTGAAACGTGACTCTGTATAAATACACTTACAATTATCAACAATCAAATTGGCATCAATATTAATATTCTAATTAATAGCATATAAATATGATGAACAGCTAAATATCAGTAGATTAAAGAAATCACTTAAAACTAACAAAATATTTAACAATCCTTCAATTAGTAAACTTATTTTACTGCTTATTTTTTTAGTCCACATCTCAAGCTTACTGTTTATTTAACTGTGGAAATAAAGAAAAATACAGAAAGATTGGCTGTAAGTTAATCAAACACTAAAATATAAAAAAAAGTTGAAGGCATTCTCTGCATGAAATTGAAAATAAGTTTTTTTTAATCACTTCAGAAAACTTTATGATTGATTATTTAACAAATTAAAATGAAATAATCTCGAGAGCTATAGATGGGACCACTATACGAAGTATCCAAAATGATACTGACCTTGTCAAAACTTGAGCCCGGAAAACTCCGATCGTTTAGTGTAGCTCTTTCCGAGTACAGAAAGTGACATACTTATATAGCACACTTTGCAGTCTGATAATTATAAGATTTTTTTCATTCTATGATACCAATTAGAGTGATAGTAATTGCATTGTAATAACATAATTATAATGAATTAAAAAATCTTTTGTTTTTAATTCATTTTAATTTAAATAATACATTATTATCTTCTGGTTTTCTACATATGTTTACAATATCAATTTTCCAATATTAAATGATAATTTTAAGATATTACTAATTCGATTTATGTTTTGATCGCGTAGTCAGAGTTGTTAAAGGTTAATTTTTGGAGCCCGACATCTATAACCAATACAAACAAATCGTGATATTGATGCAACCTTGTAAATCTCGAGACTAGATATAAAAATATTCATAATTTTATTTTGCAATTACGCACTGCAGTTATTGACTATATTTGAAATAGAATATGTGTATAGAATTAATTATTCTTTAATACACTTAAATGCAAAAAACCCCCGGCTCACAACACTTCTGATATTGCACAGAAACATCAATATAATATGATCAAGGTAAATCTCTTTCATGGAATAAAAAAGAAAATAGAGTTACTCACAATCGTTCTTTTAATTTAGGGATACGTTTCATAGGATACAGTGGAAATACATATTTAAAATATTCTATTACATTGGACTATACAACAAGTTTACTGGTGAAAGTGTTTATTTTCATAGAAAAATATTATACTTTATGTCACGCTTATGGAAAAAGGTTGTGACTCGTATAATAATAATTTTACATTTTTACTTTAACGTTCTGGTGCTTTTTTGTTGAAATGGATACCGCAAACTTCAACAAAAAAGGTACCGGTCCTTGTTAAAATTCGTTGTATTCATTTGCAATTATAGTTAAGACTTTTTATTCTATAAAATGAAATTATTTATTTATATAGACATTATAAAGTGATGAAAAGTATCGGTTTTATATGTAATATTTATTTTGCGTAGTATTGTTTTATTGTATTATGTATTTTACGCTTCAAAGAAAGCTCGTGTAGTAACGTAAAATAATAAACAGGTAACGTTTTGTTCATGTTAACAAACATTCAAAAATATTATCTTAACCCTTTTACGCCGAAGCAGCGCGATCGCTGCTTGGTACTTGTGCGAAATCGACGGGCAAGCGCTATCGCGCTGCGAAAACCATGTTCCACTCAAGCGTAACTCGAAGTGTTTTGAACACATGTTTTATTAAAATTTATGAATGATGTGGATCATATAAGTTCTTAGGATTGACAAAATCGAATCCACAAATTTATTGACCCAAAAATATTTTTTTAATGATAAAACAAAATTGTGAACATATGTTAGTGACGCGCTCATATTTCACCGAGTATTTATTGAATAACAGATATGTTGTGCAATCTTATAATACATGTATTTTATATCGAATCGGGCATAGAAATAGAATATACTTCTTAGAAAAAATGTCTTTTTTTTGTTATCATGGATTCAAGAAATATGGAGGGCACTTGCGAACAATAGGAAATGGCACAAATATCTACCCTTTTTAAAATTCCATTCATCACTTTTTTAAGAGAAAGATCATAAAATTCGTTACACTTGTATACAAAATCTTATTATTATTTGCTCAACACACGTAAGCGTCAATAGAAAAAAAACTCTTGCATACAGTGGCAGCTCGTCCATTGAAATTCTTGATTTACTTCACTCCCTGAATGAAAAAAACTTTTATATTTATGAACAAATATTTTTATCAATAATTTCTTCATCATAAATAAATCACCTGTGTTTTTTTATCCGAAATTAATACTGCAAGTCTGAAGTTCTTATGGATAACCCGCCACTGGACGTATGTATTTACTGGAATTTCTTTTAATTTATGGCTTTTCAAGTTGAAGGAGAAATTCTTTTCAGTTATGTATACATGATATTTATTCTTCAGTTTACATCGGGCGGTTGTTGGAATTTAATTGTCACAGAAACCAATCGATATGCCAATGCATTTTTTCGTTGTAACAACATTGCTAAAAATCGGAAGTTACCTGAATAAAAGTTATCATGTAGTTGCAGACAATTTATTTACAAGCATCCCTTTGCTCAATTATTTGATATCAATTGATACATATTACACCGGTACGGTTAGACGCAACGGAAAAGGAATGCCACCAGACTTACAAAAAACAAAATTTTAAATTGATGAAGCAAAATATTATACAAAGAAAAGTGCAATTATCTGCGGATACCGTGAAAAAAAGTTACAAAAACAACCGGTGATACTTGCATCTTCCTACGCATCGACTAAAACAATGACTGCAATAAATAGACGTAATCGGGAGACAAATAAACCGGATGTAATAAATATATATAATAAATATATGGGAGGAGATGATACTTCAGATCAAATGTATACATACCTGGATGAAAGACGTACATTGAAATATTGGAAAAAGGTGACTTTTCATATTTTTGGAAGAATGATGGTAAACGCATTCATTATTTACACAAGAAATACGCCTGGTAAAAAGATGACAAGATTAGAATTTACATCATCCATAATTGAGGCAATAGAAGATGAATGGAGACCTAAGAAAAATCCAGTCCAAAGAACATCTAGTACGATATTGGAGAATCTGGAGGTTTTAAAAAACTTACAAGAATGGGTCGTATGCAGCAAAATAGAAGGAGGGCCTATTAGAAGATCAAATCTAATTTGTACAAAGTGTGAAAAGGGTCTTCACCCATTATGTATCGGAAAACACAAGTGTTGACTTTTTATTATTTTTAGTTTATTAGACTATAAAAATACGTATCGAATAATTAAGCTTTTTAGTGTTTTTACTGATAGACGATAGTTCGAAAAAATATTCTGCATCAAAGGCATGTGAAATATTTTACAAAAAATACCTCTTTTTTATCACAAAATTAAAAATTTTGTGCAAATTATTGCAACCTTCATGTTTCTTATTTTTTTTAGGTCGATCGTGTAAACTTATTTATTGTTTTTATAATTGTTTTATCTAAACTATAATATATCAAATGCAAAATGAGAAAAAACAGAAATGAATCCTTAAAAACTAGATATTTACAATTTTTTTTAAGCACACAAAAAACTTCAAAAACTCCTTAGTGCTTTTAGAAAGTCCCCAAAAAAAAGGCTAGGCGTAAAAGGGTTAAGCTCATGAGCGTGACAGATAAATCTCGGGAATAATACGTTTCACGAGGCAAGTCCATTAAAACGCTGTAAATTCACGTTTTACGACGTTTTAAAATGTGAATTTATACTAATAAACCAACAATAACGACTGTTTGAACATAATTGAATTTGATGAAGCATGTTGATATATAAATGTAAACAAATTTCAATTAATAAGAAGCGGCCATACAAGATATTTATGTGAGAATTTGTCGTATTATTCTAACCATGAACTTGAGTGTTTATTAATGACGACTTTCGATTTCATGTATGTGTGATTTGAGATGACACTCTAGAATGTCATTATACAATCAAGCTAAATTGTTTTTTTTCTCATTCGTTTTTGACTTCGACGAAGTGCTATTTAAAATCATATAGACCTTAGCAGTTTATGAACCAATTGAGTATGACTGGATATATTTCGATGTCTTAATGCAAATTAGAGGATACTACCATATTACTGTAATGTCGTATTTTTAATTATATACAAATTTTAAAATAATGCTGTACAAAAAATCCCATGACAGTAGATATTTTAACCAGCTTTGAATCCTTTTAATAAAAATAAAACACAATTATTTAGTCATTATTGGAGATTTTTTATAAAAATATTTCACAAGAGCCGTAAAAAAATATAATACAATTTCACCATGGAACATGGCTTCCATTTTAAAAGAAAATTTAGCACTTATCGTTATTTAACTTTTTTATTTATTTATTGTTAACTAATGCAAATAAAAGTGACGTTGCACTGGAACAATTAAATTTTATGGTGATATAAGAAAAAAATTAAAATTTGTATATAGGTAGGAATGACTTAAAATAAATAAGCAAATAGCATTCAGTTAAAAAATGTCAGCTATTTATGAATAAAATGTTAATCTTCATTTCGTATAATATGATAATGTCAAACGTACTTGGCGCCTCTCTCAGCCAACGTGATTTCACTGGCAATAGCTGAAATAAGTGGTAAACTTTATATTTCAGATCAAAACGTTGTATTTTTAATGAAATTATCAAGGAGTGATTATTAAAATTTCGTATATTTCACATTTTTGATTATTTTTAATATACAAGGTAGTGATAATTTTTAAATTAAATTCAAGGCAAACTTTAAGAAAATCACTCGAGATCGACATGAGAGGAAAATATATTTTAAACATAAACAAATACTGTATATCTCAAATACTGAATTACGGAAAAAAAAAATTAATTGAAATTGTTGACATTTGAACCCGGAAGCTGTTTATAAAGGTTCAAATATTACTAGTCCTTTCGTATAATCATCATATTCAATATCTTTTAAACGACATGAGATCACAGTGAATTAAAAAATATTTAAGTTGTTTTGTTATGCAAGAAATTAAATTGAATAGAAAATAATTCTCACTGTATGATAGATAGTCAAACAATATTTAGTATTTTTTCCTAAAAATATTGATAAACAGATTATAATCCTATATTGAGCATTTTCATTCAATTAGTAATCATTTTTTTCTCTTATATAATGTATATTATGAAATCGTAAAATAAATACTACAAAGGCTTTAATGAAAAATAAACATCTTTTCACGACTCTAGCGGAAAGCAAAATTAATTATGTACATATCCTAGTGACTTATGAATAAATAATTAGTAATTATTATTGTTAGTATCAACTGCATTTTGTTTCTCTACTGATAAGAACATGACTTATATATTTTATTTTGTATACACAATATTTTTTTAAGAGTTTTATGTTTTCCGTGCAGCGAACTTCAAACATCCGGGTCCGAAAATCATTTATTCGCGAATTCAGTAAATACTGGAAACAAGATTAAACAGAGATATTCACGATTTAAATTTATACAAGGTTCATCGATGATTTTTGCTTGATTCCAAAAATGCCGTTTTCTCAAGGATATTAAGCTCAGATTAAGTAATCAGATGAGCTAGTCTATTGTTTACGAAACGGACTTCAATAAAAATCTACCTATTGACCGTAGGTTGAATTTTACATGGTTATGCAGGATGGTAGCTAGTATTAAATGGACCCCATTGATTAACCAAGTCCTAAATGAAAAGATGCCATTTCAAATGAAAATATTTTTTCTTCGAGTATCGATTGATGGCCAATAACAGTACTTCCAGAAGTTTTTCATACTCCGGCAACCAAAATCTAAAAATATAATACACGGCACGGCGCACTTGGAAAAAACATGTCAAAAATGAAAAATTTCCCCCGTAGAAAACCTGCAACTCTATATTTTGGAAGCACTAACCTAAAGGACACTTTCAAAGTATCGAAAAAACCTATTGAGCAATTATGAGTTCGAATCTGTTTAAGAGAATCAAATTAAATATTTTTATTTCAATAAAATTGTTAAGTTACATTTGTATTTTTTAAACTAGTTAAATTTTTTTTAAATATGAAATATACAACCACCGACCATATTCTAATTATAGTTATTAAGAAAATGTCTCCCATACATACTCTCAAATTCTTTTTTTCCACGTAGAAACGTTCCACCAAAAACAGTGTAAAATAGTGACAGGCTTTATAAACAAATGAATTTAGGCTCTTTAAATTCAAAAACTGCATTATTTAAAAAAAAAAATACATATTGGTAGAGATATTGAAAAAAATGGCTTATGAAAAATAGAATAAAAAAGAAACTATGGATTTTTTAAGAATAAATTATACTATTCCTCGCTACTTGATTTATATACCTTCGCGATTATGACGGACTAGACACCATAGCTTCCGTTGCTTTATTGCCACGTTTAATTTGTAAGGAGCAAATGAAGTCTTTCGTTTGTTACTATAGTCTTTCTAGTTGAATGCCTCGTTAAAAGGAATATTTTATTCGTTTCATGGTTTCACAAGTAGTTAATAAATACATCTACTGCCCCTTAGAAATTTCAAAGAGTATTGTATTTGGGATCATGAGCAATAAAATGCAAGCCTTCGCTAATCAAACCACATGTTATCTAATGAATTTTACCCTGGACTTCGCTATCATCCCAATCTCTCAACTATAATTAGTTGGTTCAAATTTATTTTTTGACTTTGGAATCTTGTTAACACAAAAAATTCTTGTAACCACATAGTTTTCGTTTTTTAGTGGACCTTGTAATTTCAAAGCCGTGTTAAAAGAATCGAATGTACATAAACGTACCGATGTAGACATAGAATCTCTTTTTAACGAATTAATCAGGAAAAATTGAGCTTATGAAAAACCATCATTTTTTTTTAATAATGAAAACTTTCATTTGGGGGCCAGGCGAACCCTTGATGCCTTTACAAATGTGAATGCGTGCCGTATTATCTATTCTTTTAATCTACTTAGCCTTACATCATTAACATAAATAATTATTTGGCCTCTTAATATTGATCTCCACTGAGTGGCTGTTTGAAATTTTTGCTACGCATTAAATTTTATAGACGAAACAACCATTAATTTTTAGTCAAGTAGAACACATTCCATTTATAAATTATATGTTCTTCAATAATAAAATATTACAAAATTCATGAATTAAAGGTGTTTATTATTAACAGTTTTGACAAAATACTCATTCGCAAGTAAAATCATTTTTTAATAATATGCAAACACACAGATACATCCATCGTCTCTGTTTTGTCATAACACCCTGCCGCAATAGTCTTTCTATGAAATCAAACTAAAAACACAATCAATATTAGGTGTTTTATCTTGAATGCAATGGCAACACTTATCGGTATACGTGAATCTAGATGTGTACATTGTCGGTTTTAAAAATTGGACATGGCGAGAGTAAAAAGGCTAATGTCTTCTCTTATTATTATTTCCTTACACTCTCCGAAAGTGAGAAAAGTTGAGCAATTGAGAAACAAAAAAATCTCTGAGAACATCTGTTAAATTAGCTTACATGGTTACAAAAAAGTATTTTTTTATGTGAAATTCAATAACAATTGATACGATTCCGGCCCTGTGCAAATAAATCATGAAATACGTATATATTGTATTTTTTTGTATGAAATATATTTTTTCTTAGAATAAGTTTATCGTATAAACAATTTTATTTTTTCTATGAAGTATGAGACGGAAATTATCTAATGTTGGCTACTGTATTTACTGATTTCCATTAAATATAATACTAGTTATTTATGTTTTATTACAGTTGCAATAAAAAAATACATAAGAAGTAAGGTCTACAGGGTTAAGGATTGAAAATAATATACACGGTGTCGTTCACTCAATTAACAAAAATCTAACTTTCTTTTTTATTAATAGTGGTTACGAATAAGCATAAATACTTCAGACGTTGTATATTTTATGTAATAAATAACTGGTTTATAATTTTATCGGTGTGTGATGTATCGGTTTCATTTGTACGTAATTTGTATTATTCAATTTTTTGAGCCTCGAATCATCAATCTTGGTAACACCTACATCTCACCTATGACTGAATGAAACGTGATTTTTTTATGCAAGTTTCTTTACATCACAAAGCAAAGAAATATTTTTTTTTGTTATTATTTAGAATCGTTGAATATTATGAGGTCTTTTTATTGTGTGAGATAAGAAAATAAAAAAAATATACAATATAATTATATACGGTCCCAGTGCTTCGTGCAATGGTCAACAACGTTGTCATTAAGGATTTCAAATGTTTGAATTTCATAACAAACATCTTTATTCAATCAACCGATAGATTTGTTTGCAGAAATGAATGACGGCGTTACCTAAGAATTCCTTCTCGCTATTCTGATTCTAAAAAACTTACCACTATATCTATCTTAATACCTTTTGTTCTATATCTTCGAAAAAAAATCACAACTATATAACCATCAATTCTCATATCAAAACTGATGCTCTATTATGAGGTCATATGCAGCGTATTGGGAGAAAACATATATTAAAGAAAGAAAAAACATAAAAATTCAATATAATGGAAATTAAATGTTGTGGAAAAAAATCAATCATTAAACGGCCGCACTCAAAAAACAGTCAATAATATATGTTCAACAGTTTTCCCGCGTGTCGACTAACGATGAGAGTCATCAGCCCCATCCAAGTCCTAATTATACATGCGTACTTTTTTTTAATTTTATCAATATGCGCTATCTTTTCATGTAAAATTTTATTTAAAACTTGGTAAAATAAAACATTTTTATCAAACCTTTTCTCTCTAAAATGTATAAGAGAACCAATTTTATTATATTGAAAAAAAGACTGATTTGACAGACCCTTTCATTTAAACTGAATCGCTGAATCAAGGGTCAATTGTATTTAAGTTTCATCAAATTATTGTATGATACAAAAAATACATCAAAAAGAAAAACACGCTTACTATGTGATCTAGTATTAAAAAAAGCTTTGTCGTACCAACCAAATCAATTTTCAAAATAAGCCAAACTTACTTATATAGTTTTACTGAGGTCCGTTATATTGAGACTTTGCTGTACCAAAAACGTCGAAAAAGTTCCTTTTTTTTATCTAAATTACATAACAATATACTAATCATTGATGTTCGTGCAAAGCCAAACCACAGCGGCTTGCTGAATGAAGATTTTATCATTACGAAATTTCGCATTAAAACCTGGTTCATTTTACCAGATACTGAGAAAAAATTCTAAAGCACATCGTAATTTTTTGGTTTGTCAATTATCCATTTGCCGGAAACTAGGACATATCACACGTAACCAATGTATGTCTAACCACGCAACAATCTTACATTTGACACAATGAAACACAGACTGCCCATCGTTACTGGATCGAATCGAGAATTAATGTATTTATTTTTTCATGTTGAGAAATAAAAAGTAAATCTGAACTCTTTTATTTATTCATTTTTAGATAACAGAATATGAGCATGAAAATGCGATTTGATAAAATTTTCGAATTGAAACCATGTAAATATGTGCTGTTCATTTGAAGTTATTGTCAATGAAACGTTTATTTTATTCTATAATTTATTATAGCTAAATTATTTAGCTGACTGTCTGTTTTATGCTTTATTTTCTAACGAATTAGAGGAAATAATCACCCATGCATTCGTAAAAAATCATAAATCCAAGACGCTTATTGACTGCTTTGTCTTAACCAATTTCCTGCTGAGAAACAAAAAGAATTTCTCATCCTTGAATATTGAATATATAATATTATATCAAAAATTGGTTAAGAAGTGTTGGTGCCAAGATACATATGAAAATTATCAAAAAAAAATCCGTCTCAATTACGAAACAAAAAATAGCTTTTACGTCAAAGCTTTAAAATTTAAATGTACATATTTTTAAATATTATTAACACAATATCAGTGCTCTTTCCACTATATTCAGTTGATAATGCTTGCGACGAGCGAAACTGGCCCACATCGTAAAAATAAAAAAACAATATTATATATCGTATTTATACTAGTTAAATAAATGCCTTTTCACCAAGAAGTGACAGTTATCACATTAAAAATGTAATTATGTATCGGAAAGCTTCTAATACGTTACAAAACGTGAAGATATCTTCATTATATATTTTTATAATTTTCATCGAATTGAATTTATTTCTAGAAAATGGATAGTTATGAATTTGATAAACTATGTGCCGTGCTACTAAGAATTATAACTGGGATATAAAATATGTGCCGTATAAATTTAATAAACTTGATTTTCGAACAAATTTACATACGTTACAGGTAAGCTGATTACGGCATTTTACGTTACATTTTATGTGCTAGTACAGGAGGGACAAAAAACGCTATTGTGTAACATTCGCACTCATAACAATTAATGTTGGATTGATTGTAATAATAATAATATAAATAAAAATATATATTATTAAAATTCTATTAAAATAGTATTTTACAAAAAAAAAAATTTGCACTCAAACGTATTTTATTTTCAATTTAAAAAGGTTGCGGTATTAAGATACATCAGTATTCTTCAATCAGTTAACAATGACGAAAAAATAGTGAAATGTAACCCACAAACGTTCTAACTCAACTACAATATTCTCGTTTAATTGAATTGATATTAACAATAAAAACTAAAAATGAAAATTCTATCACATGAAATATAATATAAAAGACTATTTTTTATAATATTCGTATATGAACTCTAAGTTGAGCTGTTTCAACATGTGTTTATTTACGAAAACTGCTAGCTACTCAGATAATTGACCACTTTTAGAGTCAGAACTAACGATAAACTAACCGTTTTTAGGCTCGGATGATTTTCAAACACAGATATACAAGCATTCTTACAAAAATTAATCCATTAATCAATTAATCAAAAAATTTGGTCAGTCATTAAATTAAATAAAAAATAGAAGTGGTTTTGTTTTCGATACGATTTGAATTTTAAAGTTTACATTTTGGAAATAATATTACGCACATGTTAATTGGTTTTAGGTCGTTGGAGATTCTATTCTATTTGAATGTACGCAATTGGTGCATGTTTATAGCATTTTTTTATAGCGCTGGCTACGAACGCTTTTAAAGAAAATATCCGAGTGCTTCTTTTATCATTTCCACAGGAAGAATTTGGCAACCCTGCGGAAAATATAATGATACGTAAGTGACAAATCTTCTCTCGATTCCATTTTCCAGGCCAGATGAACGCTTCAATATAGCGCACAATATGAAAACGAATATTAATTAAAAATGATTGAATGGATCAGATTGAAATATTACTTGCAGTTAATTTTGCGTACACGTTAACTCGTTGATATGTATTTTATATATATTTATATTTTATAAATAATATATTATTTTATATAAATTTACATAATTAAATTAAATTAAAAATTAAAATTAAAGGATTCCAAGAGTTCGAATTTAAATTTAAATTTATATGAGTTATAATAACAAATATTGATTTTTATTGACAAAAATACTTATGCAAATATGCAACATTAATAATTAATTTATACAAAATGTGTTGTACGTAATTACCAAAAACAGTTTCAAAACGCCATGTGAGTTTGATATAATATATACATTGATTCAGGTTTGAAACATTCAAATTCTGTACACTCCGGCATGATATGACAGGTACGACCTTTATTTCGACTTTCGGCATCTTCGAATCTGTATGTCGTTATAATCAAATCAGTAATTAATGAAATGAATTCAGATGTGTATTTAGATCCTAGACTTAGAGTCTATATTCATATTTTAATTATCTTCCTACCGAAGCGATGCATACTGTCTACCGTCCTGTTAGTTTGAATAAATCCGTGTCCTTGACTGCATGAAGATCTCGAGTTTCGAAGTCACGAGTTTCTGTTTAGAGCTTAAATAATTCAAATTTGATATTGAAATTTGAATAAGCTGACGCATTTGATATCATAAAATATCAAAAAGATACCTTAGACATGTCAGAAAACTATATGTTCACCGCAAATTTACTATGAATATATGCAGATAAATTGAACATATGTACACATCTGCATACATTTTTAACTACAATTCCAACTTTATACTGATAGCCGAATGGATTTTTTCTAAGAAAATTTAAGCCGAAAATTAAACAGAATATAAAATAATCGACTTATAGTTTTTGCATACTTTTTCGTTATAGTAACACTTAAGGTCTTAGTGAGTATATATAATAAATACACAATAGGAATACTTTGAAAGTGTACAGTTTCATTTCACTACATTCGCTTTTCCGAAATCAAAAGACATATCAATTTAATATGACTTATAATGCGTACTTCTTGATCTACAAATAGTCGATAAATTTTGAGTATTTTCTTAATATATAAATGACAAAAGTAAAACGACTGCCTAAATAACTTTTTGGTTTCATATTGTCGTATTTTGAATAACAAAGTGTCATATTTTTGAAAAGCATTAAATATATTAGCACGGTAATTGTTATAATCCGTAGGCGTAAATCAGTACCGTGTCAAATAACGACGCATCCTTGAGTCCGATTTGCGGATGAGCCTATTCTTCTCATTATATTCTACAATTATTAAATACAGATTTGTAATAACTCCAAAAAATTTAAAATCAACACTCACACTTTAAACTATATCATTTCTTATCGCTCGCTGGAATAGCAGGAAGGTTATTAATACCGCAGATAATAATCATTTTGAAAAATTCATACAAGTAGCAGGTACTAGAAATTTAAATTACGATATGTATACAAAAGTATCATTCAGCGATAATCATAAGAAGGCTATAAATAGTCACACAAGAAGGTCAAAATCAAAAATATAAATGTCATGGGATAATTTATAATTGAATAGGTAATTAAAGATTTGAATACTCTTCAAAATAAATGTATGCACTTATCTGAATACGTTTGGTACTAAGCAAAAATGACGTAACACTATTAGCATCATAAAACAGAAACTAATCAAAAAATTAAATCTTTATTATATGAACATTTTGATTAGAAAAAATCACAATATTTTTTCTGATTTGCATAAGAACAGGAAGAAAGGACATTAAGTGGCGAATGTTGTACACAACTAAACATAAACAAATATTATTGAATTAACACGGTGAAAAAAATAGCAATGAATTTTAGTTCTACAAAATTATTTTTAAAAAATATAGTTGATAGCTATTTCGGCTCACGCCATCTTCAGAACTATGGTACTTTGATAGTTCTGACGATGGCGTGAGCCGAAATAGCTATCAACTATATTTTTTAAAAATAATTTTGTAGAACCAAAATACATTGCTATTTTTTTCACCGTGTTATAATGGAGTTCTACCAAGTGAATACCAATTCAATCAATATATTATTGAATTACAACCGAAACGTTGTTATCCTCTTTCATTATTTTTTTGCTGAACATAAAATCGATATATCCAACTACGTGAAAGGCAAATTTTTTAATATCCGTATTTTTTTTTTGTTTATGTATTTTATTTAATATTTGATCCATTTGATTATGATTGCAAAACAGAAAAATATTTTATGATATTGGCTGAAGGTGCTCGATGGAATTTTAGTTCATCAAATTTAAATTGTTACAACTTTGTACGATTCCACATGTTTTGTTGCACACTGACAGTCAATTCTGTTGCATCCGTGTGATAGAATGCCCGAAGATGCCGAAAGGCGAAGCCCTGGTCGTTAATGAAAAAACATGTGGAATCGTACAAAGTTGTAACAATTCAAATTAAAAAAAAAAAAAAAAAGATATTTATAGACTACATTTACACAAATCATATTTTTTTCAACATTACAAAAGCAATATATTGGAAATAAATTACTTGAAGGACAGTAAAATTTAAATGTTCTTTTTATAGACGAAAATTTAATATTCATTCATAATGTAAAGGCTCTGTAAATAAATAAATTATATCGGTTCAAATGAGACACGGAAAAGGCGACAAAACTGAAACAATTTCTGTCTTAATGGTGAAACTACGTGACAAGAATTTTCATTTATTAATTACTGATATGTACAGTCTAGAATGTAAGGCTTGTAGCTCAATATTTGATATGTTTTGGTACTATTGAAGTTTATATTTTTATTCGTTAAGTGAGGCAAATTTAATGAATATTTTTAAAAAACAAGAATAAATATTTACCGAGGGTAAGTAATATTTCTCTGTATACCAAATAAATACTGAAATAATTTACGCCTATTTTATTTTTATTTATTCTCGTTGTTGTTTTGCAAAGCGATTTTTTTTTATATGCCTGTGTAAAAAAACAACCTCGAATTGTCCCTGCCAATATGTGTGTTAAACAATACGCTTTGTCAATTATGTTATTTTTGATTGCGCTAACTTTCAAAGCATTTCCTGGAATTGCATCCAATATAATATTTATGGACAAAATAATACATACAAACAAAAGCTAAATTTGATCAAATAATACAAACCGTTATTTTCATTTTTGAGTGAACTACCGATTCTTCTACCTCTATTGTTTTGTAACAAAACACAAATTGATTTTTACCCTTGCTACATGTTTGTAATTATCGGGTTCGGTTTAGCCATTCGCAAGTTTTATCAACAGATAACACATACGTCTATGTACATTTATTCCACGATTAATTTGATAATACATAAATTTGGGCATAATGGAAATCACATAATGTTTTATTGTTTTCAATTTAGCATTGATAAGAAAATTCGATTCTATTAATGCACTATGCGACTGGCAGCGTTCCGTAAATTAGTGTAAATAGATGTAATTATGTATATGATTGTATCAGGTAATCTAGATAGTTTATACTATTGTATGTTACCGAGCCGCTATACACGACTCAAATCTTAGCCCCATTCCAAAAAGGGCGTGCAGTGAAAATTAGTAATAATCACTAGTCCTCCTCTAACCTTGTACTTTTTATCTCTACTTAAATATACGCAATGAGAGCTTTAGCAACTGATAAGCAAAGAATTCTTTCAGAAGAAAATCTGTTGAAGTCATGCAATATGCAACACATTAGGGGTGAACGTGGATGGAAAAAAAATGTAGTTGACTTTCAATTTGTAGTGAAAAGTGTATTTTTATAAAAATATGACCTTTAAAACCATGTCAAATATAATATATTGCTTTATTGTCATATAAAAATACTTTACGACCCGCAAAATTTACATATCGACTCATAACATAGCCACTGGCTAAAACAATTAAAATCCGGAAAAGCCATTAGATGAACTGTTACCGCATAATCATAATTTGTCCATATTCTATTTGAAGACATGTAATGCAATTTATAATTTTATTTCATCTGTCATATAACAAAACATGTTTTTTTGTTGCATGAACCCAACACATACACACAGTTTTTATAGTGATTTGATTTATGAACTCATTCATGCTTTCTCAACAAAATTGCAAACTAGATATCAAACAAGATAAGTATTGAATGAAAGTTTTAATTTATTCCATGCTAATATTTTTTACCGGATAAGTGGTGCAGTGCTCAACATCGATTCTCTTCGAACGCATGGATTTTTGTAATGTCTTCAAATGTCACTTATCGCGAGCATTATCAACTACTCCCGGTCCTGATCATAAAATATATTGTAGAAATATGTACTAAAAATGTTTTTTTATTATTTAAAATAGCTTGTCTTTCCATCAAGAATTGACAGTTAACACATTAAAGTGGTGTCAACAAACTGCCTCCCGCCTATTCAATCATTAAAAGAACGAGTAGTCAGAAGGTGTACTTAACCAATAGCCCTGTTCAAACTTCTACTCTGTTTGGAAGAATTGAGAAAATATATCACAAGCAATACTCGTATAGATCTTTGAGATACCTTCATTAGGACGGCGTATTGTTCACAGTGGGATCGAACATGGATTTTCATTTATTTTTTTGTTTTGCAAACAGTAAGCAATAAAATTTATTTCTGAGCATTTAAGTTTATTTTTATTTAATACCTCACGTCAAATCGACAGCTAGTCTATCGCCCTGTATCATTAATATATTGATTTAAACAGTATATTTTTTTTTCGTTTTCATGAGATATTATTTTATATAATATAAATAATTTCATTTTACTAACCATGTCTCCTTTTAATATAAAGCATCTGTATTTCAATAGGAGTTAATTTCTACCTTAGTTGCTCTACACGAAATACTCGTTGCTCGGTCGCCCGTCCTGTTGAGGAAACACTGAACAACGCAAATTGTGAGAAAGACGTTGACATCCCAGTTACAGATCTAAATTTTACAGAGTTTTTATTTTTCATTTTTAATGTTTACATATTTATTCGTATTGTTATTTTAAAATTGCTAAACGTAGCTTATCAAATATTGTTTTCAATATTCTACGTATAACAAATAAAGACAAAAATTGTTAGTGAATGGCTTTCTTATAAAGACTGAAAGAAGAATATTGACGGATGTTTTAATTGTGTAAGAATTTATTGCGACACTTTTACGTGCTTATAAATAATAATCTAAATTACGTGGAGTAATATTATAATAAATATTTAACGTTCTTTGGAAACATGGTTATTGACCATTTGAATATTTGTAATTCTATTGTTTCATTAAGAACAATGAAAAGTTGGATGCAGATTATTAAATGATTTTTTTCGTTTTGCAGATACATTATTTCTTTCTATTGAATAGAATAGAATGAGATAAACATACTTATTACGTGTTCGCGGTCAAATTTCAAAATTACATAGTCGTTTCGAATACTTACAAAGTCGTAGTATTTTCATAGCATTTTTATTGTTATTGTGCTTTGCATCTGACTTTACCCTAATTTTGAATCATCCAAAATTTAGCTGTTTTTTTCATGAACACGAGCTCACAAATTTTTATATAATATATAATAAATCATTTTTTTCAACCTCTATTTTTTATGATCGGCTTATATTGTAAGCACTGACTTAACAGTTTATCAGTACCAAAAAAGCTATTGGTCAAGTGTTTCATGTTGAAATTCTTTTTGAACTGAAAATGATGGACAGCTTCTTTTGCTAACACAATACTTTTTATTCAGTGACTACGAAAATATGCGTGTTTTATAATTTAATAATAAACGACTCTATCTTAAGTAGAACCTTAAGCAAAAGTTCGCAATCTTCGATTTGAGATAGGAATTGCTTTTTATCTGAATTTCCAAAAGGAAATTATATTTATTCAATGAAAATAAGGCATTGAATTCATGTTAAATGTGTGTTTCATGAAACAATCTTATCCGATAGATCATCTTTTTTATTTATTTATTAAGTCCGTCCGTGTTCAAATTTATTTATTGTTTCTTCAATATAATATCCAGATAGTTAGTTTTCTTATTCTTAAGCCTCAAGCATTTTTACATGCTTTATAAATGTAATAATAAAATTATTGTGAATCAAAAGAGAAGTTCTGTTTCCATGGTTACATCTTCGATAAAATAACAAGCAAAAAAATAATATTTAAATAAAAATATAACACAATATTTCCACATTATATATAAAATTAAAGCTTTCCCACCAAGCAACTACTGATAACGCCTGAAAAGTAAAATAGTATAATATTTAGAAACTTAAATGAGATTTTTAATTAAAATTTTGGATCGTTAAATTTATGATATTATGCTGGCAATTTTGGTAAAATAAATGATTTTCGCTTTTGTTTCGGTGGCTAATAGCTATTAATATTCATTCAAATTTGAAAGATTAAATTCGTTGTCAATTAGTTTGTAAATAATTAGTTTACACAACACGCAAACAGGCATTTGAATACAAAGAAATTTTCAGAATCTATATGAAAATTTCAATAATAGGGATTGCTTTATTCATGCCATGAAATATGATACATAATATCAAACATTGTTATTTACATTATCATATCGAATAAAAAAAAATATTTTAAAATTAATTTATACCGAAAAGGTATATACATGCCTTTGTAATTTCTCAGACCTAATTTTACAAGTATAAATATATAATAATGATTTTTTTTACAAAAAAAAAATATATACGGTCATTTTCACATATTTTCGCATTGAAATGAAAATGTATTATATCATATCATTTTTTATGTTAATAAATAAAAATCAGCGTATTTATCATTTCATAATGTGCATAAGTTATTTCATTCTGTCATTTTTTTATCACTTTGCTATTATGCCAATCCTAAATAAAAAATTGTGCCACCATCCGGATTCAATTCCGGTTAACGTGATACACAAGGCAGGCGATTTACCGGCTTTGCCGCGGAAGTAATGAAAATAAAGATACATATAATAATATATGCTCGGTAATACTGCTCGCATAACTGTTAAGTTTTTTTCGGCCAAAGTGAGAGCGAAATCTGTTACATAACCCGATTTATTTGAATTGCCGCCTTCGGGCTAAGCAACTTCATAACTTTATATTAAACTTCTATTATCATTTTTTTTAAGTACTGTTTTTTACGGGCCGAAAATTCCAACATACATTATGTTGACACGATTATTTTTGTCGACATATTGAACTGTAAACAAACATCTTTTTTCACTCTTATTAGTTTGAACACACATTCAATAGAATAAAATGATAAAACCGTCAAAAAATCTGTGTATAGTTAGTCAGTGTTTGAAGCATTGATTAAATATTCAAAGTTTTTTTGAGAGAAACGTCACAATAACATTTGTAGTATTCGGTTATTTTGTAAAGCACGTTAAAGTTGCGAATTTACGATAAAGCTCTGGAAGCTTCGATTTCAAACAATGTGGATATTAATCAAATTTACCGAAGCATATTTTTCCGAGACGTAATTGGCTTCCATTGTATAAACAACAAAAAAGATTGTCATGATATTTTTTATTCTCTATTGTGATATCGAACACGAGCGCAATTATTTCATTCGGTTAAGGACATTATTAAAGAGAAACTTTGATCAAATACAAGATATATTTTAAATTATTATTTTTAACTGTATTTTTTAACATTTATTCAATTCCTTTTCGAAAATCACAGTGATGTTAATATGAATTTCACGGATCATCTCGAGACATTTTTTGCAAAAGCTAGAAACATTGCTGATTTGGCCCAATGACGTGCTTTTACCATTTCTTCCATCCTGCAGGATTCGATTTTCTTAATATTATCCGTGAACCATAGTGTATAGGTAGGTCATCGGACTTAACCATGGTAGTTTTAATGGTAAAAGACGAATAAATGCGCCAATTGTGTGTCCATGAAGCAGATGTGTTTCAAAAAAAGGAATAGGTTAAAAAATATTTTATAGATTTTTTAGTGGAAATGCTTATAAAACCATTTATCTTCTTTGATCTTGCTTAAATATGCAACATGTATTGAAGACCTGCTGTAAGATTTAAGCTTATCTCTAACTTTTGTAATATAAGGTAATATTATATAATATTTGAGTATTTTCGGTTTATCATTATTAAGCGTAGTCTTACTTCACCTGTTATTCAAACCTTATTTATACCTAGAAAGGAACGAAAAAATATTTCATAATCGATTCATATCTTTTTGAAACATCCTTTGCATTAAAATTCTCTTGTATTTATTATTTTCAATATTTCATAAACGTACACCTCTTGTACCGAATGAAACCATAAAAGAAATTATATCTTCAAATAAAATTTTGGGCAGGAATAGAAATCATAATCTATTTTCAAAATCTGAAATGCATTGTATGTTATAAATAAAAAAGAATCTTATATATTGATCAACACAATTGGCGAATAGAAAAAAAATATTCGAATATTTCAAAACTTCAAAGTTGTCAGAAAATATTTAAGTATTATCTGGTGTTATCTATATTTTATTAAAAGAATTTATATTTTGGTTCATTCAAAAAGAATAGAACGTGAATACATTGTACATTTTTTTTTCAAAAAGATTAACAATATCTAATGTTATCTATGCAGAGGAAGTTAAAGTTACTGATGATATTAATTAGTGCGTATTTTATTATCATAGGCAATATTCGGATTATGCGAGATTTTCAAAGTACTTAGAGAGAAAAAATTGTTACATGAATATTTTATTTCATACCATAAAAAACAAATCTTAATATGATTTCAGGAGTTTTTCTAGAGAAACTATATTCGATAATTAATTTCCGTGCTTGCTGCACTATAGTCAAATTATTTTTCAGACATTGGAATAGTTGGTGACTAATTAGAGCCGAGATTTGCAATGCAACACACCGTTTCGGCGAAATTGTAACCCGAATGTCAATAACAGCGAACTACCTGGGCCACCGTAAAGATTTCGTTGAATTACAATCAAACCCCTATATTTACAAAAAATAGCATTGAAATGGGTTACAAGGAAACCATTTTTTCCAATTAATCGAATGGGATGCAATTTTTGTAAAATTCCACTGCTATTTATTATTAATACGCAAAAACGGACTCATTCTGCATGTACAGTCACCAAAAAAAAATACAACTTTTCTCCTCGCCCAAAATTTCGCAAAATTTTTAATCAAAAAATATTTGATTAAAACTTGGAATACTTTTTCATTTGAGCCATGAGCTATTCTTTGAAAAAAAACAGAAAGTAAAATTTTCCGTGAATATAAAACCTTACTTAGTTGAGCGTTGAAAAAACACGCAAGATCGTTATATGGTATATACAATATGATAATTTGACGTTCGGTATATTTATCTATTAGATCATCGAAATATAATACATGTATCGAAGTAGTTTACTGTCACAAATATGTATGTGGTGAAGTTGTCAGCATTGATGGCTTCCGTGGCGGATCTCATTAACCCGAACTTTAGAATAATAATTAATATAGCAGTATTTTTTCTATCTTTTTATGAAGTTCTACTCCTAAACAAACGTCCTTGTGATGTAAGAATTATCTCCCATCTATCCATTCCTTAAAAAGCAAGGCGAGACAAGAGTGGTTAGCTAATCGCTTGTTAATATAATTTCAATCTTCATTTTCTTCGAAAAACGATTAAAGATTCTGTTGAAATATCTCCAGTATGAGACATAGTCGAAGCAAACATTATATCTAAAAATTATAGAATATATATATAATGAGTGTTTTAACTCATAAAAAATGTATTATAGGATTATGTAAGCACAAATTTTTGAGTAATATATACTTTTTCCGCATCAAATATTCAAAAATGTGCGGCAAAATATTCACGTTGTGGAAAAATCAGATTGACCGTCAAAAGAGCATAAGTCTAGTATATCTTTGTACTGAACAAAATGCTCATTATTAGCATACTATTACTTTGATACGATAGCGTTTTGTATTAAACTTGTTCCAAGGTCGATTTAAGATAACACCGGAAAAACAATATCTACAAAACAGAATTTTAAAAAATAACATTTTTTTCCTTCATTTAAAAAAAGCTATATTAATTTTGGTCCATAAACTGAACATCGAACCTATTTTTAAAGACATCTTAAATTTCAATGAATCCTAAATGAAACGTTTATTTATGTTTATATCATTAAGTTTTAATCTGGAAACAGTGCGTACTGGTGTGAATTCCAATACGAAATATTTCATAACACATTTTTTTCAATATATATATTTAGAGACTTCTATTTAAATGATATCCAATATATTCTTTCTTTTTTCCCTGTTCTTTTATACTTACTCTCTTACATATAATGTAGGTTAACAACTGAGTAACAAAATGTTATCACAGAAAGAATCTTTTAATTGAATAAACGTTCACTAAAATTAATGGATTATTTTTGATATTAATTGTGTGGCGTCACATTAATAAACATCAATTTCGGGTGTGTAATCAAATGACTTGCAATATTTAAAAGGTGTTATAAAAATTGAATACACTCGATCATAAAAAAAAATTGAATAATATAACTTTTGTGAAAAACATAAGCCCATTAAAAAGTATGTTTAATTTCTTTTAGCGAGAAATTTGATCAGGATGTCTATAGTTAAATCACTCAATGTAGTCTCATACCAAACACTGGTATGTACACAAATCAGATCATTAGAATATGTAACAATGTAAATTCAGTTTTTTTTATTACAACATGTATCAAGCTTTGTTTTGACGCAACTTTAATACCAAAAAAACGCGATCGTGAAATTTCGGTTTTAAAATATTCCCAAACTTGCGTAGTGAAATTTCGCTCAAGGCCATAATGATCGGTCAATTACGAATGCAAGCGTAATGTTTCGCTCGCATTACAGCGTTCTTCAACACTAGCCTAACTGTTTAGTATTCAAAACAGCAATTCGCTTTTGGTATTTAATTAATTATATGTAGATTTTTTTGTCAAGTGTCTGCTCCAAATGAAGTACATCCGGAGACGTCATCGTCGTTGAATTCAGTAGCGGTACTCATGGGTGTTGATCAAAGTAAGAAAATTTTCAGAAATTGATTTTTGTTGATTGAATTGGCATTCACTTGGTAGAACTCCATTTTAATACGGTGAAAAAATAGCAATGTATTTTAGTTCTATAAAATTTATAAGATATATAGTTGGTGGCTATTTCGGCTCACATCTTCCACAGGATAGTTCTGATAAAGAGTGAGCCAAAATAGCTATCAACTAATTTTTGTACAATTAGAATACATTACTATTGTTTCATCGTGTTATTGATTTTTGTATTTCCGTTTTAATGAATATTTGTGAATGATGTCTAAAAATCAGTCAATTCAATCACAAATTCGCAGAGTATTTACAATTACCTGAACACGACTGTGGGTTGATTATTTAGATAGATTTTTGACGAAAATATAAACTGCAAAATGAAAATATAATATTTTCTTTCGATAAAAGAGGTATTACAAAAAAATCTAAAGATTTAACTGTATAAATTAAATCGGTTATTAATAGGGTGTTTATCTGTAAACATTTGACTAAAGATGCAACATTAAAAAAACAAAATTTACGATCAATAAAATCTTTAGGTTTCGAAGAGAATTTAAATTTTCCTTTAAAATGAATTAGCGGTAAGAGAAAAATGTTTGTAAATAAATATATACTTACGCTTGCGATGTCTGGTGAAAGCTCTTGAAATATCATGTTATGAAACGCGACCCGTAAAAGGTTGCATTTCACTTGAGTGAGCTAAATTCTATCTCTTTCGAACGACGAAGTGTGCTTTTACCTAGAAGCGTGTATACTGCTTATTTTACCCACTGACATAATAGTTACAATTCGAACTAGAGAAATTGCTATAAAGTATAAACAAAACACATTCTTTGTGTGAAATTCCATGATATAAATTAAGCTGAAGTGCTTAGGGAAGAGAAATAATGTATAATATATTTACATGATTTTTAATCATTTCTAAATTTTCTTCATAATTAATGAAACCGTAAAAATGTTTGTGAATTCAGAATTATTAATTAATTTAATTATATAGTTGGTTGTCCCACCTTCACTCGTTATGTGTATGCAGCCGTTGTTACACGGCCGCCTTCCAAGCACCTGAACACGACTAGCCCTCACATGTCGTTTAATTTTCTGGCATTCCGTTCATGCATGTTGTTTTATCCCAGTGCTGTCTGTGTAGCAAACATATTCAATCAGCCGAAGGCTAGTTAAACCAGACGAGCGAAGCCCTTCTGCAACATGAAACTGCATTTCCAGCAAAAACATTTCTTTAGCATTAGCTTAATCTTTTTTTTTTTTAATATAAATTACAACACACGATGTACTACAAACAAATGAATGTTGATCAAGATAATATGGTAAAACAATGGCTATTTTAAGTAACTGTCAAATAATGAGAGATGCCAATTGGAATACTAAAACATTATGTGAATTATTTTTAAAACAATAATATCATTTGGAACCTTACTGAATCTAACGACTTTCGCTGTCGTTGAATTTTCTAATGACAAAATTGAAACTTATTTTTAACCTGTTCCCTGCTGAGGCACATAGAAGATATTACGAACACTTTGTTACTTTTAAGTCGGAGGATTAAGGTGATGCTTATTAATTTTTGATGGAAAACTACTTGTTATAATAAAGCTCACTTTTATTCAAATTCGACAATTTTTATAATATGAGTTTCGACCATTGAAAAAAGTTTATTTTTATTAAATTAATTATGATTTTTGACTGGATACACAAAACAATTTTTATAATAATTATTGAAGATGATCATACATGGTATTAACTATTTTTTCATAGATTTGTTTTTCATAACGAATAAAAAAAAGATTGATATTTAGCATTATAATGAAATTTGTGCACTGAAATTCTGTTTTTTTTTTGTATGCGCTGAAAACATTAAATTCCCATTCCTTATAGTTTTGGAAAATATTGTTGTACTCGTATTAGATTCCAAAGACACTCCATAAATCAAAATTCATTGTTTGTAATTGAATTTACAACCGTGTGAAATCAATACATTGCAATTGATTTTCTATCATGAAATTCTGAAAATATAATATTTTAACACGGTGAAAAATAGCAATGTATTTTAGTTCTACAAAATTATTTTTACAAATATAGTTGATAGCTATTTCGGCTCACTCCATCGTCAGAACTATGCTTAAACTAACATTCGCTTATCTATACATAGCTGTGCAGAAAAGGCATCCTCTCACACATCCTCTCTCCTGTTCCAACGGCCTAGCTTGTTACTTTAACACAATGACACTAAATTTTCAAAATTCTAAATGAAACAATAGGTGTCTATGACAATAAGATTATATGTGGGACGGAAGTGGTCCTTCTGGAAGCAAATCAGACCACCCCTTTGTACAACGGCTGGACAAGTGGCGATCCTATTATGTTAGTTTGTTCGTTAAGAATCCTTTGTGATAATTGGTGTCTATTGATTTCCAGCTGTTCCAAAGCCGTCATTCTCCGACCCTTACTACAAAGATGCAAACATTTAGGGGCTGAGTTTGAATTTATATTATGTGATTCATTAATAACGTGATAAGCGAATTGTGAATCTGTTTTTTTACTGTTGAATGACCTTACATGTTCCCTAGCTCGAGTAGATATACTTCTACCTGTCTGTCCGATATAAACGGATAAACATGAGCCACAGGACATTTTATAAATACCGCTTCTGTCCAGCTTATTGATTTTATCTTTACTATTTTTATGATGTCTGCTTAAGTTATTGCTGACCTGGAAAACTACGTTTATTGAGTTTTTAATCTCCCCTTATTTATAATCCCTTAATCTAAGGAGATTAAAAATGATAAAAAAAACATTTAAAATGATATCATATACGTATGTACCAACTGATGTAGAGCAAATCAATTCAATCATTATATAATTATTATCAAAACATAACAAATCTATCATCAATAAATTCTTGAGTATTTCCTGATCCACTTACTCACATACTGCATGATACTAAATTGTTTGAGGCGTTTTAATATACATAAATTTTAAATAAACAAAATTCAAGCAGGTAATTGGTACAATTTTGGTTTGATTACATCACAAATTTCTTCTGGGTATTGGCAAGCCAATTCGATATGACGGTCATAATTCGATAATGATTATAATTTCTCGTGAAATTATTACACTATAATTCTATTAACTGCAAATAAAAAACAAATCTTACATTTTCTCACATCCAACCATCAAAGATAGATGAGTATTATTAAATAGTCTAGAGTAAAATTAAATTGATACATTAAATTTCGATGTTAGCAGGCTTGAAAGACAGCTTCTACTTAGACCAGGAGTCTGGAGTCGGAGTTTTTTTACATGGAGGTTTGCGGCTCTTCGAACATAAACTCCAATTTTCACTAATCTCAAGTAGCCTTATGACATAAATTTATAAAATAGAACTACCGAACAAACTTCGATTCATACTCTCAAAATCCTTAGATCTACATACATATATATATATATATATATATATAATATAATATAAGTATATATATATATATATATATATATATATATATATGTGTAGATCTGTTAATATATATATAAAGGTAGAATGACGGATGAAAACTTTCAATCATATATTCAATTAAAAATAAGTAGCTATTTTCCAAGAATAAAACTATAAAAAGCGATGCATGGATATCGTTCTTATGAAACTTTTGAATAAAAAATATCGATTTTTTTTTATTATAAATACGCGACTCCCTGGTACCTTTATTATCATATTTCCAAGACAATTTGGCCCCTCTCACTTGACAAACTGCTAACCCCTGACCTAGACCATATGTTGTGGATGCCGATACATACTCTGCTTGCGTCTTTTACAACAAGTGGGACTCAGGTCGTCGTCGTCGTCGTCGTCGCTCAGACTTCGTCAGTGAAACTGAAAAATTTTACATGCCACAAAGGTGTAAAATAGTGGATATTAAAATTAAATATTAAAATCATTCAGAAAGTATGCTCCGCATTATGAAAAAATGATTTAACGTGATATTCTTGTCAAGCATGCGCTTTCAGACAAAAATATACGCGACGTAAAACAGGTGTTCAAATGAGCTTCCTTACATTTTCAAACACCTAATACACAACATTTAAATAATTTATGTTGTAGTGTATTTCTGTAAATTATTCTCTTCCAAAGTGTAGCATATATACTACGAATGGAGTATCTTTACATAATTGCTTTGAGACGAGTGGGATGCATTTAAGCAATATTATATATATACATATATATATAGAAATATGGTAAACGTTATTTTCAACAATTTGCCAATGTTTATTATTGTTGCAAGTTATTGTTTCGACATTTAAGTATATAGTAGAAAATAAAGATCACAACTGATCGTTAGCGTCTACTATATTTTCGTTCATTTCATAAATAAGCAAAAAATATCGAAAATAAGCAGATTAATTAAAAAGCGAATTCATCAATCGGTTTATCAATTGTTTAAAGTTCATGTTAAGAAATTTCCATACTTTATGTGAAATAAAATATTAATACCGACAAAGAAATTTTCCGCGCAAAAATATCTCCACATCTCGCAGTATTTTTTTTGTAAAAAAATCCTTTTGAAGACTATATAACGAAGCGGGGCTATATTATAATAAATATGGGTGAGGTGAATAATTGCTTACGCACGCAGGAGAAGATTAAATTATTTGGAGATTTTCGAAATTGAAGGTTGAAATATTATTTCTTTCGGAATATTTTATGTTGCACTTTTTTCTCCATTATTGAAATTCTTGTTTGTAAAAATTAGTACTTATAGTTTTTATGACCTTGGAAACTCCACATTCGGTCAACTTTTCCTAATATTTCAATATTCCTTAAAAAATCTTTACATGTTATTTTAACTTTTCCTCTAAGTAGTTATTCGAAAATATTATTGCTTTTTGGTGAAATTATTTTACATGTACTTATAAACTGCATATTATCAGATTACTGAGAACAATAAATGATTTTTAATATAATTTATGATATCGACTGAAGGTGCTTGATGGAATTTCAATATCAAATTTGAATTTTTACATTGTAACTAAATTTAAGTTGTAACAATTCAAATTTGATTTTTTATATCCTAACTATTACTTTCAGTTACAGCATTAAGGTTCTATCAATTATAGAGATCTTTTTATATATTTTACAGTTTACTTTATGAAACTCGGTCACAGAACAATTTCGTTAACTATTATTATGATGTTTCAACTGTAATGACAGGTTATAACGTCAATAAACATAATGATATAATCATATGCTCCACCTCTATTGTACTTTTTTCTTACAGTATGACACCGAGCTATTGGTAAAAATAAAAACCAACATTTTACTGTGGAAAAAATCACGTTTCGTCCAGTTAAGATACTTATTTTTATTTTGCACAACCAAAACACGTCTACATTCAATCCGTAACTAAAATTGTTCACAAATGCGATTCATATCCAATTGAAACCAAATATGTAACCATTTTATTTTTATTTTTTTTTAATTCCCAGAGATAATATTAAGAAGATGTTTTAAAATTATTCCTTCCATTTTTCTCTTCGGTTTTAAACATATCCGCTAACCAAATTCAATTAATAGACTCCACTATTTCTCATCGACAATACCATATGAAAACATAAATACACATGAAAATTTTATAATTCACTGAACGTACACAGCAGCTGAAATCTCATTCGAGCTATTTTTCAATGAGCAGTGTCAATTCGTGCCCCCATACTGCCGTAATGAATTATTGAAAACTACTCAAATAATTTCAATGACATCAACCTCGTTTATCCTAAAACTATTTTGTTTCAAGGAATGTCTCAACGTTATGCAGACAAAAAAATATTTATTTAGACTTTCATAAAAATATTATTACAGTACAAGTAACGAAACTATATATGTACGACATTTACACAAATACAAAAAAGGTGTTTTTTGTATTTAAAATTATACAATAAAAAATCGATATACCCCGATAAAGTTCAATGTATTAAATTAAGAAACTTTTTATTTGAGAATAATAATGATAGAATGATGTAAAAATATCAAAAATTCTATAGAAAATCAAATCATAAATATTTCCTCGACATTGCTACAAATTGTGAACTGGGTTTATTACATTATTTTAAAAGCTTTTCATAAAAAACCTTGAATTTCATTGTATTTAGTTGAACACAATTTAAGCCACCTAGAACCTGAGACTAATAAAAAACACGATTTCAATGTTAAAAATAATTCATTGCATAAATTTCTAGACACGCAACAAATTTAATTGAATTAAGTGGCAAATAAAAATGTATCTCTTTGAAATTGAATGAGAATTGATCGTATATTACAAATTGATTCTGTGTATTCAAAAAAAAAAAAAACGCTTGCTGCACTTAAATGTTCGTTTCTTAAGCAACATTTTTAGCCTAGTATTTTAATGAAAGAGATGAATTTTAATTTTAATCAGTGCTCTACCGTTTGATTATGTTCTTCTATATTGTATAATATTTATATTTATAGTAAAAGAACTATTTTTAGGAATTCATTTAATAATTATATTTGTTTTGACATGCACATTTTTAATGTCCATAAACGGTTTTATCAATAACATTATCAGTTGATGTTATCGTCATAAAAAATGTAGTATTCATCAATTTTATCTTTTAGTAAACAAATAATATATTTAATCTCATGCATCTGGTCATTGATGACAAGACGCCGATTTTTCGATCCCGAGTCATCAGATTATTTTCAATACCTCAGTTACACTTCTTGCTGACGGATCACCCGTGTTAGTGTATAAAACGGTTAATAGATTGTGTAAAGCAATGTTTTATGAAATTTATGGGTAGAAATACTAAATGTGTAGGTATAAAAATGAAGGTATAAAAAAATTTTAAAAATATATTTTACTTTATAAAATTGGGTTCAATACAATAATTCTTTTATGTTTGCTCATATTTCAACAAAATTTTCTTCTTACGTATTTATAAAAGTAAAAAATCTATAAAACCTGTAAAACGTTTAACCTGCCGAAATTTCAATTTCCAGTTAAATTATCAAAACATTTAATACATGCCTGATGTGACCAGACGTTCCGTTTTCAGGCGATGAATCCCGATGTCTATGTCCCGTTTTCGAGCAGAGAGACACTCGCATACCATACGTTCTCAAACTATTCACTCCTGTAGTTTTTTTTTAATTTTTGGCCCATGTCAAACTATAAGAATTTGAACACTTACCAGAGGAAGCTTCGGATATTGTTTTCTATCTCAAAATTTTTTATTAAAAATTATTTATATATTTATACGTTAACATTGTTGGATTTTGTAGTGATAACAAGAATTGGAATTTCGACGGACAACAAAGGAAGGGCTATTGATAATGTGATCACCAGATAATATCCTATATGAACATTTCATTAATAAATAAAATTATACAAGCTACAAAAAAGTAAGAAATTGGGTATTTGCGCCTAAATAACTTAATCCGATAATCTTCCAAAGGTAAAAATAGATAACTTAACCAGTGGTTGGCGAACTTAGTAGCCAAAGAGCCAAATATGAACATTACAACAATTTAAAAAAAAATGGGAGCCAAATCTGCTTGCTTAGTAAACTTTTATTACACTGCGTTGTTTATAAATACCAAAAAAAAACGTTTTGACTTATTAATATGGCTATGCAAATGATTTTCTTTACGTTTTCTTTGATAATCGAATTGCCATGTTACATACAGATATATTTTTTTATAAATTTTCATTACGAATAAACTTTTTTTCCAATTCATTTCAAAGGCAAATTAATGATTGTAAAATGTATTAAAACTTTTTTTCAAATTAATTATATGAGATAAACTTAATCAATTTGTTTTTACTGCTTTTTTTCATATTAAAAAACTTTATAAGTAGTACACTAAATAAAACTAAATTCAATATTTAATAAATATTTATTAATGCGAACAATGTGCTTGCATCTCCTTGGAAAGTTTGAGTAAGTCGGGTTTGTATGTTGTTGTTTTTAATTTTAGGCATGACTCCAAGTTCTCATCAATAAGATGACTTCTCAGTTTACTCTTGGTGATGTTCATGCTTGGAAAAGACTGTTCGCATATATATGTAGAACCGAAAAGGGAAAGAACAGCAAACGCGAGCTTTTTCAGCTGATCGTAAGTCAGGAATACTATTCCAAGCGTTGAAAATGATCATGTCTTCCTTCTCCAGGTAATTCTAAGCAGACCACTTGTGTTGTGAACTAAGATGACATTTTTTCTTCTCCAATATTTCCAATTCAACACAAAGACGTTCGAATTTAGAGCGCCACATCTCCTTGTTTTTTAAATCCAGCAATTGCATTTCAAAATTACCAATGTCAATTTCAAAAGGAGAAAATTTCAACGCGGTTATCGTAGCATTAAGAGGATTTTTGACAAATTTTAAAGTTGCTGTGCTGTTTTTAAATTCCTGAAACCTGCTGAGAAATGCTTCCCTCATATTTCAAATTATTGTTTTAAAATGGTGTTTATCAATAGAGGAATTATTTTCTTGGCGAAGCTTCAGCAGACTCGGAAAGTGAAACAATGTTTCCCTTTCAAAAAAGCCTGAGCAAAAATGGATAATTTGTTTTTGAATGTTATTACTTCTTGTAACATCGAAAAAAAATATGTTTCCTTTCCCTTGTAGTTTACGATTAAGCTGATGATGATAGACGAGACGTAACGTCTACCATGAAATAAAAGTTTTGGATCCATCGATCGTCTGTTAGTTCTGGATAGTGAACGCCCTTCTCAAGGAGAAATGCTTTAATTTCCGGAAAAAGGGACGCGAAACGTTTTAAAACGTACCCTCTTGATAACCAACGTACCTTGTTATGAAGCAGAAGATCAGCGTACTCACTTTCCATTTCAAATAAAAAATCTTTGAATTGGCGATGATTAAGAGCTTTTGCTAAAATGAAGTTGATAATGGTAACCACTAATTCCATAACCGTACAAATTTCATCCGGAAATGTTTGTGCACAAAGCGCTTCTTGGTGAATGATACAATGGTAAACAAGTATCTCGTGATTAATGTTTTCTTTCAAAATAGCAACAAACTCTTTTCTTACGCCTGTCATACTTTTGGCCCCATCTGTTGAAATCGACACAATTTTATCGAGGGGAATATGATGTTTATCCATACACTCAATTACAGCATTTGCGATATCTTCTCCACGCGTCTGACCTTTGAGTGGTAATAATCCTAAAAGTTCTTCTTTGGGGCCTGAATGAGACATAAATCTTACAAAAAGTGACACTTGCGCTGTATCATTTATGTCACAAGACTCGTCAACTGCTATTGACAAAGCGGAAACCAATTTCAGATCTTCGATATGCTGGGTGGTTATATTCGAACACATTTTAATTGTTCTATCTTTGATGGTTTTGGCAGACAATGGTAACTCTTCAATTCTTTTCAGAATATCTGCTTTGTTCTTAAAATCCCGAAATAGCTCTTCGGATGCATTTATAAAACAATATTTTATGTATTCGCCGTCTGTATACGGTTTCTCTCTCCCTCTCTTAGAAATCTCTTGGCTAAAAACAAAGCTTGCAATATTAATATTCCTGGAAGATTGCATCCAGTTATTAACCACTTAAAAGTTGACGACTCTTGACTCTTCTGAAGTTCCTCAACTGCTTTCTTCCTTGCATCACCGGTAGGATATTTAGTGCTAAATTACGCGTGCTTTCTTGTAAAGTGTCTCTCTAAATTTGACTTCTTGTTATGCGCGAATTTCTCCTTACAAATAAGACATGTATGAAGTCCATTCAAGTTTTGAATAAACGCTAAATTCTCGGTCCACTCATCTTTAAATTCGCGGTTTCATCTTTTTTGATAGCCATGTTAATTGGGGTGCCTATAAAAATATTATATCGATTACAAATTTTGCACCGGAACCACAAACATACATACATAGCAAATGTAATAAAATCGTATAAAAATACCTGTAAGATGTGCAGCTAGATTGAAAAATACCACAACTTTTTAATAAGACAGGACAGACGGCAGACACGGTAGATAAGACAAAACTGTTCACACTGCAACTGCTGGTCTGTGATGCCAATTTCTACCCCCACTACTTTAGAAAAAGCTTGTGCTGCCTTTGTATCACACCGGAGTACGTCGAAAACATACGAAAAATTTCAGCCGGAAGCTTGTACAATAGTTGTGTTTACATTTACGAAAACCAATAAAATTAAACTCGATGTTCGTTACGTATTTTTACAACAATATAAAATTTTAATTATCTATCTATCCTTTAACTTAAAGAAAAAATTATACATGTTCTCGATTTATAGAAGAATTTAAATTTATCAAAATAAGATGTAGTTTTTTTTTAAATGAAAATATTATTGCGCCTTCCGTGGATATTTGTGCCAGAGCCACACTTAAGGAGCCAAAGAGCCACATGCGGCTCCGGAGCCGCACTTTGCCGACCACTGACTTAACATGACATGAAACACAAGTTACTATTTTGTCAATTGGATTATCAATACACTGTATGACGTACTTAAAACGGATTCCAACTTGGAGGAAAAATAAATGGTCACATTATGCATACATATAAAGCTGATTTAAGACATAAAAATACTGTGTTTCTCTATCTCAAGCGGGAAGATCATAGAATGAAATTTATGAAGTTACTAAAGCGAATTCAAACATAAACGTTAAAAACACCTCTTTCGTTATTCTTAATATGTTAAATTACTGTTTATATGATAGGAAAAAAGTTTTGTGCATGCACTTAACTTTTGAAGTAATGCGGCTCAAAATTTTTGTTAGCATTGATTTCTAAGTTTCAGTTAGTTAACAATATAAAAATTCTGAATTTGACGGAAATACATCTCTTGAATTGTGTACAATCTTTTTAACATATATTCTGCGAATCATAGTATGTGATACCACTATAACACAATATGACGCTCACCGGTGCATGGACTAATTATACTGCTATTATCGAAATATTAACAAACCGAAAAGAATAAGTTATCAAACGCTTGCCAATCGATAAAATGTAGAAATTAATACCTAGTATATACTATTTAATTTTCTAAAGAAATTGGCTCTCTGGTAAAAGTTGTCTCTATAAAATCTAATGATTTAGATAGAAACTGGATATAAAAAATCAAATTTTCTTTCAACTATATACAGTTAAATACACAGTTGATTTCTTGCTAACGCTAGTTCCAACAGCGCATTTTCGTAGTAATTTCAAGCAACTACACGTTTTAGAAATACACATAACCTTAAAAAATAAAGTTTCATCTGATTTTGTATGAATGTGGTTTCGCTAATAGCGTCTTTTCGGATAACGCGCCCCGTATCTAGTGCGTTATCGGGAAAACAACCATGGTACAAAGGGTATTTTTTCCGACAGTTCAGTTTAGTGGCAATACAGAAAAAGATTTTTCTATTCTAATCGTAGATAAAAAGAAATGTCACGATTTGACAGCCGTGTTGGATGGGAGGATATTATCACATCACTCAATTTTGCACGAAGAAATTCGTGCCTTATTATATTCTCACCGAACGATCATACGCAATAAACGGATTGAATCATTCAGAATTCGAAGCTCAAAAGAAATATTTTCCCTTTTATAAAAAAAATAAAGCTGCTTTATTTAATTTTCATCTACCTATGAATTAATTGAAGCGTTAACGGAAAAATATTCTTAAAATTTTATGATAATACGATTTTTATATCATTACGTCAGTATTGTTTCACATTAAATAACAATTAAAGCATCAAAAGCCTGCTGATTATAAATTTATAAACTTTTGTCTAAAATATAATAACTAATATTATGTATAGATGTGCAACCGCTAAGTCTTTTCTATTACAGACTGCTTTACAGATACTGAAATTTCACATTATCACTTCGGTTGTTAAGCACAGCGAAGATATTTATGGAGAAAAAAAAATACATATATGTTTATTTCTGGCAGTTATTCTACTCATTTTAACAGTAACGCTGTATTTAATGGTTAGGTTTTATACATGTTACCATTTAAATTATAATTAAGTCTAAAAACTTTACGTATTCCGTAAAACAACGAAAATAATTTCTTTTACTCTTAATTTTACTAGTGACTATTTTACACTGGGCGATTCTAGTTTCTTTGACTTTGAAATATTTTTTTAAAAAATATTAAGTATAGAATCAATAAAATAACGATAAATTGATGAGATGATTATATGTTAAGTATAAAATCATATTGGCTTTGGCTGCCGCATCGAGTTAGTTCTTTGATTTTTTCGATAACACTTCATTACTTTATCAGTAAAGGAAATGAAAGTTGATTCTGCAATGTAACATAACAAGCCAACGGATATGTTTAAAAAATATAAATCGTGATAAAATATTCTATCAAAGATATATCCGGAGTCAAAATTCTAATACAGGTTACACCTGAACCATATATAATTCGAAATGGCAAATTTAGAAAATAATATTTCTTTTCTAGAATCACTGTTTCAATACTTTTTTTAGTCTTGAATTGTTTTTTTTATGTTGATTGAATTCACATAAGAAAAGGTTGAGTAAATTATACAATTTAGCTAACAATGTTATTGAAAGATCCGCTTAATGATCCTATAGATTCAAAACAAAAATTCTCAAAGGGTTATTTAATATTTGAAATTCTGAGAATTTGCGTTGGTGATATCTTTTATCCTAAATCATATCTTATTACTTAGTTTATATAATTAAATTTAATGAACAACGTATTTGATTCTAAAAGAAGTTTCGAATTAAAGTTATTATTGTTTTTCCCCGGGACACAACGAAAGATATGGATGAACGATTTAAATAGGCATGCAGAGTTGGAGGGTGGATATGGAATAGGGAAAAAAGCTCGAAACAGTTATATCTGGAAAATAGTTGCAAATAATGCAATCTGCAATGGACGTAAGTTTACAGTAGCGCTACCTAAGTTAACCATTCAATGAGCAATATGTATTAACTATACAATATGGGTTAAATCCAAAGACATTATCTGTACCGTAAAACCAATCGACAACAGCACAACACGAGTGAAAACAAAATGATTTTCACTTTTGTTAACACATAATTAATGTGAGCACAATTGTTTTACGATATATTATTTTTCGATATGTCACATTTCTATATGTATGTGAATAATAATAATGAATATTTTTTTCCAAATTTAGAGATTTCTGTGTGTGTGCCATTTGCTGAGAATTATCATAATAATCATACGCTCAATTAAAAACAGTTAATACAGGTGAGATTGCTTTGCAACGCATCAGATTGAGCAATGTCAATCGATAATAAATGAATAAATTACTCTATGCATTAATACACATTATAAAAATGTCTCTCAATGTTGGCATCATCATCGAGAACAATTATTCATCGACGGCTGAATAGATTATCTACAAATATCGTTTTTTATAGAATAATAATATAAGACTGTTATTGAATTACATTCCAATAGCTAAGTATGGTGGTTAATGAACCTTCTTGAACTTGAACTAGAAGCAAATTCTCCGAAAAGAAGCTAATAATATACATTATTGTTTAATCGATTATCGTAAATATTTGTTATCCAAGAAACGTAGATGTTTTATCACTTCCCAAACACCCCCGTAACGAAAATAGGCTGTATGCTTTCATAGCCTTGAAGATAAAAATAGTACTCAAATAGATATAATATATTAAACCATGCCAATTATTAAAAATTGTATATTGTTTAGTCATTCACTAATGCCTTTTGAGTTAAACAAAACTCAAAAGGCATTAGTGAATGTTGTATTGGTTTTTGTGTTTGATGTACACAATGAATATAATTCCAAGCAATACTCGCTGATTTTTATTTTATAAAACCAATTTGCTATTTCCGGGCATATTATAAACCTTTATTTGCATGGTATTTCATGTAGCATATTTACAGAATTTATTGAATCATAGATAGATGCACAATAATGCTAAAATTCTTCATTTAATATCGAGAACAGATATTTTAGAATAAATATTATATACAAATATTGCCATCAAATATTGCCATCAAATATTGTATTTATTCGGCAATGTAAATAATGCATTACATTGTCACGTGGAATTTAAATAGGAATCCCATTAGTTTGCAATCGGATTCATACAAGCATATTATAATTTCACATTCTATAAATTTAATTAAGTGTCGCTGCAAATATTTTTAATATTCCCTGACCACGTAACATTTCAATCGATAAATCGCGAGGTGTATTGTTAAAATATTATTTAAATCAAAAAATGTGAAATGTTGTTTACTCTTTCAGATTGAATTATTCTGATACTATACCACGGGAAGCATGACGATCAAAAGTATACTATTTACGAGCGCTCAACAATACATGTTTGAAATAAACATAAAATAATATGTAATCAAAATCAACTTGTTTGTATTCAAGTATAGCTCTATAAACTTTCGCTGTAGATTAAAATCTTACTGAGCGCCTCAACACTAAATTTATTATTTCAACTTGACTTTGTATCTCCAAATAAAACCTCGATTAATCAACGGGTTTTTTGACACATTATGTTTTTTTTTAAATTACAGCGTATATACATATATATATATAATATTAAGTAATATGACTTAAGTTATACACATTTTATTTTATTATATTGAAAATAAAGCACAACATGCCAACAATATAAATGATATATACTTTCAAAAAAGAATCTTAATATGAATGATTTTTAAGAGAAATGTTTATTTAAAATCACCTAACCATTCCATGAGGGTGAGGATCAAAAGATGAGAACAAGAGAAGATTAGTAGTTAACAAATCGCTATTACGTCATCTTTTTAGGCTTGGTATGGGAATTTAATACTACAATTCTTAATTCGCATAAAAAACAAACAAATGTGTTCCAGTGAAAAAAAAATATAAAAACAGGAATGAACATTGTTACAAGTCGTATTCTATTTATAGTGAGACCTGAGAAGAGAATCGCGAGCTTCATAATTTATCACCCAAAAATTCATATGTAATAAAATAAAACATTTATTTTGCATTGAATTATTCTAGAATCATAACAAATAATTTTGTTATAATCAATCTAATGTGTTCATATATTTACTAGAATACTATCGACGTTAACAAAAAAATAATTTTGGTTAAAATTTTAGACACCGCATACATATTTTTCCCAAGTTTTATGAAAATCTCGTAAAAACTTTTGCGATGCTTTTTGCTATCCAAAGTAAACAGACTTATAATGGTTGTGATACATCTTAACAGTAATGAATCTTTCATTTTTTTTTCAATAGTGATACTACGAAATTGATTTTTGAAATATACGCTGCTGGAATATCATTTACATGACTCAGCATATAAAAGTTTGTAAAGAAGACTTCTTTTAGAAGAAAATTCTTCTTTTTGTCTACAATGTCGACAAGAACCATAGCCTCCGAGTTCTTAAATTTGTAAATTAGAAACATGCCGCAATCAACAAAATTACTTTAAATCTTATGATTTGTAAAAATTTCTAATTCAGGCCCTTGTATAAATTTTATTTAAATAATGATCATACAAATTTTGGATATTAAGATTCGTCAGAGTTGAAGAATGTCGCTTAACACACGCCACTGTCATTTGTGATTTGTCATCAAAACAAACGAAGCGACTTGTTTTCAAGGACATGCCACAATCCAATGGAAAATATAAAATACAAGAGAAGAACAAAAAAATAAACATCCGAAAACAGTGAATGACAACCATGAACCGAACACTATTTAAATTTCCTGCATATTTCAAGAGGTAAGCCATATGTGATGTCGCGCGTGTTTTACTTATATCTCGTCCAAGATTTTGTCACGAAATATTTTATATACGGGCCATAATACGATCGAAACTTACCATTCGACCACGGATGAATAGATTTTATCAATTTTGATAAGTCTATTATCGCATGAATCATCGAGGGTTAAATGTTATATTTTGCTTTACTTTTGATCAAAATATGCTGTAAAATGGTTTTTATTTTAGATATTTAACATGTTAGACAAATCGTTAAATACATAATATATATATATATATATATATACATAAAATAATGAACCAATCGATCCAGCCTCAATTTCAAACGAAAAATAATTTTCCCGGAGAATTTTCAGGGCGTAAGTTCACTAGATACACCGGTGTACTTTTTGACAATATATGGAGTAATACATATATATGCCATAGTATATCCGATTTTATATATCGCCTATGTTATTTACCTATCAAAATACTATGAACGCCGATTCAAATGTTTTCAAAATGGTGATTTCAGTGTGAAATATTAAAAGGGAAAGGAAATGGATGCCACATTTCACATTTTGAACAGGTACACTTTTTATATTAATACAATTTGTAGGTTTTTTGATTCTTATATGCATATGATAAAGATGACATATAGATTCATTAAAACAATTTTTTTTATGCATCAGTTTTGACTTGAAACTTACATGATTATCAAGAAAGGTTCAGTCATCGTGAATTTTTATCACCATAAAAAGACTCATATTTTCACTGTCGAAATTGGTAAACGGTATTTATTGTAAATACATTCAATGTAATACACAAACTATATTTAAAAATTCTCTTCAATGATTTTTTTGTGTAATCAATTGTCTTGTTGATATAAAATTCTGAACGATTTCATGAAATTGAAATAAAATATAGAGCCAAAATATGAATACAATTCCGTGTAAAGATTATGTATTTATTTTGATGCTTAGACTTAATAAAAACATGCGTATATTTTTATAATTGTTCATCAATTTCAAACTCAAGTAAAAAAATATTTCAAATCGTATCGTACGCTTAAGAAGTTTATCTGCCGGAAACATCCGCCTACCAAGTGGAATAAAAAGAGGCTTTGCCTAGAATTTGGAGGCATATAGTATGTTTCGTTTCACTCAATGTTATATAACGGTCACTCAAATCTACAAAGTACAATATAGTTTCCGCGAATCGATAATTTGGCCAAACCACGCGTATCAAACCAATATTTGTCAAATAAAGGGGTGGATAACATGTCTCGCCTTTGTTAAATTCATTTTTACCTTCATGGTCAGTGCAAATTAATCATAAGCAGATCAATATATACACTCGCATAACAAATGTATTAAGAACAATTAAAATGAGACTGGTCAAGATTAGAAATATTATAAATTACGTTTCAACATGATCAGCAAAGGCAGTCTTTAGTTTACAAATTTCCCATAAACACTATATCTTAAATCTGTTATAAGCTTACAAAAAAAGAAATATGTTTACATTAAGTAGTATTTATCGCATAATATCTTTACAACTAGCTTTGAAGAGTGGTATACATAATAAACAAAGGTTAAAAAAACATCATAGATTTAATGCCTTGATTATCAATATATTTAAAATTTTTAGCAATGGGACTAAGCATTTTTTTATTTGTGGATGTAAAATAATTTAAAAAATACGTCTTTTAAATAAAATACGTTCTGCCATATAAATAAAAGCTTTGAATACATATATTCGGTCATTTTCTATCTGTAGTGATTTTTGATAAATGCTTTATGGAGATTCTTTTTTTAAATTAGTATAATAAATAAATATTGACATTTTGTTGTAAAATTAGTACTTAACAGTTATTGGCGTCTTATCTATTTAACAAACATGTTATAATATTTGTTTTTATATAATAATTTCAAATTAGAATCATTCTTTTGTTAGTTTTTTTTGTATATTATGTTAAAATTTCTGTATTAAATTTTATTTATATGAATCAACTAGAATAAATCCTCCCCACTCCATTACCTGATGAATAGTAAAACTAAATAAAAATTAGATTTAATCTCATTTAATTGTTTTTGACAGAAAAAAACCAATATCTAATAATATTTGAAACAATCGTAACTTATTCTAAAATGTTGATAATTACTGCATAAATAAGATGATAACTATTGTATATACTGAATGATAACTATTTACTGAACAACAAAAAAAAACTCTCTCCAACTCGCTGATATTTTCTCACGACCGCTAGTCTTATAAAATGCGTTAACATGTACATTTTTTGCGTTATATCATTATTACAACAATTTTGTCTAGCCTCTTTTTCTATTTCAATAAAAACTTATACACCATCAATTGCGAACCAGTGACATACGTAACGATTTTATAATGAATTACATATGGTTAGCATGTTTTCAAAATTTTAACATGCTTCAAATGAAACAAGGAAATAATCGATAATCGTTGATATGTATCCTATTGCGGCAAGCAATTATCTCTTTACTATACAAAAAAACCGATCCTGATCTACAACATACATAATATGTAATGTATAAAAAAAAATCTACAAGAACTTCATATTATCTCGGCGATTCAACCTCTACTTTTCGAACGAAGCGAGAATCCAACGATTAGGCTAAGAAAATACTAGTTGTCAACTAGATGCTATCAGAATACTATATTTTTATCATCAGATGAGGTTGGGGAGGATTTCAGTCATCAGAAAAACCTATGTTATATAAACTATGCTTCACAAAAAAATCAGATAATGGATTGAAAATTAATCTTGTAAAACTGTCGGTATTATAGATACAGCCCTGTAGCCTAAACCAAAATTGTTTATCGCTAAGCTTACGAAAATGTATACTATTGATTAATGTTATTATAAAACAAAATACAGCTATTTGACGAAGACAGTACAGAATTCATTTAATTACAAAAATAACACCACCTTTCCATTAATTTATAGCCAATGTGAAATATTTTTTTATTTGCATTGTAACCTGATTATAAGAATATATTTGTAGAAATAGTACTAAAAAAATTGTCCTTATTATGTTTATATAATTCATTTCCACCGAGAAATAACAGTTATCGCCTTAAAAGTGAGCATGTGTTTGCTAGAAATTACAGTAGGTAGATGGTTGTGTTTTAGTTTCTACCATTTTTGGCACTGACAAAAAAAATATATTTCAAGTTTAGCTAAGTCATTTTTTTAGTTTTCATTATTTGAACTGATGTTATGTTTTATATACGATATTCTCAGTTCACAGAATGTCTGATTATTGAAAGTTGAGCTCAAACTCGTATTCAACTTTACATTCAAAACTCATATTATATACATCGCCTCCAGGATTTTATAATAAGACAAGAACGTTGAGTAATGAAAACGATATTATCCAGTTTGATATTATTTCCCAGAAATATTATTTCATACAATTCCCATCAACAAACGAGAATTTTTCACAATTTCTTGCCTTATCTTGAGGAAATTTATTTTGTTTACAAGAATGCATATTACGTGATTTTGATACGTTTAAAGCTTGAATAGAATAACACTGTTGTTTTAATATTAGTCTGTTGTTGATATAATAATATATATGGAAAAATTAAGATAAAAATATCTCAGTACTTGGTCACCAAAATTATATGATATAATTTGGTCGATATTTTTTATTGAAACAACTGAATAAGTGTTGTATTTGATGAATTTAATTTGGAAAAGATTTACAGATAATTACGAATGGAAGTTTTACAATATTTAATGATTCCATAAAATATGTATTTCTAAGATGCCGTTTTTTAGATTGCGGAGCAAGACATAACAAGTCACAAATAGTTAGTGTAACATTTCTTACGTTATATTTCGGTTGAATTATTTACGTCCTTTCTTAACTCATAATTTTAAGCGACGTTGAGAATACACATATTTTTTTTATAATTTGCATTCTTATTGTTGGTATAGAATTCGATTATTAGTTATACATTAAAATAATATAGCTATAATTGAATACACTGTAAATGAACTAATATTCATTTTTAATTGCTGTATTTCTATATTAAGACTCGAATCAAAAAATAATCTTTATATTATGAATATATTTCGAAATAATATTTTCCATAGCTATACAATCAAGTAGCCTCTATATTAGAAAATACTATCGTATTGTAATGTATAACAGGTTTTGTTGCATCGTGCAACAAACCGTATTTACTTTTACCCAAAAAATAATATTGAGATGATATTGTTTAAGTGCTCTGAATATATTTGAACCCTTAAAATATTTGAATTGACTGCAGTTTACATTATTTAAAAATCACTGATTCAAATAATCAGCGCAAAGCGATTGGACAGCTATCATTCTTTTTATTTTTCTTCTTCCGTTAGTTAAGGAATGTTCAATTTGAAGCATCACAATGAGCGATGGAGGATAATCGGAGCAATATTTAATTTGGAATGTTTGTATTCTTCCGTCGTAATTATGTATAGAATATAACGGTATAAGTTTTAATGATTTTATGATTTAATTACATAAAAGTTAAAATAAATCGTGTAAAGTTCAAAAATATATTTTGTAGCGCAAGAGTCCACAACAATGAAACGATTCCAGGCTAAATCATTGATGTTTGGTAAAATATAGCGTTTTACAGCCCGAAAAAGAGTTGTTAAATGCTTAAAAATCAAAAGGTATATCCTGGAATGTCTACGAACAAACAATAATGTAAGTATAGTTTGGACAGTAATTCCTCCCGTAATACGAGTAATTCGTAAAATTACGCATTTAAATTTGTATTGAAATATTATTAAATTAAATTTCAATACGACTTTTTTTGTGACAAATTTTCACCTTGATAAGTTTTCCATTTAAATGCAATTTTTGTCGATTAATTTTACGTGTACCGTTTTTGTTAGGTCGATTGTGTTCGGCTAAATTAAAAATTTCAAATTTCGTTGCTATATTCATTTTCACTCATACTCTGCGATTTAATCCATAAATTATTTTTACAAAACATAATTTTTCGTGTTAAAAAGAAACTTGAAAAAATATTTGAATACGGAGAACATGTGAAGCTTTATTTATGTTAAGCTTCAGTATACGATAAGAACTGCTAAATTTTTTTTTTTTTTTTTGAAAATAACATTTTTCAGAAATATGGATAAGATAGTCTATGTATGAGTGTTTTCTTTGAAGTTGAATAAAATAACGCTGTCGTGATTTTCTTCAAGAAGATTACGCTATACAATAGACACTTTGACGTGAATCCTCTTATGTTATATAATACACTAGAAGTGGCACGTAAACAGATTATTTTTTAACAGAATGAAAATCGGAGAAAATGAAATGGAAGTAAGATTTATTTCTGTACAATAAAAAAATCGTACAGTCGGGGTTGCCAGACGTCCCTATTACCTAGAGCTCAACAGATTAATCCCGAACAAAATCTTTATGCGTATAAAAATGACCGTGTATGTATGCACTTCAAAAGGGTCGCTTAGTGTTTGTATTCAACCAGGTGTACCAATTTTTGTGAATAAAATATATATTGTCAGTGGCAGATGAAAGCGGTTCGAATTAGGTATATCTAAGTGTCTTCTAAAAACATCTTATATATAATATAATATTAATTTTGACGCAAGCTTATCGTACACCGGAACAGCACTGCACGGGGTCTAGTGCATATTTCAAGATATACTAACAACGAATTTCGGTTAACAAGTGAATTCGTATCTTCATTCTAAAACCATATTTCGTGTCGTATGTAAATATCGACATTATATTATAATTTCATTAAAATGATTATTTTTCTTAGTTTGTTCTCTAATTTCTTAACATTTTTTATTCGTTCCAAACAGTGAACATCTCGATTGGTGATTTTGGAAATCTCGCAACCCTGGATGCAGGGTAGTCAACGAAAACTTTTGGGTGTCCGCCTCTTCATATTATGGTAGCTATGGAATCCTCGGTTATAAAAACATATATTGATCCCAAAAAAAAAACAGTGTGAAGCGAGCTTGCAATGTTTTTTTACTAGCCCCTTTTTTCACTAATATTATCTCATCTCTATATTCTTGCTATCACTCAAAAAAAGTATAATTATAGTAGCCAGCCTTTGTAAAAAATCGTGATGAAAACATCATCACCATTTTACACATTTAGGATTAGATACAGTATTTAAAAAAAAAACATAAAAATTTAAAATTTTGTCAAAACATTCATCAATGTCAAAAAACAATCAATTGTAAACAATAGTTTTATATCAAAAATTAAAATACACTTTTGTTTTAAGTTTTTAAATTCGATCCATAATTCTAGAGGCATTCTTATAGTAAATTGATGCTATAACAGATTTTATTTCATTTAATTGCTTTTAGAAGAAAAACAACAATCATTATGTCTGAATGTATATTGATAAACAATATTAAAATATCGAATCCCCACAAAACTTTTAGTCTATCGTAACGTTAACATGATGAAACCTACATATTTATCCATTTAAAAATATCTTGCTTTTATAAATTAGTGTGCAAGTTTATCTCAGATAACACGGTGAAAAAATAGCAATGTATTTTAGTTCTACAAAATTATTTTTAACAAATATAGTTGATAGCTATTTCGGCTCACGCCATCGTCAGAACTATGCTTAAACTAACATTTGCTTATCTATATATAGCTGTGTAGAAAAGGTACACAACATATCCTCTCTCCTGTTCCAACGGTCTAGCTTGTTACTTTAACACACTGGCACTAAATTTTCAAAATTCTAAATGAAACAATAGGTGTATATGACAATAAGATTATATGTGGGACGGAAGTGATCCTTCTGGAAGTAAATCAGACCACCCCTTTGTGCAACGGCTGGACAAGTGGCGATGCAATTATGTTAGTTTGGTCGTTAAGAATCCTTTGTGATAATTGGTGTCTATTGATTTCTAGCTGTTCTAAAGCCGTCATTCTCCGACCCTTACTACAAAGATGCAAACATTTCGGGGCTGAGTTTGAATTTATAGTATGTGATTCATTAATAACGTGACTAGCGAATTGTGAATCTGTTTTATTATTGTTGAATGATCTAGTAATGATAAAGTAACAAGCTAGACCGTTGGAACAGGAGAGAGGATATGTTGTGTACCTTTTCTACACAGCTATATATAGATAAGCAAATGTTAGTTTAAGCATAGTTCTGACGATGGCGTGAGCCGAAATAGCTATAAACTATATTTGTTAAAAATAATTTTGTAGAACTAAAATACATTGCTATTTTTTCACCGTGTTATAATGGAGTTCTACCAAGTGAATGCCAAGTCAATCAATTTATCTCAGATACTGGAATATTTGATAAGTAAATAACGCCATCAACAAAATAATTAAATTGTTATTATTTTCATTTTGGAGACAATGTAACTTCCAATGTGTTAGTGGTGGAAATGCGTTATATATTAAATAGTGAAAACACATTTCTTACTACCATTTCCACGATTCATTTATGATCAGAACCAGTACTAAAAATGTGTTTTACTATTTTACATACAATATAAATAATCTCTTTAATAGAAAGACTTTGCAAAAGAAAGGCATGTTATGGATTTTATTGCAAACACATTAAATATATTGTATAATATATATTTTGAGGCGCCTACTAATTGCTTCATTTATGAAAACCAACATATACTGCATCATCAACATGGACTTTTTTCTAGAAAATATTTTTATTTCACCGACTGTCAATACCTTAACTTTTGAGACGGCAGAAATTAAGTTTCTATCTATAAACACTTTAAGAACATATAATATTATAATAACTATTACACAAATATTTTTGTGAAACATTTCAGTTGTCAGTACTATTGATACATTTATTCATATTATTTAATTACAGTTGATATATAATATGATCGAATCCATCAAAATTGATTTTTGGTCCAATAATCGAATCTGGTTAAGTGTTTAAGTGCATAAAGTGCTTAAGTACATAAAAAATATCTTTGACGTTTATATTCTCTCTCACCAATTCGATCCCGAAAATATTGCGTATAAAGAGCGAAAAAATCATTAATATTTTCAACTACCTTCCTAATTTCTTTAGCTTTTCCGAAAACTTTCCGATTTTTAACGATTAGATAAAAAGCAGTTAATGTTAAACTACGACTGTTAAGTTGATATCAGAATACAATAATATAATAAATTATACAAAATAATTATTCAATATCTACAAATTTACATTTTGATAAAATAAACGAGTGCTTGAAGGAATAAAGTTCCAATTATGAAATTAATATACATGTGAGAATATTTCTGTCATCTAAAAGATACCACAGAAAGGCCTTCAGTTTCATCAATCTAGCTCGTTTGCTATTTATGGATTGAAACAATATATAAACAGTAGTCTTTAGAACTGCTTCAAAGCCGTATGACTGAATTATGTCAATATAACTACCTCAAACTGCGGGAACCGTCCAGTGTGTAGGAATAAAACAAACTTTGTTTCTTTGTTTAAATAAACATGATAATATATAGTGGAAAACATATATTTAGATGACGTGACACAACTGTTTTCATAATATACAGTAAAACTGTTCATCATAAACATCTTAGGCTTGGTGATCAATAACCATTATTTTTTTCGATAAAATCAACATTTGTTGAATGTATTTTTAAACATTTAAGATAAACTTAGCAGATGTCCCCATCTGAACATGGTGCACTCTGAGATCAGGCTTATTGCAATAACATACACGAGACTATTAAAAGAAAGTGAATATGACTGATTTTTTTACTTTGAGAATTAATCAATTATAATTTGAATTTTTATTATTTGGTTTGGGTTTTTAATGGAATCGAAAAAAAATCACACTTAAATAAAAACAAGTCACAAAAACTCAATCGCAAAAGCGTCACAGCACTCTAAATAGTAAATAAATTCATATAAACATTCTAATATAACTCAAACACAGTTAAAAATCTGTAATGTCTCAAAAAAAAATAACAGTAGTTCACAAATCACAAACTATTTTGTATAATAAAGTTATATACACTTTATATAATATTACATAATAATGCTCGCAAGTATATTTAAATCGGCTTAACAAGCGCTGCGAAAATTAAGCCGTAGCGGATAATTTTGATGGGTACAGCGCTACCTACTTGACCCTGTGTCACTGTGTGTCGAAGACGAATATTATCAGTCTTATTAAATCAACAAAAGATCGATAATCGAAGTTTTGCATTTGACTAAATCTTCCGACCACACAGCAAAGTAAATTCAGCAAGAAGTAAGAAGTTTGACATGCGTTTTTTTTATATACGAAGTTAAAATGCACAAATTTGTGAACACCGTAAGCAGCGAGTTAATGTTATAACTATAGTTAATTTTGTATAATGTCATTTTCATTGTATCCTATATGAATACAATATAAACAAATAATTTCATTAAATAGCTTTAATTTGGTTATTTATCTTACGCAGTAAGATACAACGCCCAACAATTTACAATATTAAACGATTTAGCATAAATAATCCATTAGAGACAAAGAGCTTCATAATAAGACAATTTTATTTATTTTTCAAAAATAATCAGTAGTACTTCTAGCTGAGATTTAAATTTTTCGTGTTATTTTAATAATGATAAAATGGACTGAAATATTTAGTAATGAATTAATCTTGATTTTATCAACTAGAAATAACATATCAGGTTTTGTATGAAAATTTTATGAATCGGAATATATAATGGAGGCGTGCTATATGTTATAAGGCACTAAGCGGCTTATAAATTACTGAATACGATTTTGTCGCTTTTGCAGGCGTTGTTGAAAGTTCAACAAGTTGCTACATGCAGCGGGGATCCGTGACGGAAAGGACATTTGCAATGTGTGTAGCATTCTACCGTATCAACACAAACAACCTCTTTCAATACTGTTTTGTATGCTAATGATGCGTTTAAAAACCACGATTCTGAATGAACTACGCACGGCATAATTGAAGAGATTTTTTTCCTCGTTTATTTACGAATTATTTATCATTGTATTATGCTTTTTTGTATGATTTTACGCTTAACCTTTATTTTAAATAGTTGACCATATTTTCCTTTTAATTGAGAGAATATTTTTTAATAGGTCCGGCGGTAACTTTTAAACGCTTATTTTTTAAAAATCATAACATTATTTATTCCACTTGATGCGGTACTCAAAGTGACAGGCCAAACGGGATAACAAAATGAAGAAAATCTCAAATACACTCAGGTAAATCATACGAGATCTCACATTCATGCAAAAGTTAAACCATTGGAGATGGAACATTTTTACGAATTTCGGTTCGCAACAACCAGCCACGGTTCAATCGAAACACGTAATGATATTTTGCTGGTTCCGGAAACCTGTAAGATGGTTGAAAAGATTACGAATGACTGCCAAAAATAAAGTTTTGACTCCTATTTCTTGGATCAGTCAATACATCACTTACCATAGTTACTTCGCGGCTAAGCTCTTCCGTTTGTATATGTAAATGCGGCAATTTGTAATAATTCAGTATGCTTATCACATTCTTTGGAAATGTTCGGACACAGACAACGAACGGGTAAGAATACTTAAAATAATATGACTATGGTGTCAAAAAGAGTTCTTCGGGGATGACACGCTAGTTATAAGGGCTGTTTAGTCAGACATTTCTCATTGTCTAGATGCGATGCCATGCTAAATTACAATATTCAGCGGGACGGTGAAGGTCAGGAGTATTCTTAATTGCTTATAGAACTTGTCACGGACTATCGCACTTTAGATGATGATTCTGTAATACGATTAAATTTTATTTAAAAAAATATTATCACCTCTTCAATTTCGCAGAATTAATTATTTATAAATAAAAGGACTTTTTTTCAACATATTAAAAATTCAATCGATTACTTTGTTAAATAAGTATTTGAATCGTGCAATGAATACATAAAATTAACATAAATTGGTGTTGGGTGTAATAAAAATATACGTGTCCTCCTAAATCAAGCTATAAAAATAAAACACGTTCGTGAAATCACCAGAGTAATAAAACAACGAGGGCTGGACTAAGCAAGTAAAAAAAATAACCCATATATAATAAAACAGTGTGCTTGAGTGATTATAACATCGAAATAAATAATTAAATGAAAACTCAAATTGAGTGTCCACCTTTATTCAATCACTTCACAATGACAAATGACGCAAATGTGCTATAAATAATAAATGTAAAATCACGTGGGTTCATCTATTTATACAAAAATGTACAAAAAACATTTATATTTACACATTCATATAAAAAAAAAACTAGTACTGTTACACCACTTCGCGTCTATTAAAAGATAAATCCTTTTTCTTTATTTTTGTTTATAAATAGAAAATCAATGTTTCCTCTATAAATAAATATATTAAAATACGTTTAGCCCGAAACGCCTTCTGAAAGATATAAAGCACGTGTAGATATCGAAGTACTTATTTAATATAAAACAAAAAGTAAAGGGAAGCAATCAATTACACATACATTTCTGTGCAGCAAAATTTTTCGACTTCCTAATATCATATTATTTTTATATAGACTAAACAAAAATCATGTTAATACAGCACTGATTTTGAAAGATAGTCGCTAATAATAAATTAGTAGAATGTGCGTGTAATTACAAAGATAAATTAATACATCAATAAAGATTTATGATGTAAATTAATTTTAAAATATTATAGAATTATCGAAAAATAAAATAATCTTCACTAGGAAGTAAGTATATTAACACCTGAGTTGATGCTTTTGTATCCGTTTTTATAATGTTGGAAATTCGCTTACGTAAATAAACTTGCTAAACAAAGTATTCGTATGAAATTTTATTTTTTACTGAGATTGAAGTATGGAGAGATAACGTTTACGCTGTTCTTTTTCTGTTTTGGTATATATAATTATGTTGTTGAATATGGATTGTTTTCACATTTTTTTAAATAATCGCTAAAATAGTAGAAATAAATTCATATAACAAAAAATGCGTGTTTCTTGTTGCGTTTAAAAAAGAAAGCAACATTACCTTCAAATTAACCCGAATATGAGATTTGCCTCTTTCGTAATGTGCTAAAATTCACCATGCGGCACGATGGCTTAAGAACTGCATAAATCAAAAATGGATGGCCCGGAAGTTGTTCTTTTTTCACATTTATCAAACAAAATATATTTTTAGGTAATGAAGGCTTTCACACGTGTGACGTTTTATACAATGATAACAATGAAGATAGTGTTCCAGAGACAGTGGATTGCGCATACGAGGAACATGAACATCATTTGTGTCCGATGCTCTTTTTTTATTAGCTCTGTAAAACATCGCATAAAATATGTTCTGTCATACTATTGACTTTTTCGGCAATAAAAAAAAATATATGGAATTTTTTATCAATTTTAAGTGACCAAAAAACTGCTTTTCTATACAACAATAACCTATTCAATTATGCTGTACAATATTCAAGTAAAAGAATATGCTATCCAAGGGAATAAAAAACTCACCAGAATGTTACATATACAAATAAATCATTACGACAAATGCAGAACATACGCAACTCACCATGTATTATTTATTACATACAGCGTTAAACATACCATTCAACAGTTCTTTCATGAATAATTTTTTTAGAGCTGGGTTATACTTATAATGTTTTAATATAGATAATTAAGATGAGACAATGCCCAATAATCATTTTAGGCCCTTAGCGTTTTCTTTTCGATAACGCCAATCACAATTATTATATTGCGATTGGCGTTGTCGAGATTGGCGTACCGATTTTAGCCTTTTGTAGATAACGAACGAATAGAAATAAGAAAACTTGAAAATTGAACTAACAAATCGTAAAACGTAACTTTTCGTCATGTTGATATGCAAAAACTACCGTCTACTTGTATAATTAAGTAAAATTGTGGCAAAATATGATTTACTCATATTTATATAACTGAAATTAAACGTTTATTGCGTACCATACGTCGGTAAGACAGACATATAATCGCGTAATATGTTTTCACTTTGTTAACTTGGCTGCTTTGTCGTTGTTTTCAATATCATCACATTCAATGTCATATCAATGGATTTATTTTCCAATATCCAAAGCCTTTAATGTATTCATCGCTTTGCATTCCGTTTATGAAAAAAAGGAAAGTACAGTTAGAGTATTAAAAGTTCAGTTGCAATGTATTAGTTCCCTATTCAATAGGGATTAATTAGCTAAGACAATACAGAAGGTATTAGCATGTGGCCGCAGGCTGCTTTGCCCACAAACGTGCTGTTAACAATGTCACATACTGTCATGCCGTAGACTATATTATCGACTACCCAGTCTAAAATTATACGAGCCTAATGCATTATCCTCCAAAATTAAATTTGAGTTCGTAAACGTATGCCATTAACACTATATGGTTGACAAAAAGAGACTGCGATCAATCTATTGACACTTTTAAATTAGTAGCCATTGTAAGACTTATACTTTTTCATTAATATAACATTATATGTAAAAATGAAATGTTTTTTAATTCTTACAAAACATTTCTTATTATTCTCAATACTTAAATAGGCCTCGTTAAAATTAATAAATGTATGGAATGTTTAAAAAAAGAAAGTGATGGCTGCCTTTAATTAATTGTTGACCACTTATGACTTCGCACATATATATAATACCAATTAGATGTTTCTGCTTGCTCTTGATAAGCCTGATTTCCATGGAAAAGTCATAATGAGTGATGAGGTCGATTTCCATTCAAATGTATACGTTAAAAAAATGCCGTCTCAGGGCAATGTTCAAATTACTCATCAGTCATATTTGCGTTCATTAAAAATGACCATGGTTCGCTTTGTAGTGAGGAGGCATCGTCGCCATTACTTTTTTTCAATGAACGTGTTGTTACCGTAATTTATCATGGAAAATATTGTCATGAAATGATTG